>JAWWMO010000121.1:29893986-29986505 GCA_035047845.1 Dendrocincla fuliginosa
ACTATTCAATAAACTGAGCTTTGCTGCTAATTCACATTGAATCGTCTGCACTGACTCAAAAGCCTCGCTCCCAACAAGGCTTCAGTTCCAGAAAATGTATCAATGTGTGTAGATTGTATAAGAAATAGCTTTTCAACACTGTAGGTGCATTCATTAACTGTGATTTTTTTTTTTTTTTAGGATATTATGTCAGACATGAGGCACTATTGGCCTGATGTGCTTCATTCATCTCTCAATCGCACCCAGTTCTGGTGAGTATTAAAACAAAACCTAAAAAGCATTTTGGATATTATTTTATAAAAAATCCATCTGAGCAGTTCTTCAGGCGACATGTGCATGAGAAGCAATGTTCAGGAGTCATGAAGCAGTGTCTCCTGTCAGTCAAATTTAAATCTTTTTTCCTGTAAAATGCAGCTGTTGGAGAGAGGGCTATGGCAGAGGGTTCGAAAAAATGAAACTTTGTGAGAAAATGTTTCCTCCCTTTGTCTGCAGGGAGGAGAAACAGCTGCTGTCAACACAGTAAATCTGAATAGCAGTAGCACTCTGGAATGTCACAGCTAGCTGCAAGAGCAGCTTCCAGGTCTCTTTCTCTAGCTAGATTCAGTGTTGCTGACCTGGAAAGTGCTTTTCTTTAGGACTTCCTCACCAAGAAGGAAGCAGGAAAACAGAATGCACTGTATCATCCTAGCCATGTCCCTACAGAATTCTCTCTTTTTACATTCTTTTCTAGCAGCTTAAAATCAGAGCTGGGAATTTATTTAGAGTTTGACCTGCTTGGCTCATGGGAAGGGAGAAGGAGATTTTGATCTCCTCTGACAACTGTGCTCTTTCCTTTTTTGCTGCGTTTCTCTTTGCTTTTGAATCATCAAGCACTTGGGCCAAAGAGTAGTATTGGTGTATTTTAGTTTGCACAGGCTTTGGTTCAAGTGCATTGTTTTAAACTAAAATCACTGGCTGTTCAAGTCAATTTGCTGAGCTATGCGCTGCATCAGCCAAGGTATGGATATGCAATTTGTTTTTTCGGATCTCCAGTGAAAGCAGTAATGTCAGATAAGAAGCAAAGCACATAGCTAGAGGCAGTAGCATTTAAAGCCATCGCAACTAGAAGTGCCTGTAAGTTTTCCTTTTAATTGGATGACTCTTTCTTCCCTGTGCCGCTAGGGAAAAGTTTTGAAGGGAATGTGCAATTCTTCCAATCTTTTTCTGGCTCTACAGAAGACACTTGTCCTCAGGGTCTTAAACTAGTCCTACAAGTGTCTTACGGCGACCTAAAGTTGTAATTGTCAAAAGTGGTGGTCTCACTTTTTCCTCCCTCCAGTCCTCTCTTCTTACCCTGCACTGGGGAGAGAATGACTGCTTCTTTCTGTGGTAGCACAAATTTATGCCCCTTAAAAGTGTTCCTGGAATTAGAATAAGAAAAACGTCTTGTAAATCTGGCACCTCCTGTGCCCTGACTGCTTACCTGTTCATAAAACCAGATGCATACCAGAAGTACATTGGTAGGCAGCTGCTATGAATAGACACAATCAAAGCTTTTCTCCTTTCAGTTCAAGGCTAGCAAATAACACTTATCTCAGTACCTGGAAATATAATGAGAAATACAGAAGCCAGGTTCTAACACTGTAACTAATATTTTGATTGACAGAGTAATTTACTCTCTATAACAAGAACACTGTGATTGGCAGTTTTAACTGCAGATTTTTAAATGCTAGCTTTTAAGCCAATTGAAAGCCAGTAAGGGCCCACTGTACCTCTCTTCAATTTACTTAAAAATTAAAAAACAAGCAACAAAGTGTAACACTCCATAGTGTAAAAATCCCACTACAATAGAAATGATAATCTGAAACTGACTATTCACGATTTTCATTGTTGTAAACTAAAGGCATCTTAATTGGGTAAAGGGCATGAGCAGTGACAAGAAAAATGGATAATGAACATTTTAGCATATCGTATCAGGGTTTTCTCAAGACTGCTGTAATTGTGTAATATATTTCTTCCTGGCTTCACCTCTAACTGCAGCCATGGCTTAAAAGAGGAGGTAAGGAATCTTTCTGGTGGTTTCAGGGTGGCTGCAGGTACTTCTGTAAAGATAATTGCACATCTCTGTTCACCTTGTTAACTTACAAACTGTGAAAACTATCATCCAGGAGTTTGAGTTGGATAGGATAAAATGCCTTAATATGGGACAAAGAGTAATGTATGTTATGTATCTCAAAATTAACTAACTGAAACAATCCCTTATATAGTAGTTAATTTTTTTTACCAAATAAAAATTTCTAAAGCAAGATAATTCCCTTCAGGATTGGTTTATACATATACATATGATATAGAAGAAGGAATCTGTTTAACCTCTAGGCCAGCTGGGTGTCCCCAGTTCTTTAGATTTTGTGGGCAGCACTTGTAGCTGTGTTTTACAGACCTTCTTTATTCCTACCCTAATAATAAGCCAGTCTTCAAGATGGATGGTTTCTCTAATCCTTGGACCCACCTGTTATGCTCCTGACATTGTCACATCTGCATGACATTGTTTTTTGGGGAGCCCTGTCCCTGTTGTATAGAAGAGGGAACAAAATCTCATTGAAGTTATTAATCTTTTCCACGCAGCCAAGTTATACCAGTTTCATTCCTTTGCACTTCTTCAGCTCTCTAAGACTTAATTTGTAGGACTTTAAATCTGACGTATACAAGTGTAACATTTATTCCGTGCAGCACCATAGAGAAAATATGGTAACATAGGGGAAACCCAGTCTAGTGCTTTAAGTCCCGCTGCTGTGTGCCTGCCAAAGCATATGCATCCTACAAGGAAGAAAAAAATGTTCAGTGAAGTTAGTGACAGTAGGCATATGTGCTCTGTGTTCCTGCCGAGATCATGGGTACGAGAGGTACAGAAAGATGGTGGCCTTCATTAACACTGGCAGCTATGGTCTGTATCCACATGCCACCCAGCTGTGAGCTGGGGCTCAAGTAGAATAATCTTGTCTTATTGTGGTCTAGGTGTGTCTCAGTGAGTAACACTGAGACATTAATTCTTTTGATTTCTAAACAAATTATTTTGTTATTCTCTGCTACCTGCAGCTCCTTCATTTCCTAACTGCTTCTGTATGCGTTTAAAAGGAAGAGGTGAAGATGGAGTTTCATATGTCTGAATGGTCAGAATTAGCTGCATCTGCATAATTATTCTTATTCTTTTTTTACATGGCTGTGCTGCAAAATAAAGTAACACTGTGAAGAGTGATTTGAAATTTGAAAAGAAACAACTAAAAAAAAAATACACCGCCCTGAAATCCACAGGATTTATATTAAAGATTATGCTGTTTAGTCTTTCAATAGACTTCAGAATTGGTAGAAATATAGTAGCGTTTTCCCAATTTTTGTCCTATTTGAATTTGTTTGCCATGAAATTGCAAGAATTTTTCTTTTGCACTCTGCACCTTGCTATTAGATGACTTGATGATGGACTAAGATTAAGACTTGAGAGCAGGCCTATGAAAATACTGCCGCAGGCCAAAGTAAAAGTTAATGCGAAAGTCTTGTTTCTTAGCAGCTTGTTCAGTGGCACTCTTCCACCCAGAATAAGGCTTAATACTCTGAATTCTGAAAAATTTTTTGTGCTTTGAAAGTGCAAACATAAAAGACTCACAGAATATCAAGAGTTGGAAGGGACCCACAATGATCATCAAGTCCAACCCTTATCCCTGCACAGGACCATCCCCAAGAGTCACACCATGTACCTGAGAGTATTGTCCAAATGCTTCTTGAACAAGCACAGGCTTGGTGCTGTGACCACTTCCCTGGGGAGTCTGTTGCAGTGCCCAGCACTCTTGGTGAAGAACCTTTTTCTAATATCCAACTAAACCTTCCCTGACACTTCAGGCCATTCCCTTGGATCCTGTCACTGGTCACCACAGAGAAGAGATCAGTGTCTACTCTTCCTCTTAAGAGGAAGTTATGGACTGTGATGAGGTCTCCCCTCAGTCTCCTCTTCTCCAGGCTGAACAGACCAAGTGACCTCAGTCCTGAATAAAACATAGTAAGTTTAGAGATACTTGTTTTCTTGGCAAATTCTTACAGTTTTGACCTCCAAACATCTCTTTGCAATATACTGAGTAATCTTTGTATCGTAAGAGCATGATACATATTTATGTATTTACTTCATAAATATATGGATGTTGCTGTAATTGAAATGGTGTAAAGTAGTCTTTCTTGGTTTTGCCTTTTACATGTGTCCTCTTTTTGTGTGCAGTGTCTATTTCACATATGTAGCCTTTCAGATACTTGATATAATGTCTAGCTTGCACAGCACATACATCTGCAAATGTTTTCTAAAATTGAAATTTTGCTTTTCTATCATAGGAAACATGAGTGGGACAAACACGGCACTTGTGCAGCCACACTTGAGGTCCTTAATTCTCAGAAAAAATACTTTGGTAAAGCCTTAGAACTCTACGAGCATGTTGATCTCAACAGGTATGTAAATGAGCTCAGTGGTCTGCCTTTTATTTCAAACAGTTTCTAAAAGTTTCAAATCTATCCTAAAATGAAAGTCTGAATCTGGTGGCAGAGGGGAAATTTTTAGTACTGACGTTCAGACTGTGTGCTCTGAGAAGCATGTCCCTGGTTACTTCAGAGTCTGGTAAGCCAGCACTGCCCTTCACAGCATCATTGTACACAATGGGAACCCATAGATTTTTGAGAAGCTGTATTGGCTATATCTCGCTACCAAAAGCTGTAGTACCTGTAAACTTCTAAATCAATTGACAAAGCCCTTCACATTTCTGAGTCACACTGAGGCCTAAACACTTATTTTTAAGAGAGTATTCTGCTTAGAGGAAAGGACCGGATGCAGGCAAAATCATGCAGAACATCCTGGGAAAAGGCAGAGAGGCAACAGCAAGAGATAATGTTCTGAAAGACTGTGTTCAGCTGCTGCAGGCAGCCCTCTGCTGTCCTTTCTAACAACCCCTATAGGACACTCTTGTTTTGTCCTAGGGGCTGATTGCTCCTCATATTTCTAAAGCACTGGCCATTTCAGATTCAAAATCTTGGTGGCAATGCTGTGGCTTGTCCAAGCACTGTAGGTATGCATTCTGGCTGTAGGTGAATGCCAGAAGGTTGAGAGTCCTGTCCTCACCAGTGCCTGGTATGGCTGAACGCATGTTTCACTTAGATTTGTTGACCGTGGATTGTCTGTCTGTATAAGACGACGGTATCTAAGAGAGGAAATCGATTTGTATTTAGAAACATACCTTAAAAAAACCCCAATAAAACAACCCAACAAAACAAATAAGCAAACAAAAAAAACCCCTGTGTATGTTCTGTCAGCGTCTTGTCCAAGAAATCTCCTAACCAAAGTCTCATTTAGTTTGCATATACATGAAGGAAGTAAGTCTTTCTTACACCATGTCCATTTTTGTAGGTGTCTTTTAAAAGCAGATTTTTCTAGACACGGTGCTTAAGAGTATGTCATATGTAGTGTTAAAATTAATAATGTCTGCTGAATCAGTTGCCTAAGTAGCTGTGATGGTGTGACTAAAACATTTACAGATGGCATAGTGACCGATTATGTGACACTGTATCAGCATATGCAGTGCTGCAAAAGAATAAAGACTGAAGCATGTTGAAATTAATTGCTCAGAGCTTATTATCCATTGTGAAAATGAATATAATTAATTTTATCTTTACTGAAAAAAGACTTCCAGTGTTCTGACTGTATTTCATTTATATTTGAATGATAAAAATTAATGTTAGTGATTTAAAAAATTGTTTCCAAAAGCTAATTAAAAGAGGACATCATGCAGGCTTCTGTAAGAATTAACAGAACATCATCTATTTTCTTGACCTCCTTATATCGAGTGTAAAATGACCATGAAAAACAGCTTGTCCTTTAGTCAGTAAAATCTTCCTGGTGCAGAACCTGTCCTTGGAAGGGTTAAGCATTCTCAGCACTTGTGGTTTAAAGCCTGCAAGATACTGACCATTCCCACGCCTTACAGGAAAAGCTGGGACTCAGAGACTCATTATGTATTGGATCCTTGAGTCTTGTCAGTGTTCAAAATGTGAACTCCTCTCAGGACTGAATCCAGAGGAAGGGATGTACAGGCTAGAGGATCTTGTGTGTTACCTCATTTCTTTCATATGAACAACTTTTCAAAAACATATTTATTAGGAAACATTTCTGCCCTGGCATTAATGTTGATTCAGTTTGACACACTATATTCCTCACCCAGTGTGCTCTGTGCCTCCCACCCCAGTAAGTCCAGCCAGTGTTCAATTATGAGGGTGCCCAGAGCAGCTTTACAAGTGTGCCTGTCTCCTCCTGGTGTCTCAAAGCAGGGAAAAGGAGGTAATTAAACTGCATGCCCTACCTGGCAGTGAAGGGAGCACTCTGAAAGTCCCTTTGCCATAGCTATGTCTGAAGACTCAACTATCCCAGTTCCTCAAATTAAGTTGGGGAAGAGGGTGCCTCTTGACCATGCCAAGTTAGATGGGAAATGGCCTTTTAGAAAAGGGGAACCTTTCCTGGACCTGGCAAAGAGTGGAAGATAAGTTGTCCTTGCTCCCCATCACTGTAATGCCAAATTCTCCTTAAGATTATCTGTTTTACCAAGTGATTATGAAGGTATCTTTGCAGAAAACATGAAAAAATGTTTTACCTTTGTTTCAGTTGTCTCTTGAAAGCTGGAATAAAGCCAAGCAGTTCATACTACGAGGTAAGAGGCAATTTTCTATAAAATCATGTGCATACACTATTTTCAGCAGGAATCAACTACTTTTTATAGAACAAGTGGTCTTTTTAAAATTGTATAGTTCTTTAAGGTTGTACTTTTTCTAAAAGTTTGTGTGAGCTCAACAAGTGTGGGAGCTGTTGGAAGATGTACTTGTGACTTACTAATCTCCATAAGCTTTTTTTATTTTTCAGATGACTGCCATAAAGGAAGCTCTTACAAGATTTTATGGTGTAACGCCCAAGATCCAATGCCTTCCTCCAGAAGAGGTAAAAACCCCAAAACAACACTTCAAACTTTCCAAAATGGAAAAAAACCACAAAATTTTTTTCTAAGAGCATTTTTATAAAAAAAAAGGGAAAAATGGTAAAAATAGAGTATAAAATCTTCAGTATGGTGAAACTTAGGTCTAGGTCATCCTTGTGTATGCATCTCTTTGCAGTTTAGATACTGCTTGATTCTTGGAATTGAGTTGATAAAAACATTTCTTACATACTGGCACCACTGAGTTCAGCTTATGTCATTGTTGCCAGAGTATTTTCTTAATGCAGAAATATTGTTTGTGGAGGAAGTGTCCATTCTTTACCTACTAACTTTGCTGTTAGTATACTTACCCAGAAAGGGGGAGCATTGGGTTTTAAAGTCTCTTTGTCTTATAAGACTTAAGCCTGCATCTCTTGTGTGAATGCTGTAACCACCATGCTAGAAGTATTGTTATGGCTTAGCACTTTCCACTCCACCTGCTAAAGCTTAATAGCAGGTTACTGAAGCCAAGAAGAGTGAGTTACTTGAAGCAACAAAGGAATATTAGTTGAAAATCACCCACCTCTCAATGTTAAAGAAGTACAGAGCTAATGCAACCCCCAGTTTCTAGCTCTGTTCACTGTAATACTGCCACTGCTTTTAGTACAGTTGGAATACTGCTCCAATTATGTGAAAGTAATTTACAGCTTGGGTCTCCTGTGCTTAACAGCTGAAGGTAATGGGTAATAAAAATTGAAAAGTACATCCTACTTATTTAAAGATAACCCTTTTCAGAGTTTCAGCCTTATCCATACCTGAAGTGCTTTGATGCTTGAAACATCTTACACACTTGCTATTCTTAAGTTTCTTAAAAAAAAAAAATTAAACTACAAAAAACCCCAAAACAAAACCCACAACAACACAACTCCCGAACTAACAACAAAAAAAACTCTCACCACAGTTAATTTTGTCTTGTACATACGTTTTTGTCCTGCTTAATTGTTTCAAAACCAGTCTTCTTCTGCATAAACTTTGTGAGATCTGAGCCTTCAGAGGGATTTTCATGTAATCTTTTTGCCACATTAAAGGCCTCCATGCCTGCCTGCTTTATTCATGGACAATATTTGTCTTCCTAGCCTTTCCTGTAGTCCAGAAATTACATTTCTGCTCCTTTTGGCAGTTTGGTTCTGTATTCTTTCCAGTAAAACCTATTATAAAACTGAGTTTCTTTTCTCATTTTTTTTTTTGAATTTTATTTGCCTCAATTCTTGTCCTGCTATGAGGAGTTGGTGGTGGATGGCTTTGAGGACACATGTACCCTTCAATATTCACAGAGTTCAGCCAGAACTCATCATAAAGGTGAATAGCTTCTCTACAGATTGAGTAAATGGCAAGATAATGTGTGTCACAGCATTTCATAACGAGGTTTAGTAGTTAGTCAATTTCCGAAATTGTTACTGAGTAACAGTATGTATAAGCTGTTCAGAGAGGATGCCTCTTATCTCCTTCACATTTTTCAACTGGCAAATATACAGATAAGCACTACTGTGTTCTATAGATAGGGCAGTGCATCGAAAGAATTTATTTATTTCCTTCTCCCCATGAAACTGATCTCATCCCTCATGTTTCTAGGGTGAAAAAGCACAGACAATTGGCCAGATTGAATTCTGCTTCACCAAAGAACTGCAACTAAGAAACTGCACGTCGCTGAAGGGTGGATCCAACCCAACGAAGGCTCACTTGAAACTTGGAACTGAGGAGTTGTCTGTCTGCAATGATACTCTCCCAACCTATTACCCTTCAGAGGTCCAAGATCACAAATGAAGCCATAAGAGTTTGAAAAACTTTTTCAACAGCAACAAAACACAAACTCTTGTAATATTACAGCCCCCTGTCTGTATCACAGGCATACTGTGAAGATTTCTGCTGGAAAACACAGTTCTTTTCCCATTAAAGGAGAAGGGTGCATATGATGGGGTCAGAATATGCTTTACAGCTTTGTCTGGATTTTTTGGCTTGCTTATGACTTGAGTCAATGTTCAAAAGAGAACTGTGACTTCTTAGTTTCAATTCAGTTAAGTCTGCCACTTAGCTACTTTTGGGTTTTACCAATGAATCAGGGAAATTCTTTGTTTAGAAAGTATGATTGTCTTTCTGAGATAATATGGCAATTTCTTGAGAAGAAAATTCTGTAAACAAAAAGAACTTTGCAACCTGTCTGGAGGTCCATTCCCAGACATATCCACTGCCTTGCCTAAATTTGCTCTCCAGAAGTGCAGAACAGAGACCATGTCCTCTGCGGAGTTAAATCTTTCCTCACTCAGGGATCACAGTTTACCAAAGACAACTTTTATATAATTTAGTGAAGTGAATAACATTCTCCAGGTTTGTGCTTTTCTGCCTAAAGGACCCCAGGAAGACTCTATTTGTAGCCTTACCTATTCTTTGATTATTTTTGCAAAGTAGCTCCATACAGTCTTGAGGAACTTAATGCTAGTACAGGAAAATGTTAGGCCCTAGAAATATGTTGTTATTAATTTTTTTGTTGTATTTGAACATTTAGCATTACTACACAAATGTGAGTACCTGCACTTTTATATAAAAATGAGACTGTCATGTAATCACTTTGCTCCAAGAAACAGCTTTTTATAGGTGAAAAAAATACTACAGGATTTTCAGTAAAAAGTACAAATGTTGGCAGTAATGCATCTGTACCCCATAATAATCAATAACATGGCACAAAATTGGATGTTTCCAAAGGGGAGCAAACTTCAATGACATCCTCTACACAGTGCTGTGTTGATCTGTATATCTCAAATTTCAAAAGAAAGACAATTATGGCTCAAGGAACCATCTGTTAGAAGAATATCACTGTGAAAGCATGAAATGTTTTCAGAAAAAAACAAATTTGTTATTTTTTGAAGGGTTTAGAAACCATTCACACTCATTTTTTACTGTCTTTGTTTCTCTATCACCTTTCAGTTAACTCTGCTACCTTCCCATTCCAGAATGCTGTCATTTTTTTCAGTCCTTTCCTTAGAAACTCATATATATATTTTTTTTTACTTTAACAGCTAAGAAATTATTGTGGTCTGCCAAACAAGTGATTGTTGGGTTTGTCTGGTTTTCTGCAGTTGTTTTAATTCCTCAATTCTGTTCACAGTTAGAATCAAAACTCAAACTTGGAAGCAAGGAATGGTGGCATTGGTTCTTGCATAGATATATGCTTTATGGAAGCTCAAATCAATAGCCCAATTCGTTTTTTTTTTTTTTTACTTGAAGTAGAAATTATATTTTCTTTTATAATGCCAAGTAAAGCCTAGGGAGAAAAAATGCACAAGTTGTCTGCCATTGAAATATAATGCATTAATTTAAGGAAAGCAAGTGCAGACTTTGTATGGAAGTGACACAGACACTAACAGCCTTCACAGTGAGAAGCTCAAAGGTAAAGCTGGCTCTTGCCAAATAGATAGAATAGATAGAATAGCTTCCATGCATTTTTTTTTTGCCTTATTTTCAAATGCAAGAAATGTGAGGGAGCTGATAAATTTTAAAACTTTGAGGAGAAAATTACATAATTCAAAAGGAGGGAAGGAGGCAGTATGCTAAACAACAGCCTGCAACTAAGTAAAAAATAACTGTGAGTTATAAGAGTGAAGATTGGCTAAAAATAACCTCACAGACTCTGAAGTCCTGTTTAAAGGGACATACCTGAAGTACTGCATTTGCCTTAAAATAACACACTCACATCTTCTTTTGACAGTGTTATTACACCTGAAACATTTAAATTTGCTATGGTTAATTTAGTGGTAGTAGCAATAAAACTGTATATATGACTACTGTTGCTTGGTTTTTGACAATCTCACCTGCCTAATTTCTAGGAAGATACAAATGTCTTTTAAAAGCTACTGACTGATTTTTATACAAGGATGTGTCAGGACACTCTAATGTTTAAAGTGATTTAAGGGATGCTTCAGAAGCTATGTCTGGGTAGGGGCAACAGGGAAAACAGATGAATGGATGCTAACACCACATCAGACCAGAGATCATGTCCAGTCCTTTATGTTCTCTCTAGCAATGGCTCACATCTGGCTAGGAGCCTTATCAATTGCTTTCCATAAAAATGTACATCATTTTAAGAGTTGGATTAACACAGTTTAAATACAAGAAGTAGACAAATGTGTATTAGAAGCCTTAAAGGTCGCTTTAGTTCTGAAAAGTGTCACTCACTTCCTTAAGCAATGTAAATACTGTCACCCCTGAAAATTCAGCACAACCTGGGGATGATGTGGCCGATATTCTTTTCTGCATCGTTGAATCAATTAACTAAATTCCAGCAGAGAGATTTTTTTGTGCAGTCTTAGTGGTTTAAAATGCCAGTCAACTCCACAAAGATGCTTATCTTGTTTCTACCCTTTGTCTGTCGTGCTCTGTCATGCAAAATGCTTGTGCATCCCTTGGCATGTAGGTTAGAGCATGGGCTGTCTGTCCCCTTTCCAAGGACCACGCCTCTTCCTGGACCATGGGCAGATGCTTTTCTCTCTGTTCCCTCTCTCTCTTCATGGGCTCACTGAGCCTTTCTCAGCTCCACAGAAGCTGCACAGAAAATGCAGCTTCTACTGAGTTTCTTTAGGTAGTTACCCACCTGCATGTATGTTGTGCTTAAGGGCACGTCTGTCTCTCTCTACCACCAGCCACCCAATCTGCCTCTGCCAACCACAACAGGAGGTGGGAGTAGCAGAGGGGACTTCTCCCCATCGCTCCTGCTTTTGATGAGGGCAGCTGCTGGTTGCTGTTGCCCAACTGACAGGCAAAGATACCTCTGCAGGCTGTAATGGAGGTGGCACAGGCCTCCCGCTGTGTCCCTGCTCTGCACGCTCTGTCTGGAGAGTGCTGGGCTGTGCTGCTGACCCCAGCTGCTGCCCACTGGAAGGAAGAAAGCAGTGGCAGGATTGCAGTGCCCACTAAGCACATCAATACACTGCAATTCAAGTCCCACAAATGGGGACAGGATAAGTATCTACAGCAGAAAAGCAGAAAGTGAGGGCTTTTACTGTAGGGAAGGGGGATTTTGATAAGAATGTGTTACTGAATTTGGGTACCTCCATTCTGATGTGACTGTGCTTCAGTCAGCTTTGCTCTGGATCTGGCTCTAACCACCATTAAGCCAAGGCCATAGAAGGTTAACGGTGCTGCTAACAGTGTTATTGATGCCTTATGATGGTACTGATGATGCAAAGGGAAATTTTTGGGACTTTGCAAGTCGCTTTTCTAGGAACGGAGCAATCAATGATGAGTGTTGTACTTACTCTAAATTCAGACTGTCTTATTTTTAAGGCAGCTTCCTTCACAAGGGTCACTGCATGCCTCCTGTTCTTGTAAATATTCCCTGCTCCACAAAGTTGCCATAGATCACCCAGAGTTGATACAAGTCATTCATTTTAGAAGGGATTTAAATTTCTTGTGCTTTAAAGAATATTGAAGAATAGTATACAGGCTTTGGAAGGTGGGCAGATTATTTTGTGTTTGTGTGCTGTGATTTTCATTATTTCTTACCCCAAAGTACATTAGAGCATCACAGCATGGATAAGGATTAGATAGACATCAGGGCCAGCAAAACCCATCCATGCTCACAGATTGGTGGTATGAAATCTATCAGTATATTCAGCATGAAAGTCACAGCACTGACATTGATATGCAACACCCAGTCTAAAGGACTGATATTTCAGTAACCTTCTATTAAAAAGAAAGAAAAGTGATCACATTTGATAAGAATTTTAAGGTGTTATAAAGTTCTTAAGCAAGCTGAAGAATACCAGAGTGCTATCTGTAAGAAATACTTTTCTGCGTACGGCCTCGTTTACCAAAAAAGAGGCTGTTTTCTCTATAACTCACACAATTGTTTGTGTTAGAGACTCATGCACTGCATGTAAATCAGAGGAGATGAGCCAAAACAAAATTAGCAAGAGCTAAAAGCACAGCAGCTACCTTGTAATAATGACAATCTCTATAAACAAGAGTGATGCATCCCAATATTAGATCACTTACTCCTCCTTGGTATTGCTGAGTAAAACTTCTGCTGTCAGCCTTGAATAGGCTTCTCTCTTTCCAAAGTGCACAGCTGAGGGTGGAGAAGCTGTGCATACTTGTAGCACAGATTGGAAGAGCTGTCACATCACCCGACTGCTGTCATTTTAGCCCATTAGCCTTCCACAGATCCTACTTCTTTACCAAGATTTCATAGTTTAAGTTATGAACATGAAGGCTACACGACTTGTGCTATCAGTTCCCAGTCCCAGCTGTTGTGGGCTTGTGTTCAAAAGAACATTATGAAGGTGCTGTCCCGCCTCATAAACTGTGATTTGTAGATATTTGCCAAATGCCTGGAGTATGCATTTGTCAAGGATTTATTATCTACTCTGATGCAGGAGGCTGGCTGACTGATGCGTGAAGTAGAAAGCACTGTGTTGTCTTCCAGGCTTTCAGACATTAAAGGCTTGGTATCCTACTGACGTAGTTGTTATATACATAACAGTTGGACCTGAGTTATTTTTTATCCTTTAGCCCCTGGATATCTTCAGAGATTTCAGTCTTGCAGTTTCTCTGGGGTTCAGTGAGCAGCTTGTCATTTCTGAAGCCTACTGCATTAACAAAATAGCTCTGGGACACAAACTACCCTCTCGTCTCCAATATCTCTTGCTATTTTCTCTTTGATTCCCTTCATTATCCTCAGTGACTTGAGGGATGAATGGACCACGCTCTTTGATCTCACAGGGCAACCAAACTATTTAGGCATAGACATTGTAGCAGAGAAAAATCTCCTAAATCTCACAGACATAATACTCTCAAATACCAATTTTTTCCCCCCATTTTTCTCCCTTTATGATTTTGAGAGATTCTGACTGCACGGATCACTAGAGGTCTGGAGGAAGGTAGGCATATTGATGGATAGCTTTTAATCTTTTATTATGCCTTTTGCACTTTTTTTTTTTTGCCTGTCTGGCTGATTTAACAGGCTTGCTGTCACACATCTGACCAAGGACCATGTCTCAAAACTTACTAAATCAATCATTAAATGAGTCTGGGGGCTCCACAATTACTTAAACAGAAATATGCTGTGGATAGCCTCATCTGTCTGGCAGATGGGAGAACAGGGAAATCAGGGTATATTTTCCTACTTAGCTCTGCCACTATCCTCCTGCATGTGAAATTCAACTTGAAATCTGATGACAGTTTTAAGTCCCACAAAAATTAAGACTTCCAGGCACTTGCTGTCTGCAGAGGGACTTTTCATCCTCCCTAGCCCGGGACAAGTAATTAAAGTCTAAATGCTTAAAAAGATCATGGCTATGGAGGTAATTAGAACATTTGGTCCCTACAGTGGAATCAAAACTCTGGTTTAAGCAGTTGAGCTCCTTTTGGTTCCATGGTGGGAACTGTGTGGCGCTGCAGAGAGATGGCTAATGCAATAGTTGGACTGAGGCTTAAATCCAGCTTCTTCCCAGGCTGGCAAGGGGGAATGTCCTGCTGTGGTGCAGTCTTCCCTAAGCCTTTTGAGATAAACCAGGTATGGCATTTCCAGAAGGAGCCCAGGCATCACTGGTTAGTGTAAATACACACTGCTGAGTCATATGGCACAGTTACATTCCTCCAGTCACCCTGGAGGGGTTTCTGCTCGTACAAAAGGGCTCTGAAGAAAATGCTGAAGCAGGTTTTGTTGCAGAAATGAGATCCCACTTTAGGCAATTGTAGCCAGTTTTCTTCACAGCTTCACAAGGAGAGACTTGGAGTAGGAGGCCCTGTGCAAAAAAAAAACCCACCTGGTGGTTTGGATGCTCAAAGGGGAGAAAGAAGTCTTTCCCTGTTTTACCCTGACAAGGGGAGAGTACAAGTGGATCTCCCCTCCTGTGGCTGGGACCACGGCTTCACTTGCCTATGACTCCTACAAGCAGCACCAGCACTTTCAGCTGTGTGTCAAACAGAATGGGTGTTGTCTTTTGCAGTGTCATCCCGTTGGTACAAGTGACATGGGCTCTTATGAAACTGTGCCACGACTGGTAGGTGAAGGAACAACCTGGCCAGGAAGGAGTGCATTGGGTGCTGAACTGCTCCTCTTCACCCAGTGGGCAAGCCTCAGCAGCACATATCCAAGTGCCTGGGGAACATGAAAATAAAATGGTGAGAGGGAGGACCTGGCAGGACTAGGTGCCAAGTGAACCAGAGTTTCATAAAATGAGATTTTATTATTTTCATGCCTAAATTTCCTGAAATCTCACAAGAGGCACACATGCTTTTTCACATCTATCTCTAAATTTGACAAGCAGTGTTCTACTCATTTTCCCCTTCTCCAGCTGAATCCTGCTGGAAGATACAAGTGGTCAGTGGTGGCAATTTTAATTACTTATTTTATTAGCCACAGAGAGCCAGACAGAGCTAATTCCATAATTCTGAAATATAAATAATGTATTATCTAATAGAGATTCTGAAGTCCCTTCAGGCTTGCAAATCAGCCAGTTAATAACTTTTTGGTTTAGATGTACTGAACACTGTAATAACCTGATGTCATTTTGAACACAGCAATTAAGTATTCAGTTTACAAGACAAATGGAGACTCATTACAGTCAATCAGGGAGAATTACATAAACTTAAATTGCCAGTATTTATCACAGTTCCTCAAAAGAATATTTTATTAGCTATTTTGAAAGAAAAAGCTGTTGCTCTGTTATTCTGTAAAAGTACTGCCTTCTTTATAAAGAACTTCTAATGAGATAATTTTCCAATCCTAATGTTTTATGGTAATCAAACTGCATATGTCACCTTAGGTCATTGTGAAATTAAGGAGCATGACAAATATGTCTTATACTGGCAATTTCTTAGTAATTTATTTTAGGGTTTTGCCTTTGTGACGACTAGAATGAGAGAAAACTTTAGATAATGCAATAGAAATTGATTCAGATTGCCACTACACTGGACAGAACAAAAAAAACCCACAAACAAAGGAAATAGTAAGGAATACAAAGGAAGAAATAGTAAGATTTGGTATGCTTAGTTTGTCATGTTTGCTTAACTTGGAAAATGTTGGGAATTTTCCAGTACTTTAGAGCTCAGCAACATAAGTAATACAAAAAACACTTCATTTAAATACACAACACACAGATTGAATTATTTATGATTGCAATTTTTAATGACTTTCATTCCACCCATCTCTGTAAGCTTTGTACTATATTTATCTTTTTTTAACAAGATTGACTAACCTGTAATAAAGCTGCCAAAAGCCAATTATCAATATTGGGGTAATACTAATACTTTGTAGCAGAGAAATTAGAATAAAATCATTTCTATTTAGCCAAGGATTTCAGATGAAATAGGAAGTAGTGTCATGACTATATTTAGAGAACAAAACCAGGCTGAGGTTGCTTTTTTTCATTTCATTCAAACATTTTTTTCACCCCTTAATTTCTTAACAGCACAGGAGCCTAGTGGTATTGGCTCCACCTATAGCACTAAGGGGTCCTGTTGCTTTAAGGTAAATTTTTATGATCAGTTGAACAAATCACAGTCAGACTCTGTTAATCAATAACCTTTGCATCACAAGTGACTTACAGTAAAGCTTCTGTTTTAATTCCCAGCTTTCAGTAACGGCATGATTCTCTTCTAGGTTATTTGGCACTATTAATGTCTAGACTGAGATGTTGTGTTTTGTAATCACTCTTTTTGAAGATATAATTTACATGAACATTTCCTGAAATGGCACAGACAACTTCAGTTTCATTAAGAGACACTGATATTAGAAGGCAACTGGAATTTGTATTCAAGTAACAGAGCAGAAAGGTTTGCAGAGGAAACTGTCTTAATGAAGTAGTTTTGCCTTAGAAAAGCAGTTATGTTTCCATAGGAAGAAGGGAGCAGTTTTGTCTTAATTTTCTTGATTCTGCACAAAGAATTAGATATAAAGACTTTGAGGTAGTGAGCATGTCATGATGCAGCCTGTCTGCACCAAACAGCTTATTACCAAATTTTATTCTGGACTTTTTATATTTCCTGGAATTAGCTACCATGTGACCTGTTCTCAGAAGCATTTCAGGGTAGTTTATAAAATAGAGAAAATTGTAGTGTTGGTGTCATTTATATGAGAAAATAAACAGTTCCAGATTCTGTTAGTTGTGATTTTTCTGGGAAACCTTTTAGTTTTCAGAAACCTTTTCCAGTTTGTCAAGTGAAAAGTGGGATTTGATCAGAAGAGAAGGTCATCAGTCTAGTTGACATGCTTCCCTTGTCCAGGTTGGCCAAACAGCCAATTTGTTCCAGGATTCATCCAGAACAATTCTGAATCTCAGTTTTCCGCACTGTGATTATTTGCTACATTTTAATTTCCATCTTGGAAGAATAACTTCCCAAGCCAACCATTTTCTACAAGTCTGAATTTTATTTCCCAGTGAGCCTTTTCTAGACTTCAGCAACCCCCAGAAAGCATTCCTAATACATCCAAGATATTTGCAGTTACAAAAGTGTCACGGTGTGAGCTGTGTTTTATTCTGGATCTGGATCAAAACATCAGCATTTCAGACAATTCAGTTCTGAAATTCTGGGTCTACTTGTACTTCTGAACTTCTGCCTTGTTTACATTAGCTTTCCTATTCTGGATTTTACAGAAGAGGGAAATAAACCAAAGGACTGAGTGATTTGCTGCAGATTACACAGAGAAGTAAAATCAGCCATGACCAGAACCTCATTTAGTGCTGCATGTATTAGCTTAAATTAGATTTACAGCATTATTTGCCCTGTTTTGTTGCACAGAAGTATAAGGGATTTGGCAGAAGATTTGTTTATGTGACAGAGATAAGAGTTATAAATAATAATGTTTTGTTCCTACAGGTGCTGGTTTACAAATAAAATTACTGCAGGAGAAACAGAGTCTGAAAATAACATGCCATGTCTCTGAGTTCAAATTGTACTAATTCATAACATTAAGGCAATCCAGTATGCATTTTGAAACACTTCTTATAAGACTTTCAGTTCCCCTAGACAACGTGCATTGTCCATGTGGAAATGAATCATTGCTGTCCTTGAAAGCCTTGTACGCTGGAGCTGCTGGAAAGCTGCATTGTCAGTCATCCCAAAGGGTGTGTTTCTATGAAGTACCCACCAACTAAGAACACTGGCCCCTCAGAAAACTCTCCTAAACTTCACAAACAGTGCTACCCTGGGGGAGACACTGCTGCAAATTTCCATTCTGCTTGAATTGGGTTATTCAGGATTGAAAAGTTTTTCTCCTTAGCAAGCAGAATAAGCTGTCTCATCAGGCTCTCCCAAAAACTGAGATCCCCCCTGTAGCCTCTGGCTGCAAGGCCTGATGCACATATGGACGGTTTTACCTAGGACTTTGCAAGAGGTTTAAAGGTTTCTTTGAAATAAGTTCTGCACTTTGAGAGCTACTGTGAGGCAGGAGAGTGCTTTGAGACCGGGAGGGACTGCTCTTCCTGGTGGATGCTTTACTCCTGATTCTAGGTCTCTGAGTGTCAGAGGTTTGAAAACAGGTAGGAGACAAACAGGGATTTATCCAGTCAATTGCATCAAGGGAGAAAGAAAGAAATCAACTGTAGAAAATTTTAATAGTTATTTGTTTATTTAGCGAAACAGGCATGACTGGAATGAATAGGCTGGACCAAACCCACAGCTGTTACTTGACTCCACTGGCCATCTATGGTGGAATTTGTATGGTTTTATCAGGAACAGATTTCTGTGGATGGAACCAAGCAGAGCAGGAGACAAAGGAGAAAAATTGTCTCTTTTAAAACTGTTAGGAGGATGCTGTCTGAGAGGTGTGGTAATTAGATATACATCAGGGCAGCTGTTTGCCTATGGGGTTTTTTGGCTATGTGACTTAGCTACTGGGTCATGTTGTATTGCAAGATAACAGTCACAGAAATAGTTTAAATTGCTTTATGTAGTCAACCGTGTCACAGTGATGTCTGAAGGCAAATTGTAGCAAAGCTTGTAAGAATGTTTTGCAAATTATTTAGGAGGTCATAAACATTTTTCTAGTTTTAGTGATACTGAGAAACCATAATTATTCAAGTAAGCCTTTACCTCTCTGGTGATAACAGACAGGTAATTAAGACTTTGAAAATAATATTGTCTCACAGCCACTCAACAAGGATGATTTTTTTTTTTTTTTTTCTTTCAGGAGGCTACTGTGAAGCTTTATTATTGTTTATAATGAGGTTCATGATATTAGACTGGAAATTGTACCAGTAATTACTCAAACCAGAATATCCTGACATGAGAAAATAACATTTTTCAAACCCCAATTAACTGAGCTGAAAGAAGATTCAGAGCTACACACAGGTTATTATTGGTGACCTGTAGAAATGATAAATGTATAATTATTTCTAGAACATTTAAGCCAGCAGTTACTTAAGACATTTAAGCAGTAGAAACATGTTTAAGAATACTTTTAGTAGAAGCAGTAAAAGAAAGTATTTAAAACAGTAGTTTTAAAATGTGATGTAGGAACCCAGGGATTTGAAACCCAGCAAAATTCTAAGATAAAACTATTTTCTGTGAACAATTTAAAAGTTGAGATTATACAAACTGACTATTGAAGTAGCTACAACAAATATAAATTTTTCCACATTAGACAACACACAAGTCAGCCATCATCATGGTATTAAAACCAGATGATAAATTGCAGATACTTAATAACCCCATGTGTATCTACTTTGTTGAACAAGATGCCTAAGAACACTTATCCAAATATTAAGCACTGCAAAATTGTTGTGGAAACCACTGCAAAAAACCACACAAATAAAGCTAACTGTAGCTCAGCTGTTGTAGTAGCAATCATAAAGGAGGAAATTGGAGGAGAAGAAACAGAAAGATGGAAATACCCAGCACAATGAAGGTTCCACACTTCTGGAGGCTGTAGGTTATATGGAGCGCCTTTAAATTCTCATTATTTGCCTAATTTACATGAACCTATATCCCAAAAAATCATCCCCAATAGAAAAACCAACAAACCAACAACCACACAAGTGAACAAACAAACAAAAAAACAAAAACAAAACAAAAAACCAACCAACCAAAAAAAAACCTAAAAACAAAACCCAAACTAAAAGGTTGTGCCTTTATTTGGAAAAGGAAAAGGGCCGGATTTCACTCTTCAGTGTGTCAATGTAATTAATTAATTAATCTAAGCAGAACAAAAAGTGTCTAGGAATTTTATAGCTGGATCTGTACAATCTGCAAAGTAATTCTGATCCCTCTGATATTGTCTTCTCCTACAGGTTTATGGGCTAGAAAAGGTATATGTAGGAGATATTAGTTGCTAGCATGAAGTATTTGTCAATGCAATTTCAGATTTTATAGAAATGCACGAACTATGGTAACATTTGAAGTATGTTCATTTAACCAGTCCTGTTCAGCTGCAAAGCTACAATTCTTTGTATACAAGACTAGTTACTAGAGAGCTTTGGCTTCTGTTTCTCTGTTCTTAAAAGTGGGGCATGAAACTCCTGAGGTCACTTCATGAGTCCGTCACAAGCAGGAGGTTACCCACAAGAGCTAATGATTGTCTTGGCAAAAGTAAAAGGCTTGAAGCAGCTCAGCAAAGAAAAGGTTTCCTATTTTTTTCAATGGTTGGCACAGAATATCAGGTAGAATAGGAAGGGAGTAGAACATGAGTTTCTCATGCATTAGTAGAATTTCTTTTTCAAGAAATTATCATGAAAGATCATTAAGACAATATGAATCTGTACCTAGAGATGTCTAGAAGTAATGATTCATATATCAGGACAGTCCCCCCAGCACATAATGAGTCTCTATTCCTATGCTGAAAACTTCTACAATGTAATAAGACTATTTATAAAATCTGATTTTTTTTTTCAATGATACAAACTATTTATACTAATATATTGCGGCATTTGAGGGAACCTGTCTATGAAGACATAGACTAGTCTATATAGAAGAAATTTATAAAAAGCTTTCTGATTAGTGTGTTGGGTCTGTATGATGCAAGTCATCCAAACTAACTGCATTTTCCTTGCTATATTTCTGTCTGACACTGAAAATGTAAAACATCTGATAAAGGAACTTCTGACCCTCGGTTTCAAGCCCTGTCTGTAGAGTCCTCAGGTAATTAAATTCAAAAACATTTGAGGATCCCCAAACATCATTTCCCTCTTTTTGTATCTTTATGCTACTAGGAAAGGTCTAGGAAAGGTTGTGCATGTATAAAAGCAGCCCCAGTCCTAAGTTCATTGACAGTGATTTCAGACTGGACCAAGATGTCTTACATAGCAATTTCATTTGATTGGCATTGAACAGTGGATGGAAGAGTCCTTGATGGAAATTCCTGCTTACTTTCTGGCAGTTAGCCTCATTTTATAGCCTTTTAGTTGCAATATACTCTGATCCTGTGATCTTATCTGAACATTGAGCTCATTTTCAAAGCCAAGATAGATGGGATCTAATCCTACTTTTACTATGATGTAGTACTCCATGATATTGTCCTCTGAGATTATTTAGGAAAGTTAAACAGATGCTTAAATTGGGACAACTTTGGTAAGAAATCTGAGGATGTTTGAGACAGAGTAACACCTTTGATGCAGAGAGGTGGAAAAATCCTTCCGTTAATGCCAAGTGAAAGCATGGGATCCCAATGACTTCAAAAAGTAAAAATGCCCTTATAAAGATGGATGTAAGGAAATTATGTGACAAAAAGCAACACAAATACCCTTGGTTTTAATTAAGGGGCTAAACACTCACTCAGAATGTATGGATCCTTTATTTATCTCCCTTTTTTGTCCAAGAGGTTTCACATTTCCTACCACCTATGAGAGTCCCTCACCTGGCAGAACAGCCTGATTTGGACTGCATGAACTGTTTGTATTGCTGTTTCCCTTTGCACAAGCTCTTTGCTGACAGGACTGGGTCTTGGGACTCCTATCCATCTGCTGAATGTCTGAGACACTACACACAGTCACAAATTGCCTCTTCTCTACATGTCAGCAGAATTTCAGATGTTTTGTGAAAGGCTAGGCAGCTTTGTCAGCAAGACTGAGGCGTTTCTCCATCCAGAGAACAGCAATTAAGGACAGGTGATGTGGAGAGTTGGAAGTGTGGGTTAAAGTGTCTCCAGGGCAAAAAGAGGGCAGCAGATTTTCAGCACTGAAAAGGAAATGTAAATCCTGCAATGTACTGCTGTCTGTTTGCTTGCTAGAAAACACTTTCATATAAAAGAATACTGTATGGTTAAAAAATACTGTGAGTAAGCTCTATAGATACAGTAAGAGGTACATGTCAACTTATCTGGATACTCATTTTTTTGTAATTGTTTAGTTATAGGTGAACACTATTTTTCTGTCTTCCTGCGTGTTTATTAGTTTGGTTCTTTTTAATCTTACAGGGGATGTCATTCTGCAATCCAAATAGTTTAGAATCCCATTTCTCTTCACTGACCTTGATACTCCAGAAAACTTAAAAATGCTTTATAGTTGGAAGGACAGAAAGAGATTCAATTCATCTTATTGAAAACTTCCACAGCAATGGGGTCCATGGTTTTGGTGTTGTGCACTTGCTACAGGAGGTATTAGACAGCCCATGCCTAGGCAGCCACCTGAGAAGCATGAGGGTGAGAGCAGGGTGGGGTGATGGCCTTAAGATGCCAGTTCAACGTGCATAGCCTCTAGGGGTGGAAAGTTGGAGCTCACTCCAGTCAAAGGCTGTGTGCCAAAGAGATCAGCACAGTCTGCTGCTGGAGAAGGCCAAGGGGATGCTCCTGGGGAAAGAGAGTTGATGGAGTTCCTGCTATAAGGACTTTTGTCAGCATTATAAAGGCCCTAAAGTCCTTGCCAGTGGCATTTATAGCATGGTCCAAGTTAAATGAACAGCTGGACATTTAGAGTTAATTCTCAACTTTAGCCTCAGAAAATCAGCTGAAGGCAATCATTCTGTGTAGGAATTAATTGAACCCTGGAGACACAGATAGGCATAATGAAGCTAAAGAGTGGGGAAATACTAGACCTTTGAGAGAATAAACAAGGATATGTTAAATGAAATTGGGAAACAAGGGAGGAATTAGCCCTTGCATTTTGTTTTCCTGATTATTGAGGATAGATGAAAACACTGTGAGGGAATTTCACCACCCCGTTCCAGATTTGAATTAACTGGGAGACTCTGCAATCCAGCTAAACTTGAATCTTTTGTTTTTGTTCTTTTTGCTGTGACCTTAGTTTTATAAAAATTTGCTAAAGCTTGAAAAGCAAATTGCAAGTCTAGTGGGTAACAGCAGCTCAAAGCCTGCATACCACGTGTCTGTTTGAAAGGCTCTAATGAGGCCAAGGGAGCTTTGCTTTGAAATCTAGGAGCATGACTGCTCTTGAAGAATTCTGCTCTTTGTAGGGCAAATTGTGGCTCATTCACACAAAGCTAAGAGCTGTGGTTTGCCTGTGGTTGCCATCTGCATTCTCTGGCTACAGAGTACTGCTACAGAAGTGCTACCACTCTGGTCTGTTTTTTGTCTTGTTTTGTTAAGCCTTTGGTGAGCTGGTGGTCAGGCTCATTTGGTCACCTGTGCATGAGGCCTTGAAACCACATGAGGCCTTGAAACCTTTTTTGAAGTTGCTTTAAAGGTAACTTATGATAAGAAATTCTGCTATCCTTGCAGAACAATTGCATTTTTTTTTTCTAATACAAGTAAGCTTTTATTGATCAGTACTCATACACCAAGTTTGGCAAGCTTTTGCTTTTTATGCCTTCCTTCACAAATTGTGCATTAAATTTTTTTTGAGAAATACAAAAACAAGTTAAGGACATAACTGTTCTCAAAGGAGAACACAGAAATCATAATTTATTAAGGGACATCAAACATAATCAAAATATAAAATTCTACTGCAGGCTTAATTTTAAATAGAGTCAAGAAAAAAATTCATTTTGGAACTAATGTTGTATTATACTTGTTCCACAGCTTTTCAAAATCTCTAGGTGGAAAGATAGCAAACAGATGATAAAAAACCCCCAGGAAATCCGTATCTTAAAACATCAGGTTGTTTTACTAGCTGAGATTTATTGTACCCTCTTTCTCTCAGTAATTTTGCTAGCAGCAAAACAACAACTGTAAATTGCTACAATTCCATAAACATCTGAATCAAAATGGCAGGCAGCCAGTGCACACTTGACTGACAGCCCCATGGGTCAGGTATGAGAATACATCGCTGTTTGCACTCTGTGTTTCCTCCCTTACAAACACTCTCTGTCCTTGCTTAAAGGGAGGATGTGACCCACAACAAGGGGTCAAGGAAAGCAACGGCTACAGCCTTGTCAGAAAAATATTCCTGCAAAAATGTTTCCAGCAGTAACACCAGTACTGTTTTTTCCCTCTAAAGCCTGGGAGCAGGTGGCTCTAATCTAGGTGGCCCTCATGCAGCTGTCCCTCATTATGTGAAAGAGGGCTATATATTAATGCAGGTTAGGTAGGTAGGAATGCTTTCTGCCTGCTGTTCTGGCTGTAGTGTCTTCTGCGGTTTGTGCTGTTCCAGTTTGGGGTGGTATTACAGTACTCTGGGGAATAAATGTTGTCTGGAGACTGGATATGGAACCATCCCTGTGGGCTCCTTGGGCTACAGTACTGCTGCACCTTGATGCGAGAAGGTGGAAAACTGGCTTTGAGTGGCATCATTTCCCTGCTGCTCCTTGGGAGGGAGAAGAAGGGCACCCGAAGGCAGGAAGGTATGTGCTACCAGCCTGACTTACTCATCCTGAAAAAGCAGCAAATGTTGTGGAAAATGTATGCCCTGTAGGAGCTGGCTTGCTGTTTCTGTTTGGGCCCTCCTGCTGTGCTTTGTGGAGTGGGAGACTGGCTGTGTAGCATAGCAGGCATAACCTGTGGGCACCCTATCCCAGCCTTGTGTGTTTCTGTCCCACCAGTAGGTAGGAATTCTGATTTGGGCATGTAACTCTTCTTGGTGATATTGCTGTGGAAGAACTCACTTGATCTCTAATGTCTATTTTGGAAATAATCACTATGTTGCAGCTGATATCTCCCTGCTAGTGGGTACTGGAAGTGGCAAATGGTTTGGTCCTTTGTGCAGCATAATTTTAACTTGCCCATGAAGCTGCTTTTTTGGGCCTCTTTTCTTTTTTCCCTGAAGAAACGTGAAACATGAGTTATGTGGGGGTGGTATACAGTTGGGCTGTGTAGCCTGGCTTTCTATTTAATATCATGGCGTGACAGGATTTTAGCTCCGCTCCATGGCTTTCTGCCCTTAGGTCTCCCCACTGTCTTTGCCTTTCTAATAGCAACTGTGGTGATGAGAGGGAACTCTTCCTGGAATTGCACAGTTGACAGATGAAAGCTAGGCATCTATCACCTTCAAGCATTGCCTGTTTTTTGAGCTCAGATATGCAAGTCTGTATCTCAGTCATATCATGGACTTGTCTGCAAAAATAGGCTGCTACTGTGGTATTCATTTGGAAAAAGTAATGGAAATGCAGCATATAACATGCTGAAAAAAACTCCAAACCTACAAAAAGTGTTACTTTAATCTATTTAAAATTCAAAACACTGGAGAAATTCACTCATTTTTGAGTTTGGGTTTCTTCTTTTTTTTTTTACCAGAAGGGGATACGTAACATCTGCAGTGTTTAGTAGCTCTTGCTTTCTCGCCTACAAGCTAAGGGCATCTTTAGAAAGACAACTGAAAATTGGTTGAAGGAGAATAAATCATACTGTGTATTTGGTTTGGGATTAGAAAGTCTTGATTTCCTATTTATTTTGTGTGCATGCTTTCTGTGGTCTTTATTGATTTTAGTGTTTGTTCTGTTGGTAATAACTCCCTTTGAAACTGAGGACACTTGATGCTGCCAAGCTCCTATAATACTAGAGGATTGGTGCTGTTTACACTGAATAGACTTTATTATTTTCCAAACTGTAGGTTAGATCCCTTGTAGAAGAATTTATGAATCTGAAGTATGTCACTATGACTTCAGTTAGTGCTGCATTCACTCCTGTTCTTAGTGGGTGAGATCATGATTTACTGAGTGAAAACCAAGCAGCATGCACAAACCTCCAAAATAAATTATAAACAAAACCTTCTGATGTTCTAGTCCTTTCTTCTCTTCAAGGGTGTGGCTTTGACACAAGGGTTCTCTGTGAATCTTTTCAATGCATGTGTTTTGTTTCTGCACTGTTTCTTCAAATATCCTTGCAATTGCTGAAAGCTCGTGTGTTGTGTGCAGGTTTGATGAATGTGTTTTGTCTGAGTAGACATACTGAAAGGAAAGTGGACAGCTAGGGACTATAACATGTTCTATATAAATGTAATTTAGAAAGTTCATTTTCTTGATGCTTTGATTTTTTTTCCCTAAAAAAAATTGATTGAAAAATAGATCTTTTAGGAATGCTGAAATTCAGTTATTCGATGTGTTTAAACAGAGTGCATTTTTAGCAGGATCTAACTTAATATGCCCACAAGTGAACTAGTGCTTTGGTCCTCAGTCACCTAAAGTGTCTGTGTCACAGTCATGGTGTAAGTTACCCATGGTTTTTTATTACTTGATGTGTAATCTTATGTCACATTAATGTTACTCTTGTTGATTTATGCTTGAAGTATTGCTTACAGCCTTCTGTATTTCTAGGCAATCTTACCTTCTCGCTACCACTATGTTGATTAGTCTATGTTACAGAAAGAAAATTAAGGAAGTAAGGTTTTAATTGTAATTTTTTTTTTAATTTCCTGAGCGTTCTGTCACCAGAATAATGTTGTTCTAGATCTAAAATAATAACCTCATTATGTCATTAGATTGATTTGCTTGTACTGCTAAATGTAACTACTGACAGAAACATTGACCTGTGTCAAAGTAGGCTGTTCTATCAGTGAAAGTATGAAGGCTTAAGTTAATTTCCTGGGGACAGTTCCCTCTGTGTATGCTGGAGTAAGATAGGTGCCCTTACCATCTTTCAGTGCAGCCACATCCAGTGTAGGGAGATATAGCCTTGTTACTTTATCATCCTCTTAGTGTTTCTGCCCAAAATTGATCCTTTTTCCATGGTCTGATTGAGGTAGCAACGCTGTTCTTCTTCTCTTAGGAAGTGTTTAAGCAGTTGGAGGATGTAGGTTGCAGCTACCATCTCTCTCCCTTGTGCCCCAGGGGCCTTGCCATGTGCCCCAGGGCTACAGCATTGAGGGGATAAGGCTGAGTTTTCCCTTAGTTCTTGGGGAGGAAAGGAGTGGTGGTGTCTCTGAATGCAGTGAGCGTGGCAGGCAGAGTTAAGTGAAGGCTCAAACATTCTCCCCCACCACTTGAATTGCTTTACTGCCTTCAAATTAGTTTTCCTGACTCTGAACTGAGGGCAGTGTGACTGTCGTCTTCCCTTCTCATCCACTCATTTTGTCTGCAGTAGATGTTCAAGCTGTGCTGCAGCTGCTGAGAAGCCTTGATCCAGCCTGACTGGAGCTGTTGTGTTGAGCTCTCCAACATGTGACAAGTGGCTGCAGGCAGCAGGCAAATGGAACCCTCTTTGTCAGCCAAGGTGCTGCTGCTGCAGTAAGAATAGGGCAGAGATGGGAGTGTGTCCTTAGTATTTCTGCTGTAGTGCAGTGTGAGTGCTCCTTGAAGAGCTATATAGTGTATTTTGGAGAAAGCAGCCTCTTCTGTGCTTGTGAGATGAAAATTTGAAGTCACAAAATTGACTGTAGCCTTGTGTAGCAGTAAAGCTTTTACTACAGCTAATATTTATTGAACATCTGTAATTGGTCTTTACTAGTGTGTAATGCGGAATTATCATTTTAATGGGCAATATCCTTACAGGGAATCGTGTAAGATTATCTAACTGAATGCTTTTGAGGGTCAGAATCTTTGCCACAACTGTCCCTTCATTTTTTTTTTAGGTACAGAATGTAGCAGGTAAGGTTACCCTATGTTTGGCAGCTGAGCTCTGCAAATGGCAAGGAAACTAACAAGCTTTGAATATTGGGCAAACTGGCAGTAAATCAGCTCAGGCTTTCTAGCTGTGCAGGCTTGCAGTGCAAACATGATGAGGGTATTTAAATGGCTTGTGGAAAAACCAGTCACCACCTGGTTTAGTGTAGGTGGCACACAAGTGGAGTGTAGAGCTTGGCTGATGAGGTGCCATTTGGTGCTGCCTTCAGTCTTCTGCACTGGGTCATCAGCCCCAAGGCACACCAACTATGAAGCCAGACCCAATATTGTACCTCAATTACATGCATGGCTCAGTGAAGGAACACAGTGGGGCCCCTGCTGTGGTAACCAGTTAGCCCTCCTGTGGACATCAGCTAAGTCAAGGGCTGTACTGAAGCAAGTTAGTCTACTGAACATATGTGAACTAGATTTTCTGTTTTCCCAGGAAATTCTTCCTGTATTTAACTATTCAGTAATATTAGTAGCTGGTTCATGTAGGATATGCCAAGTACCTGCAGCCTTAATGCAGATAACTAACAAATGTGAAAAGTTTTTTTTTTTTTTCACAGCTCCTAATAGCCTTCATCCCTGTTCTGTAGAGACATCAGCCCGGCTTGTAATAGCTCTCTGCTGCACCCTTTAAACTGAAGGAGTCTAATTACTATGGTTGCTTTCTAAGCATATTGATTTTAATGGTCAGTTTAGACCTTCTCATTAAAGACAAATAGTGAAGCCAGAGTATCACGAAAGTTAAGAATTAAGCCAACTTTCTCTCTAGCTTTGAGCATTTTGTATTTCAGGGGACTCAGCAGACACAGTTTTGATTTGAAAATGTTAAGTAATAAGCTTTGCAGGAGACAGGTGTACCCTACTTTGATACTGAATGCCTTATCTACCACTGTTTCCTCTTGTATTTTTCAGGCATGTACTTCAGAAAACTAAACTAAGTAAATTATTTTAACATCATTAGGGACACCTCTTCCATTCGAGTAAACAACATTTCCCCTGTTCCTGGCACAATTATCAGCGTGTAGGTGTTGCATTTTGCCTGTCTCCAGGTTCTGCACAAGTGGTGGTAAAACATTCAAATGCTGAGCTTGTAGTAGTTAATGCTGAGGCACTGAACAAAGACATCTTCTGCTGAAGAAATATAGTCATTTTAGTATTGAGTATAAAGCATTGCAACATCTGCCCTCATGGAGAAAAAGTAATGTGGGGGATTTTGTTTGTTTACTTGCTTTCAATCAGGAAAAGCAGCTTTTGGTATAAGCTTTAGTATAAAACCAAAGAAGTATAGGCAAATTAGACTTTTCTTCATGAACAATGCATGGATCCTGTGCAGTTTAAAACTTGCCCTACATTTACTAGTTACTTCTAGCATTTGACATGTACCCATTCACTACAGATTTTGTCCATCTATTATAAGTTTGATTGCATAAATTATAGGAAGCTAGTCACGCACAGAATGTTTCTTCCATATTTGGGATGGTGCAGTGACAGATTGAGGCTAGTATGGGACTGTGATCATGCTTTCTACTTCTCTACCATAAGGCTGCATTTTATGGTAAATTAGAGAGGCTGTTGATGAATCTACACACGATGATGGTGGTCTGAGATGTGCTCAAACCTATCCACTTGCTGTTGAGTTTCTGTGAATGTGTTGTCTTCTGCCACTGCATGTTGCCATCAGTGTTTTCTTCATCACAGGGTTGAACAATCTTTTAGCTGAAGGGTCTCTATCAGCATGATTTCTATGGTGGTTTCTTTCTGTTTATACCATCATTTACTGTCAACTGATGTATTTTGAAGTGTTCTTTTAGTGTGCCTAGTTCTTTCTGTGTTTTGGACATGAAGAGGAATTTCTTCACACAGAAACGGTGATTAAACATGAGAATGGACTGCCCAGGGAGGTGGTAGAGTCATTGTCCCTGGAGGTTTTTAGGAAAAGACTGGTCATGTCACTTAGTGTCATGGTCTAGTTGATAAGTTGGCATTCAGTCAAATGTTGGACTTGACCTCAGAGTTCTTTTCCAACATAAATTATTATGTTCCTCCCAATTCTGCCTGTATGTTGTGGGGGACAATATGCATGTGCTTATTCTGTAGGTACAAATATTCAACAAAATAAAGGGATTAAAAGTTGGATGCTTGTTTGAAATCTGAGTGTTAGATGCCACAGGGCAGAGTTCTTTCTGCCCCAGGAGGTTCATCATCTTTGTCTGCAGTATGCAGCTGGAACCATTGGCAAGGACTAAAGAAATTCCTTTTTCTGTGCCTTAGGAAGCTGAAGTAGTCTGCAGGAAATGTTGCCAATGCTCTGATCTTATTTTGTTCTTCTTTTAAGTAACACTTGGGGGAAGTTCAACATACATTATGTAGTCTAATTACTTTGGAGGTTAAGGCATGATCAGTGGTTGGGCTTTTTGTACTTGAGCATTCATTCAAGGCCTTCCAGGAGTCCTTTAGCAACCAAAAATGGCATCTGAAAGACGATGCATGCAAATGAATAGATGCTCTCTAGTGCAGCATCTAAAAGGGACAAGTGAGTGTTACTACTTTGCTGCTAGCAGGTTTTTTTTATCCTCACCCTTTCACCAATACTGTTGACACTTCAGAGACCTGATCTCTTCTCAGTGCTGGTACCTGGGGGATTCCATCCTTTAAGGAAATGTTCTGTGTAGCTCTTGTTTGCCTGGCTGATGCTACATATGAAGCTTAAGTTTTGTTTGTGTAGTGCTGCAGCTGAACAGACAAGTCAGTGTCAGCCTTGTCCCAAAAAGTTATGTGCAGGGAAGGAGGCTTCACTTGAGTGAAGACTTGATTGAAATTTAGAAAGCAGGGCGGGGAAGTTCGGCAGATGGTGCTGGTCTGGCAGTGTGGCTTAATAATAGATCATGTTTGCAGTGTGGCAATTAGCAAGAGGCATTAAAATACGGAGTTGGGACCTTGGGAATGCCCTTGAAGGACAGAGGATTTTTTGCTGACTTTTGTGTCAGTAGTACACCTTTTGGCCATTGGCCAAGCAGAAAGTTATCCAGCTGAAGCTTTGAGTGAAGATGTGTGTGCAGGTGAATTCATGAGTTTTGGTGTGAGGTGATTGCATTAAAGTGAACAGTCAAGTCATGAACGTATAAATGTGTTGAGCTACTGACAGAAAATAGTATTTCTTTGTGCCTTTTCCTTTTTCTGCATCAAATGGGAAAATAGTACTCTCCTTTTTCACAAAGCAGTGAATGTGTAAGTTGTTAATGTATTTTAAAATGTAATTTATGCACCATGTTTTTAAATTTTCTTCTGTACCTGGTTATCTCCTGCTAGAGTAAGAGTCACCACAACTCAGCAGACTATTGATGTATCTAATCCCCCACTCTGTATCTGGCAACAACCATTGCAACCATTAGCTACTGCTCAGGAGACAGGTGAAAATGGATTAAAAATAACTATGTAAGCGCTCCAGTCCTTTGTTATGCAGTAGATAAAAATTCTTTTATATTCTTGATGCAAGTTGAACTAATCTTCTTGCAATTCTTTTCCTAGTTAACATACCTGCCTATATTACTTCAGCTAATTTGTGAAAGTGGTTAACTAATCTTAGGGAAAAAAAATCTGTAACTACTTCTTGCCAGAATTCTTGTGTGTTCCTCAGAGACCAAATGCTTTGAACTTCTGTCTGCTCCCCTGTGTTTTTTGCCTCTGCTGCATGCCACCCTCCCTTTACTTTTTAATTTTTTATTCAGCTCCTAATGTGGTATTTTTGAAAGTGGACTATTTATGATTTTGCGATATTGAGTCTTTTTCTGATGTGATGTCTTTAAGTGGCTTGTAGGGGGGATTGTGAAGTAAGGCTTTTTCTGCTACTTTATTCATAAAAAAAGAATGTCAGTCCTGATTGTCCATTTGATGTTACTGTAATGAAAATGGCTGGTCACTTTGTAGTGACATGATTATTTTTAGGATGATGAATCTTTTGTTTCAGATTTTGCTTAATTACAACAAATATGCTTGTTTCTATTATGAGGAGCTTAGTTTGCCAAATACTGAGGAATCTGAAGCAAAGATGCTTTTTCTTACAAATGTAGCTTATGGCAGAGTACTCAAATCATGAAGCAAATCAGGTATCCTTATTAATGGGGACTCTGTTCTTGCAAAATCTCTAGACAAACATAATTTTTGAGAGTTCAGTGGGATTATTTTTGAGTAAACGCAACAAAATAAAGGGGGGGGGGGGGTGTAAGGAATTACCAAAACCCACACTATTTCTTTTGAGCTGAGATTGAAAATTTCTACTTTTCATTAGGTAGGGTTAAATGGAATATAAAATACATGTTTTGGTTAGTCCAATAAACCTAAGCATCTAATTTGGGCACAATTCATATCTTGGTGCTGAAAGAGTGTGGTGAGTCTACTGCAGGACAGATGCATCATGTTTGTAACAGAGGTATATATGCTGAAGCAATAACAAGATCTCATGACTAGGTGTTCTGTTTTTAATTTATGCTATTTAAACTGAACAAACAGACCTGGAAATATATTGGTGACTTTTGATATTCCAGGTTGGTAATGGATTAATACTTACTTAAGGAAGCATGGTAACTGTATGTCTCAAGAATTAAGTCAAGTTCTTGGAAAAGTGGTAAAAACATTAGATCTGCATTACGTGTATTTTTAACTTGACTGCAGGTGCAATGATCCCAAGCCTTGGATTTGCGTCCATTAGGATTACCTTGACAAGTCCCACTTCCCCAGTTCACTGCTGCGACAGACACTTTGCTCTTGCTTTCAACCTGGGGCATCCAAAATTTGTATCTCAAAGACTTAAATACAGTCCTGTAAATCAGAGCTAAACAGATCTAAAAATCAAGATGGCATGTGATACAAGCAGATTTCAGATTATTGTATCTTCTCTCTGACTATGTGTCTGTTTCATAGAAGTCCCTGGGCTTTGTCAAGTGTGATTTGTGCTCTGAATTTGTTGCACTTGGTCCTGGCTCTGTCCTCACTGCTGTTGGCACTATGAGGCTGTTTCAGAGAATCTGTACATCAAGTTGAAGGTAGTAACTATGCCTCATGTTGTTGCAGGGGAAGAATCAGGGACAGAATACAAGTGCCAGGGAGTATATAACATCCAGGTACTGTAGCTTCTGAGTTAAGTTACGTGACTGCTATGTGATTGACATCACTCCCACTACATTTTTTTGGTGAGCCATGAGTAAAGGCACTAATAGAGATATTTAATTGCTCAATCTGCAAAGCAGATAAAGCTGCATAATTGGTATTACGAGTTATTACTTTAGTGTTGTCACAGATGTCAAGGAAAGTGTTCATAGTCTAACATAGAATTAAAAGACTGAGTTCTTGCAGCAGTATCTGAATGCATGGTTCTATTTGTGTCTCTAGTTAAGGTCTGGTTCCCCCCCTTTATTATGGTTAGTGAATTTGATTCTCCAAAGCCTGTTTGGTACTTGGTCTTGCAGGGTAGCTTATTCATGTTAAATAAGAGTTTGGGGGAGCTGAGATGGGACTGGAGGAAGGAACATTGCTTGAATGTTCGTTTGTAGACTGGCAGAATAATTTTCATTGTTCACTAAAACTTGTTCTGAATTTGTACAGCACTGCTTATGGAAATAAGATGTGGGTTTCTGAACATGGAATAGAAGAAAAATGCACTTTGTGTATTGACTATTTGTTCCAAAATAGCTCTTTAAAGAGCAGGGACTTATTTAACAGTAATGCCTTTTGGACCATGACAATAAAGTTGCCTGAAAAAGTTACCATGCATGTTTTCACCTCAATCTGAGAAGAATTCAAACCAACATCTACATAAATGATAGTCACTGCAGCTGGATGTGTGGTGCAATGTGTCGTGCTTGTTATATAGTAAGGTTGTAGTAGGCTGTGAGAGCAGGAGGAGGAAATGGCATCTGAATAGACAGACTTTACTACAGGCTTCATAGTTCAAAGATAAAATAATAAAGGAGGTGATAAGTAAGATAATTCTTTTTAAGACTGGAATAATATCGGGCTTGGTAAACCTCAGATAGCCTTCTGGTGGCTGCGCTTTCTGTCAAGACGCCAGCGTTTTGAATTGTAGATAAAAGCTTGCCCGATTTTCCTCCTGCCTCCTCCAGCCCCATCCAGCCGCGGTGCCTCTCTCCCCTCCGGGCCCCCACCCCGTGTTCCTCGGGGGGCTCAGCCGGGAGGTGCGGCCACTGGGGGCTCCGCTCCCGTTGCCATGGCAGCGCCCGCCGCGGCCGCAGCATCCTCGGGCTCAACTTTCCCGCTGGCTTCAAAGCGAGCCAAGACGAAGGCGGCGGCGGCCGAGAGGGACGGGACGGGGCGGCGGGGACCCCTCGCCGGCTGCGGAGCGGCGGCCGCTGCCTTATCCTGCCTCCGCGCCTGCAGAGCGGCCGCGCCCCTTTCGCGGTCTGCCCTGGGGTGCGGCGGGCAGGCGGGGAGCCATATTGCCGGGCGGGTGGGCGGAGGGTCCCGGGCTGGGTAGCGCAGGGTGTCCCGTCGCCCGCTGACACCTTCCTCTCTCCTTTGCCGCTTGCATCGACGGCCGACGCGCGGTCCTTCTTCTGCTTGATCCTGTCCTCTGGAAAGCATCGCCCAGCATGCCGATCGCCCACTTGCTGGAGCTATGGAAAGGGATAGAGGTGGAGCCCATGGAGACAGAGGTGAGCGGCAGCGGCTGGGCAAGGCGTGCGGCAGCACCTCTGCTGCCGGGCCCCCTTTCCCGCCGGGGGAGCCACCTCGGTGCTGCCCCAAACCTCGCGAAATGGGGTGTGATGAGAATCCCTCGCTCTGCCCGCTCCCTGCTGAGAGCGGGGAGCGAGGCGAGGCTCGGGGACCTGTTGCCCCACAAGCGGCGCCTGGTGTCTCGGCGGTCCTGTCCCGTCCTCCCGCCCGGCACCGGGCTCGGCTCGGAACCTGCCCCGGGGGACTGGGGCGGCTGAGAAGGAAAGAGCGTGTACAGCAGATGGAAACTTGCAAAGCGGGCTGGGTCGGACCCATACTTCATGTTTAAATACGAGCCTGTGATCTGCAGTTTGAGGCTTGCATAAGTCCGTAGACCCCACTTGGGTTCTGATTACCCATTTGCCTGTTAGCTCTAACCACAAGACTGTGCTTTCAAGATCATACTAAAAACCCAATGCTGTGATAGCTACCTGCCTGCTGTGTTCTATGTACTCGGTATTTGTCTTCTAGCGTTTTTATTACCTGCAATTTAAGATTACCTTGTGTCACGAAAGGTAACGTTCAAATTCAAGAAGTGTATTGGCAGGTCTCTCAGGGTCATGGTGTGATTCTTGTGGTTGTCCTGTGCAGAGACAGGAGCTGGACTCAGTGGTTCTCGTGGGTAGCTTCCATCTCAGTTTATTCTATCATTTTTGTACAGTAATGGGACAAGTGGATTCCTGAGTATTTCTGCATCTCTTGAGTAGTGCAATAAAAACAAAGTATTTCAGGTAAATTCTTTGCAACACAAGATGCATGTTTGTAACAGGTGGTGGAAATAGATGAGTGCAACTTGCAAGATGTGTGAGGTTTGTTTAACACCCCACACTGTTCTTCGACTGAAGAGTACTGTAAAAGGGGTTTGGTGAGAGCAACAGGGGGGAGTGTAACTCAACCAGACAGGTTATGGGGAACACAAAGCACTTGTCTCAAAAAAGGAGTTGCTGAACTGTCAAAAAGGTTTCATGCAAGGTGTTAGCTTATACATGCAAACAATACAGCAGAAGTGATACTGTGAAGTATTATCACAGCACAGCTTACTCTGGAGTCCCTGGGTGAAGAATAAATTGAGGGGCTTGCAGATACTTAAATCATGTAATTCACTTCGGAATGCTGACACTTCTTCCCCGTTGTGTGATGAAGAGAATCTGAGTAGTAATCAACAGATTATAGCTGGGGAAAAACAGTGTATCATTCCTGATTTTGTTTGAAAAGTCACCTGACACCTTGTTAAATCACTTTGACAATGCAAAGACTTGTGTAACTATACTTACGGTGAACAGTTTTCTGCTGAACATTATAGAAATTGTGCTCCCCTCCAAGTCTGCCTTTCCATTGACTGCAGTATTCAAAATGCATATATGTGCTTTTTCTCTTTCTTCTTTCTTCCCTTATTCCTAAAATCAGTTTTTGTGTGTGCCCAGTGTTTTTGTTTCTGGCCCAGACAGAAAGCACTTCAGTCATTGCTCAGATTGCTCTTTCTGCTGTCAAATTCTGGGAAAAACTTCCCTAGCTCTTAGGGTAAGTCCCACACTAAAGCCCAATGTACATTGCTAGGAATATCTTTGTGTTGTCACCTCTTTTGTGGACTATTTAGATTTTTCTTCCAGAAGAAACTATGTGGATCTCCTTACCAAGTGTGACTGCCCCACTGCAATGCTAGTTAATCAGAGATTTGTGTTTGTAGGTTATATTGGCACTTTTTTGTTTGTTTCCTGTTTGAAAGAGGTACACTGCTCTATTACTCTTGCAGAGATTTCACTTACAAAATGTTAGACGGTTAAGGAATTGCAGGCATAAACTCCTGCGGTTTAGATGAGAACAACAGATAAAGCCCCATTTATTAACTCTATTTATTGCTCTCTCTAAGCACATTAAAGACATGCTATAATTTAGAACCATTTTAGATTATGCTGTAGATAGAATTCCTGAAGTGCTGTTTGCTCAAATCTAGTAAAGTACATAGAAATTAATTTCATTTCTTGTGGGCTCCTCTCCATGAAGATGCTTTTGAGCACTAGAAACATTTACTCTTTAATGAGCTGAATGCAGCTTAAACACTCGTGGTTGGACTGATTCAAAGGAGCTGTCATGGTCTCTGAGTCTGTGTGGGATAAAATGTTTTCATGATTGTCTGCAAGTTGTTCTTTTTTCACGAAAGCTTTTCACAGTTAGTAGACAAGAAGGGAGACAGTTTAATTCTTTGATGCATATGGACCTCTTTCTCCTTCCCTTCCTTAATGCCAAAAAGCCTTTTAAACCAGATGCATTTATAAGTGCCTGTGCATGACTCAGGTGAATGACTTGCAGATATTAAAGACAGCTTTTATAGTAAATCAATCACTTGATAAGGAAGAGTGCACTGAGGGCATGTTCTATATTATGTTTGTGTAAGGGAAGATTACAGTGAAATCCTGCTTCCTTCACCTGTTGACTCAGGAGGTCATTAATTGTGTTTGACAAGTAAGCAAGAAAATGGGGAAATTTGCTGGGTCTAGAATTTCTTGGTGAGTAGGCAAAGTTATTGATCCCACTCAAGCTGGATGGATGGGATAGTGAATTACAGCCTTGGGAATAGTTTTGCTAAGGAAGGACTGTGTGATCAAGCTCTATATAATCTTTCTACCTATTTTCCAAAGGGTTCATCACTTAATAGATTTCAGCTGAGCACAATATTGAATTGGAAAAAAAGTTTAGAAAATTTTGTCCTGTATACACATATTTTCTTTCTTCTCAGCAAGAAATGCTGTTCCAGTTCCCTAGTTTTTTTCATGAATAATCCTGTTTTGTTCTTTATTCATTCTATGGCAAATGTGTCTGTAACTATTCCTCAGCAGTTGTAATAGTGCCACTGTGCTCTTGCTTTCTCTTCTCAGCATTTTATATATTTTGGTGAAAGCAGATCTCTGTGGATTCAAAGGTTAATTTTCCTATGCTAAGTGTCAAGAATTGAACACGCCTGCTGTAGTTGTATAAACTGAAAGTGTCTTAACTGCCAAAAACTAAACTGACTGTTTTGCTAGATCTTGGTTTAGAATTGCCTTTCATGATAACATATATTTATATGACTTTTCCTCTCTTATCTTCTCTCTGTTCACTAGCCTGTGGTGGAAGATGCTGCCCCAGATGAAGAACCTGTAAAAGAGGTAAATCTGCTTATTCATGGATCACACATGTTAAGGCATTATAATATCTTCTTCTACCTTCCTGGAAACAAAGTGTCTGTGATATTGTTTCTCCACATGCTTCTAACTGGGCAGATGTGAAGCCACCCACTTTTGATCTCTTACCACAAGGTCAAATGGAGATTAAAAAAAAAGTTAAACCAGAGGTTAGGAAATCTTATTTTACAGGTATTGTCTGTGCACTTTTTCCAAGAAAGAGCATGTAGTTTCTTGAGGCGTATGGTTTGTTTGCAGAAAAGGTTTTGTAATGATCTCAGAGTAGGTGTCATATTAACAATATTTGTGTATTGTAAATTGTGCCTGACCAATTAATTCCAAAGACTGTTAAATAGAAGTCATTATTTTTCATCCACCAAGCTGGCTCTTCACCAAAGCAAGACTGAGCTAATACTTTGCGTCAAGTTAATCTATTGTTTATATTATAGTAACATTGTGCTGTTGTGCTAATTAAAAAAACCAAACTCAAACCTCTACAGGAAAAGGTAAGTCTTACCTAAGTGTTTAAATGCCCAATAGAAGTGACAGAAGGTGATATGAAGATCCAAAGCAGGTGAGAAAGAGTCAACATTTACTATTATGATTAATTGAGGACAAAGCTTGGCTGTAAAACTGCCAGTGGCCCCAGGTGTTACTGCAAGGTGCTGCTGGTTTGTGTAGAGTATTCTTGAAAGATCATTAGTCATCTGCTGACATCAAAAGTGAAGAAGACTGAATCCCTTTAAGACTGAAGGGAGTCTGCAAAGATGCTTGTCTAAGAAGCCACCTTTTGAAGATAACTTTCCAGTACCTCTTATTCCTGGAAATACAAAACTTACCTTTGATATTTGTTTTTCAGTGCAAGGATGTGTTTAGTTACTTTCTACTGTGCTAAAGGCATAGCTATAACCCCCTAATGATAAAAAGGAGGAATAAGTCTTAGTTTTAATCTCTGAAGTGAATGCAACTTCCAAATGCTATTTCCCCCCTCCTTTTCCATTTCTTAAGCAAAAGCACTAAACTGCCCTTCAAAAAGCTTGGGGATAAAAGTAAGTGCAGGTAACTTGGCTCATCAATTTTTGGAGAAATACTGGAAGATCGAATTTCTGGTTTATGTAGTTTAGGAGGACTTTTTTGAAGATGGCCTTCATTTCCCAATTAAACTTTAGCCTGTGAAAGTAAGTGAATTTTCATTAGGGATGCTTCTTATAATTCTAAAACTTTAAATTTGACAGAAAAAAGGGCATGTAATACCTACTTGTAAAGAAACCTTAATCCTGTGGTCTCATTTTCTGATGTATTACAATTTGCAATTTAGTATCTGTAATGGTGTTTCTTTCTGGTGTCTACTCTTCAGTGAGGTGATTGCAGTGCCTGTATGAGAAGTGTGAGCATATCTGATTAAAAAGCCTGCAGCACTTGTGTGTTATAAAACATGTACACAGTGACCAATAACAAATTATTGACAGTGAAATATCCCTGTCCAATGTAGAAGTACCCTCACCCTTCATTTAACTTTTCATGTGTCTTCGTTGCACTACTACAGAAAAATACAACAGGAAAATCTGACTTCCCCTTACTCTCCTGCTGTCAGGCTATTTCAGCCTTTTACTGACTTAGTCTGTAAGTCTTTCATTTTTATGAAGCTTGTGTCTTATAGTGGTACTGTAAGAAAGAACAGTTCTAGTGACTGATAGCTGTACTGTGCCCAACTCCAAAGTAATCTTTTTATATTTTTTTGAGACACTGAAGCATGATTTAAGGAGTGAATTTAACTTGTGTAATGCCTCATCATGTTCACATCTGCTTAAAGGATGTTCTTCTAAATGACCTGCTTTAGGCTATGTTGGCCTTTGGCTTTCTCTTATCCTCTGTAAAGTATGGACAAATGAGATCATGGTAAAATGCATTATAAAAACTGCCCTTCTCATTTTTTTTCTGAGGTCTGATCTTCCTGTTGAGGGACAAGTTCTTTGCTTTTGTTGGGGGCATAAATTAATGGGATTGTTTGATGCAAGTGTTTCTGAGGCACATCTTGGCCCTAAACAGTTGTGTGTCAGCTCTGTTCTAGAATTGTCACCTATGTTACTCATGGTTGCTATCATCAGGATTTTTCCCTAGGAAGGGTAGTGTCCCAAAGCTGTGAAGTCTGGCCACAAAGGCAGGCAGCTAGTGGATGAAAAATTTTCTCAAGAGGATTTCAAACTCCTGCAGCAGTTCTTGCTTAGACTTGTGGGGTGCAGTTTTCCCTTTAAGTGGTTGTTTTTGGCAAACTGGCCTTTTCTTGATAGGGAAGGATAAGTTTGACCACATGTTAGAGGCCCCAACATAGTTAAGGGTAATGTGCTTTGTGGTCTAGTGTCAAAGTGTTGATCTAAACCTTTCTGAAGGTGCAGCTGGTGGCAAAATTCCTTGTCATGGCTTACTAAAATAATGAATATATGTGCAATATAGCCCACAGTAGTTTGAAATTATAGCATTCAGAAGCTAGCTTGTAATATTGCTTTGAGCAGTTTTACCCTTTCAGGGGAATTTGTGTGCTCTAATTCAAAGATTGCATGGGGCTCCTGGGAAAGCAGAGGAGATATGCAGTGGAAGTTATGATATGCAAACAGAATTGCAAGGCAAAACTGAAAATGGAAGGACCTAGGCTTACTATTAACTCTTGTACAGTTTCCAAAGACACATGTAACTTCTGCTGATACTATGTACACTGGTGCAAATGTGAATAATAAAATTGGAATAAGCAAAGGGGGATGTTCTGTGTATAGCCTCATGGCAAGCATACATTGCAGGTTCTTTTCCTGTCCATAGAAGATGTGAATTTACTGGATCGTCAGTGAAAGATCAAGTTTTTATAAATAATGGCAGTAACAGCTCATGTGAGTGATACCGTTTAGGAAATTAAAACTATGTTGAATAATCACAGTGAGGTAAACACAAAACCTGCATATCAGTGGAAACTTTATACTTGCTCTAGTGCTATTGTTATCAAGGCAGTAAGTTCTCACAGAAACATAGAAAGCTGCTGTTGGAAGGCACCTCTGGAGATCCTCTAGTCTGACCTTACCTTCCTTGAATGGACTCCACAGGCTCTCTAGGACCCTGTTCCAGTGTTTGCTCACACCAGGAGCGAAAAAAATTTGTCATGTTTAAATAAAATTACATATGCTTTGGTTTGTGTCCACTGCCTCTTGTTGCCTCACTGAATACCACTGTAATGAGTCTGACTCTGTCTTCTTTACTTCTGCCAGGTATTTATACACGTTATAAGATACACTCTCAATTCCTTCCCTGTCCCCTGCATTGTCTTCTTTGGGGGCAACAATTCCAGCTTCCTCAGAATGTTGGGTTTTGTGGTTTATTTTTTGTTTAGTTTGTTTGTGGGGTTTATTTGTTGCTTTTTTTTTTTTGAGGGAATGACATATCCAGTTTGTTTAACTGCTCTGTAACCTGACCCTCCTCCACCAAGGCCAAATCTTTCTTTCCCACCTCTTTCAGGGGCTTGAGAGTCCTAAAGGCCCAGTATTACCAGTAAAAATCAAGGCAAGAAAGCACTGGGTACCTTGGCCTTATATCTTTTGTCACCATCTGCTCTTCCCTACTCAGTAGCAGTACAAAAGCTATTCCTTTTACAACTAATATACTTATAGCAGCCCTTCTTGTTACTCTGTGTCTGTCACCAGGTTCGACTGTGCATGGGCTTTGACTTTCCTGACACCATCACTACCTGCTTAATAGTCTCCATGTTCCTACTGGACACCTGTTTCCTACATTTATATATACCTCTTTCATGTCTGAGTTTTGTCAGATGCTCCTTGTTCATCCATGCGGGCCTTTGGCTGCCTTTGCATGATTTTCTGTTGATGCAGGTGGCCAAATCCTGCGCTTGGATATAGCGATCCTTGAAAATTATCCAGCTCTCTTAGACCCCTCTTCCTTCCAGGGTCATCTACAATGGGATTCATCCAAGCAGATGTGTAAAGGGAACAAGATCCACTCTACTGAAGTCTAAGATTGTGATCTTGGCTTTTGCTTTGTTCTTTTGTCTTAGGATCTTGTGCTTCTCCTTCTTGTAACTGCAATGAAAACTTCCCTTGAACTTCATTCTTGACCAGTTCTTGTTGGTAGGGATAAAGTCCAGCAGAACAACTTCCCTCATTGGCTTGTTGATCACTTGTGTCAGAAAGTGCATTCATCAATGTAGAAATCTCTTGGATTGCTTTTGTGCTTCACAAGATACCAGAGTGTAAAAAGTGGATTCTTTGAGGATTAGGACCTGTGCACATAACGCTTCTTCCTGCTGTCTGAAGAAGGCTTCTGCTTCTGCCTGGTCAGGTTGTGTCTGTAGTAGGTACCTACCCCGCTATGGAGGCAGTCTGTACTATTGTAATGTTGAACTGCCAGTAACAGCCCCTTTCAAAAGTGCTGGAGTTGAATACAACTGCTGAGACAATGGGGAATTTTTCCAGGCTGGTTGTTGTGATCTTCACTAGGATTATGTCAAAACAGCTAAACTGGTCTAAACTGGTGCATGCAAGTACTAGAATTGCTGGTATACCCCTTTATTTCTCTTGCCAAAAGAAAGCATCAGACTTAAGGGAGGTCAGAATGTGCTTGTTTGCCATGAAGTGTTGCTTTTGTTGCAAATTTGGAGAATTTTTTTTTTCAGTAGTATCCTGTGAACTTTTCTTTGTGTCTCCCACTTCAATTAATTAAAGGTCTGAATATGCCTGGTAGGGACTGTTCAATCCATTATAAAGCTAAATATATGTTTGGGATGATTTTTAATAGTAATCATAATTGACTGCATAGTGCAGGGATTGATCTTTCAGATCACAGGTTAGTATGTGTACTGAGGGCCCTCCAAACAGAACAAGTTTAGTTTTCTGCTGCTTTGTGAGTTGTGTATTGTAGTTGTTGGAAATGATCACAGAATGTAAGCTTCTCCTGGGACAGGAGGTTAATCAAGATAATGATTGAAGTTTCTTGGCAACTTGGATCTGTGTACATGTGTTTACATGTATACATACACACACAAAAATCTGTATCTTGTTAAAAAACTTAGGCAATACAAGCATCTTGTCCTTTCTGGGGAAAACAAATAGTAAGCTTATTGCCAAATGAGTGGTATGGCACACAGTGTAGAGATGTGTCATTTTCTAATATGATGTAAAAGCTCTTGAGGAGGAAAGCCTAGTTCAGCTTGCTAGATGACAGCAACATATTTACTTAACATGTTGGGTTTTTAGTTCCTCAGGAGAACCCCAAACACTCAGAATTAAGGAAATGTGTAAGGAAAGTGTTTAATGAAAAATTGTTTTCTTATCAACTAATGTGTTATAATATGTGGGTACCTGTAAGTTCAGGTATTGTCAGACACCTTTCTAAAATAGAGATGCCTACAAACCTATCTGAGATGATTTGTTTTTCTCCATAGAAGTATATGCTGAGTGAGCTCAAAAGCAGGCTCATATTACCAGAAAACTATGACCTTGCATAGATTCTTACAAAATTGCACATTACACTGGTGATATATTTAAGAAGCCATTACTTTGAGCATGTGGTGTAGGCAATGTAAGCTGTTTCACTTAAACCTTTCCATTAAAAAACCAAAGCAAAAAAATACAAGTAGTTACCTCTTAGAAAGGATTTGGTAGGCAATAACTTTGTAAATTGCTTTTTAGAAACTGTTTTTTTTCCTCTGAAATATTTTGGGAATTAATCTGTGATGCCTATCTTCTAGCACTTCTTTAAAGTAAATAACTGCAATTTGTTTTGGAATGAAATTGATGAAGCAACCAACAGAATATTTTTTTCATTTAACTTCATGAAAAAGTGTGTAAAAAATGTGTTTCCTTGAGGGAGATGAAGAGTTATTCCGTCACTGATTAGTGTGGCTGGCTAAAATGTGAGAGGGGACAGCTGTGGCCATGGAATGAATGAATGAATGAAGTGTTTCCTCTTCCTCTTGCACACCAGAGCCTGTGTTCAGAATCCCGGCACTGGAGGGGAAGCTGACAGGGCAACAGCTGTGCTACCTTCATGGGAACAGGATTTTGTTATTTCTCATTCTTTATATAAGTTGACTTCTTGCTGTCACTGTCCTCATCAACTGAATTAGGACAGATATAAGGGAGGTATCAGTATAAAAAGAAAACCTGATAATTTTTATTTCTTTGATATATTTTCTTCTCTGCTGACTTGTACATTTCATACAGCAAATATAGACAGAAAATTTCTAATTTTTTGGGCTAAGCAGTGTGTAGAAAAAATATTGCCTAAATTGAAAGAATTACTACATTTGAGCTTTAATGTTTATCTTTAATGATATCCCATTCACGTTAAAGTCTGGGGTTTAGCTATTTTTATTTCAGGCTCTATTACTTTTTTCTATTACTGCTTTCACACAGGGTGCTGTTAAGGAAGATGCATTAGAGACAAGATAATAGCATTTAAAAAAACTTCTGAAAAAGTCTGTGAACCTTTATCAAGACTTCTCAGCCACTCTGACTTTCTGTAGCTGTTGCTAATTGCTGATATCTATTGTGAGTGGCAACCTGCATTGAAACCATTCTCTCCATGTCTGAAAGGTGACAGATTTTGTTTCTCAGAAACCTTAGTTTTTAATAACCAAAAATAACTCTGGTTTTGTATCTATTTAGATCCTAAATGAGGAAGTGATGGCGTTTTAGCTGGTAGAGAAGGTCTCTGATGTTTGTAGGGGCAGAGTGTCCCTTACCTGAGAATAGCTGATATTGCCACTGAAGTGCAACTTTTACATGTGTTGGCTCTGATCTTCTTGAACATCTATTGAATCATGACTTATTTCTGGTGGTTATTTCACCTCTGTTCCTGATACTCCCAGAAGCACTGACATAATGGGGTGATGCAGCCTGCAGAGTTCAGGGACAATGCATGGGGGGTGTATTGTTGCTGTGGTTTTTGGTTGTGTGTTGGATTTTTAAGTTTGCAATGTTTAGCCGCAGACTAAACAGCTGATCAACCAACTTTTTTCTTAAGTGGACACTAAGATGACCAGCCCTGATTTAATCTGTCAGGCAGGCTGTTGTATGCACAGCAAATATATTGTCTTTGGAAGCTTTTAAAATAAACTTTGTAGACTGCACTGCAGCAGTCACTACTGAGCAAATCTCATGCTGAGTGGAGAAAAATAAGTTCTGACAGTATATGAAAGAAGGAACATGCTTCATGGAATTTGGCTGCTTGATTTTGAACAGGAGTTGTTACTTAAGACAGATTAAAGTTCACCTGGAGAAAACCATTCCCTCGTGAAAATGATCTTGTACCACAATAGTAATTGGTGTCCAAGAGTGTGCTGGTTCCGAGTTGTGTCATCAGGAGAGATGAGTCATTTGGCAGTCCCTCTAGTCAAGAATCAGTTGTTTCTATGATGAGTATGATGCCTCCTAGAGAGCTGTGTTTATTTAAAAATGGAAACAAACTGCAATTTATACATAGATGGTTACAACTCTAGGGTGAGAAAATCCATTTTTCTTAAGTACAATGAGCTGAAAGGCAATTGTTTTCCTTTTTCCCGCCGGATTACTCTAATTTTCTTGCTCCCTCTATAGTTTGTTCTATTGTAAGAACATAGTGTTTTATGTTGAAATGAGGGTTCTTTCTTTGAATCCACTTCTCCCCTTTCCTGCTACTTCCAAGGTTTATAAAAACCTTTCACCAAAAGAAAAGTGATTTGACAAAGAAGCAAGATGAGCACTGTTGTTTTGGAAGAAAATCGTCCTCTGATTGCTTTCTTCCAAAGATTTGAGGAAAAGCAGAATGTAGCTCTAAATAATAATTAAAAAAATAAATATTCTCAAATGGGCATGGTTAGACACTGAAGAATTATGTTGTTATTGTAGATAATATTAGGCTTCTGTTTCTGGGCAGTTATGTGTTTCAGAGTGTGACTTATTCAATACTTTGCTAGTTTTCCCTTTTAACTAGAAAGGGAGCTTTTTGTAATAAATTAGTCTGGCTGCATTTTAACCAATGAGCTAAACTTGCAATAGTTCTGTTTATAGAGTATGTGATCAGTACATGCGCATGTTTATTACACTCAGGATTTCACAAAACAAATTTACAAGTGGTATGTGAAATACGCAGTGTGGGTTTTGTTACTGGTCTGAATATATCTGAGAAGTCAAGGAAGAAGGCAAATTACTTCTTAAGCACCTGGGTGCTTTAAAACTACCTCATGCTTTGTCACATTTGGCCGGTTTTTTCTGATAGCTGGTCAGATATGTTGTATAGCACTTCTATGGAAGACAGGTGGTTGCATCAACATCAGAGAAGTGTGCAGCTGAATATAAAAAATCTGATGTCTAGAGTTGCAGGTGAGTATTTGTACAGTATTGTCTCTGTGAAGCTAACTGCAGGTTCCCAGCTGTTCAAAACTTTGATACAGCATCTCGGTAGAATTTCTGGCATATCTAAGTTTCTTGAAGTTTAGGTATCATGATCAAATGACCAATTTGTAATTATATGAAGTTAAAACCTCAAGCCTTCTAAACATTTTAATTCTGAATGTGAGGAGCTTAGTAAATGACAAAATCTGCTCCTGCGCAGACCTGTCTCCTTGAAAGTGAGTATGGATTTCCTGATTGCTATTTTTGTCTTTATTTTGTAGCTGTTTTCTCCCCTTTTTAATTGTCGTGCTCGTGTGAAGTCAGTAATTAGAGTGATTATTAGATTTGTTTAGTGTGGTCTAGAATTCTTCTTTTTGAGAACAAAATTCAAAAGAAAGAAAGCATAGTGTGTACTAACTGGTATTCACATATTTGATGAATGATTGAGGTACAGTTGTTTGTGGTGCTTTGAGCATTTACTAATTTTGCATTTACTAATTTGCAACTTTATATTTTTAATCCAGTTCTCAGTTTTCACCTATGGGGAAAATGTAATACTAATATATTTAGTAATACCTCTTATGGAAGAAAACATTCCAGAACAGAACAATGAACAATATAGTATTGTTAAATTTTGTACATGAGACTGTTATTTGAAGGGATTGCTTCCTAGATTGTGATGTTAATAATGCATGTTTAGTTTGTATCATCTGCATTTTACTGTAAAAAGTCTTTTATTATGATAAACAGTTTTGAGAGACACTTTGTGCAGCATGTGTTACACCAGCTTTTAACATGATTTGCTTTATTAATCTAGTTTTAAGGAAAACTAAGGGTTATGACTCATCCTTCCTACAAAGGAAGCTGATACAACACAATAAAATTGTGTATGTAGTGTTTTGGTTATGTCTGTGAGCCTTCTCTGTGTCTGTCATCTGAAAACTGATTCTGACTTACCCAGAAGTGTACCTGTGAATTTTCACATTCCATAACATTCCATAGTGTGCCTGAGGGTTGTGTTACAGACTAGTCCTGGTGGCTAAAGATGCTGATCTTAAAATGTTGGAGCAATGGTCTCAAAAGCTACTCCGAGCACTCTGCCCAGCTGAATAGGGAGGAAATGGTCAGGGGGTGTGTATTACATATATACATATATATGTATATACACACATATTATATACACATATATGCACACATATTTATGATTTTAGCTAAATAGTTTTTGAAATACTTGGTCTCTTCATCTCCTTTCAGGTCATTTTGGGAGGCTCCTTAGAAGGAAAAGAGTAACAGTAGAAGGAGGGCCAACTTCTGTTCCTAAAATCAGAGCTAGAGCAAGGTGATGCTTAGTAATTCCCAGCCTCCTAACTGCAGTATTCCTGACTGCACCTGACACAATAGGCCTCAGAGGTGATGTCTGTTTGCAGTCTGTCCTGCAGTAGCATGGCAGAGAAGCTGATTGCAGATGTGGAGATGATGAACTTTCTACAGAGGGAGGTTTTTCTAGGGCAACATCCTTTGGTCTGTCCTGCTTGTCAGAAGTAGCCTTGGTTCCTTGTCCTTGTGGGTGCCAGGCAAGGTCGGGGTCCTATTCCAGCAGGGCTGTGTGCTAGTTTCTGTGCTTGATTCACACAGCTGTTCTTGGGAGTTCCTTCTTAAACCACTGTCTAGGTTCTACACAAATGCCTAAATGATCTCTTGCACTGTTAGCGACCAAATCCTTAGAGAAGGTAACGACAAAGCTGAATACCTAAGCCTGATACATATAATGCTGTTAACTTTTAGGAGAAAATGGAATGATTACCCATTTTCTTGAAATTTGGTAGGGTTGCTGTAGATTAGATGCACAGGGCACATCTGTCCCAAAGAATTGAGCCATAAGATCTGTCAGGGCAGGAGATTGTGGTTGTTTTCTGCATTTATTTCTGTGTCTGATTACTTTATCCTTTTCAATTTCCTGGTGTCCATTTTCCTAGCCTGACATATGGTTTTATCATGCTTTGGGGAGGGCAAAGTAGCCCTGAAATGCCAGAGCATGCCTCTGGTTTCACAGAGTTTTCTTCTGGAAATGGTGCATGAGAAGCAATCTTATTACAGGTATTGGTGTGTTTCTGTGGGTGACAGTCTTGTCGAGTGAATGGGCTATTAACATAGATTGCAGATCTGAATAGAATTTGTCAGTTTGCAGTGTGTGGTTTTACTTCTGTAACAGACAAAGGAGGTGATTAAATCCTATAAACATCTGAATCCAGTATCCAACAAGTAGTTAAGCATTAAAGCACAATGCCAAATAAATATGCCTTGATACCCAGGCTTGATGCCTATCTCATACAAGATCTCATGGTGTATGTAAAGGTGAATGAAAAGGTGTGGCAAAGGTGACAGCCTTTCCCTTATTTATTGCTTTAAGTCAGGCTTGTGTTAGGGTTGCATGAAGAGTTTTACTGTCTGATAGCTCAGTCCTGGTAGCTGTGCTGAGGAGTTTGGAGTTTTCAGATTAATAGTGTGGGAACAGCTGAAGGATTAATATTTGCTTCTACAGAGTAGGTGTGTCCACCTCAGGCTTCAAATGCATTAGTGGAACAGGTCTTGAAAATCAGTGTAGCATCTGCCACAAATGCCTTTCTTTTGAGCAACGTATTTAACACTAGTGTTGTTTGACTAGGGGAGGACAGTAACTGCATCTGGTAGCATGTTTCATAATGGTTTCAAGTTGACAAAGGAAGCAACTTCAAGCATGCTTGTGAAAAACCTGTCTGCTGCTCTAATGGGGACCTCTAATCTTGTACCTTTGTTCTGCAGGCTGCATGCCCTTAGTTGTACAACTTTGTGCTGGTTGAAATAACAGTGATAGATCCTGACTCTGTGTGAAGGTTGTGTTTGTGGTGTGTGCTTTGAGAGAGAAGTAGAAAAGCCTTCCTTTGGAGGTTGTCATACAGTAGCTAAAAAATTACTGGTCTCTGAAGTAAATGAAGCTGCTGTCTGTACTGTGCTGCCAGGGGAAAATTGTTGTAATTCTGTGTTCGGGGCAGCTTTGTGAAATGGAGCTGTAGTACCAGCTGAGTAGTAGAAACTGACACACAAGATGCTAGAGCTGTATTTGGACACCATGTAAGCAATGCAGAGGCTGGTGTTGTCAGTATCTGGACTTGAATTTCTGAGGCACTGTTGCCCCCCAAAAATCCCTCAAACCACAAAAAACCCCAAAAGTGACTGCTCATCTCTAGTGCTATTAAGAAGTTTTGACAATTTTTGCTCATGTGCAGTGGTACAGGAGGCTTCCTGGCTAAGGACAGAGCATGTAGAGCTCCTTGCCTCTTTGCTAAACACCACTTGGTTGTTACATTAGGAAGAAGGATGCCGTGCTATGTTGTAGGCTTCTTGTAATTTCCATCCCTTTGGTGATCCATACTTTGTGGTAATAGTCTCACTTGCAGTGCAATGGAAAAAAAATAAAAACAGTGTGAGAAATCTAGTGCTCTACCCTACCAAGAGATGTGAATGTTGCCTTTTACCATGCCAGCCTTGTAACTTGAGCATGGGTGCAAATAGAAAGTGGCAGTATTTCAGGTTGCATCTTTTGGTGTTTGATAGTATCCCTGAACCCAAGATCCCCTTGTCTAACACGGAAAACTGGTCATCCTGTGTGTCAACACATTAAGGATAGAGCAAGTACACTAATAGTGAAGAATAGTGAAGTGTGTAGGAACTTAATTCATTGTAAGCTGCTTCTGGAGTTTCAATTTGTAAGAGTGTGAAGGACAATAACTGTACTTTACCTTTGTTTTCTTGTGGCAAACTAGTGGTGTATATGTTTTTTCATGTGCTATTTTTATTTTAGGGTATGATGGGAGGTGATTTAGAGCACAACATGTTATTGATGTTCTGTGGATCCTTTTTGAACTTGAAGTCTGTTGCATGGTTTCCTATGATCTTGAGGGACCTCAGATGTTAGAGCTCTCTTCTTGGTTTTCTTATTTAGTTTAGCTAATTCTTAGCAGTGGGAGTGAGCAACCCATGGACACCAAGATAATATATCTCTTTGAATAATTTTTATTTTAGCATCAGGACAATATTATGCAATTTTGATGTCTTTTACTAGTAATTTGACTCAGTATTGCATCACAGGATGTATTTCTTCTTAAATAAAGAAGCTCAGGATACTGCAGTGTGTAGTATGTAAAGTAACAGCATAGTAACCACTGAGTAAATGCAGTGGTGTACACAATGATGAACAAAAGTTGTGCTAATAACATCATTACCATTACCTCTTTCTGGAAGCCTTTCCCCTTGATGTTCCATCTGCTCTTGGAAGAAGAGCTTTGTAAAAGACACTAAAGGGGAAGAGCAGTAGATGAGTGTTGCGGTGTCAGTTAACAACATAGTGAGGATAATGGCATAATGGCAATGCCTTAGCTAGGACTGATTATTAGTATACCATAGTGCTTCAAGTCATGGCACTGCTTGACCCTCTTCCCTTTGCTTCCTATCCATATTATGCTGCTTATGAAGCAGTGTTTCCTTCTGGGTCCCTGCTGCAGTAATTATTCAGCTCCAAGAATAAGCAGTTGAGTTTGTGTTGCTTTGTTTGCTCCTATGATCTAGCTTTCATGATTCATACTCTTGCTTGCCAACTGGAGTTAGCGTAAGGCTTAATTAAATGTGTAAAATACTTTGAACTTACTGAGTCATTTTCCTGAAATATGGTTTATCATGCTGCATGTAGCTGGCAGACTTGCATACCTTTTTGGTTCTTGGAGCCAGCTTTGAATAAATAATTGAATTTGGGCAGGTGGTGGGGTATTTGGCATACATACTGTCAGCCTTGAAGTATCTGTAAAAGGAATATTTAATAATTTAAAGATGCCCAAGATTAATGGGTGTATGTATCACACAGTGTGCAGATGAAGAATGTGCACTTTTGATTGCTTTGTACTCACTATAAGATTTGAAAACCCTAGAGGCTTTGATGTCTAAGTGAGGCTTATACAATCCTATTGATGAAGCTAGGCAGAATCCAGTTCCCATCCCTGGAACACTACGAATTCCACGGGTTTGAAACAGGAATTTGAAAACTGATCTTTCTTTCAGACAGGTAAGCAGTTCTCATGCATACTACATCATCAGCCGGGAGTCTCTAATATTGTTACATCTGCATCCTCATTTTGACTTCTCTAACTCTATAGTTCTGCAATAAACTCACTTCTAAATGTAGCTTTAAGTATCTCAATATTTTAAGCTGTAACCGTAGCAAAGAATGAAAAACTATCTAGAATGTCTGAATTGGGAGAAATTTTAAGTTCAGCTTCTGCATAGAATAACTGTTTATCTCCTAACTTGATGATTCACTGTTGTGACTGATTAGACCAGTACAAAATTATTCTTCTTCTTGCTTTTACCCAGTCATGCTAGTTTTTTTTTTTTTAACAGTTCTTCTGAGTTTCTCTATCGGCTTTGAGAGAAAATTTGACCAAGCTTCTTTGATAAGCCTGAAATAGGCATTTAGTTCCAAAACTTTTAGACTGGCAACATACTGTAGGGAAGGACCTGAGTTTTCAATCTTTAACTTTTCTAATAGTATAGGTGTTAATTAATTGTACATTGGACTGTGATTACAGGTATGGAGTGCCTTGGTGTGGCAACTCATTGCTTCTTTTGCCCATGACATGTTTTATCTTTGAACCAGAGTTCACTTTCTGGAATATCTAGAGCTATGGAAAGTGCTTGCTACAAGTTTGAAATGGTGACTTCATCAGTTTGCCAGGTTTGGTGCTGGGAATGTGGTGGTTCTTGCAAGGTGGTGTAAGGGCACAGGCACAGGATATGTTCTTTTGAACTGTCTGACTCTTAACTCCCACCCACTGTGCATGGAGTTAAAGATCTCCTGGCTGTAGCAGAATGGGTCAAAGGCGGCTTAAAAACCAGAAATGCTTTCTGTGTTCTTTATGCTATTGTGTGTGAGGTTTTTTCCTTTTTTTGTAGTGTCCCATATGTGGTACCTGTTCTTTAAATATTGCCTTAAGTCTTTGCCTTCAAGGCATTACAACTCCTTAACTGTGTTTCAGTTAGTACCCTGGTGGCCTTGAAAGGTGCATTGCAGGCATAGTTACAGACAACAAATGGCCAAAACAAATGTTGCCATCTGGTGACTTAAATAACTGTGAACACTTGTGTGAACACTTAAACAACACTGTGAACACTTGAACAACAGCGAACACTTGTGAGCCTTCTTTTCCAGCTGGCTTTTCTTATGACTCAATTTTGAATGTCAGCTAAAGGTGCTTCTAGCCTAGCCAACCTAACTTCTTTGCTGTAGACATTAAGGGAGAAAGCTTGTCAATCTACAGAGTCTCCTCTTAAATTTGATAATTGATGCCTGGCACAGTAATTCTTGCTCTTGTTGAAGGTCTTAGATGTCAGTTTTATTGCTATAAAGCCATACATTTAGCTATACATTTATTTATGTCAGTCCAGCAAGCAAAGCATGTGTGTGGACCAGATGCTTCCAATGTATATATGCAGGCTAACTTGAGCAGAGACTCTTCCCACTGAGAAAATGTACAGGTTCTCAGTTGTACAGCTGGGATGAGATGAGGTCCTGGGAGAGAAATGGATTATTAAAATACACTTTTGTCTAGCTTGCTCTTTGTGCCTGTTTTTTGTTCTTTAAATAATGTAAATGGAACCTGCATGAACAGCTGGAAGAACTGCTTTTAAAAGATGAAGGATCGCAGTGTCCCTGCCTGCCAGCTGGGGGAAACATTTAATGGCACCATAAGTGCTGTAGAAGGCAGATGCTGACAGCAGGAGGAACAGAGTAGGTCTCTTTTCTCTTGCTGTCTGGAACTAATGGCTTATGTGATTCTGAAGAGGAATTGTAACTTGGATTAGGGTGTTCCTTTCACAGTAATAAAATATCTTGGAAGATGAGGAGCACCTGAAAATCTTCTTCAGCAGAGAGTACAGGTGCTGGATGCCTCCCCTGTGGCAGCTGCAGGATGATTATTGTCTGAATTTCTGTCCGCAGTTGACAGAGCGGACTTGGGCTTTGTTTATCACAGTGGACAGAGAAACCCCCTGAGGTTTTGTGCTTTTCATTTCCTGCCAGACTATCTGGAGATGTCTTAGAAAAATTGGAGTACCTCTTCCTGTGTTGTTTCTTTTAGCTCTTATTTCTTCTGCAGTTATACTTGGGCACCATGCAATGTCCGTAAATACTGTTGATCATTTGAATTTAGGATCACTGACTTGCATTGTTACAACTCACTTTCATCTCTCTGTAAAAGTAAAGGAAAAGTAAGATTATGTAATAGAATACTGTTGGTTTTTTCTTTTTTTTTTTTTTCCCCTTCCCTGTTAGGCTTTTTACAACTAAACAAGATAAATGTTTTCAGAATATATAATGAAAACTGCATATTCACCTAACCTCATGACTCTGTAGTTTAAAGGTAATATGAAGTACTGGAAGATGTGCTTATGGCAGTTGGGTGTGTATAGTTTTTTGTACAGTAGTCTCCTTGCTTATGATCTCATTAACAGCTAAACACTTTAGCCTGTAAGTGTCTGTCTAGGTATTGTTTCTGGGCCTGAATAGCAGATTTTCTGATGAGACTTTTAACAGAAGACTGCATGTGCACTGCAACTTATTAGGGGAGAGATAGCTTCCTCTCTATGAAGAAAGAATTCTTGCCTTGGGGCCTAAGGTTTTACATGTAGATTTGAAGAATAGTAACCTTTTTCACCTCATTGTAAGAGTATTGTCCTTATGAGGCTAGGGAAAAATAAAGAGTTTAGGTGTTTATGGAGAGTGAGGTAACTGCTTGTCTGGGCATGGAAATGTATCTGCATGTTCCATATGACAAGTTATTATAACAATGACATCTTCAAGACTGAAATGAGTAACTTTTTCCTTCTTTCTGAAACATTTTGACTTCATATACAGCACCATAAATACAGGACTAAACCTGTAAAGTAGAAACAAAAGAATTTGAAGAATAAGTCAACTTAAATATGAAAGTAGCCTAAACTGTGGAGGTTTGGGTGCTTGTGGGAGACATTGGATTAAATAATTTTCATCATGTCTTGCTGTGGCACAACCTAGGATTTCATTGGGCTATCAGACTTAGTTTGTGATGGATTGATGTGACTTTGGCTTAAGGAAAGCAGATATTTAATTAAGGTTTCTGAATATTAGTCTGATTCAGACATACTCAGGTCAATGACCTTTTTAGCTTAGCATGATACCTGGAAACATCCATAGGTAAGAGTCAAGTGAAGCAAAAAGCCTGTTGGATACCTTCATCTGTGGTATGGGAAGTGTTGCCTCTCCTGTCCTGTTTATATTAGTCACAAACATCTTAAATGACTAGGGTGTGGTTTGGTTTTTTTGGAGGGGGAAAGGGGTGGGTAGGTGGGTGGAAATGACCCAGGCACACCATGTACACTTAGTGTCTTTTATTTGAATAGATTAATCTTGTAAAATGCACACTGAAATAATTTCAGATAATATGATGTACATGTCTCACCAGGTGATGCTCTGCAGCTGGTTATATTTCTGCAGTTGTGGGATAGAAAGATTCAGTATTGGGAGTGATGTGATGACAGCATGAGCTTTAGCTAATGAGTGTGTCCTCAGTTTCTGAAGACCCTAACCCATACTGCTTAGGATACATTGCTATATTTTCTTGAACTGAAGCAAGCAAATAAACCACAGTCACTTCTCTTAACCGTGGTGTGAAAATGCCTGCAGTCTGTTGCCATGGGGACAAAGATAAGTGTCATTTTAAAGAATAGTACAGAAAACTGCTATGCCCTGAGACTGCATGACCTGTAAGCAAGCAATTTTGCAGCAGTCTTGCTGTAGGATGTCAAGGTTGATTGACTCTATTAGATCTTGAGGCCCTTCCTAAAGAAGCAACATGTACAGTTACACAGCTAAGACCTCCTGCTAGTATGACTACTATACCCAGCTTTAGTTAGGCTTGAAAGAGGAGTAGGCAGGAGTTAGACGTCTGTTCTCAAGGATTTTGTGAATGTTGATAAATGAGCAGAGATGAGAGGCTCAAAGCAGTACCCTACAAAGGGATTAAAAAGCAGAACTGTACTTGTCCACAAGTCAATATGTACTATTTTGTGCAGTCTAGGAATTATGTCTCTGTCCAAAAAGGCAAGAGGAGGAAGGAAGTCCAAGAAACAATTGTCATAGGTCTGTTAAGTAACAGGCTCTCTTCATTCTGCTTCTTGTAGAGCAACTTTGACTTGCTTTTCTTTCTGGGAAATTTTTTGTCCCCCCCAAGAAGTGCTGAAGTCTGTTAGCTTCTTTATTTCCCTGCAGAAACTGGATTGCACCTATTGCAGCTACACATTGATCTGATTTTTAACCTTTCTTTGATCTAGTTACGAAACTGGCTCACTTTTGACAGAGAACACACTTTAAGGCCAAAATATGTCGTTTTTAAATTTTTGTATATGAAACAGAATTGAAACAGAATTAGTTCTTATTCTTGTTCGCCAAGAGCTATTCAAGTGAGACCCTTAATAGTGTAGGGTGAAAACGCAGTGCTTCGGGAATACCTGTTCCCTGTACTAGCTAAACCCTGCAGCACTGGGGCAGGACTGACACCTAGTGCGGGTTCGGTAGAACTGAACATTTGGCTGATGAAGTTCCTGCAAAGCTCAGTAAAACTTACTTTAAGCTTTGGATATCGCAAAGGTTTATGATTTATAAGTTTTTGGTTTAGACATCAAACAGCTCATTGGTTTCCTTGCTCATCTTTCTAGTAGCTAGCAGAGCTGCTGCTGTAGAGGACAACCATGGGAGCTGTAAAGTGTGATCCCTTGTTACTTGTGATACCTTCTGCAGCTGTCTGATTTAGTCCGTCAAAGACACAATTCTGCATTATATAAGACAGTCATTCACCATATTTTCTACAGAGAGCTGTAGAAATGTAGAAACACGCCTCAGTCTTGTTACAGTCATACTTGGGGCATTGAAAATTATGCTTGTACTTCTGAGACTAATGCAGTACTATGCCTTTTAAATAGTGGTAACTCTTGAGTGTCTTATCCTCTTGAAAGGTCTTGGAGAGTTGAAACAAATACAAAAAGCAGGGTGGAACTTATCCATGGCAGCTAAGTATTTCTAGTTTTGAATTTAAGGTTGTGCAAAGCTTCCAGATAAATTTTTTTATATTCATGTTTTAAACTTATTTTGTCTTGTATTGTACCCTGACAAACTGGATGCAGTGAAAATCTATTGCAGGATGGTAACACTGAGTTTCATCATAGAGGTGAAGTATCTTAGCTGAAATTATTTACTTTATTGTAGCAAGATTATGTTTAAATTCTCTGCATAGCCATAGCCCAGCCAAATATTAAAAGAAACAGCTCTCCCTTCCTCCAAATCCTGCTCTGAAACATACCCCAACCCATAATTATGTCATTTCTGCTGCAGAGTCTAAGTCAAACCTAACTTTGGGCTGGCTTCTTCAAGGATATAGTTGGTCTAGATGACATCTAGTGGTTGCTTCCAACATAAATTATTTTAAGAATCAGAATTTTTGTTTGTTTTTCCCTCTCTTGCTTTGGAGACTGAGGAAGGATTGATTCCATGTTGGTTTTATCATAGCCTGTTATTTCAGTGCAAGGTGCAAGGTGGGTGCTGGTTGTTTCTTAACCGAGGAATTTTCAACGCCAATGTTTGGAACATTGTCACTGTGATGTAGCAGACCACAGTAACTGTGATGCAACATAGGGATCTGACAGGAAGGCTGGCACTAGGTAACCTGTGTGCAGCTGTCAGTTTAATTTTGGCGGGATTGGTTATTTGGGATGCTCTGTGTGACTGACACATAGTAGTCCCACTGTCATAGAGTGCAGTTCAGGTCAATCTGAAGCCTGGCTGCAATGAGGCATTTTGATATTTGTGATATATGCATTCATCTTAACTTTTCAATTTTCTTAATTTCAGCAATTCCTGTTTGTTAGATCTACAACACCTTATTTTAAGGAGCAGCAACAGTGCCACAAAGGGTAGCTTATGATAAGGTTCTGAGCGTGTTTATTTCCATGAGATGGGTCCCTTAGAAAGAAACGTATTAGGAGGGAGGGACTTCTTACCTCCTCGCTGGTGTCTCTGCCAACAAGCCACCTCAGATGCCGCTGTGCTGCAGCAAGAGACTTGATTTGCTGTGCATATCTGTAACCTATAACAAGCCGAATGAAGTTATTCTGGGGTAACGAGTAAACTTGTTAAGCTTGCAGTAACTTTGTTCAACAGTAGAGGTCTGTCTTGTTTGGGAAAAGGGTTTTTATCAATTGAGAATTAATCACTATCTGAGGACCTGAGTAGCTTTTCAGTCATTTTTAGGATGGAGTTTTGTTTCTTTGAGTACCAATTTGTTTCTTTGAGTACTAATTTAAGTCATTAAACTTTTTTTAATGACCTGACAGTGGTGTGTGTACTTAAGTGAATCATACTTGCCAGTAACAGGGAAACACTGGCAATCACTGAGCTGCTGTGAGAAGCTGTACTGAAAGCTGAAGCCTGTGCCTCCTCCCCCGACCTGGTAGCTGAGAACAAAGCTAGAAACCATTGGCAGATTTTTAGGAGTGTGAGAAGTGAGTTTTTAGAAGCTGGGAAGTGAGCTTGTCCTTCTCTTGAAGTTTTCAAGTCAGAACTGCATTCCTTTCCAGAAAAAAGGCTTTAGCCAAACCCCAGTTATTTGGCTTCAGATACGCACAAGTGGATGAAAGTTCATGGCTAATGTTAGACAGCAATTGTTATATTAGATGAACATAGGGTTTGGGTTTTGTTTTCTAATTTTACTTCACAAAATTGCAAAGGATCTGCCGGAATTTATCTTTCAACCCAAATCAGCTCTAAGTATTCTCTATATCAAATTAACTGGTACATCTGTGAATGGAGGGACCATACAGTTTGGAAATGGTTTCACAAACTCCTAAAAGCACAGGTCTCCAGTGTGGATTTTTTGTTTCTTGAGACTCAGACCTTCTCTAGTTCATTGTTACCTATTAAAGTATGCAATCTTTTTGCCTTTAGCCCCTTGTTTGTACTGTTCTGGCATGGCACTTTCATTTAGGTTGTGGTGCTGTTTTCATTGAGGTATTGGAAACTTATATTTCATTTTGTTGAAGTTGAGTGATTTCAGCCCAAACACATAATTTGCCATTTATGAGTCAGAACTATGATAGTTTCTGCTAATCATCCTACAACTTGGCTAGCTATACAATGTACAGATGGTTCTCTAGTTTCCTCCATCCAAACTTAATGCAAGTTTGCTGTTAATATGTAAATTTCAAAATCCTGTTTTCATATTCCTTCTTAATTTTGCAGGTAAGCATTGGAGAGGCAATTGATGAACTGCTCTCTTGCATTACAGATCAATTTTGCTAAGTCTTACTGGTAGCTCTTTGTGTACTTTTCCATACAGAAATTTTGAAAGGGATATGCAATGCAAAATTCTGTATAAATTTAGTGTCTGAAAATAGATCACATTTAGCAGAAGGTTATTGGAGGGTGTTTTGGCTTTTTTTTTTTAATTTTATCTTGCTGTTCAGTGAAAATACAGTCCTGCATTAACTAAGCCTTGATTAAATGGATCTTGTAGTTGCCTAAATCAAGCTGCAGCTTACTTTATTGCTCTTTTCCTCACTTTTTTTGTTTGTTGCAAAAAGAACTTTAGAATCATCCAGTATTGACAGTGGTTTTGCTGCCTTGTTGCTTTTAAAATTCTGGATCCCCTGTCAAATGAAAAATGAAACACCTGTGAGAAGCTGAGCATTGTCCAAACGTTAATCCCCTAGCACATTGTTTTCAGGTGACTTTTTATTTGGCAGAGTTTGCTTTACTGTAGGTGATGATCAACTGCAGAAATTACTGGAATTGTAACAAAGGCTATAATTGTAGTGCCTTACATGAGATGATAACAGATAATAGGAAGATGGATTTCTTTAAAATCTATGAGCAAAGACTTTGCATGTTGCTATTGTGACATTATATTCTAGATTCATCTTTTTAGTATATCCACATAATGACTCAATAGAAGAATAGTAGTATTTTAATCAGGAGATGAAAAAGCATCAAAGGTGAAGAGAAAGTTTGTGTGGGTTTTTGTGTTTTTTTGATAGTCAGTAGTGTAGCTATTTCTAGAAGTCTTTCAAAATGCTAACAGTATGCAGGTATGGCATTGTTGTGCCAACTATTGCTCTACTGTGTGTACCGTGGGAGGTGCAGAACGCAGACTTTAGAGCATCAATCCACTTGCTGTTTGTGAAATGTACAGGAGGAGCCGTAGGCAGGAGAAAGGGAAAAGGTTGTGTGAGCAGAGCTGTACTGCTGTGATCGTTTTTCTCAGTTAGAACCCTGTGTTCAGTTCCAGTCATTTCACCTTTGAAAAAGAATAAAGAAACATAGTTATTGAGACCAAAAGGTTGGTGGAAAATTATTAGAGCAATGTAGAAAAGTGTATATGAGGAGATGGAATATTAAACCTCTTTAACTAATAAAAGTGAAACAGCTAAGAGATGCTTCTTTTGGTTTGTGTGGTTTTGGTTTTGTGTGGAGATGTCAAGATCGAGTAATTTAAGAGGCAATTTTAAACTTTTTTCTTCCTTATATGTATGTCTAAAATGGCTTTTCTACTAAAGAGCTCTTTAGTAAGAACAGTATTTATTTGGAGCATTGGATTAGCTTTCCAAATGTAAGTTACTCTGGTGTAGTGCTACAAACCTTACCTCATTGGTAGAGGTATTTGATCACTACAGAGCATGTAGTGGTGTTTATGAATTAAGAGCCAAGTATACTGAGAATACTCTCAGAACTTGTAATTTCCTTTTATTGTTTCCACTGATCAGTACAATAGAAAGTGAAGAGCAAAATATGATTGGGAGTCACCTTATGATCATCTTCAAATGTGTGTGGCTTTTGGAAATCAGATAATGAATGTGTAGAGAAGCATGATGTTAAGAACTAATTTATAGCCTGCAGCTTTTTGTTGTCCTGTTGCTCTGTTCATAGCTTCCATTCCCTACTTCTGCCTCCAGCAAGGGTTGTTTCTAGTAGTATATATGGGATGTTATGGGAAGACTGAAAAGTGGCCAGAGACTGCTATACAGCGGGATGGGGAAGTTTTATGGACATGGTTATTTTCCTTCCCTGTGCTCCTTAACCCTGTCACCTGTGTTGTCATGTACATAGAAGTACCCCTCTTTGTTTTCTTCCAAACTTGAGTATAGGCTTTGACTATACTAGAAATAAGGTAGGGTTGTCTTATATTTTAACTAATGTGAGTTTTGTAACCAGTATGCACAGTATAGAGCTCTAAATAATTTGAGCTTAGTTAAAAGCAGACCAAAATCTCAGCAGGACCATGAATCGTAATGTACCTTTTGAGGATAACTTGATTTTTTGTGTGTGTGTGAGAGGGGTAGAGTGTGGAAAATTGTGAGTTTGTGGGAAATAGCCCTAAAGAAAAAAAATCTCTTGACTGTTGGAAAAATTTGCAAATGATTAAGCTAAATATCTTTTAATAGCTGCTGTGTACTGATGCTGCTTAAAAAGGTTTGTAAATAGAAATCAGGGTGGCTTGCATTTATAATACAGATTTAGAGAAACATGGAATTGTTTCACCCTCACAAAGGTGTAATTAAGAGAGGAAAGAAAAGTCTTGATCAAACCTTGATCACAATATCCAAATTCACAGCAGAACTTGAAATGAATCACTTAAAAAACTTGGCCACAAGACTCCTTAAGCTTTATGACATACTAAGTTTCAAGAAGAAATAATATTATACCTCTCTTCCTAAAAAGTTGTTCTCCTTTCCCATTATGTTACTTCTACATCTAGAACTTTTCCAGCTGTGATGTAGCCATGTTTCTTTTTTTTTTTTTTCCTATTTTTAATTGCAGAGGACTTTTTTTGGTTTTGTTTTTGGTATAAAGGTGATGCAGTTACTTATTCATTGAGTATCTCAAAGGGTAAGTTGGGTTCTTAGGGGGCGGCCAGTAGACAAGGCAGGTTCTGTGGAGAAACTTACTTCCTTGCTTTTATTGCAGTAGTCCTTGGTATCATTCCTCCAGGAAATTGCCTTTGTGTTGCGTGTTTGGAAAGGTGCAAAGAGGGAAGGGGTTTATGCAATAGCTGTTTTAAAAGGTTGAGCAGGATCTGCCAGGCAGTGATATTCACTAATTAGAACAAGAGGGGAAAGTCACATGCAATTGCTGCTGGCACTTCCAAGCCTAAATTGTTGTGGATTTTGGCACAGGTTATTTTGGAAAAGGAGTAGAGTTCTGTTTTCCAAGGTCAATGCTTTTAACTTGCTACTGTGTATTCAATATTATCCAGAAAACAGTATCCCCTGTGGTCTGCTTCCTTGTTTATCCCTCAAGGTGGCTCTTTAGTAGCTGGAATTGGTATGTCAGGACAGAAAAGAAAAAGACCTCAAGGCTTTTGAGGAGTGGGAGGGAAAAGAAAGTTTTTCTGCAATCCAGACTTCCTGATCAAATATGCTTGCTTTTTTTTTTAAGAGTGGTTGAAAAAAGAGCCTGAAAACATGTTGTCATATTGGAAGTTTCTTGATCTAAGTTACTAATGATCTGTAAGAGACCAGTCAGTCCTTTGCTGTGTAGCCCCAGAGAGCTTAAACAGTTTTGGTTTTTGAGTACACAGGTAAATAGCACAAGCAAAGAGCTTTGTATGCCAAGGGCAGAATGTGTTTCAGAAGCTGCTGTGCTGCCCTTGCTATGGATTTGCTGGTAGGGCTGTAAGAAATGGTATTTGAGTCCTAAAGCAACAACTTGTGTTGCTTAGTCCAGTGTCCAGACTTAGTGGAAAATTCTCCTTGATCAAAAGGCCTTGTATTGGGAACTGGGCTTCTGCACGTTGCATGGGAAGCTTGTGACTGACAACAGAGCTGGTTCCCTCTGACAATCAGGGCCAGAAAGTATGTTCCCAGTATAGATGTGCAGGATTAGCGTTACTGGGAGTCTCGTGTTAGAAGCTGCTGATCTTAAACACTCTTTATCATGTCCAAAATCATATACAGACATTTTTAGAGTCCCATTTCTAAGCACAGACAAGTACAGCTGGATTTTATCCAATATTAAGTGATTTATTGACCAACTTTTGCAGGGAAGAGACTGGCTTGTGTTACAAAATGCCAAGAGAATTGCTTAAGTTTGTGAGTTTGTAAACCAGGGGGTAAAATAGAAATCTGTCAGCTACAGAGGCTAACATTTAGTTATAATTGCTGATAAAATAGTTTAATGTTATTTTTTCAAATTGTGCTTTGTCTCACTCTTCCTTTTTTATGTCCCTGAGCTAAAAGCAGGAAGATGTTTATCTTTTCAGATTTGTGTTACTAAGGAAAGTAGAAAGGTAACTTAAATAAGTGTAGAAAATGGTTTCTGTAATATCAGCTATCTCTGTATGGAACTCCTTAATATTGGTTCCAGTGAAGGGTAACACTATACCAAAAGAAAAATCTGAGCTATATTTTTCTTTAAGATAATGTCCATATGCTATACATGCAGAGCTAAATATAGCCACAGAATGTTTTATTCCTTCAGTCTTGCAGAATTTACTTATGGCTAGCTTCTCTTGGCATGCTAATGCTGTCTTGCCCATGAGGGTTAGTATTAGATGGGAACAGCCTGCTAAGAACGGTGTGGTTCATAAACAAAAATAAAAATTAAAAAATAAAATGCTGTTCCTTCTATTGGTTAGGTCAGAAAGATGAGGTAAGTATTCATCAATGAATGACGCATCTTTCATTTAAATTGCCCAAGCAAAGGCAGTAGCATATAACAGTGCACAGTCTTGAAAAGGGCAGATAGCCATGTCTGGAAGTAAAGGTGTTATGCACATGACATTTGGAGGACTTGTTTGTTAAATGTTGCATTTAGCTGAAAAAATTGTGAATAAGCAGAAACTGTGTTAGGTCTGTTCACTGTCACATTTAACAAAAAGCAATTATCTACCATAGTAACCATGACAGAATTCAGAATGTATTCAGGCACACATAAATACCTAAAAATAATGCTAAGGTATGTCCTCAGTCCTCAATGTTTTTCTTGATTAAAATAAAACCAAACCAACAAAACTGCAGGAATTCAGAATTATGGCTGAAAATCTACCTTTTACCTTTGCTGTAATGCAGCTGGCTTCCAAAACATGTTTAGATATTAAAAGGCATGAAAGACTCTTTATGGTACTTTGAGCTTAAATTTAATTGTTTAGCTTGAGCTACACTTTAAAGCACTAGGTGAATATACAGTCTGGCATGATTTTGTGTTATCTCAAAGGAATGAAGTCTTTTGATTTTTTTTTTTTTAAGATCTCTTCAAAGTATTTAAATTAGCTTATATAGAGGAAAACCTCGTGACTTTTGTGGATGTGAGTGCAGAAATAAAAATGCAGCCAAATACAGTATGAAGAATGAAATTATAAGTCAATGCTCTTTGATTCTGGAAATCTTCTAGACAGAAGTTCAGACACTTAAAAATTATGATCCTGGTTATCTGGAGTAAGAATTGTTAGTTTTAAAAGTAATATGCTTCTTGGTAATGCATACCCTGAAATTGCAAGGTTTTTTCTAAACTGTATGACTTTAGAGGCTCCAAGTTTCAAAACGAAGCTTGACCTTTAGTAGCATAAACTATTGACAAAGATACTAGGGCTGCAATTTCTGTTTCTGCTACATGCATTTGGGTGGGTTTTATGGTGTCTCCATCATCCTGTTTTTACAGGTATCTTGCATTTTTCTCCACCTTACAGAGGAGTGAGATCTTTCAAAGAAATGTTCTTTTTAATTTCTATCAAAATTGAATCCAAAGGCTTCAAGCATATACCACACCAAAGAATTAGCCTTTGTCTCAGTGTTTGTGTCCCCAGTTGCCACTTTTGGAACCTTTTTTGAAATGGGATTTGGAATCATCTTCATGGTGTTTTGCTGATAACCTCCTGGTGCAGGATGCTTCTTAGAAGACTAGTTTGCAGTTCTCTCTCATCAATGTTAACACCTGATGGCTAGAATAGTCTTCTAAAAATGCTTTTACTGGGTCTACTACTGCTTACTTTCAGCTGTTGGTTTAACTTGCTGGAGGTTGAGCATGTTTAGGAGTAGAAATTTGTGGTGATGTTTGATAGTGTTTGTGGTACTTAGGCCCCTGAAGAGTGGGAGAACAAGAGGGCAGAGGAACAAATGTAGCTCTTGTGGTAAGGAAATGATGCAAATGGCAGAAACATGATACAGGGAGAGATGAACTATTAGGGATTCAAAACTTTTATGAAATAATTATAGTATAAGAACAGGACATGGAGATTTCTGAAGAACTGATAGTGTTTGGAAGAAATTCCTCTCATAATACATTTCTGTGTATCCTTAGACATGCTGGCTCTTCAAGCATTACAGTACTGATCAGGGAGGTTGCTTGATCATGAAGTGATTTTTAAACAGATTAAACTAGCTGCTTCAGCATGTGTTTGATTCTTAAACACAGGGATTATCCCATTGGCATAACTGGGAGCAAACACAGTATTTCAGATCAGATTGTCCTACAGCACTTGCTGGTTTAAGACACTGGTGGCCAGGAGATGCAACATCACTGGTGTGCTGCTGAGCCCTGTCCTTCCAAATCTGGAGCTGACCTTTAGTTGCAGATTTGCAAAGTGAAGGCAGCAATGCCCACGATCCCTGGTTCCTATGGCATTGAATCAAACTCAGCATTGACATGTTCTATAAATACCTCCATGTATATCTGTATATAACATCTTTGTGCAATCTCTTTCTTTATGGGGTTTTTTTCCTTAAAAACTATTCAGAGGAAATAAGTCTCCGAATTATTTGAAGAGAACATAAATGACAGGCTCTTTCCTGCGCTTGACTGAATCACATACAATGTGTTTAATTAAAGGTGCGCAGTGACAAGCTGCACTCAGCAGGCAGTGCTGGGTAGTGTTCAGAGTCCTGGACGTTGAGTGAGTTTCTTCTGTAGCACGGGGTTTGAAAAGATCATTGAGATACTAAGCATTTTGGTGCCTCTTTCATTCTTCTGGAATTTCTTGCTCTTCTCTAACTGCCTTTTTTACCTTTGAAGGCATTTTCTTAGGGAGCAATGCAGACCTGTTATCTTCCTCCTTGTGCTGACAACACAGCTGAAGGCTCTGGCTGGAGCTGGAGTGTCTGTATTATATAGCTTCCTCATTTGAGTCAAAGATGAGATCCAGCCTAGCTCTTGCCTTTTAATCTGTTACGGGGCTGGGCTGGTGTCCTGTGACGCATTGAGCTAAGCTGGCTGTAGCGAGTTAATAGAGAAGGCAAGAGGTGTCAAACCCCTGCAGAATGGCTCAAGTACTTGCAATGCCTGACCTGTATCCTGGATGGTGAAAAAAAAAATGATAAAGCTGCCTCACAAGAAACTGCAGAAATTTTTCCTTAAGAAGGTAAAAAGCTTTTGTTTCTTTGCTTGCTTACTTTGCTTGCTTTAATTAAGTTGATGACCAGGTTTGACAATTGCATTGTTTTTGTGCTGTCAGCCTTGTGATTTCTTTGCACTAAGATGCCTGGAATTGTTCTCTCAATGTAATGTTGTTCTTGGCTTGTGGTCTGGGACACAGTGAAAATCCACTGGACTTGAGCAGCATGCTACAGCAGTTAGTTTGATAACAGATACAGTTTACAGGTTCTGTCACCCTGTTGTGTTTTGCTGCCTTTTAACATTGCTCCTTGACTCAGTGGCACTGTATATTCCAAATCTGTCAAGAAATTTAGTGCTAAGTTTTTGCAGTGTAGAAGAGAGAATGCTGCTCATTGACTGGTGCTCACTTAAAAAAGTTGATATTAAAATGTGTGTGTATGTGACATGTAGGCTGTATATTTGTACTCTGTTTTCAAATATACCCACAGAACTTACTAAACATATGCAGATACCTAATAGAAAACACACATATTCTTTCAGGTAGAACTCTGTTTAAAACCACCGGAGTTTAAACTGGGTTTAAAACTACCCCTAGACCATATGTTTCTGTTAAGCACTATACCTAGCCAGGTATTGAGTGCTGTGGTAATTAGCTATCTGAAACAGTGTTCTTTAATGTTTGTGTTATCTGTGGATCCTCTTTTGATAACATATAAACATTTATGCCATAGATTATGAAAACATACACTGTTGGAGTTTTTTCCCCTCCCCCTCCTTCTCATTTTGGCTGCTCATACACACAGTTTATTAGTGGTTGCTCAGAAGTGCAGTCTGTTTATTCTGTAGAGCATCTCAATTTTCATGCAAGGTATTTGCATTTGTAGTCAATTGGAATTTTGCATTTTCACCATGCTGTATAATTTCACATATGAGATTTCATACTGACGCCAGCAGTATGCTGTTTCAAAATAAAATATTTGACTTGGTTGTATACTAATTAAAACAGTTTTAAAAGGGTACAAAAAAAGGTGGTTGCATTTCAGTGCAAGTTAGAATCTGGCACTTAGTTCACTGATTTTTGGAGCATTCACAGATGCAGATGGTTGGTTATGCCTCTTTGGAGTAAATTTTCGGTATTTAAATGTTGGCATCACAATAGTGCTGTTGAACCATCATTTTAGGGGTTCTTATGCTGATTGGAAAGAGTTTCCCCTTTTACTAGTGTATGTACTCCTTAGTGCTGGCAATATCTGATCAAATGGTCATAATTCTACTGGGTTATATTAACTGTGGATTTTGTATTATACTCTTGAATATAGGACTGAAAGCACCCAATTGATTAACATGGATTAAAGTGCAAGAGAATAATTATGCTGGATTTGATTTTAATGTTGTTGTTGGAAATTTATTTAATTGATCTAGTTTGAAGTGGCAAAGTGGGTATAACCAAGGTGGTGTTGAGTGTAAGTTAAGGTGAAAATAGCAGTAGGTCATTGATAGTCTTGGGAGTCCCATATAAACTTGTTCTCTCTAAAAGATCTGTCTGTGTGGTGCCAAACAACAGATATCAAATATCATTTATGTACTCGCCTGTGTTGATGGTTCCTGTTATTTCTCTGGAGGTGGATGGAGTATTTTCAACAAGTTATGTTTTTATTTGTGGTAATATGTAAAACAAAATCAGGGAAAACATCTGTAACCCTTCTAAGAATTATGTCGAGGTTTAGTTTGTAGAGGCCTTTTTCTACATGCTGAGAAAGGGAGGCACTGTAAAACAAGTGGCTAGATCCTGCCCTATGCTATGTGCACACTCTGGACTCGAGTGAGTGTGTGTGAACATATTAGGACAGAAACTTGACTCTGACTGGTTTTCTGCTTTGATTTGAGCCACAAAAATAAATCAATAACGTATCTCATCCTAGATTGCCTAATTATACCACAGCTAGTTAGTGTTGAGAATTTTGTTTTCTTTCTTCTTTAATGGGTGTTGCGTACAAGCCGGCAGGGTTGTGGTTAAAAATAAACATAAAAAACCCCAACAAAATCTCTAGTAGCTGGAAGGTGAATCAGGTGAACTATGTCTGAGTGATGGCTGGAAAGAGCTAGTAGATATTCTCTGAGGGGTTTTACTGGGATAAATACAGAGTTCAGCTAATGGTTTCTTTCCTTTATATGGCACCTGTCACAGCAATATCTTTTTGAAGTGAGTTTTGAGAAGGTTGCATAGCTCCCTTCTTGCTTTTTTGAGAATGTAACTTTCCTATGGTCTACCTGATTGCTGGCCTGCATGAATATGTTTAGGTATTGGTGCGATTAAGTAGCTAAAAGAACATGCTTGTAATTTTGCATACAAAAGTATGCTACAAATTGGCAAATTTCTTAACGTAAGTAGATCAGACCTTAACATGGCCCTGTATTTTCTGGGGGAAGAGTATCTAATGAAGAATGACATCAAATTTGATTATTACAGTAAACATCTCCTTCAGAGCTTTTTCAATATTATGTACTGAACCAGCAGTCAAACACCTTATCAGATGTTACTCAGCATACTATTTCTATAGGCACTGGCAGCTCTTAGACGAGTGAATGACTCTCTGTGTGTACATGAAAGGTGGTTGCAGAGTTGAGCTGTGTTGAAAATGTGACTTGGCCCTGGAGAGTGACTGAAAACCAACATGTTGTGTTTCAAGCACCCAAAATCACACAGTGGTTCCTAAAAGAACTTTTTTCAGGGCAAGTAAAAATTAGTTGATAAGAGTACATTTGACAACTGTGTTTGCCTACTGAACCTAGGAAGGACTGTTGATCTTCCAAAAAAAGGACAGCTGCTTAACATGTGAGAGTGTCCTTCCATGTACATTTCTGTGTGCTACTCAGTTTCTTTGCCTGGAAAAATCATGTAAAGACATAGGAGGGTTCCTTATGTAGTACTATAACATTGAATTAGTATGCTTTAAAAAATTGTTATGTGTAAGAAAATACAGTATCACATAAACTGTTTGATTTTAAGGAATGGATCTGACAATAATTGCTTGTAGTAAACTATAATTGTGTAATTGAGTCTGCATGAAAATGAAAAGCTAGAGAAAAACATTTTGATTTGAACAGCACCCTGGCAGAGAAAAAAACATTTTATTAAAAATGAGTAGTTTATAGTTTCAGTGTCAAAGAGCAAGATGTAATCTCTCCCAATAAAAAAAAGCACCTAAGCAAAACAACTAAGATTTTGGCTGAGGCACTCTTTTACAGGAAACTGGTGCTGCAAATGCTGTTTGTGTGATTTATGGAAATGCATATGTTCTTTGTAGCATTAAAAGGGAGGATCTTCTAATTTTTTTCAGCATTGTGAAAAACAATTTGGTAATGACTGCAGTATTGGCAGAATATTGCTCTGTTATAGCTTGTGATAAATGTCTGTGCCTTTTCACCATTGCCACCAATAGAAGTATCTGTCCTTAAGGAATATGTGACTGAGTCACTGATGCAAAGGAGAGCAGAATGAAAAGATACCTAGCACCAAAGGAATCTGACAGTGCGGACCTCTTAGATGTCTTTCTGTACATTTGCACATGGGAGAGTCATACACATGGGCAAGGTATTTTGTGATTGTTTCTGGTTCATATTTTATTTAAAACAATATATTTTGTACGTGTTTATAAAATTAGCTTTTTATCATGTGCATGCTTGTCTCTTGTGTTCTCAAGGAGCTTGAGTTCAAGGGCTGCTCTATCTTGGTGATACTACCTTTCCAGTTTGGGTGGGGGTTCGGAAACCTTCATAATGGAAGGGTTTTCAAATAACCGCCTCCCTCCTCCTCCATGCACACCTCCTGTAGTATTCAGTGTCACAGATCCTGTCCTTGGTGATGATATTGGTTAGTACAGGGTGAGCTCCTGGGAGTGTGAGGAATTTCGGTGGTGTTTAACTGACTGGCATATTACTACATGATTACAGTGTGTTGAGGTGTGATCCGACAAACAGTCTGACTTCTGTCATGACTGGTACAATGTTAGAGAAAGATGGTCATAGTTCTTTCCAAATGCGTTGGAGAGTGTGGAAGGCAAGAGAGTTAATTTAGGGAGCTCTTTCAAATGAGTATGGGGGGTTTCTCTTATGCCTGGTTTTCTAAATAACCCACTAATAGGGGGTGTGTGTGTGTAGGGTTTTTTCCTATATCTGCTCCAGAGAAGGTACAGGTTGCCTCAGTTGTCAGCTGGAGCCAGCCAGGCTCAGGCTGCAAAGACATCTTTCACACATGGTAAGGGGAGAACAGATTGGAGCCAGGACGCCAGGTCAGGAGCAGAGCTCTGGAAAACCAGCCTTGTGGTGTTGCTGCAGCTGCTTGGAGGACTTGAGGGGTGGGGAAGGTTGGAGAGAGCTCTGTTTGTCACTTCTGCATACAGGGGCCAGCTGGTGCACTCTGACCCCTACCCTGTGTTTTGTAGCAGCATCTGCTTGCCTCTCTCTGGGGCTATGGTATAGGCAGGATTGGGCAGAGGAGAAAACTGTTTTGCCATATACATTGATCTGTTTCTCTAGGCAACCAACGTGCCTTGCTTCTGTCTAGCGTTGACCCCAATGCTGTATTGGTCTTCCAGCTGTCAATGGGTGTTAAGGAATACCTCATCTGTTGAACATGAAGTATTAACTGCAAGTCCATAGATGGTTTTACAAGGAACCTTGCTGTAAGTTGTACTCTAGAAAGTATGTAATTATTTAAAATAATCTATATCCTCGATTCCCAGAACAGGTAATATTAGGCATGATCACTGCAAGCGATTGCATACAGAGAATGACTGTCAAACTAATTTTTAGAGCAGCTGTTTTCGGGAGAGAGGGAAGAAGAAAAAAACTAGACATTATTTCTGGTTGGACTTAAAAGGAAAAGTTGCAAGCAGGAGCAATCTAGTCCTCTCGATCTTTGTGAGACGTGACGTTCCTGGTCCTTTAAAAACTTGCCTAGTGCACCTTCAGAAAACAGGTCTTGGGCTTGTCTGTGTGACACTGGCAGAAATTAAAGCTCTTGGAGGTTTTTGGCTGCCATGTTGTTACTGCACTGAGTGGCAGAAGATGCAACTGTGTGTTTTGCTGGTAGTTTGTTTTGAAAGATTGCAGGGAAAGCTTTCTAAAGTGTACAGGTCTCCTAAACTTCCCAAGACATTAGCAAGACAAGTATGCTTTTGAGTGTGTAATTCTTGTAGCTTAAGTACTGTGTTCAGTTCTTGGTGTCAATGCAGAATGAAGCAGACTGCTCACAAAAGAAGGAACTTCAAGTCAAGATGAAGAGTTTTAAAAGGAAAGGAATAAAATTCAGAGTTTAGCATGGCTATAGTTGTGTATCATAATATATAGAGAGCAAATATATTGGTGCCAGTGTTGCAAAGGAGTGCTTTATTTGAGGGAAGTGAGGAAAAGTTTGCTTTTGAGCTAACCTTATTCTCAAAAATAGCTGAACTAGTCAAATTTGAAAGTTTGCAAAAGAGTTGAGCCTGAGGCAGTCTTCTGGCATGGAAAACTTCAGTCTAAATAGACTTGATCTGGTAGAAATAGTAGTAACTAAAGCATAATTCTATGATGGGGATGTGTTGGTATATTCAGCAGGAGGTGGTGCAGGATCCACAGTACTGAGGGAGAATGCAATTCAGCTCTTCAGCACTGTCTTCACCCCTTTATCCTCCCCCAGGCTGAGTATCTTGAGCAGTGCCATGCCCAACTCTGTGACCACAACTCAAAAAACATCTACTTACACACTCCACTACTATGCCTATGGGAAAACTACTGCTGTCCATGGGTTGTGTAACTGGATAGCAAATGAAAATCAAGTGCAGTTTAGGAATTAGTACATAGTGAATGTGCGTCAGTGCAACCTGGGTGGAGTTGGGTAGGCTTTTCATTTCCTATGCATGATATAGCAATTGGTAGGTAAAGAGGAAGACTATCTGAAACACCACTGTAGGATTAAACAAAAGAAAACGAATGGAAGACAACTATGTGTAGTGTCACACATATGCTAACCTTTGTCTTAGGTAGAAGTGTGTCAGAATAATATGAAATGTTCTCCTCAGATCTTTCCTGCAAAGGAGTGTGATATCTTCCCTGGAGCACAGAATGGTAGTAAGGTCTCTGAAGACTAGTTGCTATAACTACTGCCTCAAGTCCTGGTGCTGAGTGTGCAGAAAATGTACAGCTTCTCTTACATGAGTCTTTCTAGTATTTTGCAGGTTTTTGTACTGTACAACAATTTCTTGAAGTGTGCAGTCAACAGTTAAAATTGAGGTGGAGATATATGGTATATCATACATTTCTCTCCCTGTTTTCTTACACATTTCCCTCTCCTTTATTAATATGCTTGACATTGTGCAGTGATTCTTAAACAGGTTGTATGACTAATTCACTGTTAGTTCATCAAAGTCTTCACCTCAAACACCCCTTTATTTTGGCTGGAGGCAAGTGCAGGTGCTTTGTGCTTCAGGATTTTGCCACTGGCATGTGGGAGATACCTTAGGGCTACAAACATGTCCCTGTACTCTGTGTGTTGGGGCAAATACTAGTGGCATAAACCTTTTAAAGAACAAATATCTTCTGAGTTTCAGAAAGGAGCTCCTTGAATGGTGACTCCTGGCTGTATTCTGCTGCCTGCTCTGCACCCCCAAGGGCACTGACTAGTTAACTTTTACTGCAAAGGCACAGGAAGATGGATGCGTATTTGTTTTTTACAGGCAAAATCAATGCTGGTTTTTTTTTACTGCTATGAATATCCTTGGAATCTCAAGTAAGAGAAATGTGCAAGAGGTGAGGAATTGGCAGTCTGAAAAGGGCTGCTGCCTCTGTCTGCTTAGATACACAGTAGAAGAAAATACCCCTGAGTCTGGCAGGGGCTGTACTTGCCTTCTGAAAGGATCTTCCAAATACCTCTCTGTGGTATCAGATGAAAGAATAGAGTTCAGGAAAGTATTGCATGAGAACTGTTCTTCCCCCCAGTTTACTTGATTTTGGTGTGTTAGAAAAATGGGAAAATGTAATTTCTTTGAGCCCATTCCACAGTGCGCTTGTCAAGTGCAGCTGTATCATACTCACTGGATGTGTCTCTGGAAAACAGCTGACATGCTGTCATATAAAGTTTAATTTCTCCATATCTTTCTGTATTTTTTGAAGATTTTTGTGATATGGCTTTCTGTAAAGAGAAGCCCTTTTTTTTTGTCTTGTTTTTGTTAATGACTCTTAACTGTGGTGATATTCAGGTCAGCTATTGCAGCTTTTGCCCCACACTTTAACTGATGGGCTATATAATGCTGGAGACCCCATTTGTTGCAGAAGGGCCAGAAGTGATAGCATTCCATATGCTTTTAAGGACTTCTGTTCCTGTAACTTGGCCTAGCTTTTGATGTAGCCCCGAATTCTCCCTTTGCTGAGTAGTGCCATGCTGTCCACTTCCAAAACACTTCACTGAGAACTGGTGGGGACTGGAGATGAGGAGGCAGTTAAAAGGGGTGTGGTGAAGGAGCAGAACTTTGCATCAGGGAATACTCCGGCTTGGTAGTCAGGAAACTGACTCAGATTGGAGTCACCACTATATTCTGTGGGGCTTCTGTGCTTGTCATGAAAATGTGACACAGGGGAGTGGAATTCGTCTGCAAAGAGTTAGTAGCTCAACACCTTTCTTTCGGGACAAAGTCAGCCTGAAATAATTGATGTACTTTCCTCCCTCCATTTATCCTGCACTTAATCTTTTTTTTTTTCCTGTAGCTTGTTAAGTAAGCTTTATGTGTATACTGCATTTGCACTGCCTTTTAGAAAAGCAATATGTATTACAGCTCGAAAACTTGGTAGAAAAGTTGTGTTTAAATGACTGAGACATCTACAGCCCTATACAGTCTGAGGCAGAAAGTGATGTTTGTATGAAGTATACTTGAAATATATAAGTGCCTCTCTAAATCTGTGACTTTCAAGGAAATACATTTTTTCGGCTCAATGATGATTTTTTTTTTTGGGGGGGGGGGAGGATTTAACTTTCTGGTCCATTGAGTGATTTTTCTTGAGATATTTTTTAACGTAGATGTGCTCATGCATTCAGGGGAGTGCACATTTCTTCATGAGTTCCAGCAGCACTCTCTTCATAGTCTTGGCTTTAGTTAGTTCTTATTTTCTGCACAGGTAGTATGCTAAATCCTTTGTTTTAACTAGAGTTTGTGATGGTAAATATCAGTTTCTTGTTCTGCAAATCACAGCATTCTCCCAAATGGCTTGTTGCTCAGTTACTCTAAACTGACACTTTCCCCTGCATGGAAATTTGTCTGTCAGGGAATGTACCTGTAAATGCTTTGTGTGCTGTTGTCGTTCTTTGACAAAAAAGCTCTTGTGAGCTCTTTTGAACTGCAAAGCTCATGGTGTGTTTTAGATGGAAGAAAGAGTTATCAGCTTCAGAAACAGCTATGAATATCTTGTGTAAGCAAGCTGATTTCTTTCCAGAACCACCATTTCCTTTGCTGGTATCTTGAAAAGCAGTTATTATAGTGCTTTTTTCTTTTCAATTTATTGCTGTTCTATTTCCTGTCTGACTTTCTGGCATACTTTTTTCAAAGTTTTGTCTATTATATTTGATATATTTCTTTATCTTCGTGGGTTTTAGCAAATGTTCTGCAGTTTTAGAAAGCAATGAACTTCTAATGGCATAGTTCAGTAAATGAAACTTACAGGTTTATTAATGCCAGGACAGCATAAATGTTCTGAATTGTCTCTGAACCCTTTTACTTTTTCTGCGTCCTTTGCTATTTTTTTAACCTTTAGGATTACAGTATCCATGCTAATGCAATGTGATTGTAGATGAAGCGTTTTATTACACAAAAGCTTCAGGGCTGTACTTGACTTGTCACTGGCTGTGACTTAACAGCTCAGATCCTTTCCTGTTCCTTTTACTGACATACCAGAAAGTCCTTCATGAGTTGATGGTACTTGATAGAACATGTGAGCACTTCAATACTTTAACCTCCATCTGTTGCCCCGAGCACACTTTACAAGCCACAGAACAATTAGTACAGAGGCTTCAACTTTTTTCTTTCTGTTCTTAATGTTCATGTATTTCTTTAGCTATTTCTTTGGTTATACCTGCTTCTGTACATCCATAAGAAATGCACCTGAATTTGTACCATAATCTATGCTGATATTCACAGGGCTTGTTGGATAAACTGGGGCAGACTGACGAGGGAAGGAGAGAAGGAACCTTAACTGCCTCAAGATACTCAAATGTAGTCATCTTGCAGTGTAACTAGAAACATGTACTAGATGTAAGTGTACGTGTATCTAGATGTGAGCTTAAGAAAGTGTGGAGGAAAACAATGTGAACATACAGAAACTCAAAAATAAAATCCTGCAGGGATTTTTATATGTATTTTATGAAATATCATTTAAATACTGCTTGTAGTTGTGGTGCAGCAGGATGGCTACTTGTACCAAATTGCTATTCCAGTGTAGCTACTGTTAAAAATTTCAACAGGAGTTATGTGTAGTCATAATAGTCAGCAACGTGCCTGAAGACTCAGAGCGTTAAATACTATTGGTGCCTTTGGGCTCTTTCAGAAACTTTGAAATATATAAACAGTAGAGTAATTTCTGGTCTTGGAATAAAGCAGTATGAAATGTGGGGGGTTTTTTGTTGTGGGTTTTTTTTTTTTTTTTCTCTCCTGGTAATAATGCTTGTTGAAAGCCACAGGAGAGGCAAGGATTAGGATAGTGGGCTACAAGTGACAGTATTTGGATGCCATTGCTAGTTTTGTTCTATTTTGATTGAATGTTTCTGCATCCTGGGCCGTGACATCATTAACTTCTAGCTTGTGGTGGTTGCGCTTTTATGAAATAAATTTTATGATCAGAACTGTTAAAGAGTAGTTCTTGTTGTTTTGAAGTTTCCCCCTTCTCAACTTGCTTTTTCAGGTATCTTCCCTAGGTAAAATGTGGGAGTACAATGTAAGCAGCATCCTTCAACACGCATTCAAGTCAGGCCCTCTGAATCTCATAAGGTTCACTCTTGTGTCTGTTGTTGTTGCTGGAATTAGTCCTTTGATGTGCAGCAAACAGATTTCGTAGGATTCCTGTTTTGTCAAAATATTTTTATCAAAATCCAAACAATTTTCTCTTGCAGTCTTTCAATACTGAAGCCTTACTACAAACACAAATGAAACATGACTCCTTTTTGCTTGTCTTATGATGTAAACTATTTTGGAAAAATTGTTTCTCTGATTTTGCCTTAAGAAGAAACATTACTTCCAGGCTGAATCTAAGGCACCTCAAACTACCAATGTTTTCATTTGTTTCCCCTTAAGGAAAGATTAGTGGCTGAGCATGGAGATTTTTCTGTCAAGTTTATTGTACCTTCTCCTTGCATTACACCCAAAGGATGCAGTTCTGAAGACTGGAACTCCTTTTTCTTCACCTAAGTGGGACTTTAGCTTCTTGCTTTGCTTAATGTTCAGGTTGTCTCCTGTCCTCTGACATCACCCCTGAATTCTTTGCATTGATTTTTCCATTTGTTTTGTCTGTATCCAAGATTCAGCACTGTTGCTAACAGCAAAGCACACACGCTGTGCGCCTTCTGCTGCAGCACAAGTCATCCTTCCTGTTATTAGCTGTTTCAACATTCTGAATGTCATTCAGGCCAAGTTACTTTTTCTTCCTCTTTTGCCAGCGTGGTCTGTCTTTGTCTTTTTTACTTTAATTAGGGTGGTCTTCTGGTCCCCTTGAACATGGGTATCAAGTGCCTGCACCCAGTATATGTTTTTACATATGTTTTTACACAAGCAGCTGTATTTTTTCCTTGCCATACTGAAACCAGTACGTATTAGCTCTGACATGTTCTACCTTTTTAAGTTTTCCAGGTTGATGTAGCATTTTTTCAGCAATCACTGCTGACCTTCAGAAATTATTTTTAGAAGGGAGAAACATGCAAGTATTCAGTTTTCAGACTCTCAGGAAATAAAAGCAGAAATCTTGGCATGAATCTCTTTTCAATGACTTCTGTGCTACTATATAAAGGAACAAATGAGTCAGGCAATGAAGGCAGGTTCCTGTATATTTCCACTTATCATACAGGCATAACTCTCTTTGCCTGTGGTTTCTCTTACCTGTCTTAAGCTTAATGCAAGCTACCAAACTGGGTAAGTTTTAGAGAGAGTATAACCATATACACCATGTTTTCTGGAGATTAATAAATTCACTCTAGTTGTGTAGTTGTAGAGTTCAATTAACTTACTTATTTCTTACTAGCAGTTGTATCAGTTCAACACTGCCTAATTTAACCTAAAAAAGTACTTCTGAGATATATCTTCATTTAAAGCTCCCTAATGTGCGTTTAGTCTCCAACACGTTTCCCTGTACCAAGCAGAGCAATGTCACATGAAAACCCATGAAAATTGATGGTACATTTGTTACTTAGCATATAAACCAGGAGTTACTTTCTGAAAAAGTACTGTGTGCTATATTTGCAAGACTGGACTAGTTTACAAAAGATGCCTGGAGAGATGAGGAATGATAAGATGTGGCTGTGACGTCCACATTAGATCTCCAGTGATGCTCTGTATGGAAGTAATGGGATTGGTCTTTGGCCCAAGTGCAAACAGTAGGTACCCTAGGAAGACCTGGGTCAGACAAAGAGACACTAAAGGGCAAGGCTTGGATGGACAGTGTGAAGCAAATATAAGACTGTTATTTTATTTGCTCTAATCTGGGATGCACCACTTCTGATATGAATTTGTGATGATAGTTAAATGGGATTTGCAGCACAGACCACATATTTTGTTAATGATGAATGTCCCCCTTTTAATAAGTTGTTGTTTTAATTACCCACTTTCAACCTTTGACTAGAGTGAGGTCAGTGCACCTTGACATGTCCTTAAAAGAAAAACAGCTTTCTGTTAGAAATAGAAGTGAAATTCTTTTCCACAGGAGACTATTTCCCTTCAGCTCTGCTGACTTGTACTGTTCCAAGAGCAAACAGTGAAGCCCCTTTCAAGTGGACACCAGATCATGCTCAAAAAGATCTGTGAAAAGTCTGTGGGCTGGGATGTGCATTATGATTAGGAGACAGAAGTTTACAAGAATGGTTTTTACTTTATTATTGTATTGAAATCAAGGATGTTTACATAATCTTTGAAATGTAAAGGGAAGTAAGCAGTGTTGAAGAAAAAGCAAATCTTATTATGTCTTAAAAGTAAATCAGTCTTAAAATGCATTGGCAATATTTTCTACATTACAATACTAGAATCCAATAGACATGTGTAAATGTTATCAAGGAACTATAATACATGTTTATAGCTTGAACTGTGGTTAACTTTCTTTTCTTTGGCAATAAAATTTTATATTGCAATCTCTTGCCTTGCTTACAGATCTCAGGATTCATATATTCCTCAGCCCTGCTTTCAGAGAAGTAAACTAGCAGGAACCATACAATTATACAATGTAATTTTTCTTCGCCCCTTTTCTGACTGTTGTAGTTAAAGAACAAAGGAAAAATCAATGGACTTTATTGTGTCTTTTTACTTAAATCTTTATTTAGAATTTGTACTTGCCTTGATGTGTGATGGTTGTTTTTTTTCCTGTGCTAGTTGATTTATTCTGCTCTCTACTGTTCTGCGCTACATGTCTCACTTCTGAAAAACTGCCATAAAAACACCCTACAGACATCTTCACATGTTTTTTCTAAGTATTCATTTCTCTTCTGCTCTTAATCCATTGTTTGATAGTGTTTGAAATGAGATTCTACAAGCCAAGTGATAGACTTTCTTTATAAAAGTCTTCTGTATGAAAGTTATTCTTGTCTGGTTTAAAATTCTGTTTTATGTCCTCTATAATAAAAATATGCAAACATATTTTTGTGAGTCATTCAAGCTACCAAAATGTGAATGGAATCTAGATTTTCAAAATAAAGCTCTTGTATGAGCTCACCCATTTGGTATAGCTCTTAGAGGTCAGCTGGAAGGTGTTGGTACTGTGTTCCTGTGACAGACAGGCTGATACAGCAGGCAAATAATTGTTTCTTTGACTGGATGTTGATGGGCTCTTGTTCCCTTCCTATCCTTCCTTCTTGATATTTGTACTGTTTTCCTCCTTCCTAAAGGATAAAAAAGGAGCCCTGTTTAAAAAAAAAAAAAAAAATAATTAAAAAAACCCTTCCTAGTTGCTTGCTCAAATATCAGCAACCTGTAAGTCATGAAAGTAAAGGTGCATTTACACAGACTGAAATGACCAAGGCAACTGCTACAGACAATGATGTTACCTTAAGCTTTTTAATAAAAAGGAAAATGAATGCATATTTAAATTTTGTCTGGAGGCTGGAGCAGGATGTGGAATGTTGTTGAGCTCTGAAAGGTAAGATCTTGCAGCCCTGTGTGCCCTTTTTCTTTTTCTTTTTTTTTTTTTTTTTTTTTTTTTTGTTGCCTCCTCCCCAAAGAACAGCTCCTTAACAAGAGAAGGCATCCATTATGTCTCACTTCAGAGTGGTGGTAGACAAAGTAATCTTAGTGCAAGACTAACAACTATTCTAAACAAAAGGGTACCTGACTAGGAATGTCTAAGATAATTTTTTTGCTTATTGCTTCAGGGAATATCAGTTGTTTTTTGTTTAACAGAAGACAATAGAATGTACATGTCTGGTTGGGGTAAAATGAACTATTCATCAAAGCCTTAAAGTATAAGTGCATATCAGTTTGAGGAGCTGTGGAATGTCGTGGCCTTGTGTACCTATGTATGTATTCATAAGCAATACTGTGACTGTGTTGAATTCAACCTTTAGTATTGATTTGTCTGAATTACCTTCTAGGATGGAACTGTAAACATCTTCATTTATTTGGGAAGGAACTAGCAACTCAAGTACACTGGAGGAATAATAGCTATTTATGAAAACAACCTTCCCCTCCATATATGGAAAAAACATGTAGTGGGGTTGATGGGTGGAGATGGGGACTGGACACAACAAAACACACATACACAAAAAAACCCAAACCAAAACAAGCAAAAAAAATCCCACAAACAAAAAAAAAAAGGGCAAAAAGCCCCCTTAATGTACTTTGGAAGTTCCTTTATGTTCCCTGGCAGTCAAGTGATTTTCACGTGCCTCAGATTGTGTCAGAAGCTATCACTTCAATATTTCAGCTTTTGGGGTGATAATAGATTGCATTATTCATTGAGTGACACAGAATCGCTGTAAAATATCTGAAGATGGCAGTGAGAAACTTGTTGGTTAACAAGACATTGCAGAAGAAAGTGATAGACCTAAGGAGTTGTTTTCTGTGTTTTAGTCTTTGCCTTGAATGGCCATCTGCTTCATCACATACAACTTTTTATTAAAAGAGTATTTTTTAAAATCACCTTTTCCTATTCAAAGTTGCAGCTAAGCTCTCCAAATTAGTATCTGATTGGAATGAGAAAGACAAATTCAAGTGCAGAAAACAAGTACTTGACTCAATGAGAAGCCCTACAGCTGGTTATGCAGTTGTGTTTGCCCACTTAAGTAAATCCAGGCTACCAAAACCTATGATTTTCCTTAGCTGCTAAGCAGAGTACTTTCTGCCATTGTCCTCCAGCTACTGAAGGCTTCTGAGGAGGTAAATAGTCAATTGTTGAAGATGATAAAGGTGATTTCCTGATACAGGTGTGTGTCTCAACCCTTATGTATGAATGTTCCACTAAAAATCTGATGATAATTACTGGTCCACAACAAGTGCAGCTAATGTTTGACAAATCTCTGTGTTAAAAAGCTTAGCATTTAATCTTTGGCAAGTTGCAGTGGAAGAGGTAACAATATGGGCACAAAAATAAAAGGGAAGTGCAGAATAGGGGAGAAAACTTTACTATTGAGGGTGATGGAACACTGGAACAGGCTGTTCAGAGAAGTCATGGAGTCTTCTCTGGAGATATTCAAAACCCACCTGGATGTGATGCTGTGTAGCCTGCTCTAGGTGAGCCTGCCTTAGCAGAGAGGTTGGACTAGATGGTCTCCAGAGGTGCCTTCCAACTCCAACCATTTTTTAATATAGGACAGAGAGGATAAGGTAAGGGGAACCAAACCTATGTTATTAAGGTTATGTAGTTGCATACTTTAAAAGAAAGAGGTTAAGACTCTTGTGGTACTTTATTTTCTTCACTTGCCTAAGAAGCTTGTTCTTCAATTCAGTAACACCCATCTGTATTGATGGACCTAGAACAAAAAACAGTTAAATTAGTAAAGCATTTTCAGATTTTCCTCCTCAGTCTGCTATGTACACAAATTTGTAAGGAAGAAATGGGAAGTGAAGTATTTTCATTATTTTGTGGTCAGCATTCAAAATTTAAAGTTTTTCCTTTACTAGTAATCAAAATTTTGCATGATTGTCATGTTAGGGAAATAAAATGTGAAAATATGTCAAAGTTGTTGAACATTAGGGTTTTCAGATAATCTTTTTGCATGAGAATATAGAGCCAGTTGCAGTAAACCCTCAACATAGAGCTACCATGGAGAAAAGTAAGAAGCAAATGTATAGGCATAGCCCCTGGTGAAAACTTTGCACAAATTCCTTGTGTGACTTGGTGGCAGCAGCCTGTCCTGAGTGTTTTACCAGCTCCCCTGTTAGACTCCAGCATGCTGGTTTCACTTTCTGATCCAGGTAAATGGAGTTCCTGGGTCTAAAGCAACATGCTGTTTCTGCTATGCTGGGGGAAAAGTCATCTCTTGTTTTTGTGTTAACATCTGATCCAACTGTTTATTCGGTATTAGAAATAATGAAGAGTAGTTTCTTAGTACACTCTGTGTGTGTGTGTGTATGAGAATATCAAAGCTGCTCTGCAATTTGGTGCTGATCTTTAGTAGAGAAGTTGAAAGAGCATAACAGATGTTCCCCTCAAACAACTCTGAAGCTAGTAAGGCTGTATTAGCAACAAACCTCACAGACAGAAAAGATGCCAATTGATAACAGCCTGCTGAATAAAATATGCCCAAGTCCTAGTTTTGTCCATTGTTTCCATGGCAGCCTGGGGTACTGTGGCCTGATGCAGATGAGCAAACTGGACTCCTCAAACCTGGCTCATGGATCCCTTGCATAGTTGCCAAGAGAGAGGGAGAAGCCTCCCCACTCGGGCTTGCTGAGCAGCAGTGCTTCTCATGAAAACAGCTAGAATTTCTACAAATTCATTTAAAGGCTGGTAGAGAGGAAGAGGAGGAGTAGGAGAAGACTGAAAACAAGACAGAAGCAATATCAGAGACACAGGTGGCTGACACCAGGTGGGGTGGGAAAAAGAAAGACCTCTGCAATAGTCTTCAGAGGACTGAGCTGGGAAAAGAAAGCAGGGTGACTTAGAAATGGATATCTATTTTGGGAAAAATGAAAAGGAAGGTAGAAGAGAACATCTGTAAGCTGCAGGAATGAGCTGGCTCGGGTGGAGGCCATTCTTGTAATGTTCTGACCAGGTGTTCTTCTTTCTCAGGGGCAGATGACCAGGCAGGATACAAACAGAAGGGAAGCTAATGCTTTTGCTTGTTATTGCTTTACAAGCTCTCCCAACCTGCGTCACTGTATAAGATCTATATATTTTTAATTAAGATCTTCAGTTTGGAATCCTACAAGCCGATTTGAGAACCAGTATTTACAGAAGAGTTACTTTTTTAATTTGCTTATGTTCTCAGTGAAAGGCATATGAAGGGAAAAATAAAAGATGCTCTATGTCTTGTAACTCAAGATAAATAATGTTATAGATGTGGGAAGAGTGCTTGTGATGAATTAAGTGGTCCTCAAGAGACTATGAGCTGTTGGACAAAAATTGAAATAATACATAATTTTAGTAAGAAGTGTATATTGTGTTAACTGTTATTATAGTAAGTTAATGCGTGATAAAATAACTTAACTTGCCTGAGAAGACTCTCAAAATAAAGCAGATTTTGACCTTTTGTCACTACTGAAAGTTTATACACCTTTGCAAATAACTGAAATGTAAACTGAAAGTGACCCATCCTGGTAGGCAGTTACTTGGAGGTCAGCAATGGGATAATGTTTCACATTAACTGAATTGAATGAAGGATGAGTACAAAAACATATAAAATTTGTTAATTCCTTTTAAGCCCTCACTAATCTATGTGATTGTGGATAATCCCTCAGGATGGCACCAAAATTGGTATATGGAGTGTAGTCACAAGCATGATGTGTTCAGCTTTGCAGCATTGCTTGTAGTCTATTAATACTTTTAAGAAACTGCATTGCATAAATTTTTTTTCTCTCTGACCAAAACAGGGGTGTCTTCAAATTTAGAAGTGCCCTGTTGTCCTTGAAGAAACCTAAAGCAGAAAGGAAACAGGATCTTGCATTTGATAGGGCAAAGAAGGCAAACATGTTTGTCCAGATTTGAAGATACAGAGTTTGTTTAGGTTGTGTTTAATCAAGAATGGAGACATTGAAAATAGGAAATTTCCTGAGTTCCTGGTGAGAAAAGCAAAGGAACACCTGCATGTGCATCATCTCTCTTTAAAAGTTATGTGCTGAGGCTCTTTATTCAGGCTTTACCAAAGCTTCAATTCTTTACCAAAGCTACCAGAGATTGAGTGATCTGCCTGATCAAAGGACCACTTGACCTAACATGGTTTCCTCTCATTCCTTTAATTCTCTTTTCCAACTCTGCTGCTTACAAGTCTTTCTCAAAACAAACAAGCTGAAAAATCCAAATTCTCAGCTTAGAGCAAGGAATTAGAAGATATCTCAGTTATGCCTAGATAAGTTGTTCTTTCCTGTTACATGACCACCATTCTTCTTTCACCAGGAAGTCTCTAGGTTGAATAGTATTGTTCCTTAAAAGATGGGGTTGTACTTCAGAGCAGTCTTGAATCTATGACACTGAAAAATGAAGGGATGTAGATATAGGGGAAGTGTCATTACAATTAAAATAGTGCATGCTTTTTAAGGAATGCAATTTAATTGAAAATTGGCACTTTTTTTTGTTTGTTTTTACAGTTTAGCCTCATAAGCTTTTATTTACTCTGTGCAGCACTGATCTCTGCAAACCACTTCTAAGCTTTAGCAGCACTGCCACTGCAACTTGTTCAGACAGACAGATGGTGTGCTATTAAATCCACCTGACTGCCTCATCAACAGTGAGAGTAGGCATTGGATGGTTTAGCTGGTTTTAGGGAGGGGGAGAAAAAGCCCCACCAGCATTAATACTAAAAGAAATTGATGCAGCGTTGTTCGTGACAACCCTGACAAGTGATGATGGGAACTTCCGAAAGTCTTGCTTAGTTTTTTTTTTTAATTTATTTTTTATTTAGATGGTCTTTTCCCTTCACTGTTGTTCTCATTGTCTCATTCTGGACCTTTGAGTGTTTAAGCTTTATTATATTACACTAGATGAAAATAAACTTTGTGCTTAAAGATAAAGACTTTTATTCAGATGCAAGGAATTGCTATCTAAATATGGTATCAATCTCAATAAGATACCTTATTACAAAAGTTGAAAGCAGCAATTATAAATAAAGAGGATTATTCTTGTATCTATGAATAATTTGCAGTGACTCATGCAGGTTGCCAAATAACCTGATTCAAGGCGCTTTTTTTTCTGTCAGAAGCTGATCTATCAGAAAAGGCCACGGCTATAAATCACTGTCCTTTCTAGACTTGTCAAGAGAGCTTAAATCAAATGTACAAATGAAGAATAAAAAAACCAAATACTAAAGCACCAGTCTATTTAGTCTTATCAAAAGTGTAATATTAACTTGCTAAGTCTTGCTTAGTTTCTAATTTTCCTCTTCTGTATGTGGTGGTTGCTGTTTGCCTGGCAAGCAACTAGCCCTGCTCTAAGTTTTGATTAGCCGTGGTGAAGGGGTTTTGATTCTGTTTTCCTGTGGTCCTGGAGTTCAGTAGTATGGGGAGAAATGGTTGCACAGTACACACTTTTCACAGTCTGAGAGTTTGGTCACATTTTTACGTGAAACTAGTGATTTAGGGTCTTCTTTCTATTAAATGACTGAGTTCTATAGCAGTGGAAGTATGTAGAGCAGGAAACCACATTGCATAGATTTGCAGGACTTAATGCAGAGGAACTGTTAAGTCTGTTGTTTCATCTTTGAAAAATTAAGAATGCACATGCTTCTTGCACCTACATGTGTATCAGTTATTTCTGTCTGGTGGCTTTTTCTTTTATTTATAACAAAGGCAGTCCATATTTTTTTGTTCACAAATGATGCAGTTTGATGATGCATTTTGAGATAAGCCATTTTTGGGGACCTACTGATGTATGGCAATGTGAAAAAAAAATCAAAAGCAAGTAGCATGATATGGAAGAAAGACAGTGGAAAGTGCTTAGCTTTCCTTACTCTATTTTATTAAATGACTAAACTTCATTTATAGTGGAAGAATTTCTGCCACTTTCCCATGATCACTTTAGACCTTAAATGGTGAGGCAGGGTGAAGGACTCAAAAAACTGGATGGTAAAATGCAGTGCATATGAAAAATACATAAGGGCCTACAGAAATACTATTACTGGATATGACCCCTAGAAGCAGAAAAATTACAGCCAGCTATTCCTATGAATTTATGGTCGGAGGAATAGCTGCTGGTAAAATAGAGGTTCAGAATGTGTCTCCAAACACATGATCACAGCATTTTCAGTCTATTCCAAAGATTACTTCTTTACCCACTTCCTCTAACTTGCCTATTTTCTTTTTCATTTGGGGTTCATATATGTATAATATTTTATAGATCTCAGCAATGGTAGTTCTGACATACTTAAATGGCTTCTATGATTCTCCCATTGTCTGCTTCACCCTTAATTTCACTTATTAGAACACTGTCTCCCTCCATGCCTCACCATTACTATACTTCACTCTCTGTTGTGTGGTTGAGAATGCAGATAATACGTGTCATTAACTTCCTGGCCCTGAGTCTGTGATATATAGAGACATGGTTAAGGGTTTGAGGTATTAACAATTAGAGCTGATGACAAGCTTTCCAAGTAAGTGCTGACCTGATGTACAAGGTTAATGTAACTGTTTGATCTGCTTAATGATGACTGATAACATTAAATATTTGCTGAGTAAACTTCCAGGAATCTAATAGGCTATTACAGATAGCAGATAAAATGAGCGCATGGAGACATAATTCATATTAGCTTAAGAGGACATATATGAAAAATGGTCTTGTAGTTGTTGCGCTATTTACCAGCTCTTAGTTTTGGCTTAATATCAGATACAATTGTAAAAGACACTGTCCTCCTACCTGAGTAATTTCTAGGCACTTTCTCAGACAGTGTTAATAATAGGTTATTACAGCTGTCTTTGAAAGAAACTGTTTTCAAACTGTTTTGCAGTAGTGACTCTTTCGGTTTTACATCCCTTTTATGCAGTTCAAGACAAGTATTAAGGGAAATCAGTAGCTTCAGTGTAGTCCAAATGACCAGACACTTGTTCAAATGCTTATGTTCCCCTATGGGATTAAAACGTTTTGTTTATGGCTGGAGAAGAGATTACAGTTTAGTTTCCTGTGAAGGAATATGCTACACATGCACCAAAACTGTGAGGTAATCCAAACCAGCATGAATTTTTGTGGATGATGGGAGGATTTGCTTCATAACCTCATTGCTGCTCTTAAATAAAACAGTATTGCAGGCAAAGCAATGGGAGCAGATGAATGGGTGTTTTCTAATATCAGTGAATTAATATTATATTGTAATTAGGGAATCTCTACCATTTTTAACAGTGAGATAATAGCTTTTTTCCTACAGACTAACCTGGGTAGAACTGTCCCATTGTAACTTGTATGCCTTGGTTTCCTTTTCTTTGTAGCTGATTTGTATTGTGCAAAATGGAGCATGTGGATTGATGTCTAGATTGTTCATGCACATAATGATGTGAATTGACTTGTTTGTTCCCTGAATTCTCTTTATGGTCTCATTTTGAAATAAATTTCTGAGTTACTGATGTGAGTAGCTCAGGAGATGGCTGAACATGCTGTAATTTTCCACTTTAGAAATTGCAGCACAGCAGCTGGAGTGAAAACGTTCACATACTTAAAATCTTCACAGTCAATCTTGAGACTCAAGAGAGTGGCACTGATGTTCTGCATCTGGGGATCTGGGCCATCAGAGAGGGAATGTACAGTGAATAAAATTTGATTGAAGTATGCTATAAGATTCACTTCTGTAAAAGATGTTATTTATGGAGAAAAATGCATAATACTGCAACTACGGGGCGCTGAAAGTATTGCTTAGGTAGACTGTTAGAGTTAGTAGCCAGCAAATGGAAAGTGTAAGTTGTAGGGGTTTTTTGCTTTTTTTTCTGGTATTGAATTTTGTGGGAGTTCTTAAGCTGCTTAATTCCACTTCCAAGCACCATGGCCTTGATCTCACTTCCCATAGCAACGCCAAGCCCTGCAAGGTGATGAGACAAATTCCAGCAGAACCTTTCTTTTGCTACTGTTACAGGACTGAGTACTAGCTGAGAGCTTTGTATGGTTTTCCGTTCCTTTTTCCCCCCGTAATTTTCTTCATTTACAGAAAAAGATCTCATTTCTCGTATTGCTATACTCTAAGGTTGCAAAGAAAAAGTGCTTTGAAGCCTGGTGCATTGCTTTTGGGAAATGACAGCTTCCATCTCTGACTATTGCATTTGTTTTCCATGCTTTTTTTTCAAGATTTTTATCAATCTCTGACAGCAGAGTATATGGTGGGACATTCACTTTTATGTCTCTACTTACTAAAAATGCACACAGAATAAAGCAGTGTTGGTTTTGTTATTTTGAAAACATTGTTTCTAGGGACACAATCTCCTTGAAAAGCTTTGTGCTTAGTAGAGTTTGAGTAAACTCTAGGGCATAGATTTGGCCAGCCATAGGTATTTCGGCTGTGAACGCAAAGTGGATTTCAAGTGCCAGCAGCAGAGAGATTCTAGGAGCAGGTGGATATTTCTTGGGTTTGAGATTTATGTTATCGGAGTGAGAATGCATACATCCATATGCTTATTTAATGAACATCCGTACACTTATTTAAAGTAACCCATACAGCTATATGCAGAGACTTTTTCTGCTATGATTTCCTCTTTTACCTTGTACATTTTAGTCTATTGCTTTGTGCTGACTAAACCTTTCAAACAGGTGGGAAGAGACAATATAAATGTTTTCTTCTACCTCATGCTTTTGAAATGTGCTGCACTGGTTCACTTAGCTGTTCAGCTGCCAGAAGAAGTAGTTTTTCCCTGAGGAGTGGAAGAAGTTATACTGACAAGTGCTGAGATGTAGTCGATTCATTCATGAATTGATTGGTTGATTTGAACTAATTTCTTCTATTACCATAGAATATCATAGATTTATTATCCATCACCCCTGATTTTTGAAGATTTTCTTCTGCATTTTTTAATAATTTAAAATACCAAAAAAAAATTGCCATTATGTCATCTGAGAATAATTTCTTGATACAACTCCTAAAATAGGGATTATATAATGTCACAGAAAGACATTGTATTTTAACTTAATTAAACCCTATAGGTTGTAAGGGAGAATAGAGAAAATTGCAGTCAGGTTGTGTTTATATCACCTCTTTTCTCCTTGGAAATTTGCCACAGTTTGAAAGTCACAGGTTTTTTTATAAGACTGTATCTTAGATAATTTTCTTAAATACTGTTCTGAACTGTATGGGTGTTCTGGGAGGGGATGGGGGTGAGGGTTACATAGACTTCCTTGAAACAGCGTAATGTTTGTTTGGGGATAAGTGTATTTTAAGCTTCCATTAGAATGCATGTGTTATCAGCCTTGTTGAGGTACCCACAGCTCATATAATACACTTAACATGTTCTTTGGACTTCAGCATTTCATTGTTATTCTTTTGTTCTTGTTACACTATATCAGTTTTATTACTGCTTCATAAAGTGGAGCTTTTCTCTCTCTGTTTAAATATATAACCATTTTGATAAAATTAATTTTGCTTACAGACTTTATTAATCACAAACTTTCATCTAGTCTTTATTTTCTCTTAGCGAAAACAATTTTTTCATATAGATTGCCCATATAATGTCCTTTATAACTAATATATATCTATTGAATGTGTCAGCAAATTTGTAAGAGGGGAAATAAGTAGAAGGATAGAGTATTAACTGGGTAAATGATTTGTGTGGCAATGCTTTTTTTGAATGATTTCATGGAACATTTTAATTAGGCAACAGCTTCAAACTTTCAAACAGTTGAGCAAAGATAATGTTTTATTTTTTGAAGGCTGTTTGAGCATTGTTATTTGAATTTATACAGCAGGCCATTAGAATGTTCCTTTTATATGATTTACTTATTGAAGTAACTGATGTTTTCAGGACTGCAATATAGTGTCTTTTTGTTGGGGGGTGTGAGGGAGAAGGTGTGTGAAGAGTACAGTAATTTGTATATTGTCAGAGGGACTTTCTTCAGTATTATCCACAAACATGAGAATATCCTGGAAAACCTAAAAAGGACCTATAGGGTTCAGAGGGCATGATCAGATAAAAGTATTTGTGAGTTCTATGGTACTCTGCAGCGCTTGAGCACACCTTGTGCATGAGAACTTGGAGTCATGCATCTGCTTTCATCCAGAGTATAAGTTGTTTATTCTGTTCTGCCTTGTACCTCTTGGAGCTGACAACCTCAATGCAGGCCAGTATTTTCTGATTAGGCTGTAGTTTGATCCTATTTGGCCAGGATAGAGACTGCGCAGACAAGTAGGAAGAACATGGGATGTGTAGAGGCTCATCTGATAGCCTCAGAGAGGACTGGGATTTTGCTTTATCAAATGCTCTAGGCATTGAAAAAAAAAAATACTGTTCTGTTTCCAAACTTAAAGTCCTGACACAAATGTTTGACAAATTAATATGGACTAAAATCCAAATCAGGTTTCTAAAAAGATGAATCACATTGAGTTTTTTCACCTTTTTCCTCCCTTACTTGCCAGGTCAGAGGAGTCAGCCCAGAAGCAGAGTATGTTAAACTTTCCAACCTGCTTGAAAGTAATTGGTTGTCAGTTGCTGCTTCTTCTGCAGTTATGGGATGTAATAATCTTACAGAATATTGATTTCCTGTGGGCCAAATGAAACTTTGCGTGGAAACTAAAAAAATAAAGAGACTGAGGAACTCAAGTATCAGCAGGAGGAAGGCTGGTTGTGGATGGGGATGCAAATTGTCTCCTGTAAAACTGAATGCTGCAACTGCTACATTATCCTGATGGAGTCTAACACGGTTATATAATTTTGGCATGTAAATCCTGAGCACTGTATTTCTTAGTAGGAAAGAAGGACTTTTCAGGGGTTTGGATGAACTATTTTTTTATCATGTTTCCTTTTCATTTATTGTCATAATGACTATGTGAAGAATCAGTGATAGTTTCCCCTTGTAAGATTTTGCTTCATACTCTTAATGCCTTGGTATGCTCTGCTACTTAACATCCTGTGCTTTCACCAAGAGTGGGACTGCCTTATCCAGGAGCACTTTCTGCCATACACAAGAGGCACAGCTGAAACTTTTAAAAACCATTTGAAATTGTTACGAAAACCAACCAAAACACCCAAACCAAACCAAAACCATGATGGTGTGCCCTTCTCTCCCATATTGTATTATGTAAAAAGCTTAAAAGTAACTTGTAAATTAATTTTAAAAAGACTCCTTTCATTATATTTGAACAGTATATGAAGAAAGATCTTGGCTACAATGGGAACTTCAGTCTCTTTTATGGCTGTCACGCTCCAGCTTTCAGAGGGAATTGACTTAACTCCCAAATCAAATGTTAGTAGTCATTTTTTTCATGTTGCTTTAGAAATATGGGAAAGTTTGAGTGTTACACTGCTGATAGCACTGTGGAAAAGCAAACAGAGAAGTGGAACAGAACAAATGTTAACAATAAAAAGCATTTTTTTCCCTGTTTGCAGATAATATTTGGTTATTTTTCCAAGTTAATTTCCCCTTTAAAACGCAGTTTGTCTCAATATATTTCCTTTTGAGATTTTTTTACTTAGCTTTCAGATCATAACTGTGAGGCAGAACTATCAAGAAGTCTTAACTAATACCCACTACAATAATTTTGTATAGGCTGATGTACCTGAAAAAGCTAAAGAATGTCTATGTTAACTTGAGGATAATGAAGCCTCTCTTTTCTTGTTCTTTAAAAGTTTTGATATGGTTATTTATTTTAGTGTAATGTATTTCTCACTTGCTAGCAATTTTTATTTGAAATTTATGAAATGCAAATCTGATAGAGTTGAATAATTGCAGCCATTTTTCCATTGGTGGTGATAATGCTTTTGAACTATGAGTGGCAGTAATGATACACACCTGTGATGGTCTTTTATGAATATGAAGTTTCAAAGGCAGAGATGCAGCAATGGCCCAACACCTACTACAGTTCATGACTCAACAGCTCTTAAAAACTGTTGTATCTACTCTCATTGTTGTTTTTTATAGCTTTCCTCTTCACAGGCCTCTTAATTTTGGCATCTGTGCACACACCTGGTGTTAGAAGATTTCAGGTTTCACTAACTTCCCCACCAGCAGAGCTGTGTATATGTTTTGTGACACATTCTGTCCCTGAAGTGAATATGTGCACGTGCATCAATAAGGATGCTTAGCCTTCAGTAAATCACTGTATGCCATGGCTCCTGCTGCTTTGGGCAGCCAATTGTCCACTTGTTATTAGAAGCTGGGAGGTTCTAGAGAGGCTGCAGGAAGAAGGGCAGAGAGAAAAATCTTTATGTATTTGTCCTGTTTGTTGTGCAGCTTCCCAAAGCAGGTTGTGTGATCACCTGTGAGGCAGATGCTGGCCTAGTTGGTTTGACCCAGGATGTCCTCTTGCTTTTATGCCAGCATCGTATTTGATAATCCCATGTGGCTGTCTCACTGAGGTAGTTTTTAAACACAAGCCTGAGGGAGATATTACTAATGCAGCCTTTTTGAATAGCTTTTCATTAAGGTAGCTACTGTGGCAATGTAAGTTTATTGCTGTTAGGCATGGCTTCTGTTCAGTGTGTGCTGTAGGGATCTGTTCTTTAGAGTTGACTCTACCCTGAAGGGCAGCAAAGTTCTTTCTCTCCCTACCTACCCTACTCCCACCCCCACCTTTTCCTCAGTTTGATTTGGCTTTGTTCTGATTCAAAATGGCATGAGACTTCTGTTTCTGTGTCAGATATGCACCCACACAAGAAGACTACATCCCCCATTTTAAACAGTGACTGTTATGCAGACTTGTTTATGTTTGTTTGCTGTAACAGCTGTGTTTGGAATCTTGGCTCTCTGTATCCCACGGCCCTCAAGGGGGAGTTCTTCTTAGTTATGAAATTGTATCCATTATTAATTTTGGTTTAATATTATCTGCTGCAAGATAACTAGAAATTAATCCCTTTTTGCTATGACTGTAATCCTTCTATTTGCTCTGTAATAACTGCTTTCAGACTAGTATTGCTCTGTGGAATTATCTTGGCACAATTTGCTAGTTTGAATCAGAAGTAATTGACGTTTATGCCCATATGTTGTTTGATACTCTATTTCAGGGAAGTGATTTAAAAAAAGCCTGTCTGAGGATGCTGTAGAAAAAAAGAAGTCAGCTTCCATCACCTGGTCTCCTTAACCATTGTGAATCTAGGCTGTTGGTCAGCAGACTGTGCTGTACCAGAAATTTTTCAGATTGTTTTGTGTATCCCTCTCTGAATTGTTTAGGTGAAGTTAAGCAATCTATCAACACATGTAAGGAGTTTCCTTCAGAAAACAAAACATAAATCTTTCCACCCTATTCCTGTAGCAATTTCATATATGTGAGGTGGTCTCATTCCTTGCTGCCCTGTCAGCGTGCTCCCATAATCTCTTTGGTTTTAGTACTTGCTAGACTTCTGTGTGGACTGGTTCAGGATGCCAGACCAGTAAAAAAAAAAAAAAAAAAAAAAAAAGAAAAAAAAAAAGGCTTTAAAAGTCTTAAATTAAT
>JAWWMO010000121.1:29986776-30017923 GCA_035047845.1 Dendrocincla fuliginosa
ACAACAACAACAAACAAAAACAAAAAAAAAAAAAAAAGAAAAAAAAAAAGGCTTTAAAAGTCTTAAATTAATGATTTTCTTCCAGTTTATTTCCATGAAATGTGGTGCTAGAGCCTGCATGCCCACCAAAGTAGTCTGTATGAAGACTGTTATGTATTACACAGACGAACTTAGAAATGCAGTATATGATTTGTCAGTGTTTATTTTGTATTCACAAACAAAACCCATCTGTTCCTTCTTTACATACCTGCAGAATTAGATCTCCTCAACGTACAATAGTCAGGAGAACTGTGACTTGTGTTATTTGTCTGATTATCAGTGCTCTCATTTTCTGCAGTTGTCAATATTCTGTCTCAGTGGACACACTGAAGCCGGTATGACTCTAGGCAGGTGTGTCTGCATTTTTGAAACCTCTCAGTAGAGCCTAAACCAGAACCAAACCACCTTATTGTGGTTATCTGCCATGTGAATTGGTGTCTTTTCTCCCTGTAGTTTCTTTTTTCTCTCTAAACTTTTATTTGTGACTTTGGTATTACAAGCTAAGGAGCGAGTTAGTTTCCTTTATTTTATTGAAGTGGCACTCCTGTCAGATATGTGTGTAACAGTAGTGCGGTTAGTAAAATGGTGATTATAAGTGGAGTGATGTTTGTTTATTAGTGCTAGGAACCATTGTTCTGCATCTTACCTTACTAAGGTTTACTGGGCAGATGTTCAGAGCTCACAAACTCACTTGTACTACTCAACTACTCAGAGTTTTGAGACAGAAACAGGAATGACCTTAGTACTTATTGATGAGTGTTGAGTTGTATAGCATTATCTTTAAAACCTCAGCAGTTAGAATTAGAAATGTGGTTTTCATTTATCTTTTTAAAATAAAGTATCTATTTGCCCTTCTAGAAGAAGCCTGGAAAGTGTGAATTGGGTGCAGTGTAGCCTGAAAAGCTGGAAGATAAGTAAAAAGAGCTCACTACTAATTTTAGAGGATTTTGTTGGTTTTGAGTGAGTCGTGAATATTGGGAGCCAAGCCTCCCTTTCGTGTTGAGCAGCTGAGCAGGCTGAAGGCAGAGGAAGGGAGTGAGTGGCCATCCATGGGGAGCTGGATGGGGGTTTCTCATATCCCTGCGAGGTGCAGTGACTGTTGCAAGCAGCAGGTCAATCGCTTCCTGCTACCAGCGCTGTTAAGTGTCCAAGTTGAATGCTAGGAAGAAGTAGTTCTGGGACAGAGACCTCTTTTTCTGATTGAGTCAGTAATATGAAGTAGTGTTATTGCAATAGGGTAGCTGTCATTGTCAGTAAAATTCTGGCACAACATAATATTGGTCCAGGACTGTGGTTTTCAAATGCTGCTATCAGTCTACATTGTTTTAAAGCAATTGATAACAAATTTTTATTTTGCAACAGTTCAACAAATGCATACCTTTACTTGTGGGAGAGATACTTTTCTTCTAAAATATTTTTTTTCGAACATCAGGGTATTGCTAAACAAAATCTCGTGTTAGTAAAAACGGATAGATTTTTTTTTTTCTTAGTCCTTTGTATATGTCATTTTCACTATGCTAAGAGATATCTGACATGATTACACTCTCACTTTTTTAAGGAACATTGAGTTGCAGTATATTGTTTCACCACTAAATGTCTCTGAAAACCATATAAAGTGCCAGGAACAGTAAGTACATCACAAATAAGGAGCAGAAAACCTACCTAATTCTATTGAATTCCACAATTGTCACTGGTGACGGGCACACAGCAAGTTGTCCCAAATTATACTTTCTGTGATGTGGCATATTCTGGTAACTGTCCCTTTTCTTTAAGTTATTCTGCTTCTTCCTACTTCACATATTTACAGAGCATGAGCCTGGAATCAACTATTGCACCATATATCTTCCTGGTCATTTGGTTTTCCCTGGGTTATCCTTGATAGAGCCTGCAATTATACTTACAAGAGAATGTCCAGAATGCAAAGCAGTTTCACCTAAAGACTTCAAGGGGCAGACACATTCCTTGTATCTCTTAGCAGTTTGTTCCTCTGTCCAGTAACTCCTGCTCAAAAACTTTTTTGACTTGCTGGAAATATGAAAGTGATGGGCTTTTGGCTTCTGCTATGTATCTTCCTCAGTTTGGGTACAAGTATATTGGACGATCTAACATTCATATAGTTATGATACCTTCTTAAAGAACTCATTCTATTGAACTTATCAAAAAGGAAGACAATGGCTCTTAGAAAGTTCTTTAGCTGTTCTTTCATACCTTCTGCAACTTCTCTACATTCTTCTAGACATGGGGACACCAGACCTGGATCAGACTCATATGCAGAAGTACAGTTGTCACTGCAGAGCAGCGGCAGGAAAAAGATTATGATGTTTTGAATTTGCTTTTTGAACCTCCTTCTGAGTTGTATTGTTTTTTCTTTGCAGTAGTGACTATTCATGTAATCTGTTGTCCATAGTACCCTCTGTCCTCAATTTTTGTGCTGCTCATTCTCTAAATGTTCTCCTAAACTTTTTTGTTAACTGGGATGTATTTGTCGTGACCTGAGTATATTTTTTTTTCCAACTAGTAATTATTAAGCGCCTGAAAACATTTAATCCTAAACTGATTGACCTTCCAGCTTTTCTTAAATACCTAATCAAATGTAATCAAGCTCTTCATCATGTGTGGATGATGTTCAGTAGTGAAACAGATCAGGGCTTTGGTTTGGAGAATAATACTGTTTTTAGCTATGGATCTGGGCTGTTTAAGACTAGGTTACTTGTGTGCACATGCACATCTGCTTCAGAAGGGTGTTGCGATGTTCTGTACAATAATTTTATAGGTCTTTGAAACCCTGTTAGAATGGCTCCTCTATTTGTTTGTTTCTGACAATAACAGAGTAGAAGTTTCTTTTTTCTTTATTTGAACTTTGGACATTATTGAGCTGTTCTGTGTGAATTATTTAATTGCTTAAGGAATGATCTATAAAGTACTGAATAAAGAAGGAAAAATATTCCCAGCAACAAAAAAATGCAAATAAGATTTAAATAAAATTGTTAAATGTTGATAAAAGGCATGACTCATTGTGCTGAAAACATAGTTGACATTTATTATTGGGTTTTAGAGTAACAATTTTTATTGGAGTTGAGTTTGCAGATTTCCAACTCTTCTTGCTTGTGGCGAAGGAAATATCTCTATTTTGGTTATTTTTAGTGAAAAATGTTTACTTCTCAGAACCAAAGCTTTTCACGCAAACATTTTGCCAAGAAAACTCTTTGGGTTGAGGTAAGGAAGTGTTTTTGGAGGTGTGGATGACGGATCAGGTGCATTTGATGACGTGCAAACCAGGGGACTTGGCAGAGGGGCAAAGGCTGTAGGTGTGCTAGTGGTGGTCGCTTGGTCCCTTGAATCAGGACGGAGTCAGATGGGAAATAAAACTCTCACCCTGCTCTGGGTTAAGTCTTCCAAATGTATAATTCTCCCCCTGTGCTCCCTCAAGTCTGATGAGGGAAAAAGACAGAGAGCTGTTACAGGATCACAGGATGGGTAAGTTTGGAAGGCACCACAGTGGGTCATCTGGTCCAACTTCACTGCTCAAACAGGGTCATCCTAGAGCACATTACACAGGATTGCATCCAGATGGTTCTTAAAGATCTCCAGCAAGGGGAACTCCTCACCCTCTCTGGGCAGTCTGTTCTAGTGCTCAGTCACCTGCACAGTAAAGAAGTTCTTCCTCATAGTCAGGTGAAACTTCCTGTGCATCATTAAGCCTGTTGCCTCTTGTTCAATTGGTTGGCACCACCGAGAAGAGCCTCACTGCATCCTCTTGGGACCCTCCCTTCAGATATGTATAGACACTGATGAGGTTCCTTCTTAGTCATCTCTTCTTGAAGCTGAACAGACATAGCTCCCTCAGCCTGTTCTTGTAAGAGAGATGCTCCAGTCCCTTAATCATCTCTGTAGTCTTCTGCTGGACCTGCTCCATGTGTCTTGCTGAGGAACCTAGAACTGGATACACTACTGCAGGTGTGGCATCACCAGGCTAAGTAGTTGGGCAGGATCATTTCCCTCGACCTGCTGGCAATGATCTTTGTAATGCACTTCAGGATACCATTGGCCTTCTTGGCCACAAGGGCTCTGTGCAAGCTTATGGACAGCTCATTGTCCTTGGGGATCCTGCAGTCCTTCTTTGCAGAACTGCCTTCCAGCAGATCAGCCCCCAGCTTGTACCTGGTGCATGGGGTTATTCCTCCCCAGGTGCAGGATTCTGCATTTGCCCATGTTGATGGTTCTTCTCTACTGATCTCTCCAACCTGCCAGGGTCCTTCTGAAGGGCTGCACAGCCCTCTGGGCTATCAGCCACTCCCCCAGCATTGTATCATCAGCAAACTTCCTGAGGAGGCATCTGTCTCTTCATCTAAGTAATTGATGAATGAATTAAACAAAACTGGGCCCAGTTTGAACCTTGGGGGACGTGCCTCCCCTTAGACCCTGTGCCTTTTTACTGGCCTAGAACAGTATTTTGGTTTTGGGTTTTAATTTGGTTGGGGATTTTGTCATTGTTTGATGTTTTTTATTTTCTTAAGAAGGAAAAAGGGGAGTAAAAAGAGACAACCTAATCTCATTTGTCCCAAGACTGGACCAGAATCTGTGGGATCAATTACTATTGTCTCATGAAAGGTGGGAGTTTAGATTTTTATCTGTTGGTTCCCCTGGAAAGTTGAGACCCTGGTGTCTGACAGTCTATCAGCATCTCATAATGAGACCCTTCACCAACAGATGCACAAAGTCGGAGGGTCCCTCAACTACCATTTTGGGGGGGCTCAGCAGAGCGACAACCCCTCAGTGGGTGCTGCCAAGGTGTTATACACTATTGACAAGTGCAAGGACTCACTTGAACAGTTTACAGACTAACACTCTTTATTAATACATTTTGTGACAGATTAATAAGGTTTGAAGGTTGTTGGTGATAGTGTCTACTGCAAAAATATGTTTTAAAACAATCTACTGTTATTCAAGCATAAGCTCTAATATGAAGCAATCTACTAATATGCTATGGGGTAAGCACAAACAAAAGCTTTAGTCCTAAAAGCACCATTTAACATGCTTGGAGTATATTTCTCACCCAAGTTGTCTCTCTGGGAGTGGAGAAGATGGACTTGGCCCATTGACTGACCCCAGCATTTTCTCCCACTTTTCCCCTATTCCCAACTTGGTTTTATACTATTTTCTTTATGTTTGGGTGGAGTTTGAGTGGCTCTAGTACTAAATACCTTTTATTTCTGATGGTGTCCCTAATAGGATGGGGTGGGATGGTTGAGACTTGGCAACTGAGGAAGGGATTTGACATGGCTGTTGGCTTCAGCAGCAGAATATGTTGGTTTCTCTCTTGGCAGACAGGTACTGTATGGTCTCAGTACCACCATGTTCCCCCATTCTGCTGGAATTTAAATGGAGGGGGGCCACGTAGTCTCCACTTTGTTCCACACACTGTTCTGTTTCTCTGAGCAGATGTTTATCGTTGTGTTGGGGAGCATGTCAGCCTCAGTCTGTCCAGGGAGTTGCAGCTGCTTTTTACCCTTGAATTCTGAATGTCCTCTAGATTTAACCCTATCCATCATCCCACAATATATAGATATTTTGGAGATATCGCTGGCAAATACAACCTGGTGTTTTCTTGATAAAGTGTTTCTGTGCACCCACTGTTGGTAAAGAGCATCTGTCTTTGAAAACCTGTCCCTAGAAATAATGGACTCTCCCACTGCAGAGAATTGCAGCCTTTAGAAAACACTCCAACAGGCCTGAAAAAGGCATAATTTCTAGCTGGAAAATTAAAAGAAAAATAATAAAGCAAAGAATGAAGAAACTAATTTGAGTTTTTACACCTTTTTTAAGATTTATTTTAAAGGCACCTTTTTAAATGAAAGAAGATGCTAAGGAGCTGCTGAGGGCTGTGTGGCTCTCCCTGAACTCTCTGAACTTGTGAAAGTGTATGTCCAGGGGACACTTGCCTGCCTGCCCTGTTTCAGCAGACATTTAATGAAGAGAGGCTGCTTGTGCTACCTGTTGCTGCTGTACTGGCAGAAGTTTCAGCAGTTAGTAATTTCTTTCTTTTGGATGATTTATACAACAGCTGTTATTTATCTATCCCACTCATTACGCAGGAGACTATGGATGGAATATGCTGTTTAAAAGCACTGCCAAAATAAGAATTATACAGAGTATTTAGTGCCTGTTGTTGCATGAGTAATACCACTGAACTAGGGATGTGTAGAGCAATGCTCCCTGTAGTACTTTTGATCTTTTAATAATCATTTACAATTCTCTACTAAGACATATTTGCATGCAATTTTATTTGGTAATTGATACAGCAAGTCATAAATCGGGCATAAATTTTAAGTTTGTAATAAGCTTAATTTTTGATGCAGCCTCTTTTACATTGCTTACAATAAGCAGCTCACTGGCAAAAATCACGTACCCATGCTTGCCAAGAGGTACATTTCTGTAGTTTTGAGGAAGGCGCTTCTAGATGTGGGAAGAACAGATGCGTCATTTGCTGTAAAGTTTCTAGCTTTACCTGTGGTATGGGCAAATTTATTGAAAGAATAAATTAATAAAGGCTTAAGAAACTAGCTTCAGCTAATATTAAACATTTTGCCTGTCCTGTTTAAGTATTCTCCACTTTCCCTTCAAAACCTTTCAAAAAATATTTTGTATTTAGAGAACAAGAAAATTGCTTTATAAAATGTCTGTGACAATTGTGGAATTAGGCTATATGCATTTTTCTTATTTTAAATGCTTCAATCACATGTTACTTAGGCAGGTATCCCATCCTTATCTAAAAAGGGTGCATGTTACCCAGGTTTTAGAGACCAGTAAGGCACAGGCAAGTGATGGTTTCTCAGTGTTGCACAGAGAGCTGATGACTGAAAGGGAACTGAATGCAGGCTCCTTAAAGCCTGAGCTTAATGCTGTTCTTCCTGCTATGATAGGGAGAGCAAATTTAATATATCCTGCCAAGACTAGAGAGACAGTGTAGAGTTGTTCTCTTTCTATAGAGAAGTAGCGAATGTCAGGGTTCAGCCCTCCTCTAATGTTGGGAAGTTTATGAAACTGTTCAGAGTTCTGACTATTGTTGGCATTTCTCTTGTTAAGCAGAGCTGGGTCCTTTCCAGGCATATTGGGGGCAGTTGAGTGATATTGTGTAGCCTCTTTTTCTTCATTCTTTTCTTGAGAATATTTGAAATAAATCTAGTGTTACAGAACAAAGGGTGAGGATATGGAAGAGTTTAGAGCCTGTCAACACATACAGTTCCTGTCACTGTTACTTTTGGCATGGTTTTGTCTAAGCAGCACAAAAAGATTTGCAAGTACTTGATTTAAACACATGGAAAAAAAAAATCAGAATTTTGGGACTTGTCACTGGTACAGAGATCCATACCGGTTCAAAAACCTCAGTCTTAACAAAATGTAAGATTTTGCTTTCATTCACAGTACTGTAAATCATAACTCCACTGAAAGTTTTGATTTATTCCAGAATTATATGCTAGTGTGACTGAGGGCAGAAGTTGCTACATTAGTTTTGTCTGAGAGCGACGGCTGAGTACCCAGGTAACTGAGTCATTGTACTTAAAGAAGTAAATTATTCCCTGTACTGTGTTCTCCTTCCAAGAGAAAAACTTTATAAGAGGTTGTTTTGTTTGTTTCTTTATAAGATTTGTAAGGATTTGTGGCCAGCCTCTCTGTATGAGCTGTGTGCCACTGCCTGTGGCTTATGCTATGGAACACCCAGGAGGGTGACTTGGATGTCTATATTTTGGCCCAGTTTCCTCTTTGTTTTTTCTGTCACTTTTCCCTTTGCTTATGCCAAAATTATCCTCTGTGTTGGATATTGCCTCTTTTGTCTCTAGGAAGGTACCTTTTTACAAGCTGGTACCACATGTGATGCATGCCAAGTACTGGAACAAGCCATGGAGAGACTTGGGTGCAAGGAACAAAGCAGGTCTGCTGCTGCTCTGCCCCTTCCTATCTGTCTGGTCACTTACAAATTCATAAGGGCAAAGCCAGAGTTTTGCACTGATTTTTGGATTTATCCCTGTGTATATAAATAAAGGTAGTTACCCACTGAGGGAAGTGGATTCTTGCAGTATGTTTCTATTATCTTTTTATAATAGCTCATCTTAGCACTTCCCTTGCTTTTGTCACCCAGGAATTTTTGAATGCTTTATATATATATATAAATGTATTTAAGCATCAGTGTGCTCTTGTGGTACTTGGATGCCAGAGTGAGAAATGCAGTTTTGGTGCACTGCTACTTGTTTGTCTAGGTTTGGAAAATTACACTTTTCACCTTCCAAAAGATAGTGTAGGTAGCTTGACCAACACCATGTGGTGAATCACAGAAAAAGGACAAGGATATCAGTTTCATTGGCTTTTTTTCTTTTTTTTTTTTTTAATAAATTATAATGACTGAATGGCTAGGAGCACTCCTTCTCTTGTTTAGGACTGAAATAAGTGGATTAGGTGTAGGGGAAAAGGTGCATTTCACATCTAGCTGTCCTTTTGCTGATCTAGTCCCTAAGAATTATATTATAGTGTCCTCTTTTCCTCAGCAAACACAGTTCTCTCCTAAAAGGTCTCTGCAGGATGAAGATACCTATGTGTAACTGGTTAGAAATAATTCAGGGGGAAGATACAAAGAACATCTCCCTTTTCAAATCCTTGTTGGGTACAAAGGTTTTTAATGTTGTAGAGTGCTAAATGTGCATGTCAAAGATTTATGAAAAGATCTCGTGATATTGTGGTTAAATAGTGTATAGGAAGCATGCAACAGTTTCACCACTGAATGAAATTTGGTTGTATAGCCAACTGTGCAATACAAGAAGAAATACAACAATCTCTTTGTAGGAACTATGGGATGCTTCTATTTAGATGGATTTAGTAAGGCTATTGGCATGACTGGAGTTCTTACAGAGCGTATATTACAATAGTATATTATTCTAATTGCTACTAAAACTTTGTCTTCAAACATCAAAATGATTTCAAAAATTGCAGGAAAACTCCTTGTGCTGGAAAATTTCCAGTGTGTCCAGTTCTGCATTTGTGATCACATGTCTCAGCAAAAGATGAGTGCCCTCTCTTCGGACTTACTGTAGGTTTGGAAGGACTAGAAAGAAAGAGAACACTTACACCCAACATCCTTTTCTTTGGTTTTTTTTTTTTGTTTGTTTTTTTTTTTTTTTTTTTTACCTGATGAAATGTCTTCACTGAGAAAGTAATATGGTTTTTCATTCATTGCTTATGCCCATTAAATATACTTTAGTCTGAGATACTGGAATTAATAGGAAAACAATATGATTTGAACACCATTTCAATTTTCCTACATTAGCTCTGGTCTGATGTCTCAGCTTACTTTTAAATCTGTTAATGATACTTTTGACTGCTATAAATACTTAGTCAATGCTTTATTATTAATAAAAGTATTGATGTGTTAACCATCTGTGTTTATAGGCATTATTGTAAGCAGTGATTTTTCTCCTAGTTCTATAATAATCTTTTTTTTTGAGCATTTTTAGTCCTTAGTTAAAACCTTTAAATTAACCCTTTTAATAACTAATTATAGAAATAACGTTTGTGTGATTTTGTGTCAGGCTTCTTTCTAGCACATGGGAAAGACACAAAGTGCACCTCATCTTTTTCATTGAAGGGCAAGAAAGGAAAATGCAAATGAAGTTAAGCCAAGAAAATTTGAAAGTAAGCATTGATAACAGTACTGTAAGTGACGCCTGTAAACTCATGCAATTGCATCCCAGTAAGTGCTATAGTTTGTGCTTTGTTTCCTTTCAAATCAAGCAACAGGGAAGACAGATCTCTTCACTTTAGGAAACAAGCTGCAGTTTAACTGTGTGGCTTCTTACATTCATCATTTTCTTTTCAGTCCTGACAGTATACCTGTGCTGTGTATGATACAGCATGAATTTGACAGCAGAAAGTGTTGACAAGATTTAGAAAATCTTTTTTTTTTTTTTCTTTTTTCCCACAACCCATGAAGGTTTTTATTTCCTTCAGGGGAATAACTTGTTTCCTTCAGTATAATTCTATTTATATCTTTGACACATTTGTTCCTTTTGCCTTTGAGGTGCTTTTACAAGATAAATCATATAATAATCACAGTGTGTCGGGGCTAGATGCTGCCACCAGCTGGATGTGGGTGGTGGCAAAGACAAGGAGTCTGGATGAATAGGTGCTGCCTTGCCTTTTAGCCTGATGTGCATATGCTGTGTAACATTAATGGCAAAGGAGTTCTCCCTGCCTGATAAATCCTTGCCTGTAATTCTGTTGGGGTGGAGGCATTGGTGTGGCATCTTTCACTTTACACAATTGGTCTGGTAAAATTATAGCTTAAACTGGAGATCGTAGAATGAACGTGCTTGGCTGAAAGAGCAAGTTACTCTCCTTGAAGGAGGGTTTGCTCTAGTTTGTGCTATTTGTTTCCTTTCAAATGAAGCAACAGGGAAGACAGATCTTAACTCTAGGAAACAAGCTGCTCTTGGAATAGTATTTTCATTTGTGAGGATTCAAGTCCTTTTCTATCTGTGTGCTCTTCTAAGGGTGATACAGAAGCCCTTACCCATAAAGACTGAGTGAATGTACTTACATCACCTTTTTCGAATGCAGAAGAGAAAATGAGGTGTAGCTACAGCGACCTGAAAAATTAGCGCTGAGGAGTGTACAAGTCAGTTGTGATTATCATGAATGAGAGTAGTCGACTGAAGTGCTTTACAGGAAAACATGCTTGCTATACAGTGTTTTATTTTTCCCTGTAAAGAAGATAAGGAATGTAGCTGTCTTTAAAGATTTGTGCAACCTGTTGTATTTTGGTGGAATTTAGACACACATTACCTTAGCATATATAGTTGTCATTTAAAAGCTATCAATAAGAAAATACTGTGATTTTTAATTAAAAACTTTACTGATTATGGCCATTTAGCAATATGCTGTACTGTATAAGTGAATAATTGAAGAATACAGAAATAAGTATATCTTGTGGGTTTCAGTGAGAAGTTTTATAACATTATCACTGGGATTTAATTAATCTGATTTTAAAAGCTGGAGTGTAACTTAGTGCATCTTCTATTGGAAAAAGATACTCAGTTGTTTCTCAGCTTCAATAGCTGAAGGAAGTGAAGTTTTTCCAAAGCCCTGAATAAACATCAGTCCTGACTGTGCAAGTATTTCATGAAGCAAAGCCATCTAAGATGGGAATAACAATGCCTCATTAGCTATCGTTAGTTTCAGTTCAGCTTTGTCACTGCAGTCTGTTTCAGTTCACAAGTTAGCATGCCAGTGGCCTTTTACTGCATTTCCATTTTTCTAGGGAACAATAGGCTGCTGATTTGGAGGTCTCAGACCAGATGACAAGAAACTTGAAGCCTGATTCTGATTTTGCTTACATATAAGGAGAAATAAGGAATAGTAGCGTTTATACAAGTGACACTTCAAGTAGAATAAAATTGTTTCAGAGGCAGCAGAATGAAACCCATAGTGGTTTTCCTTATTCTCCAGAAAGTCTTACAGAGTGAGACTTTGAAATTATTCAATTTGAATTACATTCACATGCCTTTTTAAATTTCTAAGCAATCTCAATCTTTGAATGCTTCAGTTAATGTTCTGGGACAAATCTTATCCTAATGCAACTCCTTTGAAGTTGGTAGATTTAAACTTGGAATTAAATTGGCCTCTATATTTTAGTTTGTTTTAATCTCTCTAGATCAACACAAAACAAATTCCCACAGAACTGGTAAGTCACATGTATTTATATTTTCTTTTACAATTAACTTGAGTTGTAATCTAATCTGGATTTTAAGTGTGTTGGTTTTGTCTTCTGCTTTTTATTCCATTTCTTTGTCTAGTGGTATTTGTCCTAATTATAAATAGGCTTTATATGATTTCTTTGAAGGCAAAGAGCTTCAAAAGCCACAATTAAGCTGTGCAGCATCCTTCAGAATGATGAAAATGCCATCAAACCTTTGAGAGTGATCAGTGTATCTAGTAAAAACAAAGATCAGTTCTTTTCTGGATTTTAAGATCTTGGAGTATTGTTATCTCAAAGTAGCAGCCACAGATATGAATTAAAAGGATGCAGTAAAAATACTTTTTATGAATTAATTTTACAACATCATAGTATAGTTTGTTCCTTTTAAGTGTGTAAGGTGGTGAGACATTAATCAGTTAATTGTGTTTACAGCATCTTGAGGTTGGTTCCTGTGAAGTGTAGAGCAGTTGTGGGGAGGGAAGCTCCTGCAATGTCTTGGTGTTGTTTGAAATGCCCACCTGAGTTACAGTCATTGCAGCACATCTGGGTAATGCTCAGTAAATCCCTCATGTCAGAGAGAAGGTTGTTTGGGTTTTGAGAAGAGTACAGGGAAAAAAAGCAGTTTTCATCCCACTAAGAGCTCCCGCTGATGCAATGAACCCTTATCTTCTGTTGACCTGAATTTACTTACCCTATGTATTTCCTGGTTTTCATTTTACTTTTAATATGTAAAATGAACTGTCTGGCCAATAACCATGCTGCTTAATAGTGACTTGGAAGATCATGGGTATGTTATGTTGACACTTGAGTCAGCAGTTGTCTTGCTGTACGTATGTCAGATTGACAGAGGCTTTGGCAGGCAGCCAAAAGCCATCTGTAGTGTATTTCTTTGCAGAACTCTGCTGTAGTAAGAAAGGATTTGTAGACTTTAGTTGCCAGACTCCCACTTTGTGAAAGACATCTTCAGTGTCTTTTGACTTTGGCCTTTCATAGTAATTTTTTTTCAGCTTGGCCTACAAAACTCAATTATTGGTGATTTAATTAAATGATAAAGGGATAAAGCAAGTGTGTAAAGAGAGTTTGTGCATGCCATAGTCACCTCTCCATCATAGTAGCTGGCAGTTCTCTGCACAGCAGAGAGAGCACAGGCAGACAGGTTTTTGCAGTGGGTTTCACCAGAAAACAAATATTCTGCTTGTGCATGAATGTAGAGATTTTAACATTCTCTTTTGACCTACAGTGGAAAGGAGTCACAGACATAACGAAATATTTGTCAAAAGCACTTGGATGGAGAAGGACTTGATGCAGAGCAAGGATCAAATAATAACCTGGCTCCTTGAGAAGTCCAAATATGCAGGAGTCACAGCCTTCAACCTATTCTGGAACAATTCACCTTATAAAAATAACCAGGAAAATTGTCCCTAAAATTAAATAGCCACAGCAAAATGTGTTTAGAAAAATAGTTATTCTGCTCTGGCTTTCAAACTGCAGTGAGATTAACTTCAAATGAACTCAGAAATAAAAAAAAAGAATTTAAAATGTTGTCAAATTCCATTTGAATTACAAAACAGCACCAGGAGGAAGTAATTTTATTGTTCTAAGCCAAAACATTCAAAAGGTTAGGGTTAAAAAGACAAACTTGTGATTTTTTGAATACTTGTGACTATGTGGTCTGATACTGCATTTAATTACAGAGTCACATAAACACTTTTTTTTGGAAGTGACTCATTCATTGAACAGAATTTGGAGTGCTCAGTTAAGTGGTGTATGTTGCTTTTTTCATCCTCTTTCAACACATGGTTGAAGGGTTGAACATACTACCTGTTAGTGTTATCTGCTGTAAAGGCCATGCTGTTCATTTCTTTCAGGTGCTTTTATGCAAAAATACAGTTATGAGATAAATGAGGCTGTTTTGCAGCTTGAAGGTAGGAAAACTATGGCATAGGTACGGAAATGAAAGTATTCTAGAAAAAAGTCATAAATGGGCTGAACTGTTTCAACTAAAACTTGCCTACAGAAGTCCTGTGGCAGAAAGATGACTGTTCAGAGGGAAACTTCCTGTGGCAGTGTTTGCTAAAATTAAAAGGGGCTGGCATAAACTCACATAGAGGAAGCATCATTACTAATACTAAACAGTGCTGTAGCCCTGACTTCTAACAGTGGCAGACCTGCTTGTTGATGCTTTTAACATATACCATGTTTCGTTCAGCATTTTCTTCTCCATTTTATTTGTATATTATGTCTGAGAAAAGTTGGAGTAATATAGGAATTATATTTAAGAAGAAAAAAGAAAACAAAACCCCACAAAAAAATCAGTGTAGGGGCATGGCAGAGATGACTCATGAATAATATATGTCATACACGTATGTAATACACAATGGAGACACTTTGAGGCCCTCTTTAACAGAATACCTTTACAGTATGAGTCTGGTGAGGGATCTGTGTTGTACGCTGTGCTGTGCTAACCTTTTAACATGGAGATGGGACACAAGCTGATAGCATGCTTATGCCATGCTGTTTGCAGTACCTGTGGTATTTTGCTTCAAATCACATCAGATCTGGTGCCATGATGCTTTTTATGCTTTATTCAGCTTTGAAGACCAGTGGTACAAAAAAAATTGTGATTCTCTTGGCTGAATTAAACATGTAATATGCATAAAAGCTAAACTACTTCTAGCAGTGGTGTCACAGTCAAGCCCTCATTGGGTGAACCATTAGGACTGCGGTTCCTTTTCTTGTGATTTACGAAGATTTGCAGTGGTTTGTTTCATTAAGATCTGTGGGCTGAAGAGTGTAAGCTGTTGAATGAGCCCACACAAGCATATGCAAGTGACTTTGTGATGGTTTACAAGGGAGTTTGGGACAGAGCAGCAAGTTGAATTTAGGCTTTCTGAGGAAAAGACTTGAGTCCTGCCCATAGATACAGCCTAGTTTTACTCAGATTAATCTGTAAAGCTGGAGGAGACCTCTTCCTAGGTATTTATTTTTGATTACCAGCTCAAAATTAGAGCACTCCCCCAAACAGAATCTCTTCAATAATTCAGTTCCATTATGGCATGTGCCATTTCTGACTCACCAGTGTCATTAGGAAAATGCATTTCCAGAAAGTAGTTGAGCCTTTATACTGAGCAGCTGAATAAACTGCTTTCTTGAGGCAAATATTGTTGTACTGCAGATGGAAATCTTTATCGCAGTTTAGACTGGGGCTAAGAGATATTTCTTGCCTTCCTTTTTTTTTTTTTTTCCTTGCTCCAATTCAGCCTCTTAACTGAAAGGCTTCAGTGTAAAGAAAGACGTGAGATAAGTTATCCTTGGAAGCTGGAGTGTGTATGAGAGCAAAGGCAATGTTTTGCAGTTGGTCAGCGTAAAGCAGACCACGTTTGCAAATCAATAATGAAAGGGCAAGGAGTTTCTACACCCTGAAAATCTGATTCCTACCGATAACCTATTTTTCCTCTCTTTAAAGCGGGTATTAGTTAGTGGTCATTCTTTCTTTTTGGCACAAATACTTGTTTTTTTGTTTCTTCATGTAGTCTTTCTGTGGATTTGATGAACATAAAAGGAGAAGGGAGAGCATCATTTGGTAGCTGTTGGTACAAGAGGAAACAAGGTTTCTGGAAAGGCTGGGGAAGTATTAAGGAAAAGGATCAAACACCTTTGGCAGTCCTTCATACACAGTGTGTTCTGAATATACCATTTAGCCTGTCTTCAGCCAGCTTATCTATCTCAACTTACCCTGACAACCAAAGCCACCTCCTTGCACACATCAAGATCTGTAGAAGTGGATGGAGTGAGCTGCCTACTGGATTTGGTGCTGTCTTTTACTCACAATAAACTTCAGTTTCAGCAGTTTTGCTCCCTTGAGGTTGAAGATGGGCCTGGGTCTTCAGAGCGGGACATGACAGTCAATTCGCTCTCCTGGAACAGTTGGAACATTATTGGATAGGATGTCTCTTACTTCTCCAGAGACCCCTGTGCCTTAGAGCTCTATCTTCTCAATTAAACCACAACCTCTCTATTTTTCAATTTCCTGTGATTGGTAAAAAGTGATCTTTTTTGTTCTTGTTACCATTTCTTCCAGGGTTTTTCTTTCTTTCTTTGCCATTACCTGTGTTCCTAGTGGAATTTGTGTTAACTTGCTTGCAGGTACCAGGATAAAGATTTTCCAGGGCTGGAAGAAAGATTGGTTTTAAATCATGGCAAAATTACCTGTGTTTCCGTTCATTCTATGATTGAGATGGTATTGGAGAAGAAAGAACAGAAAAATCCAGAATGCAATACTATGAAAAGTGGTGAAGATTTTCACAACGGTTTTTGTTAGTTAGCACCAAAGTAGCCCCTCTGAACTCCTTGATTTCCTTTACTCAGAAAAGGGAAAGTACAAAATTGTTAGCAAAAGAGGCTCTAGGCCCAAAACTGTGCTTAGCCAAAACCCCTTCTGCAAGGAAGATATTTTTGTCCCTTGTTTTTGGTAATGCATCTCAGCAGTCTTCAATAGCGCAATGTGGGTTTGTGTTCTTTTCACTATTCTTGTTAGGCTTTTCCTATACTACAGGAAAATACTGATTTATTACTCATATTTTGACTTAGTCTTTCCAACTGATTTTTAAACTAATAAATTTCAACTAGATTAGGTTACTTATTTGAGTATATCTTAATTCTTTAGCCAAACCCCCCAAAATGGATGCAGTGTGGAGTCCCTGTTCATCATTATGTTCTTCAAGGTGGGTGGTGTCTGCTCATTTTGTTCAAAATCAGTCTCAGATATCTCCTCTGTACTCACCCACTTGTCTGCGTTGGTGTGCCAGGGAGTAGATGTTTTGATTGGCACACTGCATTTGAGGGTTTTCCTTGCAGAGGTTTTCACAACTCTCTCCCCAAAAGAGTCTTTTGCAAAGCTTCTGCTAATGTTCAAGTAAAACTGTTTGCATTGTGGTCCTTCACAGGAATGGATGTAGGAGTGAGCGCTGAAGAGCTGTGCAGAACTAGCTTGATTGCAAATGACAGCAAGTCTGTAACAACAGAACAGAGTTAGGAATGAGCATTGCTTTTGGACTGCTGGGAGGATTTGAGAGAAAGGAGGGACCTCATGAAAGTCTGAGAACTGCTCACCACAATTCCTATATTTCAGGAACCCAAGTAATATTGATTGGGTTTTTTTTTTCTTATTCTGGGATAAATATGAACACCTGTAGCTTCAACTGCAGAATGAGGAACTACTCACGCAAACAATTAAAAATGCACACCATGTAAATCAATTCATAGCAGCTATCTTACCTTCTTGAATGAGTCTCACTTGTCCAGGGTTTCTAGCCACTGAGTAAGGGACAGATAATGCAGAATAGCAAAAATAATGATGAAATTACTTGCTTGATGTGTTATTGGAAAAAAAAGAGGATGAAGTAAAGGACCAGACATGAAATGGAGGACATAAAATTCTACAATATATTTATTATTTAATTTAATAAAATAGTATTTGAAAAATACTGTTGGAGGAATGGCAAAACTTTGAGCTGTTTAAAGGATCAGACAAGTAGTTTCTGAGTTTGTATTATGGCTATCAGATCCAGCAAAGTCATGACCACACCAGATAACTTGTAAAACTTCATGGGCTCTGAGTCAGGGAAACATCGTTGATTATTACATTTGCAGAGCTTCAGTAAAGATAAAATATTGATAATCTGCATATATCAAATCCATGTTATTTGAATCCTTTAATTTATTTATTTTGCTATGCAGCAGAATGCAAATATTAATTTTATGGAGAAGGAGATGAACTGAAGGGAAAACAGGTTCCAGCCAGGTAGATCAGTCTTGGGATGGGAACATACTGTGCTGAATTGCCCACACAGTGCTGCCAACGTATATGAGTCACGCATACTAATGCCACTTGCATTTATAGATTCCTTAGGAACAGAGGCAGCTATACATGCCATTGAGTGGCAATTTTGTTAAAGAAGGTTTGAACTGAAAATGGTGAGTTCCACAGAACTGATTAAATCAACACAAGATGTCCAAAGTAATTCCCCTCTGAGAAATTACTGATGTTGCCAAATGCTGTTTCCATCCTCTAGGGAAGTTCCAAAGCTTCAATAATTGTTTCTGTCCCTAGAACACTTAAGCCATCAGGAATGTTCATGTAAGATATCAGCAATGAAATATTATGTTTTAGAATATCAATTTTTTGAAGTACAATGGTCTGGAAACAATATGTTTGATTCTTATTTTCCTAAGAGAATATTTCGAAATATTAACAGCAAATTGAATCAGATTCACATTCTGAAAATTTGCAGGCTAAAAAGTTGCTAAGTTACAGCTATTTCTTCTAGTAAGGTGGTCATAAACCAGGGTACCTTGAACTACATGTATACGCTATATGTGGAACGAGTCATATAAGCTGTGAATAACCTTGTAGTATAACAACTTTCACAAGTTGGGAACACTGTATATAATGTGCATATATTAACTTAATACTCATGGACATACTTTATATATATGCATATATTTTAAATAAATTAATATACATTTCCACACACTGACTATTTATTGAGAAACCAAGGATCTAAAGGAATAAGATTCCAGATTCCTCTTCCATTATCTTACAGAAAGAATGGTCTTCATGGCCTATATAATCCAAGTTAAAAAATACCCACTGTAGATGAGACTTTGTGCCTGAAATAATTATCAGGCACTCTACTGAGATATTTGTTACTTCTGTTAATTCCATTTAAAAGCATATTCTTATTCTGCATTCCAGAGTGAAAAAGAATTCAGGGAATGCTACTGCTCATGCATATACACACACCTCTGTATATCTGTATGTATATTTTTATAGTTATGTCTACATCTAGGAGAGTCTCTGAACATCAGAACTTATCACTACTCAGTGGAGGAAGTTTCTGGCATCCAGATTAAAGCATCTACCCTGGCAGAGCACACACACAGTGTCACATGTTTAAGTCCTCTGAATGTAGTTCAGCTTGAGAACTTGAAATTGTCACTTGTGTCCTATATGAATGTCTTAACCTTGAGGCAATTTTTGGGATGTTACAATTTCAGTCTCTCTTGTGAAAACAGTTCTGCTTTATGTAAGTAATTAAAATACTAATTGAATCTGGATCTTTCACAACTTGAGATGAGTCCCATAACCAGTGAGCTTAGAAAAACAGCCTAGTTAGCTCTGTGAATGTGTAATTAGTTATACAAGATGAGGTTACTCCAGTAGAATAATTGAGAGCAGCTCACCTGAGAATAGCAGAGAAGCTAGTAATTAGTGCACTCCCCTAGTCTGTAGGAGATTCACTCATTCCTGATATGACTTAGCCTGTGCTGGGATTTGAAGAATTGCATATCAGATTTCCAGTGAGGCTGTGACTGGTTAGCTTGTGGATTGTTTCAGAGAAAGCTTGTCTAGATTTTCATAAGAATTTTTAGATGGTTTGGGTTTCTCTGGATGAGTTTCTCTGGATGAAGAACAAGAGAAAAAGAGATCAGTAAATTTTTTTGCAGCAGAAGAGTTTCTTCTTGCATAGCTCTTTTAAAAGTAGCAGCATGAGAAATTCGAGAGCTTAAAAAAAAGCATCAGTAATGACCCCTGAAATCATTGATTTGTTGATATTATGATATACAATAACACATAATAAAAGTCACTTCTCTTGCTGATAGGAAAAGTAGACAATGGGATACATGTTTACATTGGCCTTTGTTTGTATCTTGATTACTAGTGTTTACACGGTTTTCTTTCTCCTGACATGGGGGTTATGGAAAAGCATTAACGCTGTGTTTATAATAGATTCTGCATACTTAACAGCAGTTCCTTTGGGAAAACAAAACTCAAATATCTAGGAAATGTTGCAACCTATCTTGCCTTTCATAGGATATGACAAGCTTCCTCCTTGCACGGTACGTGGTGTCTGCCGGCAAGCCTGCTGGCACTCTCTGCAGACAGGTCCCAGACACTCCTGGTGCAGGCTGTTCCCTTCCAGATGTTCTCTGCCCACCAAGATGGATCAATGAAGAGTATTGGCGAGACATTGTGGAGTAGCTCGTGCTGCCCAAATTCTTGACTGTATTTGCTCTTTGGAATGAATGAAGAGCTCCTCTCCAAAATAGACTGGGACTGTGTGCAACACACCCAGTAACAACCAGAGCTCCAAAATGGATTAACTCCTTACAGTACTTTGACAGAACACAGCCTCACAGAAGTCTTTTTGCCCTCTCTAAAAGCATACTGTTTGCACAGTGAAACAGTCAGTGGAACCTTATAAAATAAGAGGATAAATGCTCCTGCAGTTAATTACTGGCTTGGGAATTTAGTAGATTATATAATCCTACTCATGTGAAATTGCACTTTAGCAGTCCAAATTGCTGAATGTGTCTATAAAGCTCATCTGTTCTAATACCTGTTGTCTGCAAGTAGTTTGGCTCCATAATTTTATGAGGGAATGAATACACTGAGCCTGTTTTAAGTTTCTGTCATAATATATGGTGTATTAAATCTGCAAATTAAAGTGCTGCTGTCCTTAACTGCAAACTCTCTTGGCCTTATATCCTCCTCTTTTTTTTTTTTTTTTTTAATTTTTTTTTTTTTTTTTTTTTAGTGCAAATTCCATTGTGTTGCCTGGCACAAGTTAATCATACCAAAATGTGCTCTGTTTCTCTCACCTAAGCAAAGCTGTGATTCTGTGCCAGACCTGACTGGGGCAGCCTTCTGACTACAAGCCTTCTGCAACAGCCCCTTAGTACTTCTTGGCAGTAGACTTCTTTCTGGCATTCAGGGACAAACATTACTGAAGCATTCTTGTTTGACTTAACTGGTCTATATGATTTTCAATAATAGAAAGCACTAAAGCGATGCCTAGATCCTCTATAGTGGGTAAATTGAAGTTCAGTGGTAAGGTAAACTATTATTTTCACTGTAACGCTGAGCTGTCTGATGCCTGTGTGTCAGTGCCTTCATTTGACATGTTTTGAAGTTTTGGATGCAAGTTGTTTCTACTTTTGCACCTTTGGGCCACTCAGGAGATCAAACAGATTCTCCACTGTCATGGGCCCATAATTTTATGCCAACTAACTGGAGAGGCGCTTTTCATTCTGTGTTACTGTTCTAGCCCTCCTTTGTACTTTCATTCATACTTCAGGTTAGCAGTTGACATTCTTAAAACCTGTAGTAATGTCATCTGTCACTTCCTCCTTGTTATACTAATATTTTTTGTCCACATGCTCAGCCTATGATACCTGACACTGTATTTGTGTCCAAGGGACTCTGGAGTTCTCCCATGGGATTGTCAAAATAAGTCCATATTTTGTCAAATGCGGTGTAGAGTTCTATGACTCTGCACTTAGCAGGTAGAGCTGATCTAATAACATGACTGAAAATGTTGTATTTAATATCAATTTTGACTCATGCTGCTTCTTTTATCCCCATCCCTAAACTTTTGCAAGTTTATAAAAGCCTCCTTCTGACTTTGGTTTTCATTATTTGAAATGTGGAAGAGTTTAATCATCATCATCATGTAGTCTACTTCCTAAAAGGTAAAATGATACTAATTTATTGATATTCTTCTGTCTGCTGTGGAGCTGGCTTGAAATAATTAGTAGGCATGGTTTTTTGCTTCCATGTCAATAAAGTGACCAATACGTTTTGCTGTGTCTGCTAATAACTGGTCTGTTTCTTCCACTTGGGAAATGAAAATCACCCAAATGTACCTTTTGTCCGTGAAACTTCTCCATTGCTCACTGCAGCTACTTTTGTTGCACCCCAGTCATGCATAACAGGGATATTGCACATTCCGGTCTTATTTCAGTTATGATTACAAACAACTGGACTTTCTGACAGCACAATTGCTATCATGAGCTTTTTTAAAATCTCTAGTATTTTTGTGAATGGGGCTTGTCACTTTACATTAGCTGTATAAAATGAAAACCACTTGACACTGCTGGTTTAAAATCTGCTTGGTGCTTTCTGGTCCGGAAACATGCTTGCTTCTTGACAGGTTGCAGAAGGAAATTGCTCTTGATTTTTATTTCCCTTGCTCCCTGCTGTGAAGAATAATACAGGGTTTTGCTAGATGTTGAGACTGACAATGCTACCATTATCTGAAATGCCTGTTCTGAGTCTTTCTTTGGTTCCATTGGTGTCTTTTCTACTTTCCCTGTTCAAAAAAGCATGAGATGACTAAAGGTTTATTTGCCTCTTCTTTAGCAAATGCTCTCTAACCAATTTTTCCCTTTTGTTTTTACTTACTTTTGTAATTTCTGACACTTTGAAGTTTTTAAATCAATGTCAGACTGCCAGAAGATCTGTATTGCCAAGTCTTGTCCATCACTTAAGCTTGATCAGCTAAAGACAGTGTAAGCATATTTTAATTGTTACTTTTGCTTTGTTTTTGATATTTATTGAGAATTTTTCTGATTGTGTGTTGAACGGGAGTGCTGATTTAAAAGACATCCATTGGCTGCTTAGTCTCTTTTAGGACTCATTTTCCCTTTCAGTCTATGCATCTCTAGACCTTTTGGCATCTTTTTTTTGTTTTTCTTTTCCCCTCCTAGATTCTTATCATCTAGTCTTTTGCTTTCTTTTCCTTTCTGCTGCTAAAGTAACATCAGAAATTTATTCCTTCCTTTTTCATCTAATTTTCTTTGGAAGCCTTTCTGCCTTTCTACCAGTACTATGGAATAATTGTGGTTATCACAAGATGCCTAAATCTTCAAGGTAGTTTTTACATTTCAGGGTTTCAGTTATGAACTGTAAACCTAAAGTAATTTTTTGAGATTCTCATCTCTGATTTTCACTCTAGCAATATAAAGGTTATTGTTGCATCCTGTATTTTCTTGCTTATGTGTGTAAATATGTGCTGTAGGACTGTAAAAATTCCTTTAAATTAAGTAATTTATACATATGGCTGTATACTAATTAAAATATTACTTTCTATTTCTCTGAAAGAAAATAGGGATAGGCTTGTGGACTTTCCATGTGGAAGCCACAAAGTTTTCTGTGAGAAAAATATTTTGATAATCAGATTAAGAGCAGCTTTAACTAAGAATATCTGTACAACCTTGGAGGTACCAGCTCTGTTGTCATAAAGTAAATATACTTCAGTGTTGATGGTGGTTAAATGCATTTCAACTATTTCATAAAGTGAATTCCATAAGTATTCCACTAATAAGCATTTGGAAATAGAATCTTCAGTGGTGTGCTGGAAAGATTTTATTCATGCTGTGTAACTGAATGTTAGTTTAAACTGTTGTGCCAGGGTGTGTGTTCATATTGCAGTTCTCATATGCCATTAAAAAACTCAGTTAGTTCCTTGCTTTTTCTGGCAACATTATCAGTGATTTAAGATGCTTAATATCACATTCAGGCAACTGATTGCTGTTCCTCCCTGATACTGAGGATCCAATTTCTCTGCAAAGAATTTGCAAGGACAGACACTCCTGTTCTAATGACAAAGCAAGGTCAAAGAATTCTTCTGCTCCAGCACCTTTAAGGTCCATGCAAGGATGCTTAGTTATTTTAGAGAGAGACCTATTTTGAAAATCAATTAACTGCTGTCACCTCAACTCACCAACCTACCAATGCTCCCGCTAGTTCACTGCCTGAGAGAAAAATAGTAAAAAGGAGCACAGTGTTTCTACTTGAAAATGTAGTAGTTTGACCTTTTCACATGTGCCTCTCCGTCACACCTGAGCCTTGATGCATTACATTTTTTTAAATTTTTATTTTTAAATACAAAAGCTGTACCACTGCAATTCACCCACATCAGCAGTGACAATGCACAGGCCTCGAGTTCATGCAGCCACTTGCACTGATAGATCAACTTAAGCCAGCAATTCACTGGATTTTGCAAACAGCTGCCAAAGCTAACAAGCCTGAACTGCTGGTTCTGGCAGTCTGGAAACATATAGTGCCCAGCTGCTGTTAGCTGTGGTGAGGATGCCTTTGTATAGATAGAGCTGTATGTGGGTCAGTTTTGAATACTCAGAATCCAATTAAGACTGAGGGCTTTCAGTTTGTCCTTCAGCTACCTTGAGGGCAAAATAATCTCTTTTTTTTGCAAAGAAGACTGTTATTACGAATGTTTGTCTTGGCATTATCTATGAAAAGTATTTTTTACAACAAATTGTGCCTTCCTCATCGTGCTTACTTGCAAAAAAATGTGTCAGTGCAACACCATGTATTTGTGTACTGTTTAGAGAGACACACTTACTTGGCACTATGACAAATTAAAAAAAAGGCAAAAAACAAAAACCAACCAAACAAAAAAAACCCCAAACTAAAACAGAAAACAAATAAAATTTTATAGTAAATATTTTAGTAGATTTTATTAGACTGCTCAGGTGGTCTCAGGTGGATTTAGTACACATGTAGAAAGGAGCCAATGGAACAACATGTATATTCACTGTCTTAATGTTCTTTTTATTATTAAGAGCCCTAAACACATAATCCTTAACCCATTTAGCTTTGATGTTTTTTCATTACATGTGCATCCACAGTGTGGTGAATGCAAATGCTTAGCAAATGTCTATAGTAAAACAGTGTCTCTTTTGGCCTTTCTTTGGCTCTTGATGCAGTTGGTACACATTTTACAAGAATTTCTCCATCAGAGAAAAACTGGAGCATCAAATCCACATGAAAGCTTTCTATCTGTGGGTGACTATCATTATAATTCAGCCAAGTTAGGATTGAACTTGTTCACGTTAAAAAAAAAAAAAAAAGGCACTTATGAGTTTCTCTGGTTGTTAAAATTGCTCATAACTGGATTCAGAAACCCAATATAAAAGGGGGGAGTTGTATTTCCTTTTGGATTTGTCTATATAAATTGCCTACCACAGCCAATTGAAATGTTCTCTAGTCAGTAAAAAGTATGACAGCATTGGCATCTGTGACACTTCCTACACTTCACATCTGGTGAATGGAATGGCAAATGTTACCATCACGTGTCTCAGCCAAAGTGCTCACTGTATTGACAGTGTTTATTTCCAGAGAAGCAGCGTTTCTTTGTTGGCTCCTCTCTCTGATACCTCTCCCCATGTGCACCATCATCCAGCAATTTTTCCAGTTAAGCATGTGTTCTGTTGGTATTGCTCTGATTTCACATGCTCAGATCCAGACAGCGTAAAGTTCGGGAAGAGTCTCATCCTAAACAGGGGATTTACTCTTCCTGGCCCAGTTTAGTTCAGTAAAGCTGGTTCTCTGGTGCTCTATAGCAGAGACCACAGTAAAATTGTGCTTCATGGTTAGAACCTCCAGGTGCTATGTGATACAGTTAATAATATCCCAGTTTCAGGCAAGGTTAAATCCCAGCTGTACAGATAACAGTCTTCCTTTTCATGCTGCATGTAATTGCTAATCCAGTTCAACTGATGGTTAGTTGATGGCTAAAAGAAGGAAAAACCTCTGATGAAACAAGATATTGGGAACAATTGAGAAATTAGGTGGACTGTTGATTCTAAGATCCACTGGTTAATTTTTTTTTCTGCACTTAGCAGGATTATTATTTTTTTTTCTCATTTAATAGCATGAACTTAAGATATGAAGCTAATGCAATTATGCCTTCAGGGATAAATGATGTGAAAATCTTACAAATGACTCCTAATGCTCCAGACAGTATTATTAGAGATTGTCCATTGAGAGGATTTATGCTTTAAAGTTGTATGTTTGGTGAAAGTTCTGCAGTGGAAGTATCATATTTCGGTTAGTGTATGGATAAGAGAAGAGCAGCAGAGTCTTTAGGACTTGGGGATTGATTGATATGACTTGAAATCTGGGAATGTCCATCAGAGGCTCATTATAAAGTACAGTAGATGGAGTAGCGATCTCATTCAGGAAGAAATATTTGTAAAATGAGTAAAAGTAGTGAATTAAAGGGTAAGTTTTTTTGGTAGGGAAGTTACTTCTGGGACCTGTGCTATTTCTAAATAATCTAGAAAGGAGAGACAAGAAAAACAATGAATTAGTGGTACTGAGTTGCTGAGAATAAACAGGATTGATAATGAAGAGGTAGGACCTTCTAACAATGGCAGATAACATTGAGTACAGATAAATGTAAACTGATGTATGTGTGAAAAAATAATACCAGTTTTATGTACACAGTGATTGGCCCTGGGTTGACTATTGCCACTCAGGAAAACAAGATCGATGTTGGAGTTATTATCCCAGTTCCATGAAAATGTCAGCACAGTTCTTGGTAGCTCTGCAAAACACAACACACTACTACAAATGATTGGAGAAAAGCAGAGAACAAAATATCTTTGAACCATTGTAGAATTTTATGGTGCACCAGCATCCCAAATAGTGTATGCATCTCTGGTCCTCTTACATTTCAGAAAAGGAGGGTACAGAAATGAGAACAGTGTGAAGAAAAGCCATTAGAATAATCAAAGATGTGGAAAAACTTCTCTTTAAGAAACAATCAAAAATTCTTTTCTTAAAAAGGAGACAACTGGGGGAAATGAGATAGAAACCTACAGAATCATGGTAGTGGGACAAGTTAGTAGAGGCTGTCCAAATTCTCTCCTAGTGCAAGAGCGTGGGGTTACTGGATGAAAATAATGAGGGCCTTCTTTAGAGCAATGAAATAAGTTACTGCTTTATGGTCTTGTGTAATTAAGCTATGGAACTCCTTCCTACCAGAAGCTAATAGCGTGTTCAAATGGGACTGTGCAAACTAATGGCATAAGAAACTGTAACTGGCTATTGAAGGTAGAATATGTTTGCCTCAGGAATTCCCTGACCTACACCACAGTGTGAGAAGGATATTCAGGAAATATCAGGACATTCATGCCATGTCCTCTTCTCTTTTGGGCTACTGCTACAGACTACCCTTGGAGAGGAAATACTGGTCTGTATGGGTCTTTGGTCTGAGCCAGTGTGCTTTGTTCTAAGGCTGATAAATCCCTTATTTTCATCCTCAGCGTCCCTTACTCTAGATGTAGCAGACGTCTCCAAGATTCCTTATCAATTTTTATATCTATACATTTACCAGAGACATTCAATACCTGGCACCATAGGACAGATTACCAAGGGTTTCTATTTTGAGTGCAGCAAAAGCTTAGCAAACCAAAGATGTTCCCAAGAAAACATTAGGAGCCGACAAATGGATGTCTTTGGATGCTCAGTTTACCAGAAAACATTTGGTCAGCTTTTGTCTCCACAAGTTTGGGAAGCTCAGCAATTTGTATCCTAATAAAGAACAGAAGGGTAAACAGGGTAGTAACACTGCCACCCGTGCCTGTAGGCTATCCTGGAGCTGAAGCAGAGCAGCAGTACCATGTACCCAGCAGTTCTGTTCTCTGGCCTGTGAACACCTGGGTCAGTGCTTCATCACATGAGTGAACGTTACCATGTTTTAGGCAGTTTATATTCATAACAATGCCTGTTAGTACAGCTGTAGAAGCCCCCTGAAGCAGTGCATCTGCCTATTCTGTACTGTTCAGAGTTACTTGATTGTAACTATTCCATCTACTGTTTGCTTGTTTGTTTTTACAGTGAAAATCTGAGCATAATATTTGAAGCATAGAGTAGGTAGAAATCTAGTCAAAAGAGAAGAACAGCAGGGTTTGTAGGTCAAGGAGAAAAAGAAAATGTTTTTCTGGTTCAGTAATTCTGGCCAATCAAATTTTCCACAGTTCTGCAATATGTAGTCAAATTACTGGCACATTGTATATCTGAAGCTGAAAGCCCTGACTGGGAGTATATAATCTGTTGCACTGCTATTCAGGCTGTTCTCCCTAGAGACTGATGGCATATTCCTTGTGACAGGTAATACTTGAAGCAACGGTCCTCATCCAGTTATCATTACTACTAAAAATCCATTGTTAGTGATTAAAGCATTGGATTTGACATTTTGAAGCATTTCTCTGAAAACAGCTGTTACTTTACAGCTTGTCAGAGCTGTAAATGTGTAATCTGATAGCAGGTCATCACCTTTCTTTACTGTGTTCACAATCGTTCATCTTGGCACACAATGGACCTTCTTGAGCATGTTTTACAAGGTTATCTTTGGTAGAGTTCCTCCTGATTTGCAGGAAGGAGAATAGAATCATGCCTGAAATGCTTACTTCCACTTTATGTGGAAAGTTCACAGAACTGTTCCCTGGGAAGCCTTTCCCCATCTTACTCATCTACAACCAGCCTTGAAAATGTAAACACTTTGCAACTCTTTTTGTGGTGTAATTCTGTTCTACTTTTTCTCTTCCTTCCTTTTTTCTATCAATGTCAGTTTTGCTCATGGTATTTCTAACCCTGATCAGAGTACAGTGCGGTGGAAAATGACTTAAAATAATGTGCTGGTCTTTACCCTTTCCCCAGCCTGTGCTTTACTGGTGACCCACAGCATTGTCGCTGAATTCCCTACTTTTTGTGTGCAGATATTAACCCGACATCTGACCCATTTGTTTCTACTGAAGTAAAGCTGTGTTGACTCAGTATCCTGGCCGGATTTCAACATAGGTAATAAATATGCTTGTCTACCTAAGTTTCCCTCTGACTTGCATCTCAATAGATGACTATATTCTGCCTGTTGCATTTCAAGCCCTTCCAGCTTCCATTTTTGCTGTTCAGTTGTCCTCTGTTACCTGAAAGTACCTTCATTTTGAATTGTGTGGCAATCCATTAAAATATTTTCTCTCTTGACACATAGTGTGTATTGAAACCTTCAGGGAGGGAATGTACTTCTATGTGTCACTTTATTATTATCTCAATTGCTATTACATAAGAGACAATATGAGGATATTTTCAAGTTAAAACCAAGGTGAAACAGCAGAGGACAAACACCAAGAAGAACAAAATGTTAGACTGTTTTAATAAAAAAAAAAAAAAAGTCAAGACTATAATCATTGAAGATTAAATCTTTTCAGGATATCTTAAACAGAATTGTAGTAGCAGTTTTCTAAAGACAAAATTTAACTGGGTTGTGTTTTTTTACTATTCCACTCTCATCCTTGTACTCTTGGCCCTGAGGAGAAGAGTAAATTCTGCAGAGGTTTTTGCTAATTGCTAATTAGATAATTTCCTTTTTTCAGAAAGTCATCTATTTCCTTTGGTTTGTGCAATTAGAAAAATAGGAAACAGTATCTACTTCCAAAACCCTTGTCATTGTTCTTCATTAAATTTGCAATTTGTCTCCTTCTAGAGTGGATCCACTTCCTATCAAGTGATAGTCATCTTGGCAAGTCTGCTGTATTCAAGGACTGTTATCTGTTATGTGGAATTAATGACTCTCTGATATTTTTAGCAGATTTTGTTTTCTCTGTAGCAAAATATCTGTTTATATTAGCATGCATATATATAAATGCATCCTGTAAAGATGAACAAGTAACAATGTGAAAGCCTTTATTTTCACATTGTCTTTAATTACAAACCTAAGGTGTACTCGGATATTAAGGTGTATAAAGAGTATTTCTCCACTTTGTTTTCATCTGCTGTTGACATTTATAGCACTTCCTGCTTTGGCAGTTTGTTTGCGTCTAACGCTGATTCACTCATGCACCTTAAATGTTGATGGAGTAGACCAATGTGTTTCATGGTGGATATAAGGTCTAAACTTTTGTTCTAGGCACTAGCAGCTGACAGCAATCTTTTTGGGGGCAAACTTCATTATATTTTTTTGCAAAGACCTCCAACTTATTTGTCTATATCTAAAAATCACCAGATAGCTATTCCTCACCCTATCAAGAGATCATGGGTTGGAATGGATCTTTAAAGGTCATCTGTTTCTAGCCTCCCAGCAAAGAGCGGGGACATCTTCAACTAGGTTAGGTTGCTCAGAGCTCCATCCAATCTGATCTTTGATGTTGCCAGAGATGAGGCATGCACTGCCTCTTTGGGCAATCTGTTCCAGTGTTTTACCACCCTCCTTGTAAGAAATTGCTTCCTTATATTTAGTCTGAATCTTTCCTCTTTAATGGTTTTAAAACCATTACTTCTTGTCCTTTTGCAAAAGGTCCTGCTAGAAAGTTTGTCTGTGTGTTTCTTATGAGCACCTTTTAGTCATTGAAAGGCTGCAATGAGGTCTTACAAGAACCTTCAGTTTTGCAGGCTGAAGAATCCCAGCTCTCTCAGCCTTTCATCGTTAGAGAGGTATTCCATCCTTCTGGTCATTTTTCTGACCTTCTTCTGGACCCACTCCAACAGGTCCATGTTTTTCCTGTGCTGTTAGCTCCAGAGCTGGATGCAGATAGTCCAGGTGAAGTCTCACAACAGCCAAGTAGAAAGTCTCCACCTGATGGTCATGCTTCGTTGATGCAGCCCAGGAGATGGTTGGCTTTTTGGGCCACAAGTACACCATGCTAGCTCATGTCCAGCATTTTGTTCACTGGTACTCAGAAGTTCTTTTCAACAGGGCTGCTATCAAACCCTTCATTCACCAGCATGTATTGATACTGGGAATTTCTCTGACCCAGGTGCACAACTCTGCACTTGGCCTTATTAAACCTCAGGAGGTTCCTATGGGCCCACTTTTTGAGCTTGTCCAGGTCTCTCTGGATGGCATCTGATCCTGCAGGTGTGTCAACTGCACCACTCAGCTTCACGTCATTTGTAAACTTTCTGAGGGTGCACTTGATGCCCATTATGTGATTGATGGAGGTATCAAACAGTACTAGTCCCAGTACAGACCCCTGAGGAGACACCACTTGTTATCAATTGCCATCTGGACATGTAGTTGTCCACATACCCACTGTATGTGACCATACAACAAATTCCTCATCCACTTAACAGTCTGCCCATCAAATCCAATGTAGAGAGAAGGATGGGGGGCCATTGTCAAAAGCTTACAGATGTCCAGATGGACAACATCTATAACTCTTGCCTTGTCCACCGCTGTAGTCACTCTATCATAGAAAGCCACTGGGTTGGTTAGGCAGGGGTAGGATTTTGCCTTGCTGAAGACATGCTGGTTGTGTTGAATTACCTCCCTGTTCTCCACATCCCTTAGCATGGCTTCTAGGAGGTCCTGTTCCATGATCTTCCCAGGCATAGAAGTGAGGCTGACAGGTCAGTAGTTCCCTGGGTCCTCCTTTTTACTCTGTTTGAAAATGGGTGCAATGATGCCCCCAGAAGTCTGGGTAAAATAGGTCAATATTTGTGATTATTTCAGGTTTCCTTAAAATGCTATACAGTGGTAGTAACAAGACCAATAGTGCTACTGATCCTGAGAATGAAATGCTGGCATCTGCGGCTCTGTAGCCAATAGAGGCAGTTCTCATGAATTAGAGCCACAAGCACTGAAGGTGCATGGGGAGCAACCAGTGCCTAATGGGGGAAGAGAACAGATGAGAATTTGTGCTATGCAGAATTTGTGACAACCTACATACTTCTCCATTGATGAGCTGCTTTGAGTCACTGTTAATATGATCCCT
>JAWWMO010000121.1:30018023-30070506 GCA_035047845.1 Dendrocincla fuliginosa
GTGCTATGCAGAATTTGTGACAACCTACATACTTCTCCATTGATGAGCTGCTTTGAGTCACTGTTAATATGATCCCTGAGCTTTAACATTTCATGCTAGTATTCTTCAGGCTGTTCTCGAGAATGTATCTATGCTGGCACTCAACCATGGCTTTTTGCTTGGTGTTGTACTGGGACCACTGAATCTGCCACCAAACTTGGTTAGTGGTTTTTTACAGTTCCCCTTTGGAACCGTAGACTATGTAGAACAAAAGAGTAAGGCAATCATTCACTTTCCTTTTGGCAGGTTAATTTATACAAAATGAACGTTGGACGGTACCTTCTGGGCACATTTTACGTGACTTGATGGTAGTTCTAATTCACTCCCTTGAGGCACTTATCATGACCTAGTATAAGCAAGGGTGTATGACTCAAGGAGCACGTTGGCTGCCATCTGTCCTGGCTGCTGCACTCATTCAGATGTGTCCCCTAGGCTAAGCAAAAGAATATAGCAGCAGGGAAGGTTTAGCCTAGTTTTAAATGCCCTCCTATTGTTTAGACAGGACTTAATATTTTAACCATTAATTTATTATGCAAAAACAGTCGAACATCTGTGGTGAAAATTTAGTGGAATTCTTTTGTTGTCTGTAAACTTGTTTGAAATAGAAGTGCCTTAGTTTGAAGTTGTTATTCTAGGTAATTTTCTGTGAAGAAGGAATTGACCAACCTAATTCATTTAAAGTTGTGCGATTGTTAGGATATCTGTACAGTTTTACCACTATGATCTTGACACAAACCATCTGTCAGTGCAACTTACATCTGAAAACAGCTCTCCCTCTGAGCTGCTCATATAGTGAGAGAATAGCACCATTACTTCAGTGAGCTTTGTACTGCAGTTTGACAATAGCTCACAAAACTTTAGCATATGTAGCTGCGCACACCTGTTGTTCATCAGAACATTTTTCATAGTTCCCAGTCATTTCCTCTGCCTGTTTTTCCTTTTATTTACCTGTGATATCATGTACTCAACCTGTAGAGAATTTGAAGACAAAAAAGTAGTGTATATGCTGGACTGAGTGAACACTGAACTCGTTAGCCTTTCTGGGAAGGCATATATTTAGAACTGTAGTCATTTGTCAGCCTCGATACTGAAGCAGCACTGACAGTTACTGTCTGAGGTACCAAATTATTTGATTTCCCAAAATGGGAGTAAGGGTACAAATCTGTATGACACCACTTTGCGAATATCAACTGACATTTATGGTAATTACTATCTGTTCTGTAAAACTGATTCAGGCTGGTACTTTTTCTTTTGTCTAGGAGTGAAGTATTCATTTCTCTCCATTGTAGTTATTAATCCACAGCTGAGACATCACCATTTGGTACTAAAAAGACTGTTGAAGTGTGGAAACATTTTGGGTCACTGCGCTCAGTTTTCCCTCTTGCAGATAATTTCCCTGAGTTTGTGAGGAAAAAAACAAGGAGCCTGTTTAATAATTCGTAAAAAAGGACTTGACAAACTGAGGTTACTGTAGACTGATTGTTTCTGTCCCTTGGTCCTTCCATGTCTGCTTTTCTGCAGACTACTTCTCTGTACAGGGAATAATCCACGTAGCAGTAGAATTAGGTGTGATTAAAGGGGCTGTGCAAACCAAGCTTAGGGTGATGTTGTGTGGCCTTGAAAATCATTTAGATGTCCATGTTTTCAGGTGCTTAATTGAAATTCTGAACTGGCTCCAGGGTTATTCTTAAAATAGCTGCTCTGGTTGAACAGACATCTAGACATCAGTGAGAACTGCTGCTATTTCAGTGATCTTCCTCAGATGGCTTTTTCTTACTATTATCTTTTTATTTTCTTTTTCTCTATGTATTATTTTCTTTTTCTGCTTCTACATGTTAAGTGTTGCAGACTCTAAGACAGGGCAGGAAAAATGTTTTGCAAGGGAAAAGTTGAACTGTTACTCATTTTGAGCTGTAACAAGTACTCTAAAATATGTTTCTAGGTTTTACAGAAAGTCTTCAACTTACAAACTACTTGCATAAATATGTATGAATTTCCCAACATATTTTTTTTAAATTCTGATTTCACTTTTGCTTTACTGAATGCTGAAAATAGCACAATGACAGAATTAACTGCAGGAAGAGCCATGAACAAATACTGCAGTCCATAAATATTGCATGGACTCTGGGATGCAAGTTTAAAGAGTCCCTTAAGATGTTGTTTTGTAAACAGGGCTAGTGTAAACCAGGTTTAGGAAATGACTACTGTTGCTTAATGGCTTTCCAGCATCATTAAGTGTTCTTCCACCCAGGAAAACAAATGCATAGCAACTGGAAATTTAAAGTGCCTTTTGTTTGTATGATTTTTACTGTTGTCAAAGCAGGATTTTCTAAACATTTGATTATCCAAGCAGTTATAACTTTATGTAAAATATTCCAAGCCCATGTTATTAACATAACTGACAAAACATTTTAAAAAGTCTTACTCTTGAAAAGTCTGTTCTGATATGCAGTGTAAATATTCCCCAGTAGTTTTCTATTATTTACCAGTTCTGATACACGTGATCCTCCCTAATATTTCCCTACTACCATCTCAATGAGTTTCTCCTCGCTTTTGTACATTTTACATCTCTTTCAGCTATTTCCTAGTTCTCTACATATAAATGGAAGTAAGATAAAGTTGCTTTCATCTCATTTGATTCTTTTTGCTACCCTTTGTTTTGGACTAGCAGGTAAGGGCTGCCCTGACCCAGAGTGAAGGTGTTGTGCAGGGACTTGCTGCCCTACAGTTTTTTCTGCAGCTTCTTGACAGCCGCAGGGCTGGAGAGAGGACAGCTGTGCTGTCTTGAATGCTGTGGCAGTTTCAGTGGGTAACAACAGTCAGAGAAGGTCAGAAGTGAGGAAGTTTATACCATAGTCCTGAGAATTTAACCCATTGCAGCAGCTCATGCTTTTGTCAGAGATGCTTTTTCAAGGCAAAGGGTGGCATGCTCTTCTCAGATGTTGCCTAATGGCTGCTCACCTTTTTTTTCAGTAACACTTGGAGTTGCCCTCCAGGAGATGATGATCCAGCCCTCCATAGACTCTGTGATCTTACTGTGTCACTATGTGTCACAATAGTGTTGCAGAAAAAGTACTGGATTAAATAGTACTGTTATTGGAGCCTGGATATTTTTAGAACAATTTTGTTAGCACAAGCATAGAGGAATAATTGCAGTTGCAGGAAAAGAAAGGTACTACAAATGTCTTATGCTAAACCTGTGTCACAGACTCTGCTAGCTATGTCTGTGCCATCATCCTGTGTAAAACTTCATTAGCCACCTTGCTTCTGAGGAAGCAATGACCAGGAGATAGTATGTAAAGAACCAACTATCTGTGACACGATTCTAACTGCAGAAACCTGCCTTATTAAAAACACTGTATACCCACCAAAACCATTTAAAAACACATATAGCTAGATATCTGGTAAGGATGTGTATGTGTTCCAGGTGCCTAGCATTTCTTTTAAGGAAAATGACAACAACAGAACCATTTTGTCTTGTTAACAACTGAAATGCCTTCTGCAGCTTGTGTAATAGCTGTGACTTGCACACCAAAAGAAGCAATCTGCTGCTCCTGCTAATCCTTTCAGCTGCTCCTGAGTATTTCTGGGGCTATGTAGCCTGAGTTCACCAATGTTAACATGGAATCAAATAAATATTTTTCAGAGAGTATTAAAAATGTTGTTTATAATAAAAGTCCCGTAATTCCCATCTTAGTATGTTTTGAGTGTGCTACCAGATGGAAGGCTCTCCATGCAGGCTGTACTGGGAGAACACCATCTGCTTAGCTGGGCCACCATCTCTGTGCCTCTCTTGCCAATCTGGTTCTGAAGTGTGGCCTGAAAACACCTAACTTCTGTGTCCTTTTTGTGGATCCTTTTCAGACTGTTATGCTTGAGTCTTTTCCTTCTTCACCTCTATGATTCTGCCTCTCCTCCTGCATCTACAGATCATATTTCTCTGTGGTCCTGGTATCTTATACCCCTAGCAGTGATCACAGTCTTGACTCCTCAGTAGTTTTCAGGATATCCTCTCCCAGGACACATAGTACTCCTTGGGTAGAGCAATGCAGTTCTGAGACTTTTCAAGCTAGTATAGCCTATATATAGTAGAAAAATTACTACAATCCTAGTCAGGCCATTTGATTTTCTAACTGGAAAAAGTGATGGGAGTGAAGAGCATTAGCAGCAAAAGCTGAAGTACAGATGCAAAAAATTTTCTATTTTATTTATAAAATGTAAAAATATAAATTGAACTCGCATGTTATCTTACCCCACTGGTGGCACCAGAAAGCATCATGATAGATACCTGCTTAGAAGAATACCATGTCTTGGGAGGCATCATGTGTGTCCTAAGAAAATCTTTAGAGATACACTAGGTTTATGTCTACATCTACTAAATGGGGCATGAACAATTTTCTGGGAAGTTCATTGAACAACATAAATATTACAATGTATTGGTAAATTGAGTCACCCAGTTATACCCCTAGTATTGCATATTTTCACTTCCCTGCTCTGGAGCAAAGCAGGGCAGCAGTAAAATTGCAACAAACTGCTGAGGTTCAGTTTCTGTCAAATGACCTTGCAGGAATGCATATTCATTAATATGCCAAGACTATGACCCATATCCCTGATCCTTCTTGTGCTGATTGGGTTCACCTAATTACATCAGCTGTCACCCAGTTCCTGGTGACATCACAGGTTGACCTGACCTAAGCCCTGTGCTTGAAGCAGATAATTAAGATGAACAGAAAAAGGCAGCAACTTGAAAAGGCAAAGTAGCAGAGACCCTTCCTCTTGTCTCCTTTCAGGAGTGTAATTTCAGAATTATAATGGAAGAGACGCTGCTCAATGCATAGCTCTGTGAGTTTTTCTTGGACAGTTTTGCAGATGAAACATAAAGAAAAGTTGTCTTAATGTTTTTTTTAGAAAGGCAACAAGAAAGCAATATCAGTCTTCTGCTCTGTAAATCGTTTTATACTTACATGGCCTTCCACTGTCTCTAGCCTCTTTCCTAGGGTGCCTGTCTAGCTTTCCTCAGTACCAGCACATGCAGTGTACATGACTTTGACAATGGTCTCTGATGTAGCTTGCTGCTCTAAAGGTTGCACCTGGGTGGCCTGGAGACTTCCACCATGTGCATTTTTATTGCTTTTTCCCAGTGAGAGGAGGGTTACAGAGGGTCTGCTGGAAAGGCTGCAGCCTCAGGAAAGCATGTACTTACTTTCTCAGATGTTGTGCTCAACAGATAAGTGCCAGGGCTTAGATTAGAAAATTCTCTTCAGAAATGGGAAAATGCAACATGCACCTTCAGAGAAGTAGTTAAAGGAGTTCTAATTTTGACTTCAAAGTGTATTGTTTTCTTTTCCACAGTGCAGATAGGCTCCCAGAAAAGTTTCTTCCTTGTTGTGAGAAGTGGGGAAAATGCTTCAAGTGGTCTATTCCTTTTCAGCCATTCCTGGTCCTTTTGTTACTCACCTATGCTACAACAGAATAGCAACACGCACTGTGAGCTGCTCACTACCTTGGACTGACCCAGCCTATAAGAAGCACATGCCAGAGAATAAAGGGGCATCTGGAAAGCTCTGTTTTGTTCTGTGTCAATTTAAAGGCAGGGGAAGCCAACAAGGTGATATTTGCAGTGTGTGAATTTCCATTTGCCATTCATACAGGTTTCCTTCTTTACTCAGAAATAAACGAAAATTTATAAATGGATCTTAAACATTCCTATTAGAATAAAGCTTGTAGGCACAAATGCAAATATATATTCAAGCAAAATCCTGCCTGAAAAAAAAACAATGACTTGTCCATAATTTTAAAGTCTTACATTGTTCTAGGATATTGTTTGGTTTTCAGTTCCATAACTTTCTAGTTGGTATCTTTTGTACTTAAACGAATAGTAGAAACTTTAATTATTTTGTTTGCTAGTTAACTATTTGAATTACTTTTTAATGGAAAGATGCATAAATAAGTAGCAAATATCCCTGTGGGAAAATGTATGTTTTGATGAGATGGAGGGATTCCAAGTAACCAAAGGTTTGCTGGTTTGGGGTGGGATTTTTTTGTGTTTTCTTTGTTTCTTTTGAAAAAAACTATTTTCTCCTGAAAATTTGTGAAAATTTCTGACTGCCACCAACTTGCTAAATCTTAGTCAGCTGGAGAATGGGAGGTTGACTGTTTTTGCAACCTGCCTTTTCTTTATTAATTTTTTTAGTGCTTAGTTCCGGGAATTACTATTCTTGTTCTCATATGTCCATACTTAGAGTATAAATTCTTGAAAATTAGGTTTCTAAATAAACTTAGGAAGAACTATTTAAAATGTCATATTCATTGTGTACAGTGGATTTATAAGTTGATTTTGTGTATGTATATCTGGGTTTAGAGTGAAGATAGTTAAATGCATCTAGACTGCCAGGTATCCATTTTGCACTGCTTAAAATTGAAAAGCAAGGTTCAGAAATATTCATTCAATCCTTTTCAGTCTGAAAAAAACTATCATTCTTCAGTGGCAAAAACCTAAACGTGCTCTTGTCAAAGTCACCTTTTAGCTATCTAGAACTACATTTTTGAAGGCAAGTCTTAATTTTACTCTAATGCTCCTGCTTTCATAAATAATGCATATTTGGTAGTGTGTTTACTGTATGGGGCCCTGTTTTCATTTACAGTTTCATGAGCAAAGTAGTTGGCTGAGGGAGAGCTCTGTATTCGTAATGCAGGCACTGCTTTTTCTTTTGTATTAAGTCACAACACTGTACATTTGCTTCTAAGCTTCATAGATTGTTCTGGGGCTCTGCCAGTCAATTGCAATTACAACGCATTGGACCAGTCAGCTCTTGTCATCCTCAGCTGGGTCAGCCGCTTCCATTAGTGCCTGTTCTAATGCGCGCTGTGCAGTCATCCCCGGGTCGCTGTGGATAGGGGGATTGCTCTGAACCACTGCGTGACCCAGATAGAAAATGATTCTTCTCACTTCCCAAGCGGCAAATCTTCATTTGAGCTGTAACGCACGGCATCGTCTGCAACCTCCAGACTGACTTTTCATATTTTTTAATTTAACTCAAAGAAGTAAATACATGGAGTAGTTGCTTCATGCCATGATACACAATAGGGAAGTCACTTGAAACTCTCCAGACAGATGATTTTGAAATGCTTTTTCAGTATATATTTAATAGTAATTCAGTATGTATGTAACTTAATTCCCTCACTGATTTGTTGTTTTGTTTTTGGGGGGGGGTTGGGGGGTTGTGGTTGTTGTTGTTTGTTTGTGACTGAGAGATCAGAGTCCTTGTGGCAAATGTTGGTTTAAGCTATTATTTTCATCATATTAGAAACAATAAGGAATGGACAGGCCTAAAAATTGTTGAATTGTAGTTTGTTCTCAAATCTCCTCTTGCTGTGGACAGGAGCTGATTTGATTATGTATCAGAATGAAATTTAAAGATGTCAGATGCTGTCTGCTAGCATCACACTTTTTCCATTTTAATCAGCTAAAAAGATCTTACTATAGCTCCTGGCTACGTATTACATTTTGGTATAACATGTACTACTGTGTTTTTAGAATACATCTTGATTATCTGTTATGCAGTCTACTGTTACTTTGTAGTCTTTGGCCCTTGAACTGTTCCACACAGATTGAAAATATTCCTACTAAGTGTAAGGTCAGCTGGCCAGTACTGAGGCTGTGGTGGGTTTGCCGAACAAGCTGAATCCCATAGTGAGAAGAAATTACACAATACAGGTAATGTCAAAAGCTCTGAATCCCTGGGACTGTTAAAACACCATAGCTAGTCCTATCATGGACAAGGTTGTGGAGCTCCCAGGGGCCTGTGGAATATTCCTGGAGCTCTGCTAGGTGTGTAATGGGTGCTGGCTGGACTTTGACCATCTTCAGATTTTTTTGTTCAAGTTATTAGGTCATATACAGTGCCTGACCCAGCCAAGTTCTGCAATAACAGTTTATATATCAGAATGAAATTTAATAACAGTTTATTTTCAGTAGAAGCTTTTATGTTTTAAAGTTAGGAAGGCATTATTCTCTTTAAGTTGCATTGAAGAGAAGAGAAACAGTTTCTCCAGTTTCAGATTCTGCCTCCTGCTTTGCAGAGAAGATTGCTGCTGTCACCCCTACAAGGTTATGATGTTTCCAGCCAGTGCTGGCATTTGGGCAACTTATTTTCACCTCTAGCTCTTGTTTCCGTATGAGGTAGCACAAACTTCTTCCTCTTTCTCTTCTTCCTCATCCATTGTCTCTGCATTGCTGCTACTGCCAATTTAATTCACTGCTTCATTTTTTAATCTGACAAAATATGCAGACTGCTGTACTTTTGATTAGCTGAGTAGTACTAGAGAAATATGAATGAGTTGGGGAACAAATGACAAATTTGAAGTTATCATATTGTATACCACATGTTGATGGATGTTAATGATCTGTCTCTTCTCCTAGCCATATCACCTCTGATTCAGTCATTAAATGACAAGACTTCAAATAACTGAATATATCTGGAGTGCTAGCAGTTTGTTTTCTGCATCTTTCAAAGAAAATCAACTCAAATTAAATTTTGGTTTGGCCCTATACAGTACCAGAGTAACATGTGGTGGTATTTTCAGGGCAAGGAGGGGCAGATCCTCCTGCCTGGAACTGATGTCTGGGAACAGAGCTCGTGTGGGACCCAGTGCTCTGCAGGGGTCCATGGCCACTGTGATACTTTCACCTTGCCCTATGTATTTGCTGCCCTTGTAGCCTTTCAGTGTTGACTAGGCTGTGCAGTTTGCTTTTCAAAGTTGAGGCAGTACATATACATCATGATAAAGACAGGAGCATGATCCAAGTCTTTTTCCTTTGTATTGTGTGTTCTAAGGCTATCTCTGCTTCAATACAATTTTCTGGAGTTTATTGTGACCAAAGGCAGAACCTGGAAGCACGGGCTGGCGGTGGGGGCTGTGTCTGTCAGGAGCCTGGGCACCTGTGAGCAGGGTTTAAAAACAGAGGAGCAGCTTCCATGTCTTTGTGCCCCTGTTAGGGTCTGGTCTTTATCTTTCATCATCTTCAGCAACATCAGTAAAAGTGCAGACTCAAATGCAGACACTGACCTCCTTGTTTTCCACTTGCTGTTGACCTTGTACTAAAGGTTTGGTGAGGCCAAGGCTTTCTCTGCTTTGCCTTAGCCCAAAACTGAGTGTTCTCTGAAAAGTTTGAGCTCAGCCTAATTGTCACACAGCTGGTCAAAGTATTATTTTTCTTTCTTTGGTTTGGTTTTGCCTGAGTCTGTTAGAATACAAAGCATGTTATTAGCAGCTTATATTAACACCATTTGTGACTAATATATTGTTTAAGATGAAGATAAGAGTAAATGATCATGCATTCCTTATACAAATTATAATACAACTGTGTTAGATTATTTCCTTATTTTAAGTTTCAATAACTATGAAACAATGATGACCTCTTAACACTAAGAAAAAGAACCCCTTAAGTAAAATGCAAAATAAGTTGTAATAAGTTTTTATCATTTTGATAAATAGTAGGCATAATGTAGAACATAGCCCAAAGTGACAATTCTCATTCAGTGGTGGGAATTTAATTTCACATAATTTTTTCAAGGTCACAGTATCTCTGTCACTCAGGATTAAATAAAGAAAGGGTGAGGGTGAGCTCATAACATCATATTGAATTCATATATACAGGTTTATAAACACGTTGGATGAATATATAAAATAATTGTAGTGGTTTAGAGATGCTATCATTCTTTACTAGTATTTGTAATCAGAGTAAGGTGAGATATATCCAAAATGTTGTGTTCAGAATTAAAATTCAGCTTTTATGGTGTGCCTGTTTTAGATTTGAATCTATTGATGCATAATACCCAGACATTTCTTTAGTTTGTTACGTCTGCAACTAATCAATAACTTAGATTTTGACGCTATTGCATGTTTTATACTTTCTTTGATATAATGAAACTTTTGAGAAACACATTATGCAGTCTCCCATACTCCTCAGAGAGCATTCTCCATTAGATTTCTGAATAATTAGGGAAGATATTACAATTTTTCAAAGACAAATTCTCTTTTAAAATTGTAAACCATTGCTGCTGGCGTTAACCAGTTATTGCATTTCAAAATGTTGTGTGCTCATATGCATATGTACAAAAGTGTCTGGATTAAAGACACTGGTGTTTTCAAAGGCACAGATGGCAGCTAAGCACTTCAGCCTTTCTTGGCCCAACATAGGACCAAATGTTCTGTCATAGCTGAATTAATAATTAGGAATTAATAATGTAGCAGGAAAACTGATCAAATGTTATAAATGAGTCAGTTTTTATTTCCAAAAGTCAAGTAGAAAAGGGAAATGTCTTTGTCTATTGGAGTACTGGGACTGCATCTACTTGAATTGGCCCCTTAACAACCTTCTGGTGATGTGGAGAAGGGACAAGTTGGTGCACACTATAGTTTTATTCACTTTTAGGCATCTTTCTGCTGATGGGGCAGGTCAAGGGAGTTTTTAGTTAAGGGGTAACGGTTCTATTAATTACATTTTTCTGCCCTGTATTATTTTAATGAAGAGAGACTTCAGATGGAAGTGTGAATTTGCTCAGCTGTAGGAGTTGTCAGCTATATTACCTGTCCTTGAAGAATAACCATGGCTAGTACACATAAAGCAGCTTTGATTAGGGAAGGGGCTAAACTCGGGAAGTGCTAAAAAGCATTGTGTGATGGATGTGGCAAATGAATTTTATGAAGGCACTTACAGACCAGCTTTCCTGAACATCACACAGCTCATTGCCTTTGCATGGAAATTTCTTCTGCATGAAAATTGATGTGTAAGGGGAGTAAGTGCAATTCAGGATCACTTCCTAAATTTGCAAGCATGGAAGCACATATTTGAGAGATCTGGTGATAGGGGACTGAGTATTAACCCTGTTCTGATTCTGAACATCTCTATTAATTGCATAGCTGTCATTTTGGATGATGTGTGTATAATTTTGCCATGTTACCTGCATAGTGGTTTCAGGAATTAGAAACAAATTATGCATTACAGGACTCAGTCCTGCAAAGATTTATGTGGAACATTTTGCTCTCTTTCATTACAGGGTTGTCTGTGTTATTCTGTAGGAACAAAATTTACAGTTGTTTTCCTTTCTAGGAAAGAGATAAGAAAGATACTTAGTAACCAGTCCTCAAGTGTTGTTTCAAAGAAAGACAGGCTTGCCTAATACACTATGAAGTTAAGTTTATATTCAAAGAAAGACAGGTTTGCCTAATATGCTATGAAGTTAAGTTTATATTCAAAGAAAGACAGGTTTGCCTAATACACTATGAAGTTAAGTTTATATTCTGACACTCTGTGTAAACATGTTTCTACTCCTCTCTCTTTGTAATTTCTGTTTTAATTTCTGGTTGTATTTTTGGTTGGTTGGTTGGGTTTTTTTCCCCAAATGAAAACTAAAACCTGCAGTTTCGTTCTGGAGCAGAAATCAGTAGCACAAATTTTAATGACCCAGAAGTTATTCACTTGTCCTGCTAATTCTTCCCTCTGCAATCCTTTCCCATTGTTGTACTGTTTCCTTCCTGAGGTGCCTGAAAAATAAATAAAGAGCAATTCTTTCTCAGTGGCTCATACAAAATCTGCTCTTCTGAATGCTTCTCTTGCAGAAGGTCTGAGTGACTGAACTGCTGGGCAGTTCCTGAAGGCTGGCTTGGAGAAGAAATCAGTTTGATCTCCCAAGAGGGTGCTAATCCTTGTTAGGATAAAATGAGACTAATATTTGAAGATGCCTGAACTGCTTATAATTACCCTGTTGACGAAAAGTATGCAAATCACAGAGGAAATCTTTTTGTTGTTTGCTTTCTGTGATCTGTTTTGTTTATTTTTTCATGGAAATACTTAAAACTGTAAGAAAGCTGGAACCATGCACAGGTACTTGCTGGCTGCATTGGCTCCTAGGAGGCCTCTTGCTTCTGAACACAAGCATAATTTACCCCATAGCTTTTCTGATCCTGCAAGTTTATGCCGTTTCTGAGCTGGGAATATGCCTTCCCTCATGGTCATTTGTCAAGGTTAAGTCCAGTGACTAATGTATGTCAGACTTCTGTACTTTATAAGGGAGAGGACAAAAATGCTACAAATGGAAATCATCATTCCAGTGGAGGGAATTTTTAGAGGACACTGCTGTTGGTACAGTATTAGAGCATTGCTGTAAGTGAAAGTCTTGTTGAACTTGAGAACAATGAAAACCTGAACCATAAGTGACATTGCTTTTACTCACTTTCTGGATGCAGCAGACCTTTGGGGATTGCAGAGGAAAGAGGAATATATGTGCATGGCTTTCCATGTTGTGGCAATAACATTAAATTAGTATGTTTGTCATTCAGAAACAAGATGAGTAACATTACTGCTCCCCTGTTCCACTTCTACTGGTGTGTTGATCAATGTTCAGTGAAAGTGAGCAGTGCCCTCCACTGCACTAGCTGACTGTGATTGCAAGTGGACTGTTCACAAAGTTATCTGCTTAGCATAACTCTGCCCAGCTGGCAGTGCACTGAGAGTGCAGAATGTACAGCTAATTTTGCTTGTGTGTGCTTTTGATTCATTCAGCCTCACAGATTTCAGTAGCATTCTGAGTTCTTTAAAGAGCAAATTAGTGTTAGTGGAAAGGGAAAGCAGTAACACTTAAGAATTAATCTTTGAAAAGTTGTTGACATTGTGCAAATGCTTAACAGTATCACTGAAATAGCAAACATGGCAGCTGCACACTGGTCTAATTCAGTTTTTTCAGGCCAGGTGTGTAAAACCAAAAATACCTAAAGTTGATATATTTTAATGAGTTAATCTTTTAATCATGTGTTTAACAGTCATGTGGGCTGAAATTAATTATTTTTTCTTTATTCTGTTTGATTTTCTCCTTGTTTAATTTGGACATGCCTATTTTACACATTCAGCTGTTGCTCTTGGGCCACACATGGCTGCACATTCTCAGTGTCTGCCATATCTATATCACTGGGCAGAAATTTCTGTTAAAGGAGGAGTCCTTGATATTATGGATCTTCTTTTTGAAGATGTATATGTGCAAGTAATTTTTGGGGGATGTGTTTTTATTGTGTGTTTATTTTGTTTGGTTGGTTTTAGTTTTGTTTTGACATACCCTACTGGATGGTGGAGATTGAGAGGGATTTGATTTGGGGGTTTTATTGTGGTTTTTTATCAGCTAATGTATTACTGTTTTCCTAATAATTCACAATATTGAATCCTGCAAATCTATTTAATGGTAAGAAATCTTAGGAATTTTGTGTGTGCTTTCAGAGGGTTTAATGCCATTGTTGGATGCAAGTTGTCCTTTTTCATTCCCTCTTATCTAAAGAGGGAGGAGGTGTTGTATCATTGCTTGTATCAATTAATAAATTAACAGCCCACCCCATGGCAGCTGTCCTGGAAGGGCACAGACCTGCCATCCTGCTCCTGCATGCTCTCAATATCTCCCTTTGCTCAGGTGCTGAGGCTAATCCAGGTCCTCAGGGGTCAGTTCACAGGAGCTAAACCAGCAGAAAATTTGTGTACGTAGAGTATTTCCTCTGCTTCTTGGACCAGTTCATTGCAGGCTCCCTAGGAAAAGGCAAGAGAAAGTGTTAAGGGAAAGGCAGAGGGAAGGTTATAGAGCTTGAGAACCTTCATCAGAAGCAATGGAATATTATAATGTCAAACTGTACCACTGTAATGGTAATAGCCAAAGCAGTGAATGCCCATCAGTGTAGCAGATGGTATTATGTGATGAAGCATGGGGATGTAAGGGGATAATCCCGTATTTAAAATGAACCCAGTTCTGTTCATAACTCTGTCTATCAGAGACTTGCTGAGAGACCTTGAGCAAACAGTTTCCCACCTCATTGCCTGTTTCTCCAATTGGAATGACAATCATATTGCCTTCTCATTGACAGTTCCTATTCAGGTGCTTAGATTTCCTCTGATGGGGAACGTTATGAAAGGAACCCACAAAGTTCAGAACTCTAAATATGGAAAATTAGTAAAAGATGCTAATTTTCTGTACTTGGACCTAGAGGCCTTAAAAAAAAAAAAAAAGGAATTTTCTTTTAATTAAAATTAAAGCTTCATTACTACTGAGTAGATAAGAGCTCAATATGAAAATATCATTGCTATTCAGAACTACCATAATCTGTTGCAAGTCATCTGTGAATCATCTCTAATTAACAAGGTGCTCTATTACAGGGCTTTCTGAATAATGGCAGGCTATTCTTTGCAACCCTCTAAGCTAAGTCTATTAGCTCTTCATTATCTCAATTACTTTTCATATTCTGGAAAAGCTGTTTGTGGATTTTGCCTGCTGAAGAACTCCAAAAAGCAATGTTGCCATTGGAAAATAAGGGCATGAAGTTTGCCTCCCAACTCCCCAAGAAGTATGTAGATTCCCTTAAATATCTAGAAATCAGAGTTGACATGGAGTTTTTGTGAAATCATTATGTATGAGCCTTAGACCCACTGTTCCTTTTCAGCTGGTATCATCAGAATATGGGCTAGGTTTAAGAGGCAACTACAGGCAATGAAGAAAGGAAAAGTCATCTATGTTTCCAATTGTGAACAAAGATATGCAACATGCCAATCCAATGATTGGAAGACACTCGATGTTGCTTTGTGAACTCCCTAAAATACAAGTTATTGAATATGATATTAGGGAAGGGAGGAAAGGAAAATAATTATGTATTTCCCACATCTAGAAATTTTAAATAGTAAATTTGATCTGCTGATATCGAGTTGTCTACCCAGCCAGTGTTTATTTGCTTCAGCAGCCTGTCTCAGATCGTTTGACAAGTTCAAACCCAGCTGACCATAAATTCAACACTCAATATTTAATGTATATGAAAATAAAGTATTGTTGCCTGCTGATTTAGAGATAATACAGTGGAAAGGGTACTTATGGAAGTGTTGCTGAGGAAAGTGTTCCCCACTAAGTATAAAGGGTCTGACCCGGTTTGGCAATGGTCACTGTAGGATTAAGGGAGCTGTATGCCCAGTGTGACCCTTTGGTAGCTGCCTTTGGTAGAATCAGATATATGTACATGTGTTGCTCATGTATTTTCCAGCCTATTTTTGCTAAGTCCCTATGCTGTTCATAAGTGTTTCTTGCATTTTTCACAGACGTGATTTTTTTTCAGATACTTTTTCTTCCTTTTCCCTCCTTGTGTCTCTAAAAGGGATTGTTGTTTGCCGTTATCTTCCCATGGCTACAGAAGGTAACTTGGGCTATGAGGACAATGAAGATGACATGGTTTTGTTTCCACTGCAAAGGGGGAGCAGAGGTTATTATCATTATTTCAACTGAGATTTCAGAGGCTAAGTACCAGTAGTTTAGAAAATGTGTTTTGAATGATGAAGGTAATTAGAACAATACTAATGTAATACTGTGACTCAAAACAAAACAAACAAACAAAAATGTTTACAAATAATAAAACAAAAATAGGAGCATTCCATAAATTTCATACTCTCCTCTTTGCTGGTTTGATATGTGGCATTTTGCTGATGGGAAGTCTGGCATGTGCTTAACAATAGGAACAGAGAAACTATGAACAACACCATGCCTGTATCTGCTCTGTGCACACCAGCAGTTTGAAAGGTAGAAGGTTCGGGAAGAGCTTGCAGAAGGATGAAGAAAACACACAGTACTGCTCTTGTAGTATGACTTCACTTTGAAATTTTGAATTTAAATGTGAGTTAAACTTTTGATGTTTGAATATATAGAAGCAATTTTCCTTGAATTATAGGTAATGATATATTCTTATTTCATGATACCAGTCACAAGACATGTTGTGACATATTAACTTTTTTTTAAAAAATATATATATGTTTTAATTTAATAACTGTGGGCTATGGTTGCTTATTACTAATAAATGTGTATGTTATACTAATAAATAAATATGTTATACCGTCCATTTTGGGGAGACTTACTTAAGTGGCTTGTTGAAAAACTGCTGAAAGGGCTACCAAGACTGCCACGTTCTAGAGCACATGATTTACAAGGAGAAATTGAGGGAGCTGGGTTTGTGTACCAAACTCTTCTTGATACCACCAGAAAAAACTGCCATGGTCAGTGACTAAAAGTGCCAGCAATGGAGGCTCAGGTTGGAGATCAGAAAAACCTTCACCTAAAAGGTAGAGTAGCACTGGAGCAGGTCATCCAGCAAGACTGAGGAGTCTTTATCTGCAGATGCTCAAGATTTAGGTAGAGAAAATCACAGCTGACCTGATGCAGTGTTCACAATGGCCCTGCTTTGAGCAAGAGGCTGGGCTAGGGACCTGAATTAGTCCTTTTCCATTCACATTTAGATGCTTTCTATTATATTCTGCTAGGATGAAATAATTAAAAATATTATGTGGTAGGAAAGAATTTACAAGCCATTTAAAATATGTTCTGAGAGTTTTTCTGAAATACCATTTTAACCAGCTCCAACTCTTGAGTGTTCTGCTGAGCCACTGGCTTTAAAATTTCAAAGTTTTAACAGTGATTTAAGAACTGTACATTTATGTAAGAAATACTAGATGGTATTATTTATCCCATGGTTGCTTAGCTTCATTCTATTTCAAATAGAAATCCTCAAGAACTATCCAAACAAAACTCAAATCAAGGTTAGGGTAAAATTCAGATTATGCAGTAGTGGTTGAGCGGGGGAAATTTCTCACAGCAGTGTTGGAGATGTCACCAAAACCAACCATTACTATGTTAAAAGTTAATGATATGCTGAGAAGAAATGTTTATTTATAATGAAAGAAAACATAGAATCATAGAATGATTTGGGTTGGAAGGAACCTTAAAGATCATATAGTTTCACTCCACTGCCATGGGCAGGGATGCCACCACTAGGTCAGGTTGCCCAGGGCCTCATCCAACCTGCCTGGGAACATTTGCAGGGATGAGGGAACTGCAACTTCTCTAGGCAGACTTTTCCATGGTCTCAACACCCTCTAAGTAAAGAATTTCCTCCTAAGATATAGCATATAATCTAAAATTGTTGCTGCTTGTCCTATCACTATCTGCTCATGTGAAAAATCGCTCTTCATCTCTTTTATCAGCCCCTTTTAGGTACTGGAACAGTACAGTAAGGTCTCCCTGGACCCTTCTCTTCCCCAGCTCTCTCAGCCTTTCTTTGTAGGAGAGCTGTTTCAGACCTCTGATCATCAAGTCCATGTCCTTATGTTGGAGCATCCAAAGAGGGGATCAGAGAGTTTTCTGTCTTATTCCATTGAGTACAAAACAGGTTTATAAGTCTCAGGTAGAGTTTACCACCAAGGAAGACTTTGTTTCCTGCTCAGTTACAGGGCACCAGTGAACAACAAATCTGAAATAGTAATGGAAAAACTGAAGAACAGCAGTGTGAGTTTCTAGGCAGTCTCCCAATGAAACCAAAAAGTACTGAAAAATTAAATAAATATATGATGATTTTGTGATGGCATTAAAACAAGTTTGTAAGAGGTCAAGAAAGTTGTATGTTGATTAGATGCCTGTGGTTACATCAAAGTTGCATTTGATAGTGGTTCTTAAATTCATTGAGCAATGTGCATCAAACACATCCAATGTTTGAACAACATGCTGGTTGCATTCACAGTGACGTCTCAGACTTGTGGCACCTAACCTGAGCTCAGGTTCTGCATGTGCTAGCATGAGTGTGCAGAGATTTTTAAGAGGTGCATAGTTGTGTGTGCAGTTATACAGATGTAACAGAACATGCAATTGCCTGACAGGAAAAGTATTAGCAGCCACAGAAGATTGGATCAGACAAATGCCAGAAAATAATATTCAGAAAATCAATTAGAGTGGTACCAGTTAGCACCATTGTAGCTTGAAGTTTTGGTTCTGTACTACAATTCCAGTGGTTTGGCTTCTGCACCAAAGGGGAGCCCCATCAATTCTAGTAGGCTTCTTGGCCTTCCCAGTGTGTGGACTTGGCACTTCTGAGTCAGTTGAACAGCCTTCTGACTTTCTGGAGGGCAGCTATATGTTACTGTCTCACCCCTTCAGGGATCTCTTTCCTTATAAACAAGCCAAGAACGTTTTATAGATTAACCTTTCTGGAAAGCATATAATGTCAGTCAATAATTCCAGGTTTTGTATGGTTTTAGGCTATTCACTTCTGCAAGTTTTATAATAGAGAAAAATGCTTTAAGACATTTTAAAATATTCCTTCTCTACTAGAGCTGTTTTCTTAACCTTCACTATGATCTGAAGGATAGTTTGACGTGGCCTGCTTAGTGATTCCAGTTCTGTTGGGCCAGGGAGCTGCAGCATGCCCACTTCATATCTGGGAAGCCAACAGTTTATGTTGGCATAACTTATTGCTGCCAACAGAGAAGGCAGAGCCACCTCACAAGCACACATTCCTGCCCCCACCACAGGAAAAAAATATGGAGTAGGCACAGATATTTCTACAGTGAATCAGATCACGGAACTAAAGTGGTTTAAAATTAATATTCTGGGGTGGGTTTAGGCCAAATTTTAATGTGGACCAGTTCTCCACTTTGGTTCGTTCTGTGACTATGTGAATCGTTGTGCCAACAGAGAGGAAAAAGAAAATGGTGGCCTGGAGATGGCAGAGTGAGGCCACAAGTGAGGGCTTATGCCAGGAGTAGTGATATTCCTCTGATGAGGCAAGATCTTTTTGTCTAAAATACAACAAACCTCCACGCAGTCTTCAAACCCATGTCTAGCCCTGTGGGAAGCAGGTGGCTGTATCTCCACTCCGCCTTCCCATGGAGAATTTGTTTCAGTTCCTGTTTCCCAGCATCTCTTCTAGCTGCACCCATCTTGCAGCAGCTTAAGTGGGCCAGAGCAGTTGTATTCTTCAGTGAAATCATAGACTCATTTGGGTTGGAAAAGACCTCTGATATCGTCAAGTCCAATCATTAGCCCAGCACTGCCAAATCCACCACTGAACCAACTGCACATTTACACATTATTTTTAAATATTGATAGTGGTGGTAACTCAACTGCTTCCCTAGCAGCCTGTTTATCCACTTGACAACCTTTTTCATGAAGAAATTTTTCCTAATATCCAATCTAAACCTCACCTGGCAGAACTTGAGGCCATTTGCTATTGTCCTATCCCTAGATGTCTGGGAGAAGAGGCTGACCCTCACCTCACTGCATCCTCCTTTCAGGTAATTGTAAGGAGAAATGAGGTCTCCCCTGAGCCTCATGTTCTCCAGGCTAAACTACCCCAGCTCTCTCAGCCACTCCTCATCAGACCTGTGCTCCAGATCCTTCTCTACCTCTGTTGCCCTTCTCTGGACATGCTCCAGCACCCCAGGGTTCTTCTTATACTGCAGGACCCAAAACTGAACACAGGATGAAGGTGTGACCTCACCAGTGTGGGTACAGGGCACTGCCCTCATCCTGTTGGCCACACTATTGCTGATACAACCCAGGATGCCACTGGCCTTCTTGGCCACCTGGGCACACTGCTGGCTCATGTTCAGCAGGCTGTCAAACAGCAGCCCCAGGTTCCTTTTCTGCCAGGCAACTTTCCAGCATCTCTTCCCCCAGCCTGTAGCGCTGCATGAAGTTGTTGTGACTGAAGTGTAGGACCTGGTACTTGGCCATGTTAAACCTCGTACAGTTGGTCTCGGCTCACCCATCCAGCCTGTCAGATCCCTCTGCAGAGCCTTCCTACCTTCCAGCAGATTAATGCTCCCACCCAACTTGCTGTCATTTGCAAAGTTCATGAGGGTGCACTCAATCTCCTCATCCAGATCATCAGTAAATATATTAAACAGGATTGGCCCTGATACTGAGCCCTAGGGGACATCATTAGTGACCATACACCAACTGGATGTTTCAAAGCTGGTGTTTCTCATGTATTGCCGTGACTCTAGAAGCCAAGAGATTTTAAAGCCATGTGTGCTAGGAGACACATAGTAGTACTTCAGAATTCTGTCATGCTGCTAAAAACATTTCTCTCCACCTTTCTACCAGCCTATGTGTTATTACATGACAGGTATAGCCCCCTGAATATCTCTTTCTGGTTCCTTCTCACTCATATTTCTTCTTGCATGTTTTTGGACCTTCTGAAGTCCAGAGATGTGCCTTAAAATAATCAGAAAGCAATCCTTCTCCCTTCAAGCTCAAGGTTTTGTTGTTGTTTTGGTTTTTTTGTTGCTGTTGTTGTTTTGTTGTTTGTTTCGGGGGGGGGTGTTGTTGGGTTTTTTTGTTGTTCTTGAAGGGGGAGGGTGGTGTTGGAATTCTGGGTGGTTGTTAGTTTAACTTCCTTGAGTTAAGAGGAGTGAGTCATGCATTTGAAGAGAAGATCTGGTGAATAGGAAGTAAAAGAGGAGGAGAGAACTCTGGAGTGAAGGAAAGCAGTAAAGGAGATATGGTAAATGTTAAACACATATTAGACTCATGATAAATTAAGAAGTTTTCAGTCCCCAAGACATACAGTAGCAAGGCTTTGCTGTGCCTTTTTGAAATGCTCCTTGATGACCTTGCTTGCAGTTCCTAGGCAGTCCAACCAGAGCAAGATGCCCTTGAAGAGCTCTTTGGAAGATGTAAAAAATCTCATTTGTCTGTAATAGAGGGAGGGGGAACCTTGTTACAAGTCTGTGCAGTAATTGCATTATTTGTTCCTCATATCTGAGGTATACAACTATTTTCTTCTTTGGGGGTTGAAGGAAAAGAACAAGTCTCCTAATTGGTAGATGTTCTATCCTACATAATTTTGCATGGTAAGATTGCATATCAGGTGTTAAAGGAGGTATCAGAATACGAAATCAGATGCCAGTAACATATTAGGGCAAAGGTGTCATGTTTCAGTGAATGTATATCACTATACACTGCAAGCTTTATGAATTTGAGATGGCTGCTTTGGAACATTAACAGAAGTTTGCTGTTCAAAGGGATGTGGTTCTTACAGGATTTTTCATTGGTTCAAAAAATGTTGGAGTCAAAGATCAGCATCACTAGTAAAGAAATTAATTTAGGAGTTGTGTGGCATGTTAAAGGAAGTTTCTGTTTGTTTGTTTGAAGAAGAATCACTGTATTTATTTAGCAGGTTTCGCTCATGAAGAATTTCATAACATCTTGACCACAACTGTACATTTTTCCCTATGCAGACTAAGGAGGGCAGCAGAAGTTCTGTAGGATTTTAATCCATATATTGAATTTACAAATGAGTATTTGAACTTTTATTAAATAGCATAGCTTACTTTATGATAAATTGTACGTTTTAATCTCTAGTTGATGAAAAAGATAAAACTGCTAATTTAGCACCGCACATATGGGAAATAGGTTCTTGTTTCATATGTCTTTGTGTTACACATAGTCAGCTCTGCTTATTTCTCTATATATCTCGTGTTGAATTTTAGGATTAGTTCAGGATTTAAAAAGATATACAAAGTTCACAGTAAGAAGTCAAAGGCTTTAATTGACTTAATGTGATGAGTTGCCATTTTTTGTTGTCATTAGGTTAGTCAAACATTTGAATGTTAAATATTCTGCATGGGCTCTTTATAACTAATTTCACACACTTGTTAGGTGAGTAGGAAGACATATAGAAGATGTTGAAATTTCTTCCAGATATTTGTTGAAGCATCAGCCAGGAGGACTCACCTCCAGGGTGGGCAGGCTCAGTGATGCAGAAAAAGCTTCATGTACTTTCTGCTGCCTGGTGACTTAGGTGAGAGAAGTTACACTACATTTAAGAGAAGGTGATACTTTATGTATCTGAAATTAAATAAGGGAAAGGTCATCTAACATATTGAATGTATCCAAATCATAATGCAGTCTTGTTAACAATCAGTCCTAAACCAGAGCCAATTTTATGACTTGTCTTTCTTGCCTTTACCTGAGATGGTTTCGCTGAACTCTAGTGGCTGTCTCTGGACCCACATAGTTCTTGTGGTAAGCTGAGACCTGTTGTTCAACTCCATGTCTTTGGACAGCTATTGGATGAAGGTCACTTTGCTCTGATCCCAAGTGAGCTGCCTACACATACACCTCTACAGTTGAGTGCTGCACACAATCACAGAATATGCGGAGTTGGAAGGAACCACAAGGATCATCGAGTCCAACCCTTAGCCCTGCACAGGACCATCCCCAAGAGTCACACCATGTGCCTGAGTGCAGCCCAGGGCATGTGGATATTTCTAATGTAGCTTTAAAAACTCAGGTTTTATTGCTTCATGATGTCACAAACCTTAGAGTAAATGCTAACATAGTAGTTTGGCTAGTACCATTCCCACATCGTTCTCAGTTTCTAATGTTTTGAAATGGTGATGCCAACTTCTTTAACTTTAGTATATAAAGTGGATGGAAGATGAATTTAATAATGATTTTAATTCATTAGCAATAAAGTAGGAGATTGGGCTATATTGTTCTGGGTGAATCGAGAAATCATTATGTGATTGTATGTATCAAACGGAATCTGGCTCTTTGAAGGTTATAATTATTTTCCATGATTTTATTTAGTAGTTTTTGGGGTTGGTTGGTTGGTTGGTTGGTTGGGGTTTTTTTCAGTTTTGCACTTCTTGTATAGCTGGAAAGAATTTAGACCATTTTTTTCTCTATGTGTTTCTCCAGGTTCTATTTCAAAAATAGGCAGTGAGAGCTGTGCCTGTAATCTCAAGTACTGTTACTACAGTAATTTAAAGCAGTCCTCCGAAATTTGTCCAAAAAGCCATACAAGTCCCACAAGAAGGAATGTAATGCTAATGATTTTAAGCATGACTACTGATTTTTTTGTTTATGAAGCTCACTTTTGTTGTGTCTAACTTGGGGTAGGTGTTCATACAACCTTAAGGCCAATTTTCAGTGGATGGTTAGGTGTGTACTGTATTTTGAAAATATTCTGTATGTTATTTGTTCTGCCAGACGTAATGCCTACAAGGTAAATTTACATGTCCCATTGGTTTATTCTTTGACATTACTCACAGTTAATCTGTTTCTGTAAACAAATCTAGCAAATATGTGCCAGGCTTAAACTAAGATTTTGGCTGTGAACACATAATATCAATTTTTATGTTTACTCTGAAAGAACTCTCATACAGTGACAGAATGCTCTAGCTCCACTTTATGGAAGGAGATTTAAAGCAGAGTTTTCTCTCTGCACTTTAGTGCAGGTGCAAACCTTTAGGGTCCTGGGTTTACATACCCACTTGTCAAAATCAGGAACCTCTCTAGAGTGCACTCTGTCTCCTTTCTGGCTAAAGTACCTGTGTTTTCTTCACTGGGAGTGGGAGATGCCAGTTGGAAAGAATAAGACAAAAACAATGCAATCTGCGCTCCCATTCTGATTGAGGATCCAGGATATGGCTGCATTTTTGTACATGCCCTGAAGCTAGACATAGCCAGAGAGTTTTAAGATTCTTCAAGGTCATACAAAATAGTTTCAGATATAGAAGAAGAATATTAATTTGGATCACTCAGTTCAACTAAATATGATGCTTTTTGTCTATCTAATTAACTTTTGTACCTTTGTGTGTAGTTATATTTGATAATTGAACTGAAAAATTTAACCTAAAATTGGTACTTTCCTGAATGAAAGTTTGTAAGCCGCATTATACATTTGTCTATTTACTGAAGTTTCAATGGCAAAGAGCAGTCTGGCTTTTCTCCTTACTGCAGTGTCAGTTTGCTCTGTCGATGATTATCAGAAGCAGAAACAGGGGCTTCTCTAAATGTTCCATGCACTCTTTCTCCTGTTAGCTGTATGATATCTTTCAGAGCCTATCAAGATAAGCTTGCCTATTAGCAGATTTCTAACAAATGCCTTTCTTTTTAATATTGTTCATGGCTAGTCTGAATAAACAGTAAACATATGCTGTGCATAATGAAATTCTTCCATCTAATTTTCTATTGTATAGTGTTCACTCAAATTAGCTATTCATAAATATTCATATGATAAGACTGCTCATACTTCAGTTACTAAGTAGCATCCTTCCTTCCAGAAAACTCCCAGTCTTTTATAACAGTATGAGTTTTTTTTTCTTATTACCCAATGGAAAGAAAGCAGAATTTTATCTTCAGCCATCTCCGTTATGCAGTTTAGAGTAGAAGTTTCTGTTATATAAAGGAGATCGAGTCCTTTGTCTTATACTTCTAAGATGCCAAAATCTAGTGAGACCAGTACATAGTATCAGCCAAGAAAGTAAAATGCTCAGTGACATCACTAAAATCCAAAAAAGAAGATTGAAGCTGACACACTTACATGCAGATTGGTAGACCATGTAATCTCCATCATAGAAGTAGTCCACAGCCAACTGACGTGTGTGGTCAGTGATGCTGTTGGACATTCCCGTGAGTCTTGAAAGAAGCAAAGCACATATGGGAGCAGTCAGTACAGCAGTTGTGACACTTGCCCATCTGATGTTCAAGCACTAACACAAGTTGCTTTTGTGAGAGTTAAAATGTCTCTCATCTGCTGAAAACTCAATCAAAAATTACTCTCTTGTCCTGAAGCTATTATGTCTGCAACAGTCCCAGTTCTCCTTGCACAAATAAGAACAAGCCATATGTCCTCGCAGTGCAGCTCATTTGATATGTCTGAATGTAACACTAGCATCATGTGACTAGACTGTTCTTAGGAGGGATTAAGAAAGTAGATTTTTAGGCTACTGCATTGAGAAGACCTCAATGTCATGAAGCTGTATCAGGGGAGTTTGAGGTTACCTATTAGGAAAAGGTTCTTCACCCAGAGGGTGGTTGCACAATGGAACGGGCTTCTCAGGGAAATGGTCACAGCACCAAGCCTAACAGATTTCTAAGAGCATTTGGACGATACTCTCAGACACGTGGTGTGACTCTTGGGGCTGTCCTGTGCTGGGCCAGGAGTTGACTCAGTGATCCTTGTAGGCCCTTTCAAGCCAGGATATTCTATGACTCTTCTGAGCGAGCATGTGACAGAGATGGTTCACTCTTCTAGTGCCATCTGTGTAAATTATTTTTATCTTACTGCTGCAGTACTCTATTGGAAAGTCTTCAGTACTTTTCTCTCTATCTAAATTGCTTGCATCCTTGCAAAATACCAATTCTAAATCTACAAAGAACTTCTTTTGATACCCACTTTTAAGAACATTTGAAGCCATTGAATGGAATCTACTAACTGGAATATCACCATGTCAAGCTAAACAGGTCTTTTCAAAGCAAGTCATTCTCTCCTGTGGTTGCTGCACTTGTATTTGTACTAGTTACTTTTCATATATTGCCAGTGTGATGGATAATGCTTCTAGCAACACAGGCATTACATATATGTGGGTAAAAGGGGTACACTGCTTTTGCTCAGACTCCTGAGGCCTTGAGATTGCAAGTGCAGTATTAAACTGGCATTTTAGCAGTAGCACTGTTATGTTGCTCTTGGGAATAGAGAAGACTGTGTCCAAGTAGCCTGTGCCCTGCCAGTTTATTGGATCCAGTTAGACACGTTGTACAGACAAGTTGTACAACTTTGCTTTCTTCTTCCTTCTGAGCAGTGATTTTAATTTGCAAAATGGCTGAAGGAGCCTGCACCTCCACTGGAACCTTCTCATAGTTCATATACAGAAAAGGTTGAAAATTACTGAAGCCCATTATACACAGCCAGAAGGTGAGAGAAGGGAGGAAAAGCACTTTATTTCCTGTCTATTTCCTTGCATCCCCATCCAGCCAGCATTGCTGGTTGCTTGTCACTGCTGGTGAGAATGTCTGAGATGGCATGTCACTGCCTATATCAACAGTGCTGGCAGCCTTTTGGGGGTTTTTGAGAGGGAAAACTCCAGTGAAGTAAGCGGCATTCTAAATAGGAGAAGGTACTTAACAATGCATGGCAGTGGAAAGGCTTGTACCCACACTGGTGTGCTGGTCTAATGAAGTTAAACCCCAAGCATTTCTTTGGGCAAACCTCATCATATATTATTTAAAGAAACATCAATCAGAAAAATAACCAGCTTGCTCATTGAGGAAACAAAAGCCATATGGCAATTTGTCCAGCATTTAAGATGAGGAAATGGCAATCACTGAGTCATATACTACCTAATCACCTGGGGGAAAGTGTTTTTTCCTTATTCTGCTGATTGGTGTCTCTTGGAAACATCTTCTCTTGCTTCTGATTTTCCTCAATGAGAGCATAAATGGCACTGTGTAATTCACCTTTTCTGGTGAATTGGGCCTCTGTTGTGGGAGTCTCATTTTCCCTTCCTCTGCATGTCTTTTTCTACTGATCTTATTTGTTCTGTCTATGGCATCTCTGCTTCTGATACTTTCTTATTTCTCCCTGGGTCTTTTTCTGGCTTTCTGATGTACTTACTGAGGCAGGACAGGTAATACTGATTGCATTTGCAAGGAAAATACTATCAACTCATAGATTTTATTGTTACAGCGATCGCTAAATTTGCTCAAGTAGCAGAGTCATTCTGGGTTTGTTCATAAATTGTTGATTCACATAAAAAATAAAATAGAAGGTTCATTTTGGACATAAGCCCTGGTATGCTGTGTAATATAGTAATACGAAATTTCTCTCAGTAATTATTTCATCCAGTTTGTGGTAGATGTCTTGGACTTGCATGTTCTACCATTTAGAAATTGATGACTCATCTGGCATTGGCTACTGTCATCCTTCTTACCTGGGTTCTGTGCAGGCTGTTTCACTGTCCCACGTTAATTTTCTAAGTCTGGGTCCTTCAGGCTGTTACTGCTCTTTGTACGGTCCATGTATACACATAAGGAAAGGACCTTTGGCTTTCATTAGATATTACTTGGGAATTCTCAATTTATCTTTTAAAAATTCCAACCTAGACCATGTGATACCTAATTTCAAGTGGTTTCAGTTGGAGAGTTTGTCTTGAATCCCAGTGACAGGCTTTTTGATTTTTGGGTGGTTTTACAGCTTTTTTCACTTGAAGTAATCTTTGTTTTGCTATTAAGCTCACTGTGGGGAGGGACAGCTATGCTATTGTGTTTACTTTTTTGTGTGTGTCACAGCAACTATGATTCTAGTTTTAACAAGTATATTTCATAATACAGATGAGTATTACTGATTGATGCCAATATGCCAGATGTATCTTCCACCATTTTTGTTGTCTATTCTTGTCTTAAACAGAGACATTTGGTGAATTTCCTTTTCTCATCAAGTTTCTCAACAGTTAAAATTGCTCAGAGGGGAGCTGATAAATAATTTACAAATGTGAATCTCTAAGTGCAATTAATTTTTCACATTGTAGGTTGATCTGACAGTTGTATGTTTATAAATATAACTACGTATGTTCCAATTTAATGGAATCTTTTTTTTGCTTGCTCCTTTTTATTGGAGTCATTATGAGAAGTAGGTGTTGCCTGACTAGGTGAAAGTTTGAGTTAATGTTTTTGAAATCTCTTTTAGCAAAGTTAAGCTCAATATACTGAAGCATGCCATGTGAATGGAACTGTAGTAGAATGTGCTCTTCCTATACTATCCCCATGCTTTAGTTTCACATGCATATGTATATTGCCTTATTTCTGAATTTGTGCTCTTTTTATGTACATTTTTGCATCTCAGTTGTGTTTGCTTGTTGCATTTGGAAGACACACTGCAATATCTCCGCTGCTCTGCTGCCCAGTAGGTGAGGAGCAGTGTCCTGGCACTGGTGGTTGGTTGTCTTTCTGTATTTCATCCCTAATCAGCTGCCTGAAAGAGGAATAAGAAAGCAAGAAGATCGTGCTTATTGCCATGCCTGTGTCTTTGCAGGGATGTAAGAGCTACTTCCTAGCCTGGGCATGCTCTTTACATTACAGTCTAACTTTTAGCATCCAGGGCTCATTTTTGCTCTGATGGTCACAATTAATTGTTGATACATTGTAACTGATTTTTTTAAATTATTTTTGTGGTAAAGAGCAAAATTCTGAATGTAACAAGCGTACCTGACAGGTATTAAGTCACAGGCTGTGTAATTTCCTTGGAAGTTTATTATGGCGCAGATACGTCCTTGTATGTGAAATCACTACATGCATAATGGGATAGGAAGGTTGTGATAAATATACTAGTCTAAATAGTAACAGGCACTCACATACTGCTTATTATTACACACAGCACTGTGTATTCAAAGCTGGGAAATTACCACCTCCTCTACATTAATGAAGATGTGAGTGTTCAGGGATGTATCTGTGATGGGAAGGGTTCAGGGACCTACCCTGAACTTGTCTGATGGCTATTTAAAGCTCAAGTGGCTTACACAGGTAGCAATGTGTGAGGTTGCCAAAAGCTTTTGGCAGCACAAAGCCTGGTCCAGGCCGCATCAGGACATCTCTTTGCCAGGCAGAGGGCAGGACAGAAGAAGTAGCAGCAGTAGCTATGCAGTGTGACAGGGCAGGTGAAGGGAGGTCAGGCAGGTGAGTTTCTGAGGCCTTTGTGCCTCCACAGATTTTACTGCAGCAAGGTTGTGAAGAGACACAAAACCTAACTAGAGGGGCTGCATCAGCAAATAATTTTGTAATTGACCAATTAATTACTGTTTCGCTTCTGGAAAGTGTTTTGGTGTACCTACAGATACCTGAGTTTCTTTCTGAGACTGTTGCCTCTGCTCCAGGATTTGTACAACACAACTGTAATGGCAAAGGGTTTTTAGGCTTGACATCACAGAATCACAGCATCACAGAACATGCTAAGTTGGATTGCACAAGGATCATTAAGTTCAACTCCTGGCCTTGCACAGGACCATCCCCAAGAGTCACACCATGTGCCTGAGAGTATTGTCCAAGTGCTTTTTGAACAAGCACAGGCTTGGTGCTGCGACCGCTTCACTGGAGAGCCTGTTCTAGTGCCCAGACACCCTCTGCGTGAAGAATCTTTTCCTAATATCAAACCTAAACCTCCCCTGACACAGCTTCAGGCCATTTTCTGGGTCCTGTCACTGGTCACCACAGAGATCAGTGCCTGCCCCTCCTCTTCTTCTCATGAGGAAGTTGTAACTGCAATGAGGTCTCCTCTCAGTCTCCTCCAAGCTGAACAGACCAAGTGCCCTCAGCCGCTCAGCACTTGGCTTACACTGAGACAGCACCTTGAAAGCAATGCCCAGTGATACTTTTGTTGCAAACCAGCTGAATTAGAGAAATGATCAGAAGGAGGTGCAGAGAAGAGAAAGGGGAAAAGCAGATTGTCACTGTGAAACAGTTATCTTAGGCTGGGGGAGACAGTTGTCCAGGCATAGGAAAATCAAACTGTATGAGATTATAGAACCCAGCACTAATTGTAGCTTTTCCCACCTGACCTCCTTTTTAATGAAATCATAAATGCCAAAATACTATTTTTATTTATTTTTTAAAATAATTTTCTGGGTACATATAGAGCATGGTGAGCATTATGCAGAAGAGTGGGACAGAGAACCTGTGAACAAAGCAGGTAGCGACAGGCATTACCAACCAAGATAGTTCACGGTAGAGTCCAGACATGCAATTAAAGCAGAATGCATCTCTCTTTTAGAGCAGATGGACTGCAGTGGTATTGTCATTTAACCTCCAAGTGTCTTCTCAGGCTATAGTGGTGTAAGTTCTCCTTGGGCTTATTTATCTGAGTCATTAATAAGTCATCAGAGTAATTCTCTTTCCATATGAGGTTATGGAAGAAAGGCATGTCTGGGTGCTCCTTAGCAGTCAGGAAGGAAAGGCTGCCACGGACAAGGAGTCTGAGCTGTGTGCAGAGAAAGCTCTTTGGTCTTTGGATCACAGTGAGACTCATTAGTTTTTGAAGAAAAGCTGAAAAATGTGATTTCATTGAGGGGAGGTGGGGGTGCAGCTGTAAGTCTGCATGCTTGCCAGTGTAGTGAGCAGCTCAAAATTACAGCCTGTAAATAGATGTACATATTTAACCTCCTAGAAGGGCTGTAGCTCCCTGCTGTAGTACAATAAGAATAGTAATACTTACCATTTAGATTGTGCTTCTATTTTCAGAGCTGTGCCAGTGTTAGGTATTTGAATGTAAAGCGGGCGGGTTATTGTGAAAAGGATGTTAAGCTTTTCAGTTTCAGGAGAGGGGATGGGATGTTATTTTGCATACTCCGCAGAATAAAAGGAGTTTCAGACTCCTCTACTTTCGCACTGGGGGCACGCTGTCTTTCAGCCTTCTTCCAGGAGCGACTCTCACGGGGGGGGCTGATTCCCTCCCAGATCTGACCACCACAGCCCTCAGTAATTATAGCAGCGTCTGAATTCTGAGCTAAAAACAGAAGTGCAGCATGTGCCTATTCCCCATGTGATTCAGAAAGCAGGAAATTGAAAGAGCCTGACTGAGAGGAGAGGGAGTGCAAAGCAATAGACACATCTAATATTTGTCTCAAACCTGCTACGCCTGGGACGCAGGAGCTGTCATCTGCCGGCGCTGATTCTGCGTGCAGCCAGAGCAGAGCCTGATTGGGTGTAGTAGGACCTAAGGCAAGGGGGAGAGGCAGCGCGGAGAGAGTTGGGCTCGCCGCACCGAAATGTAAACACTGGGAAGCGAGAGGGAGTCTGACGCCTTTCTGCTCCCAACAGCGAGCAGCTGGCTCTGGGCTCCCATGGCTCCGGCAGCGCACCTCTCGCCGGTCGAGCCGCGCCTGGCTTGATGAACAGAAAGTGGCATTCGGAGGATCTCCTGCCTGTGGATATAAATAGGGGGCAATCGGGATGCGCTAGCTTTCGCCGCCGGCGCCGCAGCTCCTTCGTGCTCCGCGCCGCAGCTGGGACAGGGCAATGGACATGAACATGAAGAAGTTCACAGTGCGTCGGTTCTTCTCAGTCTATCTCCGCAAAAAGTCTCGGTCAAAGAGCTCGAGCCTAAGTAGATTTGAGGTAAAATTCACCTTAACTTTGTTAAATATAGCAAATACCATTAGGTGCAGGTAACCGAGGTGTAAGAGAATGCCTGCATTTACTGATGTGATAAGTAGTTAAAGGTGCTCTTTTCCTGGAGGTGCTGATAGTCGCACGTAATATGCTTTGTTTCTGTGTAATTCAGTGCTTCTTCGCGGTAGTATTCAATACATTGCATAATATATTTAGTGTGTTGCCAAGGATCCTTTCATCAGCCTTGCAGGGGAGGAGGAAGCTGGTTCAGGACATCACGAAGTTGTAGGAAATAATTACAGATCCACTTAAATTAGCACAAATGACACCATACTTTGAGATAATATCATGTTTTAGTCTTCCCCTGCACACATACCATTCTTTCTTAGTGCTAGATTTCCAAATAATTCATTTGCTAGTGCTTTTTATGCATACCTGGTATGTTAGATAGCAATTTTCTTGCTTGTTTCTCTATAGGTTCTCATGTTTGCCCATATTTTTTGCATTTATCTTCTCTCCTATGCATTTTCCCCAGTATGTTTTAATTTATTTTGTTGCAGGAGAAGTTGTTCTTCAGGAGCTGGGGGGTCAATGTCAAATTAAACATATAACGATTTTGCAGTGTGGGGAGATGAAGGCAGTTCAAGTCAGAGGTATTAGCAAATGGGAATGTGTGAATGGGTTAGAACCGGAGTTTCTGTCTCCCTTCCTCGAACCATTGTTCTTCATTCCTATATTTGGAGCTCTGAACAGTCGGCAGGATGTGAGATCAATTGAATAGATGTCAGTTATATTTATGTTGTTCACTTTATCGTTGCAAATGATCTGCAACCTCTGCATTAAAATAGAGGTAGATGGGGCCTGATTCCCTTCTGTCTCACATTTATTTTGTGCTGGTGTACTTCAACTGACCTCTGAGGAGTTACTCTGATTTGCACTGGTATTCCCAGGAGTAGGATTAGACTTAGGCTGTGTGAATACATTTTAAAATGTATTCCCTTAGTGTCCTATTTAAAGCACCAGGTAATTGTTTGAATGTAAAGTTCTTCATGTGTCATTGCTTTAACAGGACATGAAGAAAAGCAGAGTTTTTGGCCTGTGTGGTTTTTGGGTTTTTTTTGTTTGGTTGGTTTTGAAAAAAAAATTTCTTTCTTAACTCTTTCCAATCAACTTTATTGAAAATGATCGTGTAAGGTACCTAATTTTATTTCCATCATCAAATAGCCATGTCATGCATTTAAAACAAATTAATAGCTCCCTCCTGGCACCAACCCTGTCCCTGTGGGACAGAGGGGATAGGTGGGGATACCATTCCTTTCCTTGTATACCCAGAATTGCAATGTTTAAACTAGAATAAATATTTTTTGTAACATATTGTAAATTTTCTAACCTGGTGCTCCACCAGGGACAACAGAAAAGTAGACATGGAGTTACATGAAGGAGTTCTGAAACAAATGAGTGTCTTCACAGGCTGCTAGTATCAGGATGGGATGTTAGGAGGGAAGGTGATTTGCAGAGAGCAGAGTCCCACCAGGTCTCATAACTATTCATTTGAAAGTGCCATAGTTTGGGAGAAACAGATTCCACCACACTAGTTATTTAACTAACTGGATAATCTAGCTGGATGACCAGAACCACTCAGCATTTGTACCAGGGTAGACCTTGTTTCATTAGGAAAAAAAAAAAAAATGGGAGAAAGAAAAAGTCTGTACAATCTCTTTGATCATCAGTATTAGATTTGCTGGACTTTTTCAATAATTATGAAATAGTTTTTCCTTATGTGAGTTTTATTATAATGATTTTTTTTTCATGATTTTATATTATTTGTTTCAAGAAGCAGCCTGATACATTTCCTATTGCACATGTAGCTTCAGAGCATTTTGTCCACTTCCCTGCTCTCCCTTGGCTTACCAGTAATAACCAAGTTGATGCAAAGTGACTCAGTATTATAATGCAACAGGGAATAGGGGTTGTTCCAACTAGGAAGAAAAAATGATTCATAAAATCTGTTCTGCTGTTTCAGTGTGAAAATCATCAAAGATGCTCTTGCTTAGAGGGGGAAACTAAACATGAACATCAAACCCCCTCTGTGGTTTCCATCCCTGAGTACTTCTGTGTGTAAATTTGTAAGTGTACACTAACAAGTGCTTGTCAGACAAACAGAAAGTATAACGAAGAGTGTTGGTAGCTGGATTTTTAGAAGTCAGAATATTCTTCATCCTAATAGGGAGGTATTTTTAAAGACGCAGTAAAAAGTTACTGTTTATTACGTCATGTAATGAGTAAATAAAGGGAAGAAATTTGGAGAAAACACATGTGGCATTGCTTTGCTTAGTATGCATTAGCTAATGTACCTGGTAGAAATTGTGCTGCAAAATGTCATTTAAAATTTAGAAGGGAATGTTTTTTCCTAAATTGTGTGGAATTTTTGTTATGGTGTTCTTTTGACCAGGTGGGAAAGAGGGTTGAAGGGTTTAAGATCAATACTCCTAGTATCTTTAAAATACCACTATTAGAGGAGATTAGAAAATAAAAATATTAGTTATTAATATAATGATGAATTAAGTTTTCTACCGTGGTATTCTGTGCTTTAAATTCCCTTGCAATGAGCTTCATAGTTGCCAAAGCAGGGATACAGATGCAGAATATGACTTAGCAAATCACAGCTGGTAAGTTGACCTTTGCTTTATTGTTTCATATACCAATATCATGCTATACCTGAAAAAAACAAGGTCATTGCCTTATGTAGATAGCTGGGTTGCACATCTTGTCCTGCTATAAGAGGAAGAGCACACTCTGGTAAATTAAATATTACAGGGATTTCGTTTCGTTTTGCCTAAAATGTGCACCCTTTTTATTGTTCTGGGAAAACCTGGATGAAATTTGAACTTATTTGGCTACAGTTTTGGGGTTTCAGTTTATATTATTTTTCAGTATGGCCTGCATTGTCCTTCATTTATAAGGTATCTAGTGACGTAATTTTATTAAATGTGCAGAGCCAAGTTTTGCCCTTCTGCACGCACAGAGTTCTGATTGAAGTCAGCTGAAAATTCAGCAAACTCAATGGGAACTGCATGTGTGCATCTGAGAAAGGGCTTTGTTTATGGCTCTTGCTGAGTGTTGATGAACATGAATGTGAAACCATGAGGAGAAAGTACGCACAGTGTGGATCTGCTAAAGACTTTGAGACCCAGCAGAATGCATCTTCTGGCAGTGAGCAATATCCCTTGATTTATAAATCAAAAGTTAAATATGCCATTTGGATAAGCTAGGAAATACTTAAGCATGTAAAGTATTTGATTATGTTTATTCCAGTGATATGGGAGTGAGTTTTTTGTGTGTGTGTGTGGTTTTTATTTGTTTGGGGGTTTTGTTTGTTTGTTTTAAATTACCAATTAAAATATTGCCTTTTATTCTTTAGGGAGGTTTATCTGTCTTTTGCATTCCTGATGTATTTTTAATTCATCATTCTTACTCTTTAATTTTTTCTTTTAATTCTTGTTTAATCTTACTGGTAAGATCCAAATGAATCCAAATTGTTTGATCTATGTATGGGGCACAGAGCCTAGCAGAGTTCCTGCAAATTAATTCAAAATTAATTTGGAGACTGGTGTGTCTCGGCATAGTCAGTTGTGAGAGGCAGGACCTCCTGTGGATAATTCAAGTGTGGATCCTCTTTTGGTTCCAGGACTGGCACACAGGAAATGGAAGCGAGCCTATGCAGACTGGTAAGGAGAAGTGCAGAAGGACTGGCACTGGCTTTTTACTACTTTGTTATGAGAGATTTTCAGTTCTAATCTTAGGCTCTGATTCTGATTTCCTACAAGCTAAAGTTGCAGCAGCCTTAGAAAAGTTGCCAGTAAACACTGAGCTAGGCTGCTCCTTTTGCACAGTGGGCTGGAGGAATGCTTCACTTGCAAATGCTTGTGACTTCTGCACCTGTATAAAAACCAATTCTGTTCTTTATCAGTAATATGTCTTTTATTCTGTCTTCCTTTTTTTATTTTTATAGTTAATCACTTGGTAGAGGAATAGAGTCTGTCTGTCAAAGGTTAGCCAAAAAAAGGCAAGTTGAAGAAAGGAAATTGGGATTAAGAGCCCAAGAACAGCTCTGCAAGGTGCAAATCCTGAGGCAGCTTTAGTTTTTGGTTGTTTTTTTTTTTTTTTTTCCTGTGGTAATGATCATCTTTGTGCTGTGTGTTCTTGTTACAGCAAAAGTTACTGATGCTATTGTTGTGTCTAACTTCCCCCAGCTGCAGGCAAGACTTTTATGAGGAAATGCTGCCATTCTTATAGTCTTGCATGGCTTGCTGGGGGGAAGGGAGGCAAAGTGGGAAGAGCAAGCAAGAACAGGGGGAGCATGTGGTCCATGAGATAGGTCACTTGAGGAACCAGGTAATCCATTTTTCAGGCTCATTTTGGCAACTTGCTCTTTCATTGCAGATGGTTCAGACCTTTGCATTTCAAAATGCAAATTTTGATGAATATTCAAGTCCTTTGATACTATTCTATCTATTTACATTGGCTTTGGTGGTAAGAGAGCATACTTATATGTTTACACATTCATAATAACAAAATTGCTCCCCAATTACTTCTGATTTTATTCCAAATAAAGTCTCTTGCACCTCCGGCTTCCTATGTGATCCTCTCAAGAAACCTCAGATTAATTACTCATCTACCGAAAGGGAAAATTAAGCAGGTAGATGTAGGGGTAACTTGTCCACAGAAAAATCATAGAAAGTTTGGGCTGGGAGGCACCAAAAAAATTTTAATCTGCACTCCCTCCTCTTCCTCCTTAGGCAGCATCAGCTATATCTAAACCATTCCACCAAAGATGTTTTCCTAAACTCCTATTCAAGGCCTCCTGTAGTAAATGCCCGTAACCTCCTTAGGTTGTATATTTTGCAACATTATCCTTAGCACCTGAGAGTTTTTCTAATGTCTAACACAAGTTTTGCTTATGGCAATTTAAGCCTGTGTCTTATTGTCCTCTCCATTGTAACTGTGAAAGAGATGGTTTCCTTTCCTTTGCAGCAGGATTTGTATGCATTTGAAAGATTTTCAGGTCCCTTTTCCCAGTCTTTGCTGAAGGGTGGGAAAAATGTCTTTCCTCCTTTTCTGAACTTAGGGCCTTCCTAAGTATGAGACCTTGGGCTAGTAACAGCAACATTGTTAGGGAAAATATCTTCCTTCTTTTGGATGCTAATCGTCCCTTGTAAAAATCACTTATATTTCAAAGGCCCCTACCCTGTCAAGGACCGATCCAAATTGTCGTTTTAATGCTCCATTTCCACCATCTAAATGCCCTGATCTGATGGTATTTGGCATCCAGGCGAGAGTTGACAGACTTGATCCGTGGGCTGTGACATCAAATCAGTTCTGAAACGCATCACAATTAAACATAAGCTCTGGTCACATAGCCAGGGTACATGAACGTTTGGGCATAGAGCAGTGGTCTGGGATCATCATATAAGAGGTCTTGTTTTTGTTGTGGGATGGGCCATGTCTGATCAGCTGATAGGACACACACGTGCATACCTTGTGTGACGCAGTGATATGGCAAACAAGTGCTTGATCATGGTCATGAGCTAACAAATGAATGAAGTGGAGAAGCCAGTGCCCTGTCTGTTAGCCAGGTTCCCCACGGCTGGAGCATTTGTATACGGCTGTACAGGAGAAGAAGAACTGAACCTGGTTGACGGGTTGGAACCTGTGGGCAGCTGAGTCCCCACCTAGCAGTTATGTGGAGTTATGTAGTTTTATGCAAGTGGAAAATGTATAATTTTATTCTAGGTTTTAGCTCATAATATTATGTCTTGTTTGACCCTGTGGCATAAAAAGTCTGTTCTCAGGAGGGCTTAGCTCTCCTGTACCTATTTCTATTATCGGTAGCATTTGATTCATGCATTTTTCTGCAAGTCTCAGGAGAGAACTCCTTTTGTGTGTGCTTTCTGCATTTGTGTCTTCACAGATAACAGGAAACATTTCTAAAGGAAGACAAAAATCAGAACAAAAAGCCTCCTTATGTTGATTTACCAGTTACTCAAGTACAAATACTTTTCATCTAAATATTTGTTTGTCATTTCCTTTGTTCGCTTAACAAGACTTACTGTCCCAGTTCAGCCAGGATTCAGTAAAAGTAATTGCTGTTAAGACTCAAAGTACTACAGAGAAGCAGCAGTTAGTTCCACACACAGGACACACTCTCTGTGTATGCCATCAGCTCTTACAGAGTACAGTTGTGCTTCCTGGAGAACAGAGTCACAGGAAATGGAAAAGAATGATTGGATCACTACATCTGCCTTGAGAACAGCTCTCTAACTGAGGACGTGTAAGGAAGCAAGTGATACATCTATTCAAGGTCCTCGCACAACAGCTACAATTCACACACAGGAAAGGGCCTTCCAGGCACGCAGTTTGGGATGCATGTTCCGTCACTGGGTGCATGGGTGATGATGGGGTGGTCACAACATGGCTTTGCAAGACTTTAAAGGGAGCAATCATCCTTTAGCTGGGCAATCTCTCTCAGTACTTTGAAATGTACTGTATTTGAAATGTGTCAGAGCTGCATTTACTGTGGGATGCAGGAGAACTTAGAGCTTTCTTCTAGCTGAGAGCTGGGAGTTCAAGGATACTGGAAGTGCAAAGCATTTAGAGCAGAGAAGACAAAATCATGATGTTTCTAATGAAGAAAAACTTTTCCTCATATTGCAATAATATTATTAGCCATTGTGTAGCAGTACACAGGCAAGAAGGGAAGATATAGGTTACCAATGTGCTTTCAGATGGTAAGTAATGATTATAATTGGCAAAATGCCAATTAACTTATTAAACTTTAGCACATGAACTCATATAAAGTTCAGATGTAATTAAAGGGTGTCATGCCTCTTTCCTGCAAGGCCAAATCTGAACCTGTGACTGGCAGAGGGCCATAAATAATTCTCTTCTCAAGAATTGTTGCAAATAAACTGAAGGTTTGGCAAGGAGGGGAACTGAGTGTGTGGGATTTGTCTATAAAATTCACCTTTCTCTGTCATTAAACAGCAAAGGCTACTTTGCAAAGGCTACTACTTGCTTGCTCTCAGAAGCATCACCCTCAGACAATTTTGTGGTACCCTCTTTTGGTGTCTAGTAGGACAATATTAGCCTGGTACTACAAAATGGGGCTTCTTTAGGGATATTTGATGGCTGGGTTGTGTCAGTTCATGCTGTACATTATGAGTAAAAAGTAGTGGTGAGCTGAGTTTGATAGTAGGCAGGAAAAGAGATTTTTTTTTACTTATTTTGTGTAAACATGTGGAATATGTTTTACGCATGTGTATATACGTTCATAATCTGGGATTTTACATTGTACCTTTTCTTTAAGTTCTCTACAACCAAACAAGGAGAAAACTGGTATGATTAGACTTTTCTCAAAGTCTGTGTGGAAATTCAGCTTAGAAACTAATTTAGTACAGGTTGCTGTTTCTACTACGAATAAGGAAATAATATTTAAGCATGATAAAAAAATTTCTTCTGTTAAAGAGAAATATTAGAGGCTGGCCTTAAAAACTGCAGAGAAAACTTAGTGCTGAACTTGTGAGTTTTTTTTATCAGTATTTACAAGATTGAACCTTAGACATCTCCATATACATATTAACACAAATCTGTGTTCCAGACTCAAAGCCTTACTATGTTCCTAGGGGAGAAGGAATCCAGTAATACCTTCAGCTAGCAGTATGGTAAAGGATGCTATATGCCATAAAGAGTGCATGAATTAGGTGGTGGTGGTAAAAAACCACTCAAAAATGTTTGGAAGAGTTCAAACCCTTAGACTGAAAAGATCTGTGTATTGTAGAATGTGTTTTGGGATTGAACATTTTTTGGAGTGGTAATACTCTGGAGAAAGAGGATGTGCCCTTGGCATTCATCCTATTGTCCCAGAAGTCAGTGCTGCTGAGCAGTGCTCACACAGCACCGAGGCTGTGTCTCCAATATTCCCACACACACCAGTAGTCTGAGGATGGGCAAGATCTTGGGAGGGGACATAGCCAGGACAGCTGACCCAAACTGACCAAATGGATATTCCATGCCATATGGCATCTGCTCAGGTATAAATGTTAAGAGAAAGCAGGTGACGGAGCATTTGTTGTTAATACTATTGGTCTTCTGGAGCAACCACTGCACATACTGAAGTCTTACTTCATAGGAAGTGGTTAGACAAAGCCTGCTGATGGAATTGGAGATTATATCTCTTGTTGTTCTTTGCTTTTGCATGCAGTCTTTGCTTTTGTTTATATTATCTTTACCCATTAGGATTTTTTCCATCTCTCTCTCTACTGTCCAACTGAGGAGGGGAGTGATAGAGAGGTTTTGGAGGGCACCTGGCATCACCACATTTGGTTGGAAGGGGGAAAGTTTTTTCTTTTAGTAGAAATTTCTGGTTTTTTTCTAGTGAGTAACAAAGAAAATCCTGCAGCATTTTAATTTTGTTTTCTCCACTTCCATGCTGAGAGCAACTAATGGAAAGGTTCTATGACTCTGACAGATATCTTTGTCTTTAACTTCTGCATCAGCAGATCTCCATGCCAGTCTTTCCTGTATGATACAATCTCTGTGACTACAAAATGCCTGGGACAGCAATTAAACATTGTAATTGCATTCATTTTAAAGCCATCTCTCTAAATATCTGAAGCCCTGCTGGATCTGCTGCTAGTCTGCGCAGTATCTACCTTATTCCTGTATGGTAATTCATTGCAAGTATTGCTAAAGTATAAACTGAAAGTGAGGCTTTATATTAGATTATTTCTGTGACACAGTTCAAGACCATTTCATATCACTAGATTTGAATTTTTTGAGTACTGATTTTGTGTAGATGTTAAATAGTAAATACTTCAGAAGTTTTTTTTTAATAACATTTAATTATGTTGTAAAAACTCTAAGCTTTTTTATGGCAAGTAAAATCACTAACTTTTCTTCCCCAAAAACACTCCTTAATTTTTCATTAAATCAATACTGTCAAGATAACTAAGCTAAGACATTTTCAAAATCAGAACGTTTTTCACATGTAGGCTTTTTATGGCTGATCTGAAGCACATTGCGCTGCTTAAATGAATGGAGAAGATGATCTATCTGTTCTTGTTTTCCAGATTCTCGTACCCTTGGAAGTTACTGTCTTTGTATGTGACAACTAGTGCAATAGGCATAAAAGGAGGAAAGGAAATTTTGATAATTAGTCTTAGCCCTTACTTTTGCATTCTGTCAACTTCTCCTTACAAAGAAGGACCACATGTTTAGGCTCACTCAAGAAGTAGATGAAAGTGTGTTGTCTGAATGCACACAGGAAAAATGCTGTGTAGTGTAAAGGCAGGAAAGTCCCCACTGAAACAGACATCGACTAATCCCTCTCAGTCTCTTCAGCATTGTGAAGTTTTCTAGGTTTATGCCAGTCAGAGGTAATAATAATACTGTTTTATTTTCATGATTGAAGCCCCCTTTTTTTCCATGGTAAAGTTTTAGCAATTTGTAAGCCAGAAAAGAGGTAAAGCTGGTCAAGCAGGAGTTGGATCAAACTAAGCTGAGGGGGACTGAAGGGAGACTTTGTTCTCTCCTTTAAAAAATATGCATTATCCTTAGTTTGGTGGCTAACTCAAGCCATTATGTCACAAGGATGAACAGTTTGGGGACATTTTTTCTGGTCTGAAAAAAAGACAGTTGCATGTACCATGTTAACTGCAAACTAATAGAAGACAATACAAATCACCTGTGTTACTAGAGCTGGAGATAAAACAGTCCCATGATCTGCTGAGATTTGGTTTTTCCCCTGTGATTTCAAGTTTTTATGCATTTGCAGAATTGAAAAAATCCATACTAAAAGCACACTTCAAGTGCATCTGTTTTTTCTTTTCATACTTTTGTGGAAAAGTTAATGTCACATCATAATATAACCAATCGGCAATGCTGATAAGGATGGTGGGCTGCAGAAGTTACTCCATCTGCAAAGTAAGTGTAGATAATATTTACTCACCTCTGTTCCACCAGTACAATTATGGCAGCCTCCAGAAGTTTTCTTTTCCCTTTCTATGACTGTAATGCCATCGATCCTATAGCATCCCTTCTTGTATAGCAGAGACATTCAATCTGTAGTTACTTTTCATCTGAAAGATCATGTGCTGAAAAAACCAACATCTTTTGCTTGCTAGTATGAAATGAATTTCTAAAAGTCTTCTCAGCAACATGGATTTTGTATTCTAGCAAACAAATTTTTCATTTTTCCCAGACAGGAAAACCTGTGTGGGACATGGGAAAGAATACCATTAATAGTTCTGAGGACTTCCAAGGCATAGACTACCTATATTGATTATCTGCCAAAATATATACACTTTAACCCAACTGCCATTTTGAAAATATTCTTTCCACACATCAGGGCAAAGTTTACTCTTGAAAATGGGTATTCCACTATGAAAGGGTATAAGTTACCTATAATCACATTGTTTGATTAGTCAAAGGTAATTATGGGAATGGTGCCAACTACCAGGTTTTTGCTTGCTTGGTTTAAAAGCTTTTTCTTCTTCTATAACAGGTTTATAAAAGAAGCCAAAAAATTAAGTGATATTTGTATTGAAAGAAGTTCTGCAAGAGGCAGACATTTGATGTTATGGGAGGAGTTGTTTCCTTGGAGTTGTAAGGAAAGTCTTAAGTTTTTGACTTAATATTTCCATCTTTCTCATGAAACATGTCAAGTGAGTGAATTAAAAATGTAATCTTTTCTAGTGCAGACAGTCTGGATCATTTCAAAAACAGAGTTTTTTGGAGAGCCTTATTTATGAGAAATAAATCCATCCTTTGCTTCTGCTCTTGACAACTTGTTCTTCTATTGATCACTTCAGGGTTTTTTCTTTGCCTCTTCTTTTGTGCTCATCTGTTCCTCCCTGTTGTTAACCACATGCACAACCATAGCAATTATAAGCTGTCCCCAGGGAAGTGGGGTACTTACAAAACATTTATGCACTACAGCCAAGAAAAAGTTTGCCCTTTTACCGTAGCTTTTTAAATCCTTCTGCTGGTGTTAAATTCATGGCACTGAAAAAAATAAGAACAGAGTTCTCTCCATGGAGTACCAGTATGGTCTGCAAGCACTCATTTATCTTTCTGGTGATCAGAGTGCTGTAGCTGTCTGGGATTTTGCATCATCTCTTTAGGGAGGCACATCAACTCTCCCTTTTCCAGTTACTGAGGAGAAGAAATTAAGTTGTTTTGTCCTCCTGGGATATGATTCTTTACTCTTGTCTACAGGCTTTTCTTTCCCTTCATAAATAAAGGTTTAAGATTTGAATGTGCTGTGCACTGGTGTAGAATCACACAGCTGGACTGCGGAAATGCTGAGCTCCGCATTCATGGGAACTGTGCCCTTGAGACCAGGCTCTTGACTCCTGGTGTCTACTGAAACTCATTTACCTTCTCAGATGTTTCCCTTGTAAGGTAACAGTCCTGCTTTTTCCTTCTTCCTCACCCTATCATTCATCTTATTCAGCTTTTTTGGTTTATGCTTTATACTCAAACAATGGGAATCACATGTTTTTGCTTTTCTTGTACTGCCTCTGTTTTAGTACTTTCCACCCTCAGTTTACTGCAGTTACTGGGGAGTCATCAATGGAAACAAAGCTTTGTTTGAGGAAGTGCTGATTAAGAGGAGATACCTCCAAGGCTGGACAGTGGTCAGATAGCTCCAGAATAAATCCCAAATGCAGTACTTACTACATATCTTAGAAATGTCCCCACCTCATATACTACAGACCTTGCCTATTTCTCTTCAAATGACTCTGCATTCTGGCTTTATATAGTTCAAATGTCTTGTGATTATTTCTCCTTCAGGGAGAGTAGCAGCAAAAACTCCTAGGAAGTCCCCTTGCATCACAGGCTCCCGAGTGTATTGTTGAGGGTTTCATACCTATGAGTCAGCTCTGCTTCCAACTGAGCAGAAATGTCTGTCTGGGATTTTAGCTTTATATAGTACCATCTTCACAGCACCTCTGCTCTGATTTTAAGGCATGGTTACTATGGCATCTACGATATCTTAGAAAATAGTGAAATAAAAGTATCAGTGTTAACACTCTGTGTTGCATAACAACTTTTGTTTCTATTTCGTCTGTGTGTTTTCACACTCTGGCTGTTCTTTTAAACCTTGAGGAAAAAAACTCATAATGAAATGAGCTGCTTATTTTGGTCCACTGTCATTTCAGATATGTGAAGTCACACAAAGCCTTATGGCTTTGAATGCTTTCTGCTCAGTCATCATCCATTTCAAGTTGCTGAAAGGAGTAAACTTATGTAGTTGTTCATCTTGGGATTTTTGTGACAAATTTCAAACTAAACTGCATTAATTTAGTCATTTATGAAAAAAAGATCTTCCACTCAAACCACTTTACTCTAGTGGTTAAGGACTGCTTCTCTTAAATTTGTAATGCTGTAAAGCCTAAACCAGTGCAGACCTACACAATTCAAAGCAAATGAAAATCAAATTAAATTGCTCTTTTTTCCCTCCCTGGAATTGTAATCAGATCTGAATCAGAAGCCAACTTGTATTGCTTTTGTTGTGACACTTAACACAGTACCTGACTGGCATCGTTGTTTATAGAGCAGTATTCTTTCCTCATTGCCAAAATTCAAGATGTAGCAGAATGCATTAGCAACCTGCTCTAGGTAAACTTCCCTGTCTTCTGTCTCTCTTCTGGGTGGTGGCCTCAAGTTGTTGACAAGGGCTACCCCAAAAATAATGTTGCAGTTTAATGAGTAAGTGCATCTTACATGATTACTAACTTTTGGGCTAGCATAAAACTGGTGTCATCATAACTGAACGTGTAAAAGAGAGCTGTCCCCCTGCCAAGCCTGAGAACCTAGAGGGCTAAATTTGATTGTGTTGGAGGTTAAAGTGTAGGATAGCCACACATCTGGTTCTGAAATCACAATATTCTATACATTTGGCCTGTAAAATATACTGAGATTGTTAAATCATGAATCTCCCTTTTTCTCAGTGTAATTTTAACTCTTGCCTAACTGGGTCTTAGGCAGTGCCTTGCTCTTTCCTCCTACACCAAAAAATCTTCAAGGCATATTCATAAAATAAAACCAGCTAAGTGAATCTTAGCCTGCTGAGTTTCCCAGTCAGAAGTGGATGGACAAGGTGTTCTGTTATCCCAGCAGGGAATGGTTGTCTTGTATGCAAACCAAAATATTGGGATCTTACACTTTTTCTTTACTTTTCTGAAACAGTGATGTGACAGTGTGCTGTGTGTCTTGTGCAGTCATCTGAAGGGGATTGTGGGTGAATACAGCAAATTTACTGAAAAACTGAATTGTTGATTTGGAGTAATTTTTAGCCTAGTTTTCTAAAAAAAATATGAGGCTTTATACATGTTCTCAACACCCCTTTCTGGCTCTCTGCTTTGAAAGCACTGGCAAATTCAACAGAGACAGGCAGAATAGTGTTGTTGAAGGCAGTGTCCCTGTAAGATTAATGAAATAGGAGCCTAGAGAAAGGGGCACTGCAATGACAGAATGAAGGAAAAGCAGGAGCAGGAGTTGAAGAATACTCCTTAGCTACTAAAGAAACCAAGGAAGATGGTGGTAGAGAGATGGATTCCTGACTCCAGTGTTTTCAGTACAGTTATTATACTTCAATGCCAGGAAGCAAAATAGGGTTTTTCTTTGTGAGAAGTGTGTTTGAATTTTATGTGGAAACAAGTGGAGTAATCTATTTACCTATATAAATATTGGGGCTTTGAAATACTATAGTACCCAAAAATGATACAATTTTTCATAATAGTGGAGCCTTTTACTATCGTTTTTCCCGTACTATGAAATAAGCTAGCTCTTTTGTCTTAGCAATTCCTACCTCTAATCTAATGGATGAGAGAGAACAAGTAACTAGTAGTGCTATTTTATCATGATTACTGAGGTTCTTTTGCTATAAGGGGCAGGCAACATAGTATAATGCTGTCTGTTTTTCTCTTTGGAATCCAGTAATCATCTTTGTGTAGAAATATATTAAAGTTATTTGTTTGGAAGTACTTATAATGCCTTATAAGGGGCATGGGGGAAAAATGAGCCATTTTACTATAATTGAAGGAGAAAGAACTCACAGAACTTAACACCAAATGAATGATTTATCTGTAAAATTATTTTTAAAAATCCTATAGGTGTTCGTAGAAAGTGTATGCTGGCAAAGTAAGAATTAATCAGAAAAATTATCATAGTACAATAACTCACAAGGGTTTATAATTCTTCTTACAGAATTATAATAGAATATCAGTGTTTGCTTGAAATATCCTATCTGTCTGGTTGATACTGGCTTTGATGACATGAATAATTAATTTCTCTTGATACAAGTGGAAATTTAGACTGGTAAGAGTGGCTTTGGAGGTTCAGTGAGAAGTCCTCAGGCAGGAATATTTGGAGCAAGCAAGTCTGGGAAGAATATTGGTGTTCACTGATGTTCTCCTTGAAATAACATGTTATAATGATTGCTGCAGAATTCTGTTGCATATGACCACCCAGTATTAAATTACTTAGTTTGGTGCCTCATATTTGCATGCTGAATAGTCAAGTGGGTCAATCTACAAGATTTTGACATTTTCTGGTGATTGCAAAATATGTAAATAGCAAAGCAAGATTTCTGCTTGATGACATTGTGAAGCTGAGCTAAGCCCTGTACCCCACAGCCTGGAGTTTAAACTGATCTGTTTTGTACAGCTTCCTTACACTTTGCCTCTGAATTACAAATGAGACATCAGTGCATACAGGAAAGGAGGGGACTTGTGTGAGTACATACAACAAATGTTTCACACTAACCAGATTAGATGCATCTTTTTATCAGACAGTCTGTTCTGTTGTTTGCAATAGAGGCAACAGAAGCAAATAATGCCTGGTGATATTTTGCTCCTTATTAGGAGTTTCCAAACAGGATTCAAATTATACAATTTATAAGGAATATGTTGTAATTACAACCATACTTTGTGTGTGTGTATATGGCATTTATATGAATAATGCATGTAACAGTGTAAATACATATAGTATGGCAGTTTTTCCACAGAAAATGCTAAGAGGATTAGAGTTTGATCTCATAATACCATACGCAACCTGTCATTGACTCAGAGTAGAGGTTTGTTTAGTTCTGCTGGTCACCAAACAGATTAGCATCTCACATTTTTGCTGCTGACATTCCTTTTGACCTGAAATTACTATGAAGTTACCTTTTTTTTTTTAATAAATTTGTGGAAGTTGCTCCTCAAAACTGATATTGTGCAATTTATTTTAAAAATGTTTTCTCCCTTTCAAGGTTTAAACTCCTCTTAAACTGATTTTTAGGGGGTGACTGAATAATTTCTAACCTTTCTCCTTCCCTTTTCTTCTCATGGCTGAGCCATTTTTCTATATTGTCTCCTGTCCCCACAAGTGTTAGGCTTTTCCCTTTTGATCTTTAAGAGGCTCTTCCTGCCCCTGGAAAGTGATGCTAATGAAATAATCTTTTTACCAGCTGCTTCAGATGTATCTTCTGTTCCACTGCTGAAGCCCATCCTATAGACTAAGCCACTTACTTTCCCTTCTTAAATATCTTATAAACACCCATTCTTGCCACTAACTGAAGCAAACAAGCTTAGAGGATCATTTTATGCTGCAAATGTCCTTTCCTTGAAACTTCTTCTTGATCCTTTTGTTGCCTTATCTTCGACTCTGTAACTTTTCCCTGGGTCATAGAATGGTAGAATGGCTTGGGTTGGAAGGAACCTTAAAGATCATCTTGTTCCAAGTTCCCTGCCATGGCCACAGACACACACCTTCCACTAGACCAAGTTGGTCAAAGCCCCATCCAGTGTGGCCTTGAACATGTCTAGGGATGGGGCATCCATAACGTCTCTGGGCAACCTGTTCTGGAGTCTCGCCACTCTCACAGTGAAGAATTTCTTCCTACTATCTTACCTAAATCTCTTCTCTTTCAATTTAAAGTCATTATCCCTTGTTCTATCACTACATGTCCTCCCTTCTGGTGTTGTACCAAAGGCTGGGGACCCCTGTTGGCCAGGGAATGTCTGCTAGTTGTTGAGTCCTGACTACTGAGAGATGTCTTTGACATGGTACAGACATTTTCCTAAGAGGCACTGTGCACCGTCTACTAGTGACACAGACATTTTGAGTATGAAATCACCACGCTTGCTGGTTTTTCAAATATCTGCAATGCCTGACAAAGCCTTTCAGCTTTTCCTTTCATAGGTAGTGATACTAAGGAAGTGAATGACGTGCACTCAAAAATCACAGAGTTGCCAATGCATTTACTAGCATAATGTTAAGGACTATCAGATTGTTTGATTCTGTATGATAATCAAAACTGTCTGCACAGTTTTAAGGGTGAAACTCCAAAGCCAAATTCAGACATTTCTTTTGATCCAAATCATAGATTTCTGTGTTCTCCACTGAAGGGCTCTATTTCTCAATGATAAATAGCTCTTAATTACAGAGCATACCCATTCTATCAAGCTTTCCCAGAGTGTAGAGCATGTGTGTTATATTTCACAACCACTCCATACTTCCATCCTCAGCCCATTCACAAGCTCCTTATTTTTGTAAGAAACTTGAAGATGTGAAATCATCTATATATTTGCTGTACAAGCATCCCTCCCATCGGACAAACACTCCCTCGGCATTGCATTGGAGTTCTTTACTGTCCCACCACGGTGAGCTTATGTTTTCTTACCTGTCCTAATTTCAGTTGTACTGCAGCCAGCTTCTTGAGAACCAGGTTTATGCTTACTACTCCTACAATAAAATCACTTTGTTTCTGGACCAACCAACACTGAACTCTCTAGTGGTCTGTAAGTACATTTTTGTCAAGCTTTCATCATGTATGCACTCTGGATTCATATTCAGGGGTTCCTGGTAGTTTGAGCAAAGAGACACAAATATTTTAAAGCTTCAAAACCCAAAGGGTTTTATCTTATGGGGAAAAGAAATGCAGTGTCAAAGTTTGCATGTGTTTCCTTGCCTTTGTTTCTTCCCCACTTAGGCATTCTTTGGCTTTGATCAGGATGCTTTAAGGGATGTATAGATTTATATTCTGATCTCTGTATCAGTTTAATCTCAAGAAAAAGTTTTCCATCCTACCAACCCTGCACAACTTCTCATCCCAGATGCTTCTCTGAAAGGATTTGTGCTCCAACCGCATTGTTTCTCTTCCTGACTAGTCGCATTCAACAATACTCCTCTCTGGAGGGGTGTATAAACAGGAAAACAACTAAATATAGATCACAGACAGAGAAGGAATAAAACACAACAGTATGTAGAAGAGAAGGCCTGCTTGTACGTATGGTGCAGGGCCTAGAGGAAATGTGGAGGGAGAGAGAAAGAGGCTTGACAATGAACAACAGAGATGGGCGGAGGGTGGGAATTTACCTGTGGCATAAACTGTTTATGGGAGAAAGGAGGGAGGCAGAACATCCCTCTGTTTCCTGTAATGAACTGGATTATCATGATCAGAGAACAGGAGCCAAACTAGATTTGAAACTTTCTTTACTTGGTGATTATCTGCTGCCTTGGTCAGAAGCTGGTCAGCAGAACATTTCTGGGTACCACAGCTACCTCCTCCTGGGCAGCCTGCTTTGGAAGAGCAGAAGGCAGGGGAGGTCAGCATTTATATTAAGTAGAACATAAACATTGCTTAATGGAATGGCAAACTCTGAAGAATTTAGGGAGCTGCTATTTCAAACATCTTCCTGCCTTGGTTTCTTATGGTTTGCTTTAGTTCATTTTGTTCTTGTATGTATTAACACAAGTTGCTGACCCAGAGCAGTCTAACAGCCTCCAGTCAACAGGCTAGCTTAGAGGAGAAAGAGTGCCCTTACATATCTGCTTCTCCACACTGCAGCCCTTACCCAGCTCTTACCCTTCCTGTCCAAGCCAGGTGGGATGTGACTGTGGCACATTGCTATGGGCTTACATATATGCATCAGGACCCATCTATATCCCCACTTACCAGTTTCTACAACTCTCAGCAGGCATGCATTGCTGTGAGTGCCTCTCTAAATGGGGAAGATGAAATGCTCCTGTGGTAGACTACCTGCTTTGCAGCAGTGGCAGCAAGAGCAAATGGGTGTCTGCGCTTCAGCAGCCAGCAGGCAGTTGTTTCATGTGTTAGCTCAAATCATGGATGAAGCAGGGCTGTGAGCTAGGGCAGCAATTGGCAAATGCACTGTCTGTTCTGATGCCTCCAACATAAGGGCAGTAATTTTCAAGGGACATAGAGAAAATGGTGGGAAGCAGAAACATATTTGATTGCCACTGCTATATCTGCCAAACACTCATGGTTGGAGCCTCAGGTTGTTTTTGGAAGGACACCCAGGGATCTATGTAAATTAAGGCTGGATTGAAAACCTTCTGCTGCTTCTTTCTGTGCACAAATAGCATCTCTACAAATACATGCTATCTGTCTTTCTCTTTCCCAGAATCCTTCCAACAGATCTGCACAGGCTAAACTGTTAGTTGCTGATGACCTCTTCTTGGAAGTGATAATTACATGGGTTTTTTTATATTGCCAAGCAATTTTATACTGTTTTGCTTTCTATTCTATGTATAAGTCTACAATTACTCATATTTCTTGTTCAGAAACACATTTGGAAAAAAATATAGTGACAGAAAATAGCCATCTTATATCCCATTTAATGTTTAAAGACATTCTTCATCCTATGTTTTATTCTTGAAATGAGACATATGTTCATTTGAGGGAAATTTTTCTCATTTGAGCAAGAATAAGAAAAAATAAAACCCTTGTAGAAAAGCTTTGAGAGACATTTTTTTTTTTTTTTAAATTAAACAATCAGCACATTTTATAATGTTTCAAAAGGAGGAATAAGTCGGTTGGGTTTTTTGGTGGTTTATTTTTGAAATTTCACCAACTTGTTTAGAAAAATATTATTTGACAATTAACTTATTTTTTACAAACCAAACATATTTTTATGAGTATTGTGGGATTTAAAGCACCAGAGAGCTAAGTCTGGTACTCCTCTGTTTGTGGAAAGATGTGTCATCTTTGATGAGATTACATCTTAGGTGCAGAAGTCTTTGCAGGATTAAATGAAAGGTCTCTGTACTTTTTAATTGTTTCACCAAAGTACCTCAAGCTTCAGTTTATCAGAAAGTTACCATAAGTAACTAATTAAGTTCCATATTTTGTGAGCATATTCTAACATTGCCAGCATCCCCACAGAAGGACGCCAAGTCGATAAAATTAAGTTCTCTTATGGCAGAAACATTGGTAAGGATCACTGTTAATGTAGCTTGAAATCTAAAACATTCTCTTTTAATTACTCAAGTTTTAAAATCAAAGATATATGCAGTCAGATATGTTGGATTGTTTACTTTTTTTTTGTTCTGTCTGTCCAGAAATGCTACTTAATGTTGAGGAAGAGCTAGTAGTTGCATTTATACAACAGCTGAAAATTGTGGGGAGAAAAAGCAGTTGTTTAGTTGTCTCAAAATACTGCAGACAGACTCCGTTCTTTATTCTCCTGCATGTAAAATCTACTGTGTGTACCTGCAAGGGTTTGGTTTCATTTTGTTGTTTCACACTCTCAGAGCAGGTACTTCACTGTTTGAAAAGATTAGGCTGCTTATAGTACAGTAATAAAAGACCACAAATCTTACCCCTTCCATCCCCAGTAACATCAAGGTGCTCCAGCAGTGAACCAGTGCAGAGAAGGCTGCAGGGTGCTGTACCCAGAAATATGCCTTTATCCTTCAGGGTTAGGGTTCTCCTGCAGAATTTAAATTGTTCTATGAGTTTTTTTTTTCTTTTTTTTTTTTTAACAAGGAGGTTCTGTAAGATACATGTTCTATATGCCAAATAAAGGTTATAGTCATGTATTGCTAATAGAGATCTTCATTTTTCGTGCTGTACCTATTATCTCTTATTCCAAAAGTATATTATATCTCATGCTATTTTAAATGTTCTATATTTATGAGAGATTTTAGTTCAAATGGACAATTGGGCGGTGGTGAGTTGAAACCTTCAGTTTCTTTATTCAGCACACACACATACAGATCTGCAGATTCTCCATGGCCCCTGCCTCCTTTCCTCAGTTCTGTCCCCAAGTGCAATCAGCAATCTTGCTGCAGTCCCTGGATGTGCACAGGCGTGCACGCACACATCAGTGCACACATGCATACATGCATCTGCCTATCCTACCTTGTCCGTACTCCAAACAGCTTATTTCACAGATTTCAAGCTTGGCCCCACCTGGGGGCCAGCAGCCACCACAGCCTGACTCCTTTGGTCCTTATCCTTACCCTTGAGTATTCCTGACAAGAGGCTGCAATGCAAAGGAGGAGTGAGGAGGATTATGAATGCTTTTATTTTTGGGATGTTTTGCCAAACCAAAGGTACAGGAGGAGCAGTGAGCTTTCCATTCAGGGAGGAGCCATAACTATGACTGTGGCTGCTCTGTCTTGGTACCCACCCACAGGACTTGGCTGTGCTAGGTGCTTTGATTAAGATGATAGAAAATGCCCTGTGAACTTTCTATGTAAGGGATGTGATGAGGGGATGGCAGTGAGAGGCTACAGCAGAGAGAATAAGTTCAGCAAAACTCAGACCAAAAGATGCAGTGCGTCAGAAGGGAGGAAGGCTCTCTTGGAACTATGTTTAAAAAGAGAAGGAAAGGGAGGAAACATGACAGAGAGGACTAAAGGAGGCACAGTGAAGTAGAAGACAGAAAAACAAGGATGTGAGAGGGTTGCAGTGAACAATCAACACAAGGCTGAGAAACTTGTCAGAAGTTTACAGAGTGCTGGATGTCTGGAAAAAGCAAAAACCTGTTTTGACTGTTTCAGCAGCTGTTCCTGCCAGCTGGTTTTGTGCTCTGTAAATCTTGCCTTCCTCCCCCCAAGCCTTCCCCAAAGTGTACTATGGTGAATCATAACTGGTAACTCCTCCAGCTGTAGATGCAGTTTGAGCTGAGGAAAGCTAATATCCTCTGGTGTTTCTATTTTTTGGCTGGAAATCCTGTGAATGAAAGACAGTCTGCATGCTCCTGCTTTTTCTTGCATAGCAAGGTCCAGCAAAGAACATGCAGCTTGCACCCACAGTATTACAGAAGAATGCAATAAAACATCTCCCTGAAAGATGGAAGCACACCCAACAGGAAGACTGTGGCTGGTTAAAGTTACACCTTTGTACCAAGAAATATTTTTTGTCATGTTCACAAATAGCAAAGCTAGGCCAGCAAAAGCTTGATGTTGTGGTCATGCCTTAAACACTAGTGACATAAGCCCAGCAAACTTAATTTCCCATTTTCAATAACATCCTTTTCGAGTTAGATATTGCTGGTTTGTAGTGCATTCAGTAGAGCGTCACTGGCAATCTGCCGTTCAAGATTTTGTTTAAGAGCTTTACTGAAAGAAATAACCTGCTCTTTACAACAATTGCAGCATGTGCATGGGACTACCATCATGACCTGGAAAATATCACGGGCATGTTATTAGTAGCTTATTATCCATGTGTTTTTCCTAGATCACATTGTTATCATTCTGTAGTTTAAAAATGCTAATAATACTTAAAATCTCACTTGTGCTTCACTTTTTACATGGTTCATGTACTGTGCATTCCCCTAAGCTTGGACAATGAATCTGAGCCAACAGATTTGTTTAGTGGTTTTTTTTGTTTTGTTTTTTTTTTTTTTTGGGGGGGG
>JAWWMO010000121.1:30070606-30112376 GCA_035047845.1 Dendrocincla fuliginosa
TGTTTTTTTTTTTTGTTGTTCTTGTTGTTGGGTTTGGGTTGTTTTGGTTTGATTTTTTTGTTTGTTTTTATTTTATATGTTTGTTCTTTGTTTTTCTTTAGAGTCCGAGTCCACTGTGTTAAATTTATTGAAAAAATGGGCCCAGGGACTGAAGTGCTCATTTCTCAATGTCACTAGCTATTGAGGATATATGGTCCATGCCAGTTTTTAAAAAGATGGTGTGTTAACTTCTAGAGAGTATATGAGACTACAGACAAAACCACTTACCTAGCTCCATCACTACAAAATGTAAATGATGTACACAAGAAAAAAGTCCCTTATTTAACACTTCAATAATTGTCTCATTTACTAAAATTGCCACCAAAGCTCTGAAAAGTAATGCTATTCCTTTCAAAACCAGTTCTATTGACTTTCAAAATGTATTTTAATATAACTTCAATTTATGATATGTTTAAGCAAGGCCTCCAACATAAAACTTACATCTTGAATTTAAAATTGTAACATGCATTTTCAGGGCTTAAACCAAAAGTTCTTGCTGAAATCAGGCTTCGTTTAATATGGAATATAAAAGTAATACTTTAGAGTACAATGAAAGCCAAATTTAAGGTCAGTTATTACAAATTCACTCTGAGGCCTTGACTGGGGCTTGGGCTGATACATAGAATGGCCTCTGAGATCAAGTTTTGATCTGAAGGGAGATTTTTTCTTTTGTGTAGTACTGCAAACTGTACAAAACAGCAATAGCAAGCTACAAATGTATGTGCCCAGTCCTCTACTTACATGAGTAGAGTTTCCAGTTGGATGCAAGCAAGTAGCTGATAGTAAATTGGACCATGGTAACATTTCCAACTACAAGGCAGAAGAATGAGTTATTTTCTGTGTGTATGAGGTGTATGCAGATGATCAGTTTTCTGTTGGGATGATATGTTAAGGTGCAGTTGTTCACTGGGCTGTCCAGGCAAGAAATTCAGGGCTGCTGGCATGTGAACTCACTGCTGTAGGCAACATGGGCTGGGTTTTTCTAAACCTTCCCCAGTATTTCTAGTAAAGTGTGATTCTCTTCCTTTGAGCTCTATGTCTGTAAGATCATGAGATCTATAGTGTCATGTGAAATAAGAATTAATGTGAAAAAACTAATCAATAATGCACTGCACAGTCATGTAAGCAAGCGACCACCCAGTTCTTAGTCTATCTTGGGCACAAGTTTTATCACCAGTTAATGTAAAAGCCTAATGCATCCTCTTCCTGCTCGTGTTGTCCCCTCACAGTTGACAGGATGTACTAAAAATAGTCTCCAGCTTATAGATATCTAAACAATGAGACTATTGATACAATTTTGGGAGCAGGAATATTACCCTGGACTATTTATTGACAGTGAGCAGCAGCAGGAGGCAAAACTAGTTTCTGTAGGTGTAGCTTAGTAAAAATTTCTCCTGAGGTTAGAATATAATTTCTTCCTCATTTTGTTTTCAGAGAATAGTTGAGATAGGGCAGAAACATATTTCCCCCTGAGGAGTGGAGTAGTTTGTTTTAAATTTCCATGGTGATCTGTAAAAAGCTAAGCAATTTATCTAGAAAACCTGAAGGATAACTGAGCTCCAGCATGCAGAAATTACTGGAGCTTCAAGTTATGCTTGGGACAGCTATGGCACCTGATTAAAAGACTGTTAAGGCCTAATGGGTGTGAATAAGTTTACACTAAAAATAGGTGAATTGGTCATCTTCTGAAATGAGGTAAGGTATAGGTGAGTATCTGTACTCACCTTAAGGCAGAGAGTGAGATTCTGCTTTCTTAAATATGTTTCCTGTGCTGGTCTGTTGAAGAAATTTATTCTCATTCCACTTGCTGTATTTTTACTCCTTGCACTGAGCAGAATTAAGGCTTGCAACCTCTATACCAATGTCCCCAGTAAAGGCTAAAACTGAGATCTTTGGCCATTTCCCACCAGTGCAGGTCCATGGCTGTGGTGTGTCAGGCCGTTATTAAGAAGTGGGGGGCACATGGGAGCAGCAGCTGTTACCTGCTAGACATGCTGGAAGGATGCAAGGAGCCCAGGAAGGAGGCAAAGCTATGGATCTGTGGCCATGTGTCTAATGCAACTCAGACTGAGCAGTTTATGAGAAAGGCAAACTGGCTTCTTTCCCCATCATATTAGAAAATTGGATATAATGTATGTTGGAATGTGTTATCTGAACTGTATTTATGTTCTTCGGTGAGTGGGAGATAGAAAACGTATTTTACTATGAAAAGCACTTTGTGACCTTGTAGTGCTATTTACATGCTTATTATAAATGGCATAGCTGGTTGCATACTGGGAAAAGAATGCAGATTTTACACCACTGTATTTGTCATACAAATCATAATCTCTGGGCAAGTCCAGGCAAAGACTTCTATTTTTATGAATAATACAGAACTATGTGTTTTAATTGTCTCATTACGAAATTTTTTACTATTTAAGGAAAGTGAATGGGCTTCCTCTTAAATAATATTTGCTGACTCTCAGAAGAAAAAAGATTGTTGGTCTGCACATCCTGTATCTCTTCTCATCACCACTCACTACTTTGTCTGAGGGTTGTTTTGGTTTGGTTTGGGTGTTGGGGTTTTTTTGAGCTAAGGCTTTGTTTCATTTCTCTGTTACCTTCTGCACAGTCCTCTGTGAATTCACCATTATATATATATCTATTTCTAGTGGGTCCAAAATATTGTCCCTCTGGCACAGAGGCACACAGTGTTAAGCCAGGGAGACTGGCCTTTGTGGCATACAAGCTTCTTATCATCCATAGCTGTGAACACCAGTGTCAGGGAAGAGAGAACGAAAGATATTTGACAATTTGGTGTAGGGACACAAGCAGTTGCAAACCAGAAGCCTCCTCTCACCAGTTCCACTCCCAAATTCATTTATGTCGTGAGGCTGAGGAGATGCAGTGCATGATGTGCCCAAAGCCTGTCTCCAGCCATGACTAAGCACAGCTTGATGCCATGTCACACAACGCAGGGAGGAAATTTCAGGGCCCCTCCTTGACCAATGCAATAGGCATAAAGACTGACCTTAAAAGTCCTGAATTTTCTTTCCAGGCAAGATAGTAGAAAACAAGTTTATTTTGGCTATAAAACAGTAATCAGGATGTAAATGAGATTGAATTTTGGAAGCAGCCTAAAAAAGGGAATTTGACAGAAGGGATTTACATCTCGGTGTTGGATCCCAGTGTTCTTTCCCTTCTCCTTTTCTAGTTGTTCAAGGGTTTTCCTGCGGTGTGTGTCAAAAATATGCTTCTAAGCACTTGTCTGCTGAATTATTCCTTCATGATGAAGTGTGACTGATGCATTCTACTCTTCTGCTCTCCTTAGGTAGAATGGCCTTTCTGGGGAGTGGATACAAATTGTGATGAAAAGACTGCTTGAGAGAGTCGTGTGGTGCGTCTTAGAGGTGGTCTCATCCCACCTGACCTCATCCCCTCTGGCAGTGCCTTTTACAGCTCAAGCTTTTCATTCAGGAATACTTTACCTCTGATTCTCACATGCCTTGCTGTTGTCTCTGTATCAGCATGCAGTGGTGGAGTTTCACTAGGTCATCATGAGAAAGGAATGCAAGTCATGGGCTACTTCATGCCTTCCATCATACGGAAAAGTAATCAATTCCTAGATCAGGTGGCTAAAATCACAATGAAAACAATGACAGTAATTCCTATTGACAGGTTCTGTGCTAAATAAAACTATTCTCCACTTTATTTAAAGTTGTATGCAGGACTGTGAGTATTAAAAAAATCAGATGAACTAACTTTAAAAACATGTCTGGGAATATTTGAGTCCTGAAATGGTCAGATACTACCTGTAAGCATCTACTTTTTTCCCTTTCCTATGGAAAACAGAATTTTCCTCAGTAATAATACTCATGAATCATTGAATAAAGGGATTTGCTTGACAGATATGCATTTATAGTCTTTTCATCAATAATAAGGCCCATTGTTGTCTGCTGTGTTTTTTTTTTTCTTTTTTTTCCTCCTTTTTTGGAGAACTGTAAGGAAGAATTAATTTTTTTTTTTTCATTTTCTGAATGGCATGTCACATCTGACTGCTGCCCAGCATGTTGATTTCAGTAGACATATGAGTAATAGTACAGTCCAGAACTGCCATGACAGAATGACATATTTTAATACTTCATTTGGGAAGTGTGAAAAGGACAGCAGTCTGTGGAACAGACAGTCAAAGAATTTCGGTTTTTAAAGACAGAATAACCTTTAGGCAATCATACCTACTGTTCTTGGAAAGAGTTGGAGTAGGGAATGTAGCTATTAGAATAAGTTGGAAAGTGCAAGAGATTTTTACTTTTGCAATTTCCTTTCCATTCTTCATCCCATTTTTGACATATTTACTCACTCCCATCTTTGTAATGCCTTTTATAACTAGACTTGCCATCTGTTTAGGGAAAAAAACCCCCAAACTAAAAGGATGACCTCAAATAAGCAGTTGCTGTGTGTGCATATATTAGATGAACAAAAACAACATCTTCAGTAAGTCCAGGACACAGGAGACCTAATACCAGGTGAAAACTGGCTTGCATATGCCCAGATTAGCAAGATGAATCTTGTGTCCTAACCAAAAATTCAGCACAGCCAAGTGAAAAATGAAGAGGAGGCAGCCTCTCACCTGTTAAAGCTCATGCAAGTCAATGAAAGTTACTTGCACATGAGCTATTCTAATACACAGGCATACGTGTAGTTTAGAAAGCAAACTTTGATGTTGGGAGCTTTTTCTCTGCCTTGAAAAATACCTGGCATGCAAAGAGCAGCAAAGATCCATGTCATTTACAGCAGTGGGGTGGAACTGCCCTCAAGCTGGGCAAACATCAGGACATTTTGAATTGACCTGAATGTCCAACAGAGGACAAGGAGGATGTTCACCTGCTGCAAGTTGTCTTAGCTCACATCAGCTATTCCCAGGGGTTTACCAAGCCTTATCAACAGTGACGGCTTCCTTCAGGTTAGTGTGGGGAGACAAACTTACGAGTTTACAGCTTTGGAAAACAAGTCACTCTTGTTTATGAACAGCAGAATTGAGCATCTCTTTGCTATGTTACCAATGCAGTTTTAATAGAAACAAGACAAGATAGTAATTCGGGGTTTATACTCCATCATATGGCATGTGGTAGTAGTGTTTAACACATGTGCGTTTAAAGGGAATTCATTGCAGTGCATAAAAGTCATTTACACAATTCCATTTGTGTCTGATAACTACAATCTGGCAGCATGTTGAAGAATGATAAAATCAATATCTCACCGGTCAGTTTTGTAGGCTTGACCTCTTCAGGTTGCAGTCTTGCTTTATCACCTAAATGTCTCCATTTCTGTATTCAGAAAGGGGGAGTTTGTGTTGAGTCTCACAAATAGTCAGCAGCTGCAGTAGGAAAAAAAACTCCTTCAAGCATTAAAACTGTTTTGGAATAGTTTTCTCAATTTCTCATTTTCTTTGGTTTCCCTTCTTCCATGTTGTTACTGTCCCCCTTAACCTTTTCATGCTCTAATGAAGAAACAGCTTATGGTAAGCTGTGTGCAAACTACAAGCAGAATGCTTCACACCTTGAGGCAGCTGCCCATAGACATCTGGGGGTTTTCTTTTCTATTTTTCTAACTTTCTTTAAATCTTCTTGATGGCTTGAAGATACTGCAATTTTATTTCAGAGGGTCCAGGATAGATAGCAGCTCATTAAGAGTGTTTTTTTGGAAGGCATCTCATATCATGATGGTGACCTCTGTCATAACGCTTTTGTTCTTTGTGACTACTGTCTGGGCTTGTAAATGAAATAAGACCATTGAAGATTTATGCTGCACTGCTAGCAGGGCTTCTAAGTGGCAGCAGTTGTTCACAATTGCAGAGCAGCAGCAGCCAGAGTGCAAAATTTGGGCTTGTTTTTCAACCTTTGTTAATACCTCTTTAAGGAGGTAGTCAAGAGAGATTCCAGACAATGAGGAAGATTGTTGTCTTTGGCATCAGGAGACAAATTATTGCAATGACTATTTTAAAAATAATAATAATAGTAAAAAATAATAATAAAAAAAGCCATGGAAATACAGATCTTTCATGTGGGCAAGAGCAGTAAGATCAAACAACGGAAGCCAGTTGTGAACCTTTGGACAAGCATATTCATAAAACTGAAGAGAGAAGGGCCCCCAGTTTCCCCTTGCACCATTGGAATTCTTTATCTGCTTCATGGCACTGAAAAATAGTAAAAGGTCATGGAAAAAAAGTATCTCAGCTGTTTGTTACTTTGTTCCACAGATGAGAAGGATGAATGGGAGGAGCCCCCTTGGGACTGATGACTGAATTTGACTCACTGTATTTACTTAATTTTTTTAAAATCCTGTGTTCAGTGGTGATTTTAGCAGTTTACCTAGATCATGAGTGGACTAGGGATATTCTCTCAGAATTGCTGAGTTGTGACTCACCCACTTGGTCCTCATGAGATTTTGGTGTTCTGAACGTTTCTGGTTCACAAATATAGCAAAGTAGGCAGAACTGTGGAACTGTTTCTCAGTGAGTTTTCTATTCATCAAATTTTTATTTTAAAATCTGGCTTCAAGACTGTACCTACCATTTCCTTTTATGGGACAATATACTATCACACTCTTTCCCACCATGTGATTTACAATTGATTGCTTCCTTTCAGTAAGGCTGAAACATTAACTTGGATATCCATGAAAATAACATTTAAAAGACAACACAGTTGTGCTTCAGTGAAAGGCAAAAAAGGCTTTTGGTGAAACAATATACAGTGTCCTCTGAACACATCTTTCACTAAATCCAAGGCCCTTGTTTTGTTGCAACAAGAATGCAAATTTTATAATTTTTTTAGTCTCTTGTGAAAGATGTGGATGAGGAGTTGGGAGTTAGGCATTTTATTGCAAGACTGTAATAAATATTTTCAGGCACATATAGAAAAAAGCACAGCATGTTGCCATGCTCTTATACTAGCTAGAGTCTCAAGAACACTATAAATCATCATCACAGGGCTTCACAAGCCTATATAGAGACAGGATTAATGGCTCTGGCAAAGTGCAATAGTGTGGTTCATTCTTTTCAGGCCCCAAGCTGGAGTCTCTGTTTAGCTCTATCTTATGTGAGGTACTTGTGTCCCTAATTGTCCTATAATTGTTCATGGAGTGATTTGGAAGAGTGGTGTGCTGTGCATGACTGTAGTTATTTATTTTTGTTCCAAAGTATGGATTTGAAATATGAGTGAATTGAGACTGGGAATTAGTCCCATATCCTGCAGGTACTTCTGCAGATGTAGCAGATGAGTAGGCATGCTTTAATCGTGCATAAATGTTTACATGAATACTGCTTCACTTTCTATATTTAAAGAGGGGAGGAAATTTTACATCGTCTTTCTCAATTCATTTATTACAAAATTTTGATCCCTTTTCTTTATAACTTCTTGAAAAATCTGCTTGTAGCTCAAAAAGTCAGTTTAGCTTTATCACAGTAGCCAAGGAACTAGAATAGAGCAATGAACATTGTATAGTTCTAAGTAAGTAGTGCAGATACTAGAATTATTCAATAAAATAATTTTGGTCAAGTTGAAGGCAGAATTCAGATGCATTTCAAGTAAGAATATACAGCATATACTTCCTAACTTTTTAAATGAAAGCCATCAATACTAGAAAATACTTGAGACACACAAGATGCAGGTAAATTTCCCCCTTGAACTTCAAATTATTGCAAATTGCTTTGAAGTATTCCATTTGGAAAATCATAAGTATGTGGATATGGTGGATTGACCCTGGCTGGGTGCAAGGTGCCCATCAAGGCCGCTCTATCACTCCCTCCTCAGCTGGGTGGTTGAGAGAAAGATATTGAAAAATCTCCTGGGTCAAGACAGAAGCAGTTTAATAAAAGCAAAAGCTGCTTGTAGAATTGGAGGAAAACAAAAGCTGTAGTCTCTATTTCCCATCAGCAAGCACTACCCAGCTACTTCCCTGGAAGCAGTGTTTCAGTACATGTACTGGTTGCTCTGGAAGATAATGAATACCTTGGTATCAAATTCATAGCTCTTCCTCTTCTGTGGCTGCCTCTGCTTTGTAGATAGAATTGTGTAAAGTATCTAGTTCTGTCAAGTCCTTTCTTCCAGTAAAAGTGGTCGTAAGTATCCATTACTCCTTGGATGATAAAGGTCAGCAGGTATGTTATTGAATAAATGTACCAGTTTTTCATCATACTACATTAAATTGAGAAAATTAGTGTATTTTAAGCCTTTATATCAGAACTGATTACAGGAATTCACTTACTCTGGTGGTTTGAATCAAATATGTATGTGTAAAAAAGTTTCATTTGTGGGTTGAGGTGAAGGCAAATATTTGTAAAATGTATTTGGTTTTGAATATTAGGTTTTCAATGGAGGAAGTTGATGGCATGATTTATATTCCTACAGATCATTTTTCAAGATATGAAAGATAATGGAAACCATCAGATTTGAAGCTGTAAAAGTGGGAATGACAAGTAGACATGTTGCCTGGAATTTACAGAGGACCCACAGGAATTAGCTAACTCCGTTGAAAATCCTGGCCATTGTATTTATACAAGTTACTGTGTATTATATCAGCTTTTTTTTTTTTTTCCAATGTGCCTTCTGTGACTCATCATTATTAAAATAGTTCATCTGATAATTCAGCAAAGAAAATACATAGCACAGATTTTTTTTTTTCCTACAGGCCTACAGGGTGATAATGATAATGTGGAGTTGGTTTGGGGGGAAAAGTGTAAATTTACAGATCTGTCTACAGAAGAGAGCAGAGGTGAGGCTTGCTGAAAGGAACAGTAAAAGTTCTGTCTATAAAACACTCATAGAAAAAAAAGTGTCTGTTTCAGTATTTAAAAAATGAAGTATTTAACCAATAGAGAGTGGCAGACAAATGAATCAATATTTACTTCTGGTATCAATCCATCTAAAGGAAGAATATGTAGCCAGAAAAAAGAAAGAGGACTTGGGCTGGGTTTTGATTTACATTTATCAAAATACTGCTAAAGAACATTCCCAAATTCTGATGTAGTCTAATGAACTTTGGAAGACAGCAGAAGCAGTAGGAAAGAGAAAGAGAAAGCCAACAAGGGCAGAGAAGCAAGTTACAGGAATGAAAACTATTTTCAGAATCAGATATCCAGTCAATGAATTCTACTCGCACAGAGGACAGGGGAAAACCAAAGGATAAAAACCTTTTCTATTTTGTTGTTGATACTGGAAAGATATTTAAATTATTGGTATGTAATAGGACTAAAATCATGAAGGTTTTAAAGCATGCAATGCAACGTGTATGTTTATCAGTGTGTATGATTTTTAAATTTTATTTTTATGTTCTGACTTTACTGAAAATGGGGGTTTTTAAATGAAATATTTATGAAGAAGGAAAAAGAAAATCCAGATTAGAAATTATTGCCAGCCAGATGAGGAGAGTTAAGCAGATGGCCAGACACTGCAAGAGCTTGGAGAAAACTACCTAGTGTACAGACTTGGAGTTGAGGGGTTGGTCTTTTGTTTGTCTGCAAGTTTAAAAGCTTAAGTGGAAGTTAGTTGAATTTACCTACTATACAATAAGTAATTTCAATGTAACAGAAGGCACATATTTTTTTAAACCAGCTGAACTGCAGAAGTCATGAAATTCAAGGCTTAAACTGCCCTAGTCTATCCTGTCTGTTGGATCTCTTAAAAAAGACTACAAGAGTGTGTTTGTGTATCATCCATAATTTGCTGTGATTTGCATTTCTCCTGAAAACAGTGCTGGTGCAGTGAGCACATGTGTGTTAAGGACTGGTTTATAGTGGTGTGTTTTAATTTGGTGTAGTGTCCCTGCTTCTATTTCTTATGAACTTGAGTGCTCCTAGCAAGTAATAATAGAGAGTCTTATGGACTTCAGCAAGGCTTTGAATTACACTCTCAATCCCTTACTTACATGTTTAAAGATAGATTTGACAGTAGCAGGAGTGTCTCCATGTAGTTAGTTGTCAAATGTGTTTTATATTTGCTTGGCTAAAAGTACAGCACTGCACTACATATTGCTTCCTCTTTCCCCACCTCCCCACACTCATGAAAACTGTCAGGCCAAGTAATCTGTGAGACTGTAAATATATATGACATTTTTGTGAAAAGATCTTGCTTAGAGGATGAAGCTGCTACTTTGCAACACAAAGCATTTGAGATCTTTATCATCAAACTACTGAATAATTTTATAATTTATATCATTTTATTACTGGATTGACTTGCCAAATGCATTTGTGAGTGTGTATCACTCATAATTCAAACTAGCTTGTCAATGTTACCCTACTCACCTCTGCACAGGACAGGAAAGAGATGTGTATCTGTGCTGTGGAACTATTGGGTTTGGATAAAGTTATTGTCTTTGTAGAAATGTTTTGGTGGCATTTATATATGCTTTATATACACTTTATTCACTCTACATTATTATATTTGCAGCTACAATGTGTAAATGAAAGCTGTCTGAGAGCATTGTATAATTCTATAGTTTCCCACTCCAAGGTGGAGGCTTTGGAATTAAGTCAGAGTTGTGGCTCTTGAATTCAGGAGCTCTCTATGACCCCCTGTTACAAATTAGGTTTTGGTTGTATACTATGGGATCACTTTACAACAGAGGATTAAAGCAGAGTTTAAGAGGACAGCAGCATGTGTCTTCTGTGGAAGCCAAAAGGACCACACAGTGGAGACTTCCAGTGTCTTCAGTGCTGGGAGGGTTTCTTTTTTGCTCACTGTGAAATGTAGTGCTTTACTTGGGTGCTAGTCCTTAAATGTCGTAGGGCTTGTTTGGCTTTCAGATTCAAATATGATATTACCACCTTTTTATATATGCATAGTGATTCCTGTATTAACTTCTTTATGATAATTCATAATTGAAAATAAAAACAATGTTCTATCAAATAATTGTTCTCTCTTCTGAATTACTTTGGAATAGTATAAAGCACTGAGGTGTCAGTATCTGTGATTATGGAAGAGGATCTAGAAGCTAACAGCTACAGTGTGCAATGGCAAAAGTTAGGGAATGTTTTGTGTGTGGTATTTTAATTGCTTAGATGGATTCCAAGAGTACCTAGTGAAGTACCTTGGTTAAGCTGTATAGCCAAAGCAGACAAAATTGCCAAATACCGTCCACCCTTTTTAGTATTTTTCAAGTGAAGATCAGCACAACAGAAAGAACACTAGATTAAAGACTATTCTTAGTTTTGTTAGTAATTGGAAAATGTTTTATCTTCTGAAAACTGCTTGCACCTTTAAAATACAGCTAGAGGAGAAAATTCCATTAAAGGGGATGCAGAATGACACTGGTTTTCTATTCAAATATTAAAGTTTTCTCCCATTAAATCAGAACCAAAAGCAGTGCTTGCATCTTGATTTGTCTGGGTGTGGGCTTGGAAGAAAACAACAAAAAAAACCCCAACAAAATGATATTTAAGTAATGTAAAGTTTGATGAAGGCCGTTTGGGTTTTGAACCACAAGGTTTTTATTTGAGGAAGGGGATGTGTAGGCTTGCAGGGGGAAGAATAAATAGTAGTTGATTAGCAATGTCTGCAAATAAGCTTGATGGTGTCAAGTTAACTAAGTGTATTAGTTACAGCTGCTTTTCATGTATGCCAAACAGGATCCCTGACTATCAGCTATCAACTTTTCTAACAGGCATCTGGACTTCCAAATATGATATGCAGCAGCCCATTAATATTTTGAACAAGATCTCATATTTCTTCTGGAGATATATGAGAAACTGCAATTCTAGTGACCTCTAGGAGACCTGTATGACTTAAGCACCCAGGATCTCATTTCTTCCTTTGTAATTGTTTTTCTGATTCATATCTCCCTTGGAAATTGAAGGTATTAGCTTGTTTCAATCATGTGTGACAGTGGTACTCTCTATACTCTGCATTAGAAATCAGTGATGTGAAACCATCCTGACCTGTCACGTAGAAGGAGGTTCTAGAGGATGGAAGGTGGAGGGATGGTCACTCTGGGTCCCTCCTTGATAATCCCAATTAACAATGAAAAATTTGTTGAAATGGAATTTGTGCATAAATTAGGTTTTTAGCACAGAGCATGTACAGCAGAGTAGTACCAGAATACTTTAAAAAAGTCATTTACAGCAGCAACTTGTGTAAATACCTTTCTTATTCTGTGCTGAAGGAGTTGCACCAGAACAGGGAAACATGAGTAGCTTTGAAGTGGTTGTTCCTTTTGAGGCAATCAGCAACCTCCCTTCTTGGGCCCAGACCCTACTCAATAAAAAAAGAAAAAATGTTGACTCTGGCACAGTTGTGTATCTGTAGCTCTGTGAATAATTTGTCCCTGAGTGGCATAGAGGATTTGCATTCAATTTTTATGAACCCTCATAAGGCCATTGTTCTCCAGTTTCTGATTGATTGTCTTTATGTAATAAGGACAACTGATATAGACTTGTCAGAGTGACTGAGGAAGGTCAGCTGTGACTGGTTCAGTTTAACACAAGCTGCTAAGGTTGCAGGATGAATTATGTTTTGTTGCATGCTGCAAAAAAGCACATTATTTAAGTGTGTTTATTAGCTGATGCCTGATGAATTGTGCTTTCTCCCTCTAAATCTTACTCTCTTGTACAGTAGTCCTAATCTCAGTTTAACTCAGTTTGGTTGATATCCTCCGGCCACAGTCTCTTTGACACTTATGGAGGGTTGATGCGGAGTAAACAAGTTCAAAGGTCGATGATTAGGGGTTCTCATGAGGAGGGGTGTAAATTTTCAGAGCACGTAGTCAGTCACAACTCAGCCTGAACAGGATACATAAGTATTCAACATCTCAGAAACCTAAGCCCAAGTGTTTTCTTGTGGGCACCTGGTACTATTCATTATTTCTGCTGCCACAGAGCAGGGGTAGAAAGGTGAGAGACCATGGACTCTGCATTAAAGTCATCTTAAGCCCTGCAACTTAACTTTGTACAATCCCCAGCCCAGCTGCATTTTATTATTTAAAGGGTCATGCTGAAGGGTGTTTTGATGTGGTTGTGACAGTGCTGTCTGAATCACCTGTCTGAACTTCTGCAATAAAAAGATTTCTCACTCTGCCAGACCTCCTCGGTGACAGACCCAGAGCCCGTTGCATCAGCCCTCCACAAAAACAAAACACGAGAAGAACAGTTCTGCAGGAAGTAGTCTAGGGTGCACCCTTGCCCCCAAGCTAGAGTAGTAGGAGGAGGTACTGAGTGCAGTTAATCTCAGATCTGAGATTCCAAAATGTCTTTTCATGGAGTCCTTTTTGTTCCTTCCCCTGCCTAGCCCCCCTGTACAGTTCAGTGAAGGTCGCCACGCTACCCCCAGAGCCCCCCAAAACTTTCACCCATTCTGGAGTTCCCTGCTGATCTTTGCAGAAGCCTATTCCTTGAGCCACATGCTGCCAACTGTAGTCCCTCCCAGAGACTTCTGCTCATTATTGTCTCTTCAGCCACAAATCCCTGCCCATCTGCACCAGCTTCCCAATGCCAGCCTTCCTCTTGCGTTCCTCTTCAACCTCATGTCTGGGCCCTAGGGGTCCTACACCTATCTTACCCCTCTGCTGCTTTGCTGCTGCTACTGTTTTTGGTGGCCACTGCTGCTCTGTATGTGAGACCTGACCCCACTGTGAACTCTTTCTTGGCCATCTCTATTCTAGGCTCCACTTTGAGAAGAAAACACTCTCCTGCTGTGAGGCTATAAAAAACCCAAATACCAACTGCACCGATGAAAATCATACAAGACAGAAATCAGAAGACTTGGGGGTTTACTTCTCTTCCCATTTGCTCTGCTTTCTGTTCATTGTCCACCTCAGAGAATCTTGTTTGGTGAGCCAGCTGTCTCTGTGGAAGAGATGATTCAATTCTTGAGGCACTACAGCTATCCCAGGTTTAGTTTGTCTCTATTTTGATGCTGGATGATGGGACCCTGCACCTAAACTGCTGGTCCTCATGACACCACATCTCTCTTTAATCCACTAGTTATGTTGGTTGCTCAACATTGGCTTTCATGGCTACCCAATTTATGACTGTTCTTTGTAGCCTGAGCCTTTCTACTTCAGCCTTAGTCTGCCTGTCCACTGGGCATGGCCACCACTGGGACAGAAGAGCTACACGGTCCTAATGTCTTAAAGAGAAGGGACTCTTCCTAACTGAAGGGCTTTTTCTTTCCTTTGAGGAAAGGACTGTTAGAGCCAACTTCGCCTAGCAGTTCTTCACACCAGTAGTGAAAACAGCAGCTGTTCATGACTTGTGCACAGACAGAGAATGGTTTGCCTTCTCTGAGTATGACTATAAATGTAGTTTTCAGGGCTTTACTGCTCAGCTGGTTTTAGCAGAAAATGCCCCCAGATGCAGCAAGAGCTGCTGCCCCATTGCAAGCAGTTCGTGTTTTCCAAGAGTGGCCAGATAAATTTGCTTCTCCCCAGTGCACAGGAATGGATTGCATTGCCTTCTCTGTTGTCAGGTGGCTAGGCTCACAGAAAGCATAATAAATCCATCTGTGTGCACTTAAATATATAGTTCTGAGGGTATTTTTGATGATCTGATTTACTTTCCAACCCTTGAAGCAGAGAAACTGGAAAACCATTCATGGAAATATTGTCAGGGAAAGAGGCTTCCTAAGTGGATGAAGAGAGAGTTCCCAGTGAAAGACATGTTGTTGTCCCTTTTTTTAGCTGAACAGATTTAAATTCTGTTGTAATGTGAATTACTCTTATAATCTAAAATCTGCAATTAGAGGTGGGTGATAAGGTGCATGTTTTTGAGCAAGGTGGCACTCAAACTGGCTTTTTCTTTAGGTCTCTTGGCAGAAGGATTAAGCTTTATTGCTGTGTGGCATTGCTTTATTGCTGTGTGGCATTGCTTTATTGCTGTGTGGGAAAAGGTTCTGGGAAGCTTTTTGGACTCTGCCTGTGCAGCCTGGCTCCATCTTTTTGTAACACCTAGTGACCACAGCATTTCCATCTGCACTGCTTCTCTGTCATTATAGAAAATTTTGGTAACAGACCTGTCCATAGAGGAGAATAAAAAGTTTAACTGTATAAAAATGAATCATGAAGTAGATATTGTGAATTAAATTTCCATTAAAATAATGGGATTGATAAATCCATGGATTGCTTCTTGCAAACGAAGCTCTGAAAAAACCCCAAACAAACAAACCCTGCCTGGATTTAAGTACTGTTGCATAATCCATGGCACTGTGTGTTAATTTTAGAATGAGAGGTGATGTTTTCTGTGCTGTCCTCCTTTACCCTGTAAATAATGTATGAAATTGTGAAGATAGGTGTTTTATGGAAATTGGTATAGTTTAAACAGTGGGTCTGGATTCCTGTGTTTGTTGCTGGGACCCATGCTGAGAATATATGTAATATGTTCTTGCTACAAGACCTCTTTACATTTCTAGAGGGACATGAAGGAAGCAGTGTAATAATACTAACTTTGAAATAGAAACATTCATGTAGACATTGATTTTCAGTTTTTTTCAAAACCCCAAGGGAAAAAAAAAAAGAAAACAAAAAAAAGCATTAAAAAATTGATGTAGTAGGAATTGATTGTAGTAGAGGAGTTGAGAAGCTGACACTGGGAAAGGGAGGGCAGAATTTATTAAAAAAGTCCCCTTGTTTTACGGCATTGCTCTCAGCATCATCTCCATTGCAGTCTGTGACCCTGTCTGGTCTCGGAGATGGTTTCAGTGCAAACACTGTATTTTCAGTAATATTCTACACCAGGCAGCACTTTGTTTTGGGCTATTTGATGTTTTTTCTGTGTAACAGGAAATTTAGCTATAATTCTATATGATAAACTTATTTTTACATTGTGTTTAAAAATAAATGTTCCTGTCCAGTATTGTTGTATTCTTCTGTTCAGCTTTTCTGTGCTGGGAGAATAGAGGCTGGCTAGAAAATCTGATTTAGGATTAGGGTCAGTTTCTAGCTAAATCTGACTTGGATTGCACTGAGAACTGCAGGATTCATTGTTAATTAATAATTTTATCATTTTTTTTCACAGAATCAGGAAGAACATTGTCCATCAGAGAATTAATTTATTATTTTAGCTAAAGAAGTTTGTAATACAAGCTTTGAAACAAAAATTAGAGTATGTTTTATGCATCCTCTGTTTCTACAGAAATTTAAAAATGTTGCTGATAAAACCAGTAATTATATCATTCACAAAGAAAAAGGAACAGATTAATTATTGACAAGTTGATATGAAGTGTGATATTTCTACAGTTTTCCATACCTATCTATAAAGATATTAAAAGGTCTGACTAATGTAATAGATTTAGCAAAATGAATAAGAACTGTTTTGTTGAAAAAAGGTGCATATAATTAGTTTGGGCATTCTAAACATCTCTGAACAGGTTTAATTTTCAGACTTGCATCTAGCTTTCAATAATAGTTACCCAATTTATTTCAAATAATTATTTAATCTTTGAATTCCCAGTTATTCCTGTAATAATCTGAATTTGTATTTAAACGTCTCTTTCTTTTTAGAAGTCAAATTTGATAGAATTTAATTCAGTTTTTCTGCAGAAAAATTCAATTCCTTGATGCCTGTGTTTGAAAAGCAGAGATTTCAGCCCTTGTGAAACAGGTGGGACTTGTCCAGGACACAGTCAGGCGTCTTGGTCTCAGGAGGTGGTTGGAATGTAGGAAGTGGTGGTGAGCATTGCATGTGTGCCCAAGGGCCAACAGGGGGTCTAGTGTGGCCTTCCCTGCAACTCCTCTGAGACTGACAAGTGGTATCTGTAACACGTGGCTACACCGTGAGACAATTTACTGGAGAAGTGATTTGAGGCAACTGAATGCCCTGAGCTGCTGCTGTGCCCGGTGCTCATTGCAAAAGAACTGATCTCTTGCACTGTGCATCCCTTGACTGGTGGGAATGCTTCACACTTAGCTGTTTAGAAACCCTTTAAATGCAAGGCATATCAAGTACCCTGTCTAATAATGTCTTGTCTCATTGCATAACATCCATGCATTTCAGAAAAGTGGTTTGCCATTTGATGTGGCTGTTTTTGTGGCAAGTTTCTGTAGCATAGGGACTCTTGTGCATGCATGACTGTGTTGTGTTTGTAGGCATACGTACTGTTCTCAGTTTTACCTCTGATAGAGTTAAGTGCCTTTGAAGCACAAGAGGAGTTTTTTAATGAGACTTAATCTCATTATCTGCTTTTATCTGATCCTATCATTGCTTGTTGCCTACATTGTAGGAAAAGAAAAGCACTTTGGAAATCTTGTTCTGAAGCGTGGAATTGGTGTGAAATCAATCTTCTTAACAGGAGGCTGACAGAGAGGGAAGGGGCTGGATAATAGAATCAGAGTGCAACAACATCTGGCTTTGGTTTGGGGTTTATTTGTTTGCTTTTACCAAAGCTGCGTGGTTAAAGGATTTCAGTTTGATTATAATTCTTATTAATGTCATTGTTAATTTCTCCACTGTAAATTAAAGCTCTGGTTCCTCTAAAGTTACGAACCTCTTTTTGATTTATCCATAATGCCTGTTACACATTAACTATAGCAATTTTTGTGTGTTACTACTTTCTCTAGTTGTGCTCAAGCATACAGTGCAATAGAGATTACTCAGCAAATGTCTGTGACAGCAGTAGGTTGTAATTGCTTAATCAGGCAAAGGTATAGTAATTTAACAAGTGAGATATTTTAGCTATCCTTGATTTAATTATATGCTGTATATAGTTGAATAGCACATGAAGAACTAGAGGGGGAAAATGCATCACAAATTGTCAGATTGCTTAAACTGCATTTAGATTTTCCCTAGGATACAGCTTTAATAAACCAGTTTAAGTAGACTATTCCCTTTAGGAATTCAAGCATAAGTCACTGTATGAAAGAATGTCATTAATTATTCACAGTGGGTCTAAGTCATTGCTGCACTATTGTTGTTCCTACTTCACAGGGTACTGCTTTTCCAAGTGTTTGTATTGCTAGAAATCCTGCTTTCCTTTTTTTTTTTTTTTTTTTTGTAGACATAGAGCACTGCAGATTTGCTGAAATGACATATTGTTATTTCCTCCTTACATGCATAGTCTGTGAAATACTTAGAATCTGCTGAAGTGGTGGGTGTATTCTTTTCTTCCCATATATATTCATGGTGTGTGGGGGGACAGGAGGAGGAAGGAGAGGAGAAAAGCAACATGATCCATTATAATTTAGCAGCACTTTTGAATATAGTGAACTGGATACTCCAAGAACTGTCTTTGTATGATACAACATGGTTTGTAATGAATATGGAAGTAGAAATCTTCATGAAAAACTTCCCTATTGGGGCATGTCCATCTATGTAGTGGTCTCTTCTATGGAATATCCTCCTCTTTCTCCCTCTTGCAATAGAAGAGATGAGGCAGCACAAGTGGTAGAAGGGAAGGATATTGCTCTTCTGCTTGTGCTGCTTTCATTTTTGCCAAAAATGGTGCTTACACCTCAGAGAGCTGCAACCAAACCTTTCTGCTTCTGAGTCTGCTGCCTGCTGGGTTGGAGTACAGCTTAGGCAAAGGAGAGTTGAGTGTGTCGTTGCCTTCAAGATATTTGAGAAGGTTTGAATGCTGTCTAGTCATAAGATGCATGAAGAGATGGTGAAGCTGCACCTTCCAACACAGCTGCATTAGAGCTTCTCACATCACAGCAAAGTCCTACTCTCTACAGTAGAGTATTGCAACCTGGATCTAGCGTATAAAACAGACAGCACACTTTTTTACTTTGGTAGTTAAGAGGGAAGTCACAGCAGAATTGAGACAGAGTCATGTATCTTCCACACTTCAGATGTCCTTTAGGGAGGTCCAGAGAGTTGGGTTATGCCTGGAGTCTTGAGCTCTGGGCAAGAAAGAGGGAATAGACAGCAGCTTTTTGATCTTAAGTTGTCAAAAGGTAACAATATTTTATGCTACCAGTTTTATCTTCCATAAAATGTATTTCCTATAAAAATTTGTTATAAATTATTTATTGCAAAAATTGGTTATTCCAGAGTTTTATTCTCTTCCCCTCTTAGAGAGTATTCACCTATCTCTGGCTGATGTTTTATCCTTATTCATGAGCAGCATTAATGAAACAGGTGCACAATGTAATTCTATTTGCACAAGAAATATCTGCCTACAGTGTCCACGGTTCATTCCAGTGAGGAAGAGGCATTGAGATAGACTGCTGAAAATGAAAACTGCTCTCTCTGCCTCTGGAAGATGTAAATATGTTTCAATATTAAACAGAAGATCTTGATTTTGTCAGGTTGTGGCAGTAAATATTGGCAGCAGTCAACCCTGAGAAGCAATTAATTTACAGAATAATTAGCAATCACTTGCCTTTATATGGAAATCAAAGGCTAACAGCCTTTCTCAAGCACTGAATGATCTGAATCTTGGTTTCAAAGACAACTTCCATGTCCCAGCTTCAGCCAGGTTAATTTTTCTGTAGCAGATTTGCTGCCAGACACTGACGTTGAGTGACAGCTCTTTATTAGCAGCAAGGCTGCAGATCTGCATCTTCTCTTTCACAGTGTTTTCAATCATACTTTTGTTTACGCTTCAACATTCTACAGTCTGTTTATTCCTGCCTGACAGCATTTGTTTGTCTTTCTGGCAGGTCACAGGTAGATGACTGCGTTCAGTGCATGTACCAGGCCACTTTAGTGATACAGTTTTAGGATTTTGCAATGTGTCTCAGTACTTGGAGAATGGGAACTGAACTTTTTCAAATATCAATGCACACAAGCCACATTAATGATTCATAATTGCCAGGAGGCTGTGATATTAATATATAGACAGTTATGTATTTTTTAAATGTCTGCAACTTGTTATAGGAAAGAGAAAACAAACTTGGTGCCTAAGTAACAAGACTTCATCTAACCTGTCCTGGATAAATTCAGGTCCTGTTTATTTTAGATTGACTTCCAGAATGATGTCTCTTGGAGTGTTTCCAAAAATTAATCAATATATATGATGTGATAAACAGACGGTTTTTAAAATGTCCATGATCATTTTCCAGTTTCAGATCAGTCATGATAGGCAGATTATCATCTCTCAGTGAACTCCTAAGCAAACTAAATAATTTGGCACAATGATAGGGTCAAATTCCTGTGTTCGGGGCCCTGGCAAAACACAAAGGGATTGCCCAGGACATTTGATGGGAAAAAGGAAGAAGTTCTCCAACCTCCCAGGTTCCTTGTAGGGACCTTCTCTCTTCCTGCTCTTCTCAGCTGTACTCTGACGGGTAGCACTGTGGAGTTTGGGCAGGATTTTGCCTAGGGGCAGAAGACAAATATAAACACAGAAGAGTAACAGTCACTAGTTACATTGAATCAAGTGGAATTTTCCATCATTGTTATTGCTTATTGTACGTATTGCCAGAGCGAACAGCATCCCTGGCCAGGAGCCATGGTCCTCCACTCTGGTGCTCACAGGGAACAGAAGATGACCCTGCCCAGTAGATCATTCTCTGTGTCAGTTCCTACTGAGTAAATCTCGACGCTTTTCCAGAACACAATGCACATGACAGAAAAATGAAAATACTAGTCCGGATGTGGGGAAAACTTGCATACTTGAGAGAATGAATAAGAAGATGAAAACCTCAGTTAAAAAAATGGACATCTGGCAAGTTTGGGTAGTTTTCTCAGGAAAGGATAGATGATCAAGATTAAGGGAACAAATATTTTCAACCTCTGCATCCTACATTTTCCCTTCAGGGGCTTGGTTGAATATTTCTCAATGTTTTAAGGCTGTGTATGGTGCTGTTGAGGACTGGTGCCATAGTGGTAGAAGAGCTTGAGGACTGTTCTGTTTTGCAAGTGATGTTCTTTCAGTCTTGACAACTTTTGAAAGTAACCCAGCATTTATGAAAGCATGGAAGGAATGTCGGTAGTAAATATTAAGAATAAATTTTTGGGGTATTTGAGGAGTTTCCTCTGGCAAGGGTAGCTGCCTGCTGTGGAATGTTTTACACCAGCATTTGTGAGTGAAAAAAATTAGTTCAAGGATTCTAAACAGTTAAGAGGCAACATACAGGTCTGAAAAGGAGAGTTCCCTTTCTCTTAATTTCATCTTTGATTAAAATTGCAGATTCAGATCTTAAAATATTGATTCTTATACCATGGGAAGTCTAATAGATCTTCTAAATTCTTCAAAATATTTCTAAAATTTCTAGTAGAAATTTTCAAAAGTGAATTTTCATTTCATGCTAAACATGATAATGGGTGATATGAATGATACCTGACCATAACACCGTGGATATTTTATGTTAGATTCCATTTCAGTTGCAGTTAGAAATTCTTATTCAATATATATTTGAGTCTCCAAGTATTATTAAATAAAAAGATAGTTTACAAGATCCTAAGGGACACTTGATAGTGAACCAATAGATACAATTAGGAAAATCATAGCCCTCGGTTCTAAAGTTTGAGGGAATGATCTGAAAAGATAATTTTCTAAAAATGAGAAATAAAACTTGCTCATAGCTTTCAGCTTCTAACGCTGATTGGTACTCAGTGTGTAGGTGTGATTATCAGCATAATAAAAGTCCATTTTCTCTATGAGAAGAAAAAGAAAGTTACTTTGCCCTTGATGATATCACTGCTAGACATGAGTAATATTTAGGGCTGTATTGAATTTGTGAGCAATCATCTGAAGTAAGTGCACAGAGCTTTTAAAACTCAGTAGAAGTTTTTTAATTAGCCTTTTTTTTTTTTGGTCTTAAATTCAATTCCCTGTAGATAAGGCTAATATGAAATTGGTATTTGTGTGGTTTTTAAATGTTAAGTTACTGAGAAGTTACCGAAATGTTTAATTCTGTTAGGAGTGAAGATGGATCAGTTTGATACTGATTGCCTGGAAGAGGTAAAGCCACAGTATTACAGCATTGTGAACATTGTACAACTATACATTTATAGTAAAATTTAGAAAGCACTATTTTTCACATGTGTGTTATGCTTTGCTCTCTGCTTGTGTATTATTTTCTTCATACTATATTATTCACAGGAAAAACAAAAAGTCTGAGCAATTCTTCAGGAGGTCTACTGCACAGAAACCAGTGCTGTGCCAGATTCCTTCCTGTAACAAGGTGGCCTAAGTTTCCCTTTTTCTTAGAGGACTCTGAACCACACACAGACCGTGAATGGGATTTAAGTACTCTCACTAAGGAACGTACCATAGGTATGCTTGGTGCTGGCCCTCATATGAGTTTTGGAATATGGGATTTTCCCTGGGAAAGCCATTATGGGTGCTTCTGAAAATGGCAGTATTCCCACAGCTCTGCTGATTTTTAGCTTAGTTATTTGGAACTGGAGTCATCCTGGGTTAAGCAAGAGGGGGAATGACAGTGCTTTGGGGATTGAAAGCTTTTCTTCAGGCTAAACTGTAACAGGAGGGCACATATGGTTACTCATGTGGAAGGTGCTGTAGTACAAAGACAACAGCACCTGCTAAACTAGGCTGGACCACAAGCTCCCCTGCACAGACTGCTGTTATCTGTAAGAGACTGTTCATGCCCAATCAACTTATTTGCAACAGGAAATTAAAAAAGAATAAACAAAAGGTAACAAAACAAAACAAGCAAAAAAAAAAACCCAACAAAAAAAGAGAGATGAAAGAACTATGTTTAGAATTGGTTCAGTGAGTTTCAAGGCTTGGTGAACTCTGAATAACTTTTTGCATAAACCTTTTTCTCAAAGCTTCTTCACATCTGTGAATTTCTTTGGTACTTCCCTCCATGGCTGGAGTTTGCATACAACCTGCATGGCAGCAAGTGGCACTGTTGCTAAAGCTGAGCAACTGTGTCTTAAAATATCAACTGGGTAACTGTGGTCACTGGATTTTGTGGTGAACATAAGCAATAGAACATCCACTTGCCCTCTTCTCAGTCTTCAGGATGTTTGGATAACACTGGGGTGTGAAATGAAGGAATGTCTTCCCCTGGTTTCTGTAGTCCTTAAAAGCCAGGGATGGTGCAGGTTAATGGCCATCTAAAGAACGAGAAGAAGAAGATGGTGGTGATCAGAAAGGCAGATTTTAACCCCTTCAGAGACTGTTGCTATGCTCTGACTGAAAATGCTTTGTAATTGATTGACTTCAGTTCAGACCTTAATTCTCTGATAGTGCTGGGCGTTTCTTACTGTGCTTAGCCTCTGCTGTAAGCTGTACAATGAAGGACCTGCCTCTCCAGGCCTGGCTGGAGTGGTTGGGGATGGGAGGGCCATGTGTATCCGACATAGCCTGGGGCTCCTGTGGCTGAAGAAGCCCCGTTCATCTTCTATTCATCCCAGTTCTCCATGGTTCACATTGCTGTCGAAACACAAGTCCTGACTTTATTTACTTTGGGCCTAATGCGAGGCATTGCATAACTTTAATTTTGTTCTTTTCACAGTGCTCAGCCAGTGGCACTTCAGACTGGATGAGATGTTGTCCTTAGCTGCCTTTATGCATGGCTTTTAGGGCACTGGTTTATGTAACCCACTTAATGGGTTTTTTCCTTATATTGTTGCCAGATGTCGCCCCTTGCACGTATTTGCCCTTTACAGCTCACTTAGCTTTCCTTGATCAGGGCTCTGCCCCTCTGTTGTGCTAGCAGAGCTTGCCCCTACCCAACAGAGGGCAGACACCTCAGAAGGGAATGGTCTGCTTGACCGAAGAAAAGGTAGCAGAGCGTAGTTTCAGCATTCCCAGCAGTCATTCCACAGCTCTGACCAGTTTGCTCAGCAGGAAACAAAGAGGTTTCGAATCTGCTCCACACTCTCTTGTACTTTCTGCAATGGCTATGGACCGACATCAGTTCTGTGGGAAAATCCCTCTGTATAAATTTGAATGCAATGACTGTTGAAATAAATGTGTCACATTGTGGTCAGTGCATTTCAATTTTTTTTTAGTAGGTGCATTGTCATATCCAAGCTGCTGTCACAAAATTTTCCAAGAATTTGAAAGTTATGGAGCGCTTTAAGATTTTCCATTTTAGTGTCCATACAGGGTCCCCCCAATACAGTCTCCCTGGCTGCAGGGCTGTCCTCAGCTGGTAAGTGGCTGTATACAGGATTGCACAGTGAACACTCACTTTCCCTGGACTAGTATACAGTAACTGGCACAACCCAGGTGACTCCATGAGACCTCAGGTGTCTCCAGCAGCATGACCCGTTTGGTTTCTGGCAGAGGAAATGATTTGGTCTAGTCTTATGTTTCTAATCAGGGAATGAATTTGTCTGTCCTGTGCTGTTCCCCATGTACAGAGAGGTGCTCTGAAGTTATGTCATTTGAGGTAGCAACAGCCCGGGTAGATTAGGTGTCAGTCTTACCTGGGTTTCCTCATGTTTGCTGCTGGGATACCAAACTGAAATTACAGCTACCTAGCCAATGGGATTTGCCATTCAGACATTTCTTTATTTAGCTCAGGAACTTTTTTTAAGTCACCAAGTCATAATGTTTCTGACAGTTTTCAAATTACTTTAATTTTATGAACACTTCATCAGAATTTTTGCTTGAAAGCTACATAATTCTTTTTGTATATAATGTTTCAATTTTGGTCTTAGTATGTTCTTGAAAAGCAACATCCCAGTTTTTTAAACTTACTTTCAAACAAGCATGAAAAGAAATTTTAAAATGTGAGGGAAAATGATTTTTTACAGCACTTTTTCAAAACTGGTTATAAAACCCCACCTGAAAAGCTGTTCTCAAAATATGATTGATTAAAAAAAGGAAGGTTCTAGATTTATATCTGTATCTATATATATCAAGTAATCTTTGTAACGAAATCCAAGGTAGTTCAATAAAATTTCCATCTGATTCTTAATTGAGTATAATATCCTTTCCAATAAGAGGTTTCTTCAAATTAAAAATTAAACAGGAGTTTAAGACATTTTAGAAGCCTCGTAGATGTTAAAAAGTGTTCTTACATTACAGCTGGGCTGAAATTCTTCAAGAAAGCCATTTTTTTTTTTTAGCATTATCTAAGTAACCAGGATAACTGGATGCCTCAGGCTCCAGTATTAAACACATGTATACTGTTGTACAGCAGGTAGTCCCAGAAGTTCGTGAAAAGGTGATTGTCACTAAGAGCACAAGCTGTTACTGTCTAAATATTTTTGGTTTTCTTTCACTCATACTAAGTAGTCCCTTATTCCAGAACTGGTTAATCATTAGAAGTATGACACAATTTACATTTAGTGACATTGAAAGCACTAATTTCACTGTTTATTTCCTGAAATACTGGAACTGACATTTTTGGAACTAGAGAAACCTATTTCACTGTGGGTTCTATACTTATAAGATTAAAATACTCTTTCTATGCAAATACTGCCTTTCTCTAGGATTACTGTAATTGATGGTTCTGCCCGTTGGATTTGTGGAGATGGCTATTTTCAGACTGTCTGCAGGTAATGACTGTTCTCTGACTTGTTAATCTCTTCTCTTCTGATTATCTGAGCAGATGTTGCTTAACCCATGAAATGGCTAGGACCAGTAAGACCAACAAAGAATGCAAGTCGGGAAAAGTTTTAATAAAAATGTGGGGAAGAGACAGTCAGTTAGCAAGAGAGATGAAGGCACGATGGAGACAGTGAAGATAAAAAGAAATTTTGAACTTGTATTTTTCATGAGAAAAACATTCTGGAATGGCAGATTTAGGTATTGGGTGAGAACTGGAGGTAGTTTCTGGACACAGAAAGGATTGTCCACTGGTATGATGGTCTGAGGCATGCATGCTTCTCCTTCCTTCTTCTGTGACCTGTGCAAATGATGAGTTTCCACAGAATGGTTACCTGCAGCTTGTCTTTGCTCTGCACATTTGGGGGTTCTTGCACCTCTGAAAAAAAAACCAATTTGGGAGTTCTTCCAGAGAGACTTGTTGGGCACACAGTTCCATCAGCAGAAATGGGATTGGGAAGGAAGCAGTTGAGTCCTCTAACAGTTCCTTTAATGAGCTGCTGTTTGATCTTTTGGGAACCAGAATATCCTATGAGTGCAGGGTAGGTAGCTTCCTGCCAGTGCACACTGGAGACTTATCCCACCTAGTGAGCATGTGCTGGATCTCATGGTGGCATTTCAAGCTGTGCTTCCAGAGGCAAGGTCACATAAAGAGGAGCGGTATGGAAAATGTCCCAGGCCACACTGTGCAAAGCTGGTCTGAGCACTGCGTTGCCAGCTCTGATGACAGAGGTAATCGAACCCGAGAGCTGCGTACCCAACATTGCCATACAGTTCTGTAAACATTAGCATGCTTTAAACAGCATGGTGTTTAGAGATGGGCCATTTCATTTCCATTGACCTAAAAAAAGCTTTTAATGTACTTTGTACTTTTGAACCTGAAGTAAAGCATTAATACTCTCTGTTACAAGCACTGGAGATTTATAAACATGAATTGTACAGACCACTAAATTAAAATTTAGCAATTACATCAGTGTTGCCTTATGATAGAGCTGGGGAATCAGGAAATTTGGGCTTTATTTTTGGTCCTGTCAAATTCACTCTGTTACCATAGGCAAGCAGCTTAACCTTGCAACGTCTGAGGTTAATACTTACCCAACTTGCAGGGCTTTCTGAGGCTAGATTGATGTTTCTGTTGTTACTTTGGCCCTGCAGTGGATGATGTTCACAGTGCATATGTTGTTGATAATAACAATAAAGAAAAATGAAATGTAAATTGCTTTTTAATGTTTTGTAGATGAAAAATGCAGAAGTCACAGCCTGTGTGTTTTAACATTTTGAAGAACGCTGCATAGTATTTGATAGAAATAATTACAGATAATCAAGCAAGTGAATTTACATAACAATTAATTTTTTGTTTGGTTTTAGACATGTGATTAATCTAAGGTGTTTGATGACCAGATTAGGTCAGCACTGCAGTCACTTTAGCAATGCAGGAAGACAGAAACTTTCCAATGGAAAATTATAGCAATGGATTCCCTGAGGAAAGAAATGTACAAAGCAGCCCTTTCTATGGCAGTCAAAAGGAAACCATCAATTTTTTGTTGCTTTACAGATGCTGCTACAATTTGCAAAACTCATCTTCTTTCAAAGTGGTTTTGGGGCATTAGTGGTCAGTGGAGTAAATCCTGTATTTGGATTGTTGAAATGTTTTTCAGTGGCAGCAGAAACTTTGAAGGAATTTAATTTCCCTTTTACAGAGAGGGAAAGGAAAATGAAGGGGACATTGGAGGACTAATGCAATGCTGGGCTGTTCCTCAGGCAGTTACTTCAAGCATTTATAACCATAAGTTTTCTTTTCACCTTCTGTAGTCAAGTGGTTTTGTTTGGCAAATCATTTTACGTTGATTTACTGAAAGTTCTGAGTCTTTCATAAACCAGATGAACTGTGCAGCTTCTAACTTGGCTTTCAATTGAATTAGGTTTGAATTACTGCATTTGATAAAGCTCTATATTATTGAAATATTTTTGTACATATTACAATGTCTGCCTGCATCCTGTGCAAGGAGCTTTCAAACCTAGATGAAAATCTAGATTGACTTAGTAATTTTTCTATATAAATGTTTGGGTTTGGGTTTTTTTTTTTTTGTTGTTGGGTTTTTTTATTAACCATATGTTCAGACCTATATCACTTTAGGAAGCTTTTTTTTTAAAATACATATGTCATTTTCCATCCAGTTTGTTTATGGTTGCTCTTTGTGTAGCATTATAGTCTGGAACTGAGCTCTTTTGCACTGAGGAATGGTAGAATATAAATGGATATGGTACTGGAGCTCTTCTGGCTGGAATGGTGTATTAGGAGCATTGGGAATTCTTGCTGCAGATGTTCACATCGCTGGTCCGTGGTCCAGGTGCTGCCTTCTAAATACCAAAGAGTCGGTGGCATTTATCTTTTTTCAGAGAAGACTTGCATTCTGAAAGAAGATAAGCTGGTGAAATTCTGGGTTTTCCTTCTGCTCCCTTTTATTACAAGAGGCAAAATTATCTGGTTGTTGTTTAGACTGATGCAGTCAAAGAGTAAGTAAAATAAAGGCCTAATTCTTCAAACTTTTATGCCTTCATCAGTATAGTGTAGTCACACTGTTTGAAGTCCACAGTCAGGATCTAATAATTTTTTTTCTCAAATAACTTTTAAAGACCAAGTGATTAATCTGCATTTCATCCTGGACTTTTCTTCATGGAGTGATGCTATTTATGTGTTTTGATATTGCTCTAAAGTCAGTAGGAAGTTCTTTGATGAGTCGAGCCAGTATTTTGTTAACAGGATGTTTCCATCTTCTTTTACTGCTTCAAACTTACTAAAAACAAATTGAGAAACTCTCCCTGTTTATAAAGGAGATGACAGTGTTAGCTGATTAAAAGGGGCATAATTTGTTGCCCCACTTACCTAATTTTGTTGATTAGCTGCAACAGATATTGATGCCCATTTTACTCTTTATATGAGTACATTTGGCACATATGCCTAACAGTTCTTCCTCTTGTACCATCATTATCAGGCTCTAACTAACTGGCATTCTGCCATGGTGGAAAACGAGAGTTGCTTTCCCTCAGCTTGCATCTTGTGTTCACCATCTGTACCCTCTGTTTTTAGGGCCTGATCCTGCAAAACTATTATGAGAGCAGTTTCTTCTCAAACATCTACTTATGTTTCTTGTAACAGAGCTAAAAGCATAAATCAGAATTATACCTGTTAGTAAAGGGAGGGGGTTTTAAGATCAGGGCCCTATACTTGTAAAGTAGATTCTGAATATCTGTTATAAGCCTTGTAATGCTCACCATTTATTAGTAGTATTTATTGTGTTTACAGCCATGTGGACACACTGTGGGCCCTTTAAAAACACAACAGAAGGGTGCAATACCAGATAGGATAAAACAAAAAAGAGGCAGTTGAAGGGTAGTAGGATACAAGCTGGTTATACCTTAAGTGGCATCTGTTCTGGTGTTTCTCTATCCTTTCCAGGGAATGATTTTCCAGGTGTCTAACCTGAATTTTTCATAGTGTGATTAAGTTTATTGCTCCTGACTTTATTCATAATATAATTTAGATTTGGTGCATGTCTGCACTCTTGCATTGTTGGATCAATAATGCAGGTAGACATTATGACAGGCTTGCTTTAGGGCTTGCAGTTTCTAGGCACAGATTAGAAGGTGGGGAACAGCCTTTATTTAGACCAGCAGGGTTTTCCCCAAGTCCCAGAGTGGGCTGAGAAGGGGTTGTGAGATCAAGTCTGACAGATCCTGGGGTACCTGTCTGCAACCTGTTTGTTGCCTTTGATCAAAATTTCTGTGACAATCGTAATAGCCAAGGGGTTAGCATGTAGTGTTGAACAGTTGTGTGGCTGTGACAGGCTGGGAGTTTGTCAGCTTCCTTTAGCATGACTCTTCTCAACCCAAATCCTTCTATCACCTCTTCAAGGCTGGGCTGCTGGAATGTGCCCCATGTGTTTTGCCTTGTCTCTCCCAGAAGTGACTGCAATTACAACACAACTTGGCTCCTTTCATTAACCCATTTCTCCAGGGTTTTGCTAGCTGCCACCTCACTCACAGGTGCCTCACTTTCAAGTTAGGATTTAAGACTGGTTACAACTTCCCAAGAGTAAAGCAGCTGCAGACGTATCTGAGGCAATGCCTCTCTGGGGTTGAGGAGCTGATAATGGGCTGAGGGGGAGCAGCTCTACTCATCTCCCCATCATGCCCTTCATGATGCTGGTGTGGACCCCGGGAATCTGCAGCTGCATCACACCCTGGGTCCTGCCCAGCCCAGCCCTGCTGCTCCTCTTGGCACTCTCCCAGACTCAGCTTACCACCCACATGTTTGTGATGGGGTGACTGGAAGGCAGGCAGGAGGTTTTCAGGTAGGATGGGGAGGATGGTAAATCAAGTAAACTTGATTTACTTGTTTGTTGGGGAAGAAAATACTGCAAGGGATTATTTGCCTTTCATTTGTCACTTCTGAGGGAGAGATATTCAGTAGCTAGCTTGGCTGATAGGCACTGTTAATATGTGATGGACTCCTTAGGTCTTCAGATTAACTTTTGTAAAAAAAAAGAAAAAAAAAATTCCTTCTGATTTTACTTGAAATAAAACCCAGCATATACATGAAGACATACATTGTATTTTTTTTCCTTGTTAGTAACTGGAAATAATGTTGTGCATTTACTATAATCATTATCTTATTTGGTATATGTTGCCCTGGGCCAACTTGCAGCCTGTGTACAAAATGCTGGCTCTATTTTCAGTATCATTAACTGCAAGAAAAATGGCTTACATTGTTCTTTTGCTCTCTACAGTTCCAGGAATCTTAGTTATAAATGCACCTAATCACCCTTCAGTATGCCTAAAACATACAGTAACAGCTTGCTGGCATAAAAGTAGTTGCAGAAATGAAAAGCTGATATGGATTTTTTACTTCTCTTTACTTCTACCTGCAAATGAAGGCTATTTACATAGCAGTGTTATATGTCACCCAGCTTTACTTACTACTTCATATAACTGGAAGTTTAGATATTTCTGCTGTGAAGAGCTGTAATTCTTATGTTACTTGACCTTTCATGTGGACCCAGTAATATAGTTTAATGCTAACTCAATGATGACATTCATATGTATCTTCACAAGCATAACAAGTTCTATGAAGACAAAAGATTTTGATATTGTCCTGTACAAAAAGCTTCAGTTATAACTTCTGGATAAAATTCAAGGATAGCAGATGTCAATTTACTCAGCCTTTTTGGGTAAAGAAACATTTTGAATATTGGAAATAAATCAGAAAAAGCATAGTCTAAAAATAATGTTTTTGAGAAAACTGAGCTTTTTAACAAAGCAAACTGGAACTCTGCTTTGGCATAGCAGGACCCTGCTGTGTAGTCAGCAATGAAAAAGATCAGGTTTTAATGTAAATAAATTTAAGAATACAAACAAAGCAAAATTTGTGGCAAATTCATAATCAGCTTTTCATTGTGTTTTACATTATTTTTTTTTCCTTGCAGTATTGACTTGAATTACAGAAACTTTACCTCCCATGGTGTCTTGGAAGCACTGTGGCATTGCTCATTGTTTATGATGGCAAATGTGGAAACAAATGCTGGACTTGTGCATTTGATTAAACCCTTCTTTAAAGTAACACTTTTGTGTGGTTTCAGCTTTCCTTTTTGGCTTTCACTTGTCATCTTCTGGTTGTGTTGTCTGTTTTTCCTTTGTCCATAATATTAATTTTAACTTCCTGTTGTTACTGATTGATTGAATTACTTCACTTATCATTCAGTTGTCTTTATGCTTTTATTTAAAAACATCACTGTAGTTACAAGTGATGCAGATATGGTTGGTTAGCTAGGGTTATAAAATAAAACTCACTATAAATGCTATGATCTACAGTGGACATAATTGCCTAGGACTCCCTGGGAAGCACAATAAATGCCTTATCTGTAAAGGAACAGGAGTAGCTGTTTCCCGGTGTCCTGTGTTTCATATATGATTACTGAATTCCAGTGAATTTCCAATTTTTCATGTAACAAAAAAAAATATTGGTGATTATAATGTTGCATCAGATTCTTCGTCAGAATTCTGTCTTCCAGCTGCATTAAAGATTTCACTGGCTTTGCAGCCTGGTGGAGCCAGCTGGTGATTTTGATTATCAGTGTGATAGCATCCACCACATAGAGCATCAAAAAGCATTTTTCTTTTATTAGCTTGATATTAAAAAGTGATTATGCATATGTGAAATGTAACGTTGTATTTTGCTATTCATTTGTCTTTGTTCAGGTTACTAACTGAAGCTATATCTGAAACTAATGTTAAAAGTAGAATAGGAAGAACTTATTTAATCTATGCCTGTTCACTTTTCTCTGAAAGGGAGGCTAGTCTTTTCCAGGAGCCCCAGACAGCTTTGTGGCTGGTCTGAGCATAGGAACAATCTCACAGTTTGCTGTATAATAACCTCTAACTACTGCAGCTCGTTGGGGATAAATTTATGAGAGAGGTAACGGTGTTGCACTGTAAAGATCTTTATCTGTCTTCTGGTCTTTTTGTAAGTACAGTTCTGGAATCACTTATGTCCATTCAGTAAGACTGTAGATATGCTTGTCTTCTCTCTTCACCTTGTCCATTTACAGTTTGCAGCAAACTGATTTTCAGTAAAGCCATTTGGATCATCTTTTATTTAAAAGACTATCCAACTCAACCTCTACCTTTTAGAATGCCATGTGGATTTGTTGTTTTCAGCCAGAACAGGAAATGTTGAAATAGCCACATGTCAATGAAAAATACCGGCAGGAACTTGGTAATCTCAGTTTGACCTTTTTCCTGTTTGTGTATATGTTAAAAAATACTTGTGGAATGGAGGCTAGAGAAGTGAATTTGCTCTAAAACTGGCATAACCAGCACTTAAAAACCCTGGAGGCTTCTTCACAGAAATGGATTAAACAGAAAGAGTTCCTTTCCACTGCCTTCATCATCACATATCTTTATTTTCAATAGAGTTTTTGTGAATAAGGTGGCTGAAGAAGAAAACCAAGACCACTTGATGTAAATCTTCCTTTACATAGTTGGGACAGAGTAAAAAGGCTGCAGGGCAGCTGAAAGCCATGTCTTGCAGTCTGCAGGAACGTGGTGGATGAGGACTTCAGCTGGGCTCAGTTTTAAGTTGTCAGTTTCCAACTGTTGTCAGGTGATCTGATGAGCCAAATACTGCAAGGATTGTGCTAATGATAAAATGTGTTTTGAATTAAGAGGCTGAAGAAACTGGTGTTTCTTGGGTTTTTTTAAATCTTTCCCCAGTGTGAAAGTTTAACAAATGCTGCCTTGACGCAGCATTGTGGTTTTGCTTCCAGTTTCACATCCAAGAGTCCTGATTGCCCTGATTTGTAGTGGCAGATCATGGAAGTAGCCGGACAGGGTAAGAATGTCCCTGCAGAAAGTTGCTGCACTAGTTGGCACAAGTATGCATCATGCCAGAAGAATGAAACTAGGGGAGCACCTCACGTTGTCTGTTGGAGACTGTAGAAAATCCATGGTGAAAAAGAGGTGGGTCAGTCAAAGATTGGTCCAGAAATACCCAGTATAATGCAGTACGTATCTTTTGAAATGCCCATATGCTCCATCTGATGCTAAAGGAATCACTGAGGGATGAGGGAGGGGAGAATTAACCTCTATCTGAACTAATCCGCATAGACTGTACAGTTGGCAGAAAGGGGCAGACTTCCTAAGCTCTGTTTTAGAGGCCTGCTGTTGTTTGAAACAAAGCAAAGCCTAAAAGCACCCATTTCTCTGTCAGCTGGACAGAAGTTTAGACAGCTGCCTCAAGGAGAGACACATGTTTGGGTGAATCCTACTCTGGAAATCCTTCTGAACTTCAGTAGACTGTGTATCAGCTTTGGCTGAACTTTTCATTTTTGCTTCTGTGAAGTTGTGATAAGCCCATCAAGATCCCAGTCAGCTGAGAACCAAGTAACTTACCCCACATGCACTTTTGTTATACAAAAACACGTTATCCATTGTAAATCTCTGCAAAAGGGATGGGTAAACAGTTTGACCTCATTGAAATAAGGGAGTCTTTCAAATCATGTTGCAAAGGAGTTTTTTTTGCATCTAGATGGATTTTCTGTGTTTTGTTTATTCTCAATTCTAAAACACATCTCTTTTCAGTCAGTGTGTATACACAATATATGCTTCTGTTTAGTACAGTGATTGTAAACAATTATTCCCTTCACAGAAAAGAGGATGTGTGCTAATCAGTTAGCAGCTTGTTTCTTGGAGATAGACGGTGTGAATCTTTGAGGGACATGAACTAGAGGCTTCTTAGTACTCCACAAAACCACGAGATGTAATGGGCCTTTTCTTGGGCCAGATTTCCTGTAGACTGCTGAAAATCTGTTTTAAACAGGTACTTCTGTGTGTCCTTAGGCATTGAAATACCTAAGTCTGCAAATAATGACCTTGGTCTCAGCCATGGATGTAATAAAAGTGTACAGCTGAAAAGATAGGTATGCAGTTTTAGTATCCCATGTCAAATATTTGTCCTTGAAACTGGAGCCCAGCATGGAGCGAGATATTGTCAGGTACTTTGTGTAACCTTTTTTCTATTTTATCTGCACATTTTTGTATAACTTAAAATACTGAAGCTGGAGTCTGCATAAATAAGCGGAGCCTGGATTTACAGCATTATATGTGTTTTGGTAGCCCAGCTGAGTTACTGGACAAGGCTGGATGCCCAGGGCCATTAACTATCATGCTTTCACCCTTTCTTTGGGGGGCAGTTCTGAGCGTGCCAGGGCTGCTTACCAGCTTCCCCATCAGCTCACTCTAGTACATACATGCATGCCTGCATTCTTTCCTCATCCCATGAGAATGGTTAGGTATTTAAATGGGATTAAACCACTGTATAAAAAAGGACAAAAGTTGCATTTCAAGTTGTTTAATATTGCAGTTCTTCTCTCAGTTTGCTTCTCTGTTGGCATAAGGACAAGCTAGTTACCCTTGTCTGGTGTCCTTTTTGATACCCCCGTTTCTGTCTGCCTTCCACCTCTTATTCCTCTGTCCATGTTGTTGCTAAATCTTGTCATATCATCTCTGTAGAATGTCCCTTTTGCCATCTTCTCGCTACCTGATTCAGCTGAATCAGCCTCTCTCCTTCAATGGCTTCACTGATGCTCTATTCTGTGAACAGTAGCATTAAAACTAATTTGTATTTGCCTTGATTCCATAATGACCTCATATTAGTCACTTTTCCTATTAACGCTCTGCCTGTAAAATGCCATTGAGATAATGAACCTCATTACAACACGGTTTTTTCCTAACATAATGGCAGCAGAACTCCAGTTTGTGAAGTACAAGCTGGTTGAACCCTTAGCTGATGCTTGATTTAATTAATGGGAGGACACAAAATGTGCAAGGAGGCCAGTATTCCTCTCATAGACAAAATAGTAATTACCAAACCCTACAAGTGATTTGTAAGCAGCAGACGGGTATTTTTCCAAAACTGGCTAATCCAACACTTCAGTAATGTGATTATCTCTTATTACAGCCTTTTGTCCACTCTGCCTGACATTTTGCGATGAGACCTGTTATTTTTCCTTTAATATGCATATTAGAGATGATTCAGTTCTTTAAAATCACCATGCAAATGCCCTAGGGCTCTGTATTTTCTACTTATTGTGCTGTGGTGCCATTTACGCTGCTGTGGTGAGTACTGTTTTATTTGGATCAAGAAACAGTGGTTGCAAATATGTTTTGCTTAAGCAGTTTATCTTCCTAGTGCAGCTGGAGTTTTTATTTAACACTCAAATGAACTAGTAAAACGTCAGGCACCTTTTTTCTAGTCTGTGAAGCAACTGAGTGCAACAATAAGGGAACTGGAGTAATTTAGTAAGTATTTATAATTCTTGAATAGTATCCTGAAGAGATAGTCCTTCTTTCTTTTTTGAGCCTAATATCATAGTATTTCCTAGTCTTCCCAATGCCCTTATTCTCCACTAACCCCATGAAAAAAGAGGATGGCCTTACCTGCATTTTACAGATGAAAAGCTGGGCCAGGGGGATGTGGAGGCTACCTGTATCCTGTCACAATAATACATGAACAGTGGGTTGCTATCACATTAGGACTGTCATATTAGTGCTTCCTTGTGAGTGCTGATGTGCTGTAGCAGGTGCCAGGCACCTCTGGAGAGTGGGCTGCAGTGGTGGTGGGCAGGGGCATCCCTGTGAGAGTCTCTGGTGGGAGTCACCCAAGCCACTCACAGAGAATTTGTGAGCAGTTCAGACCAGAGTGCACGGGGAACAATACTGACCTGTGAACCAGACTTGAACCGTAGTGGAGGGTAACATATACAAGCCTGTATAAAGTAATTTTTTCTTTTCTTTTTTTCTTTTTTTTCAATGCAGTCATATATACTGTTCCCTACTATTGCATGTAGTCTTCATAACCCTGTTTAGTGGTGACATGACGTTATCATAAGGAAACAAGAATACTTACTCTTCTAAGAGCAACAATTTCTTCTAGGCACTGGCTTCAGGCAAACTGGGAATTAGTCCCTTGGTGAATGAGCAGCAATTGTTCTTCTTTTGCCTATGCACCAGCCAAAACAACCAGTAATGGACCTTACAGCTCTTTTGAATTGTAAAGGCCAGCGGCACACCTGTAAGCCATGCCAAGTAGCATTTTGATGAAAACGTTCCTGCTCTTATTGTAGCTTAAAGCAATATAGTTGAGTTCATTGTCCTTTAATGGTGTGACTCATTTTGAGACTCTTTCTGTTAAAGTTCACAAGTGTATTTGAGTATTTGTAGAGTGCTGCTAAGTAAGGCTGGCCAACTGTTTGTATTTTTTTGGTGACCAGATGGTTCTGCTTTTGTTCTGCTTTTTTGAATCCCTTGCTCTTTCTACTCACCACTCCTCATAAAATACTGCAGTTTGCACCAGAATTAACAAAAAATGTGGAATTACCTGGGTTAGTGATTTGAGTCCAGAGTTGCAAGTTAGATCACAAATTGGTGTGTCCCTGTATTTCATGTATATCTGCACTTGGAATAGGAAGATTGTTCTCCTCATGCATCTTCACAGTCACTGTGTTATATGCATTTGCCTTAGCCAGGAACTGTAAATATACTATAGTCATCAGATTAAAAGCACCAATCTTCAAGACCAAAATGTTTCAATCTAAGCTAAAGGAGAATTCAGTTGTAGGCCACCTGATATCATGTATTGCTGGATACATTTCAGATGATTTGTCTACCTATTACTGCAATATGGGATAATTTAATATTTTTTTCCTGTGTTAATTCTCACAATATTCCCACAAGATAGTGAAAAGCAAATAGGAATAGTTCATATTGGGGAGGAAGTAGAAAAATGGCTAATTTACCAGAGCTGCAAAATCCTGGTAAGTGGATTACTCCCAACACCTTAGGGTATTTCTTTACTCATGTGGATGTTTCAAGCATAAAAGTTCTTTTGAGATTTCAATAGACGTTCTGTTAAGGTATGCACACATTTATCAGCGAACATTTCTCTTGTAATGCCATTGGATCATAAGTTATCTTAGGCTTTCCTCGTGGTCAGAAGAGAGAAATGTGCACTTTATAGAATGCGATTTCATCTGATCTCTTTGAATCACTAAATCCCTGCTTCTCTCTATTAACTGCAAAGTAAACCTAGACAATTATTCAAAATATTGTCTCCTGCCTTATAAATACTTAAATTTATTTAGCTGAATCAAACACTTAAGTGATTCCTCAAAGACACACAGGAAGGCTTGTAGCACAAAAGACTGCACCCAAATCTCCTAAATACTCCAACCTCCACCTCAAAGACGTCACCAGTCTATCCAGCAGATTGTATTCACTGCTTTTGCTATCTGTGATTCATCTCTTCCCATTTTTCCCATTTAGTTTGTTTGACTTCAGCTGGACCTCAGCTGTAGAGACATGCATTAGGAGAGAAGTGTTAAAGAGAGTTTAATAGTTATTCTCACTATAAAAAGGTCTGCTGAATTTTACACTGACTGAGTGTGTTGCACTCCACAGAAATTGCTCTAAAGTTTTTGATTTCCAGCAAATTTTGACCTACTTTTAGGAATTCCCTATGCAAAACAACATGTTCTAGTCACATTTTTGAAAGATCTGAAAAAGAAATCCCAAACTCTCTTAAAATTGTTTCATATTATTTAACTCTATATGACCTTTTGGGAAGGTAGGTGACCCTATGCTTGAAAGCCAAGTACAGACCTGGCAGAATGTCCAGTGAATTCACTGTGAGTTCCTCATGCTTCTTTAAGGGCTCAGTAAGTCCAATGCATTGTTGTTAAAGCAAATGTTTGTTTGACCCTAGAGAACAAAGAAACCAGACCCTTTTATGGTATTATTGCTCAGTTTACATCTTTCCAGACCACAATAGAGGCCAGAACTTGTATTACAAACCATTTAAAATGAAAGATTTCTTTCTCAACTTTTACTCCAGCTGCTGAAGACTGGCCTGGGAAGAGGCTAATGAAAATGCTCATATATATATCTCTCTATATTTTTTTTTACCGTGAACACTTGTCCTCAAAGAGCTTAACACAGCCCAGCAATTCATTTCCTGCCCTAGGCAGCATTTGAATAGCCTGTTATGCCTTGACACAAATGACTCTCCTATGGGTTGAGCCAGATTAGAACCTGTGAAACAGAGGTGAAAACCTGACCTCATCTTTATGAGACATATCCTGTCCTAACTATTCCCATATCAGAGTTTTAAGCGTGCTTTCTGAATGTGCTGTATAACTTGGAAGTTGAATAGTTGTGAGTTAGGTTTACATGAGTTTGTAACCTGCCAAATGTCAAGATTGAAAACAAAATAAAGTCTGTATCTTGAGCATATGCTATAGACAAATAACAATTCTCTCAAATAACAATAAAATATCTTCAGAGTTATCATTATTTCTTATTTCCTCTTGCCACATTTTCATTCATTTCTTTGTTGACCTCAGGCTTTAAAGCACACAAGCCTGAAGACTGTAGGACTTGCACATCAAAAGTGCACACATTTTTATTGAAAAATGAAGCTTACCCTTTACGACCATACCTGTATGCCAGTCTTGATCCTCTGCAACTGAAGAGATGGCCAGACAAGGAATAAGAATCCTGTCTTACTAATTTTTAAAAACAATAATCATCTTACATTAGGACTGTGGCTTTTGCCTATGTGAAACAGTAGCATAAAATTTTCTATGAGTAGAAGTAGCTGATTCTGGAATAACTCCTTCTCCAGGTGTTTCAGGAAGTCTTGGTGAGGAAAGTTTCTTGTGTGTGGTTGAAATATATTGGGTAGTTATGGTAATCTCTGGATTTGATGACCTTAGTGCTGTTTGTTCAGAAACCTGTTAAGGAGTAGCCAGACAAGACTCCAAAAGGAGTTAAACCTGCCCATTTTCTAGGAGGTATTCTTTCCATAATGTTTGCTGAGATGCTGTGGAGCAGGCAAGATAAGAGACTACAGATGAAGTGAAATTCCTCTCCAGGAAGGCTTGCCCTTTTGAATGACTTTTTGTACTCTGTTCCCAGGTCCACATTCCTATGCTTCCTGATCCAACTCTGGTATGTGACAGTGAATGGAGGAATATTGTTGCACCTAGAAAAGTTTTTTGTGGTTGCTCTCCATCAGTCACTGACCATTAGTGCCCCTCTTTCTCCAAGGTCTGCATGAGGGAATCTGTGAAGTGAGCCAAGATAGAGGTACAGGGAGAAGTTGCCACCCAGGAAGCACCAAAACAGAGGTGTCTGTGCTATCCATAGTTACAGGACAAGAACAGAATCTCTCTTCTCTGCCCCAAAGGAGGGGAGAAAAAGTGGCCTTTCTGTTTAAATATTGGGTTACTTCTCTGTCCAAAACTTCTGCTAGCTTGAGGGGGAAGCCTTTAAGAGAGTAATGCAGTATGGAGTCACACCCTCAATAGGTCTTTCTTGCATTAGCTTAGAGTAGCACTCTCCACTCCTCTTCTACCCTCCCAGTTCATTGCCCTCCCTCCCCCAGTCTGTCCTGCATCACCATGTGCTTTCTTCAAGCCACCAAGAACATCCATCTCACTTTTGTCACAGGATGATGCTTTTTGTGCAAACATAAATATTTAGAGAAGTTTACAAAAGGGTAAGCTTCATCAAGTCAAGCATTCCTGCTAATGCGGTGTCGGGACAAGTCAGCAGGGAGCAAGAGCTGGAGCTGCTGCACACAGCTGTTGCATGATCAAGCTATGGAACATTCATTTTTGACCCTACCAATTTCACTTCACTGATCAAAACCATTTTTGAAGTTGGCTGCTATTTCTTTTTCCACAGTGAAATCCTTTCCATCAAAACAGCTTCTTCAGTGTGCAGGCTTTGTCTGTATTGTGAATCTCTTGTCTCAGTCTTACTGTTGTCATGCATATTCCTCATGCAGATATGCTGCACTTGCTGGAACAGTGGAAAAACAAAATCCATGTTAGAGAAGTTCCTAAGATGCAACTCAGAGCAAAACCAGTTGGGAGATCTGCCCGCTATACTTGTGCTTTGATAGTTTGGGTTTCACTCTGATCATCCATATCTGAGAAAAATTTTGCCATGTTCCATATTAGAGTAATACACAGAGACTTCAAAAGACACAAAGGAGAAAATACTATATAAGTAAGAATATTAATAAAGAATATAAGACTGTTTGGTTGGTGGGATGGTTCCTAGTAAGGTAAAACAAACAAACGGAAGTTATGCCAGAATTTATGCAGCAAAGTAATAAGATTATAGGAATACATGTAAGGCAAATGGGTACATGTGTGCAAATGCATCAGCATATATCTCCCTTAAGGAGCTGTGTCCATCTTTAGTCTCAAGGACTTACAGCTTGGCTTTCTGCTCCAGTGGGAAGTGGATTTGTCATACCAGCTAAAATACTATCTATCTCTTGGACAGCTCCCAAGTAACACCACAGTCGTGATGGTCTGTGAAAATATAGCTGTCTGGCATGCTTTTCCCCAGCACTGCTTTGCTGCCCCATTCTAGCGAGGAGACCACAGGAAATCCACAGGAAATCCTACCTTCCTAGAAAAATATCCTGCTTCCTCCTAAGGACCTGTTGATCAGGCAGCTTGGTTTGACTTTAGGCAAATTGAAAGAGAATAATCTTTCATAGGAAGTGGCTCAAGGTTCATTGTTTGAGACACTGAAAACCGCACCAGACAAAAAAAAAACCCAGCTGGTCTGATCAAGATGACCCTGAGAAGGATCTTCTAACAAATGGTTTTACAGTTTAATGAAATCACAAATGGGGTTTTTTCCATCTCTAAGATCTGTGCTTCTCTGGTGAACTTTGGTAGGCCTTGTATTTTGTTCCATTTTTTTAAAAGATAATCTCTTTTTTTCTGAGATTTTAATTCAAGATGCACATAATTATTGGTTTTATTGCTATTCTCTGGGAATGCTAGACATTTTTAAGCATTCTCCCAGCAAGCTGAATTGTCATCACTTTAATACTTTCAATATATTCCTGTAACTGAACACATTTCACAAACCTGAAGATGTTGTATGAAATTTAATAGCTAAGCTTGAAATAATGCTCCTACCAATGTACCGTTCTTTCAGTTGCAGGCACTTTACTAAAGATGTGTGTTCCTCAGTATGAAAGCTCATCACTTCAGAACTTGGTGCAGCCTTTGATAACAGGATGTGGGTAATACCAGGTCCTTAGGAAACGGTGGATAGAGTATTGAAGTTGTATCAGTTTACTACTGTTTCTCTCACTCAGGGAAAAAAAAAAATAAAGAAAAGAAAAAATGGATACATTTAATATCAGAAAGATACTCTATCTCCCACAGCAATTAAAGCCAGAAGAATAAGAAGAGAAATCCTGTCAGTTAGGTACTCAGAAATCCTTTAAATCTTTCAGGGAAAACTGTCCATTGGTTTCAAGCATTTCCTTTCAGGCAAACCTTAAACTGAAGGAATTAGGAACAGAAAAATGAGTTGCTGAGAGATGACGATTACTTTCCATGATTGTAGTAGCATGCACAAAGTAGAGGAAGCATTCCAAACCAAGCAGAAGATACAGTTCCAGTTCCAAAGAACATGAGTGTAAAGGGGTAGGGTAGGGTAGGGAAGAGAACGGATGAAGCTACAATATAGAAAGCAATCTGGGTAATGCAAGCCATGTATCCAACGAATTACAGCTGGTAGAAAGTGATAGCAATTTTTCTGGAGGAGAAGAGAATCAAATTTATTATTCTTTAGTACAGAATGTGTTTTGGCCAATTTTTTTTTTTTTTGTATATGCATTTTCATTTCAGGATGCTATTTTTATTTTCTCAACATTAATTTTTAAAAATGGGAAACCAGTGTTATATTTATTGGTTTTACAA
>JAWWMO010000121.1:30112476-30146958 GCA_035047845.1 Dendrocincla fuliginosa
CAATGTAAAAAATTGTTTATGAGATTCCAGTTATTTATGCTTGTGCAGAAATATTCAAACTTATTCCTAAATTAGTAATTCCCTTCAAACTGGGAGATGAAATAAAAAAGGTTTGTACTCAAAATCCATACTTTAGTTGTAGAGAAGTCAGAACAAATAGTTTGGGGAAAAAAACCAACCAAACAAAAAAATAACACAATCCCCTCCCAAACCAAACCCAAAGAGTTCAAATGTAGGTGTACAACACACAGAAATGAAAGGGAGTGTAAATATTGTCTTCCCTTATCATTGTGTCCTTGAAGAACAGGTCCTTTCTTCCAGGTTTCTTTTCAGCTCAGTGACTTTCTAGGTTGCTGCAACCTGTGTAGTCCCTCTGGGTCTCACATGACCCAGTCACTCTCTTTTTAGAGGAACACGCCAAAATGACATGAAACAAACAACTAAAACAAATCTCGTATGTCACAGCTTGCAAGATGAAAGTCCTACTTTAACTGGTGTTTTTGAGGAATGTGCATCTATTGACAGTGAAAATATTTTAACAAAAGAACCTGGAAAATCCAAAGCATTTAAAGCTAATTCTTGCAAGCAAGAAAGTGTGTCAGTCTTCCTCCCACCACCACCCCATTTTCACATCTAATTGTTCACTTGTTTTCTATTTAAAGGGTTACCAGTAGAAACATTACAATTTTTGAGGTAAATGGGGAGAGGTACTTTTAGCACTGCCTTTTCTTTATTACCTACTCATTAGAACTTCTACTTAAGACTAAGGAAGCTTTCTAAGATTGATTTAAATGATTATTTGTGGGGAAGATGAGAAAATGTGTGCAGAGATGTGTGCTAGGGCCTCTATAGTAGAGAACTGAGTGCATGACACTCTGCCAGCAAGGTCTCTGGTGGGCATACCGAGTTCCACAGTGTATCTTTGACCAGCTTGTGTATTCTGTCTTTACCTAGTTGTATCTTGAGGCTCAATAAACAGGGGTACCAGGCCTGGATGTCCTGACAATTATCCCCACAGCCTGTAACAGGCGTGTGGAATATTTGGACAAGCACTTGTTTCTATTTTCAAAATTTCCTACGTGATTGCAACATCACAGAAGATGAGTTTTTAAAAAATAATATGTTTCCTTAGGATAACAGCTCTGATTTCGGGATTTTTATTTTTTTTTTCTTGCTTCCTTTGCAGGAAGAAGGTATCGTGAAGGAAATAGACATCAGTCATCATGTCAAGGAAGGTTTTGAAAAAGCAGATCCTTCTCAGTTTGAGCTGCTGAAAGTATTAGGACAAGGTTCATATGGAAAGGTAATTTTTATTGTCATCTAATCACCTAAAGCAACACTGAAAATATCATGTCCTTTCTCTGAGTTCATTTACACTGGTAGCATTGCCCTTATATAAATTATATTGTAAAGGCAGATAAGCAAAGCCCTTCTATCTTCGTTTTAGTAACACTTTTGTGTTTTAGCTGTATTCCTGCATATAAACCAGCTTAGGAAATCGTGCTTATGGCTCTGGACCTGGACTATTGAGCAAAAGTTATATTAGTGAGCATCATGTTTTATAAAATTAGATGCTCCCTCTCTCTGACCTATCCACCACTGAGGTGAGTGTGCCACTACTGCTTAGTTGGAGGATATAAATAGGAACATTCAAAGACTTGAAGTTAGCTGCACAATTCCTACAAAGAGCAAATGGGACCTCAAGTACATTTCCAAGTGTCAGACTGTTAAGCTCAAACTCAGAGGCCCTGAGAAGATCCCAGAGATAAACCCCAGTGGAGAAAACAGCAATCATTATGGTGAGATCATGGGGGAAAATACAAGCAAATTTGTGGAAAAATAGCATTTTTCACGTACCTTAAGACCAAGGATTTTCTTAATCCCAAAGACAGTTCTTCTTCAGCAGGACATGTTATTTGGAAATGAGAATAGGAACAAAAGATGGAAAGAAAGAGGGAAGAGTCAATTCTGCCTTAAAGTCTTTTCGCAGTCTAAATAAGACATTGAAACCTTTGGTACAGTGAACCTAATTCAGACCAGTCATGAAATTCCTTATAATTGTAAGTATATTATTTTGTGGAGTTTTAAAAAAATATTTTGCAATCAGGGCCTTTAGTTTTATTCCTAAAAGAAGATATATTGAAAGTATTTATCAACTTCCTGACTATTCTACAATTATATTGATAATTAAGTCTATCAAAAGTTTGCTGAGATAAGAGGTATCAGGAAAATTAACATTCAATACCAAGTTTGGATCTAGAGAATTTCTTGAGAACACGGTGATGGTTTTTGAATTTTGAAAATTAAGTAAACGTAAAATATCAAACAACTCAAAATTAGGTTTACTGTATGACTCAGAAAAAGAAGGAGAAGAGCTTGAGAAGAAAATATCTTTTGCTGAAGTAACACAGGCAGAATGGCCAGTTTTCAGATTGTTTCACTGGTTGTCTTAGATTGTATTGGTGTATTTCAGTACTAACTGTTTGAATTGGCCTTCTAGCTTTAGGCATTTTATAAGCAGAATGCCTAGTCTCTGCCACCACTTCCCAAAAAGAGTTCTGATTTTTGGGGGGATCAGAGCGTGGGTAAGGACATTGTACCTGTTTGGAGCTGTGTGTGATTACAAATCATTTTGCATATCTTATGTGAGAAAGATCAGGTAAAGTCCTCAGGAGCAGCAAAGACACGAGGAACGGAGGTTTGCTCTGTGTGTCTTGAAATGTCCAATGTCCAACCACCTAAATTTTCATCACCTTGGTATTGGAGCTAATGGCTCAAATCCATAAGTCTCTGGGGATGCAAAACATTAGATTTTCAGGTTGTTCACCCAAGGCCTAAATGATTTCTTACAGGATTAGAGAAGATGTTTTGGTGTCAATGGGAGTGCCCTCAACACTCTTAAGAGGCATAACACTTGCATAACTTCATAGATTAGGATTTGGGTGATACACCAATTGTTCCAGCCCAGGAAGTTTTGCTGGTTCAGGTGTTAATAACCTGAGGTTCTTGCAAACATAGCAAAACAGAAAACTGAAAGTCATGCTCAGCCACATGTCCATGTTATTCTGGCAAACTAGTATAGTATAGCTAATACAACCAATCAAGTAGGCACTCCAGGGCCACTTGGTGGTTTCAACACCAACAGAGCTTTACCTTTAAGAACAATCAGAAGAATGACATCATTCTGCAGTACAATGCATTTTCATTTGTTCTGTTTCCTTTTTGGTTTGATGATTATTTTGGTGTCCTCTGACAAAGAACACAATGTTCTTGACTCATCTATTTTGGAGGGAATGCAGACAAGTACCCTGTCCTGTGATACAAGGAACAGCTACCTAGTGACTAGTAACATAAATTGATAATTTTGCTTATTACAGCAATACAGATTACATGGCAGATGAGATATTTCTAGAACTGCAGCCTAATATTTCTGCAGATGCAGCATGCTGTGCTATTCTATATGCACTACTGCTTAAACCCACTATTTTAAGGGTTTTGGGTAAAGATTGCATAACCATTTTTGCAGAATACTAATAATACAGCTGAAAATCTGGTGTCTGGGCAAGTTTGGTCTTTGACTTTCTCCTCCCTTTCAGTGCAATGCAAAAATGAAATCATTTAGTTGAGCTGGATAGAAAAATATTCCAGCTTTTCTTTGTAAACTTTGAAATGGATTGATTTCCTGTTAATGCTGGAGCAGCTGAGCTTAATTTATCATGAATGTTAATGAAAAACACTTCAGAAAGTCTTATGTGTCCCTGTTGCATCCAGATTTCATAATTTGTTCCCAGAGTTATGAGGACCAGAGCTATTTGTATGTTCATCAAACTAGGAAACAGGAGATGGGAAAAAGCAACAAGTGCCCAAGCTCAGCTAGTCAGGACAGCTCAGCTGAGGAACTGTGTGTATCTCGTCTGCACAGGAAACATCTTGAGAAGGAAAGTCTCACCAAAAACATACCAGCTCATACAGCAGAAGTGTTATAGCTATAATGCTCTCAGATATAAGAGTCCTGATTGAGGTCTTCAGAGGGAATTTACCTTTTTTTTTTCCTCTTTTTTTTTTTTTTTTTTAATTTCTAGCTTCTATACCTGATTGGTAAAAGTTGCTCTCCTTGCCACAAACCTTTCCTCAAAGGGTGTTCAAGAAGATCCTAATCTGTTTACATTTTTTTTTTACTTTTTTTTTTTTTTTTAGGAAGAAAAGTCTTTCAATTTGCAATGAATGTCCTAGAAACAGACTTCCTCCTTTTTTCTATTTCTTTTTTTGGCTTTTTATATTTTAGGTGGAGACAGTTAACAAACTTGCAGGATTCCTAAACAGGGAATTAATAGAATAACTGCCACAGAATTTTTAATCTAACTAGGTAATTTCACATAGCCTTTGTTAATTTATATATTTATAAGTATATGCTATGTATGTGGGACTATATTTTCATTTCTGCATTTGGCTCTACTTCAGCTTCTGTCCAGTAACACAAGTGCTGAAATAAAAAAAAAAAAAAAAAAGACACTGTTGTCTGGTACTTCTGACCTCAGCGGACAGAGTAAGTCCTGGGAATCAACCAGAAGATTTGTTTATTTTATTTTTGATTATTAAACCACTGAAAGTCTTATAAAGAACAAACTAAATTACTGATTTGTTTGTTCACTACCCCTCCAGTGCTCAGGTGCACTCGGGGCAGATAAGTACTTGCATGGAGTAAAACAAAAATGATACAGTTTTAGCTACAATTTTAGTTTATTTCAATTAAAAATTTACACTGTCAGAAGATGAGACATAGGAGACTGTAACAGGGAAAACTGTCTTTATTATAATAACAGATTTTCAGCTGTATGACCTTTCTGCTTCAGCTACCTCTTAGGCAAGTCACCATTCATGATTTCTAGCATAAATTAGACCAAACTGGTTTTTCTCTTTCATTTAATCAATGGCAATAACTTTATGACACTGCACATTTCTAAATACAAATGAGACATAATTTTTGTTTTCATGTAAAGTTGGTCAGAATGTGAAGAGATGTGCACACTGATTCTTACTTTTCACCCATCTTTAATTGGATGTATAAGGGCAATTAATAATGTTGAACATATTTTCGTTGTGAGGTGGTAAAGGCTTAAAACTGAACATTTCCAGACCTAGCTCAACCAATTGCAGGTGAAACAGATATTGAATACTTTCAGCTAGTAATTTTCATTGGACTTCCTGAACCATAGTATCTATTCTCCTGTCAAATGTAGTCAGGCTTGTAAGTGAAAAATCAGTACTCATTTACACAAACCATTTGCTTTTTACAGGTATTTCTAGTGAGGAAGATCAAAGGATCTGATGCGGGCCAGCTTTATGCTATGAAGGTACTTAAGAAGGCAACTCTAAAAGGTAGGGATTGGGGCAGTGGTTTCCATCTCTATTTCTGTGCTACTTAGAAATTTATTTTTCTTGCCATTTTTTACATTGCAGCTGCTTTATCTTATATGAGTGCATAAATATGTCTCTGCCATCCTCCAAAATTCTGCCTTACTGTAATGAATGTTCTAAAAAAACATAAAAATATGTTACCTGTAAAGTGTGGAAGCAGGAGAAGAAGTGCTTGGGGTTTTCCAGCTGCACGCTTCCTTAATTTTCTTAGTGTTATTTATAGGATTTCTATTTGGTATATATTATTTTGTATTGCAGTGTCAGTATTTTTCTGTTGCTGAAGTGAATAATGATGTTATGAGGCAGAAAGTGATAGAGTGATTCTTGGACTTCTCAACCAAGACCAGGACCATGAAGTGCCCAAATTGAGCTGAACTCAATTTTCAGTCTTCTCCACTGGGGAAAGTCATCTCCTGATGGGCACGGTGTCTGAACAAGGGCTGTGTAACCCCTCAGACATCAACTTGTACCAGAAACTTATTTCCATTTTTTTTGACAATCCAGAACTTTTCACCCAAATTGAAAACTTGGTATTCCCTCTTTTTCTGTATAACTCTGAGGTGTGTTGTGCAGCTTTGGAGAGGGAAGTGGTTTCTTTTGCATCCCCAAACACTTGATTGTTACTTAAACTTTGATGGCTAAATATACATTAGATTCCACTGGAAGAGAAAAGACCAGTATTATGGCAGTATTTTAGGAAATCTCAAAATTTAGAAGGTGATTTTAAACTACCCAAAATGTTCCCTCCAACTTTTATTCTGTCAAGAATGGGCACCTCTGTGTTTGCAGTTCCTTGGTTCAATATGGCAAAGAACTGCTCTCCTCCCTTGGCTGTTACTGCAGGATGTTTATTGTTTTCTCAAGTGTGGGTCACAAGATCCACAAGTGGAGGCTGCTTTGTGTTTTCGCTGGACTTCATTTCTCTCCCCTTAGGGCTACTTACCCCTCTGACTGCTAGGTCTGGGTTTTCCATTAATCTCAAGATAACTAGCACATCTCCAGCAACTAATCTGTCCATGCTAGTTTCTACAGATAAGTTAAACTTGACAGCTGTTTAGCAAAAGTACTAAAATAAAGGCAGAATCCCGTTGGCACAGGGCAAGCAAGATGAGCAACAATGAGGCTTGCTGTCAGTAAGCATCCATGTAACTTTTGGCACAGAGAAAATATTTCTGACATCTTAATCTCATCTTTTTTAGTGAGAGAGCTGAATTCTTGCTAACTGCCTACACTCAAAAAAGCTGAAGTCACTCCAATGTGAGGTATTTATTATTATGTCAAGGAACAAGAGCAAATCTACAAGTACCTTGTTAGCGCTGTGTTTTGTGTTTGCTGACAAAAGGCATGCTACAAGACAAATTTCTGAATGATTTTGCTTTCTGACCTGTACTTCGCACAGTACCACATGGAGCAGGAAAGTCAAAGCTCTTGGTGCCGATGCCACTTACACGGCCAGAGCAAAACATGTAAATGGAGAAGTTAGAAAGAAAAAAGAATAGAAGAGCGGGTAGCAAAGCTAATTTTTTCTGAATTAGTCTGAAGAATGACAGCCTGGATAAATAAGAACATCAGGAAGTTAAATACTTTCAGAAGTGATGGTTTAAAACTTCCTTTGTACCTTGCTCTGAAGAACAATCATAGTAGGTCCTGTTGAAAGGGTTTTTATCCTGGGAGCCTGACTCTGGCTGTGACTGGCTGGTAATGTTTAGGAAGAAGCAGAAGTACAAAATAGTGTTTTTTCCTGTGTGTCTGCTGCTTCCTGCCTCTTTTCAGGATAGTTGCCCCTTGTTAACATGATCCCAACTTCACCAACAGCAAAGGTTAGTATAAGAAGGATACAGCAAGCAGCAGCAGCACTTTTCAAGCATTTACAGCTCAAAAATGTCTTTTGATACAAAAGAGACTTTGTAGATCAATTGCATGTATAGGCTTGAGCTTGAAAGTGATCTGCTAATCAGCAGAACGACTCCTGCTGTGAAAGGAAAGTTGAGCTCCAAAATATTCCAGTTTAGATGTTAAAAGTTTGCAGCGATACATGCTCTACAAATGAATATTTGTGAAAATGAAATTAATCTTAATCTCATGAAAGTTTATATTAAATGTAGAGTGTATCTGAATAAGCACCTATAACAGCATGGATCCTTGAAAGTGAGAAAGTCACTGCTCCTCTTGGTTTTAAATGAGAGAATCACACACAAGTTTCTTTCCTTCCTGTCTCATTTCCTTTTGCAGAAGCTTGTGGGTATCTGTTTTAAGGCAGAAAAGCGTTTCATTCCAGTTGTTAATTTTAGGAAAACCTTGTTCAAAATGTTTAAGGATGTTATGTCTATTAGGTGCCAGATATTGAATACCTCAGATTTAAGGCTGCATGTATCTGTCTTTCAAGTGCTATATATTAAATTACAGTACCCTAATCACTACCTTTGCAAATATAAACCCTTTTTAGGGAATCCAGTTGCTCAAAGACCTAAATAAGACACTTAAATACCTTTCAAGAGTGAGATTTTTGCCTTTTAGAATGCCATTAGATAATACCCTTAGAATGTTGCTTTCATGTCATTACAGTCTACTTTTTCTTTTAAATCAGATTTTTAGATAAAAAAGGGAAAGAAACTAAAGTTGATCTATATGTTTAAAAGCTTACAGAAATACATCAGTAAGTCTCAACTGCCCAACCTGAATACACTGCGATACTGAGGAACCGGAAATAAAACAGGGACTGTTTGTTCTGTGTATACGTGTGCCTGCTATTCACCAGCAAGGCTGGAACAGGCAGACAGGGCAGACTGATTGTTTTGATTCACTCAGCACTTCTCTCGAGGTGTCTCAGGCTTCATTGGCTTTACTGAATGTGCTTCAGGATTCCATGATCAAGAGTTGTTTAGATTGGTTACCATGTAAGCCTCATTAAACACCCATGAAATGCCCATAAATCCCCAGCAGGTTGCTGTGCTAGAATGTGAGGGCTACTTTCTAGAGCTTGAAAAATCAAAGACCCATTCCTCCACGAGACATGCAATCTAAGAGATAGTGGCATGAAGCCATAATTCACTGACATAATGCTTATGAACTTTATAAATATTACAGTGATGATCTAGCGAAGGTTATGTGATGGATCGTGAGGAAGTAGTTTGTATCTGCCCATCTGGTTGGTAATAGGCTGTGTAAATCTTGGCAGTGGAAGCTGTTTGACCCTGAGAATGCAATCTACCTGCTTCTGCTTATGGGGTTTAGAAATGATAATCTGTTTTGTCAAAACCTCTGAAGTGCTTTGCAGTTTATGATCCCCTCAGTTTAAGCCACTAGGCTTAGGGGTTTATTGTTGTGCTGAGTGTGTGTGATGGTTATAGGTGCAGTAAGCCATGAGAGCAGCTTTAGTGACTTACAGAGAGCCTGTGGTGTTCTTGGGGATGTTGGATTGATGATATTAATTATACACTAAATTGAACAACTAACTTAGATGTCACCAGATGAAGTATGATTTCCATCTAAACCATTAATAAAGTTGTAGTAGTGGTTTCCATGACTGGACACCAAAGTGTCTTCTTCAGTTTTCCTCTGTATGTGACTCAGTTTCCCTGTTAAAATTGTGGTGTTTAGATATCAGATATTGAAGTCCAATGGTTTCCCTCTGGTTTGATGGGGATAAAAATCCAACAAACAAGAAACTGAGAAAATTTATCCTTATCAAGCAGGACTCAAAAGACTCTTCAGATAAACCTAGGTCCTTTGTGTTGAGGTTTTCAGGTGTCTTCCTCTATTTTGTTCAACAATTGTTTGGTGAGAGGCCCTATTACTCACTGAAGTTTGTCATTTAAATTTTTATTTATTATCTTTTCTTAGAGTGTTCTGCAATTTTATTTTTTTTTATCTTCCTGGACCCCTCATTACCCTCTTCTAAACAATTCGCCAGGGAAGACCATGGGACAGTTCAGATCCCACAGCAGGGGTCCCCTTGCCATAGTGTTTGAAGGAAAGGCTGTGTTCTGCATCCTTGGGAACTGCTGCCTGGGCTTCTTTAGTCTGAGAATTGTAACCCTCCAAATGTCAGACCTCTGAGCACAAAAGAACCATTGCTGGATCTGGAAGTACCCTTAAAGATCCAGCTGTGACATAGACTCACCCATGTCCATAAATAGCCATACACTAATTTTTCAGTCTGGGAAGGAAATTACATCTGTGTGCACAAACACAGTAACATTTGATGCCTCTGTGTATTTCACAAGTGGCTCTAGAATGTAAAGATGAAACTAGCTGGTATGTGCTCAGTCACACAGCAATGCTCTTGGGTCACCATCTGGACCTTCTCCATTCACATGCAAGTTTTGTGGCTAGGATTCAAGATACCCAGCTTTGTGCTGGGCTGCAGAATATGCAACCTTGCTTGTAAGTTTAGGAACAAATGGGAATTAGTTGTTGTTGTCTGAAGAAGCAGAGCTTTCTTTCTCATTGGGAGTTCTGAAAATGAAACCAAAATCTTCAACTATGAGTGCTTAGGGGTCACTGTCAGACTGTGGCTTTACAGTGCCTTTGCAAAGTTTCTTGCATCAGATCACCTCTTTCTTCCTTTCCTAAAAAGTCAGTTTGCTTTCTGAAGGACGAGAGGGTACAGTACTTTGGAGAGAGCTCACTTAGGTTGTTTCTAATGGGCTGCGGAGGATAACGTGTTTGCATATTATAAGAAGAATGAGTTGTGGTTAGAGAGATAGCTCATTGTGTGTCAGTAAACATTACAGAGAGTCCTGAATATATAGCAGACTGGACAGGTCAAAAATTACAAAACACATTGCTGGAAGTTTATTTTCATAGCATTTGCTAAAGAGTTCATTGAGATTGTGGCTTCTGGATTAGATACTTAATACTGTTTAGTGATTCGGTACAGTGTTTGGACTCAGGTTTGGATGAGAAGGGAAAACTTGCCTATAAACATAAACTGAGCATGCATCACTTAAAGATTTTATTATCTGTTTTATTCAAACCATGTGGGAATTCTCATTGTATGAAGTCCTGATTAAATTATAGCCTCTTCACAATGCCAAGTGAATTGCAAAGATCCTGTTAGCAGGCAAAAATTTCCACTGCTAAGTCATTAAAGACATGAACCCTGAATATTAAAAATGCTCTCTATTTTGTAGCAGGGGAATATTTTGCCTTGTTTGCTTTTACACAAAAACCTGTTGTTCCTCACAGAGCTTTTCCTAAGTGCCAAAGAAAATTCAGCCTTCTCTTAAGTGAAAACTTTGGCTGCTGAGTTCTATATAGGGTCAGCTTGTTAAAATTGTTGCTCAGGTTGGTCAGGTTCCCTGTTTTACTCCCTGTCATCCAACTGATTCACATAGAAGCACACACTTCTGCACTTGTCATATGTGCTGTAGATAAATGCAACAATATTGCCCAGTCATTTCCCGTCCACACATTTGTTCCAGTACAACTCTGCTATTAGAGTAATATCAAAATGTAGCTCACTGCATAGTTGCTGGCTGGAATAGCTTTGCTTTTTTCTCCCTAAAGAAAGCACAGGACAGGACTCACAAGCAAACCCCAACTTTCTCCATGGGCAGTTCAGTAGCAGAAACTGTGATGGGAGTCCTAGCATTCATTGGCATTGTTGCTTGGCTTTGACTGGGCTTTTGAAGCAATTCTTCCTGTCATCTCCCTTTTCTGTGCCTTGGTTTGCCAGGCACAGCACTGTTGAAGCACACAAGCAAAGTTCCTTCCTGATGAAACTAACCCAGGAGCACACCCGGTGCCCTCCAGCTTCTTGTGAGCATTCAGGTCATAGACCAAAGTGTAACATAAAATGTGGGGCAACCTCAGGTCCCAGCATCTAGTGTCACTTTCCACAGATTGGAACCACCAATCTGCTTCCTAGTGTACTCACAGGTTTAAGCCAAAGTTTCAGACTTGGCTACGAAGTCATTGAGTACACCTGTGTTTGTGTATTTCTCTAGGTATAGCACAGAGCAGTCTTAAATTCTTCCATGTTTTTGCTAAGTTAAAGTACCTATGGACTTAGCTTCTAATCCTTGAGCAGTTCCATGGGCCCTGTTAGCAGCAGCTGAGTGTTGCATTATTCATGTTTTCATATGATAATTCCCTAGAGAGCTCAAAGGCGATTCAAATCTGAAGTCAGAGGAAGAAAGCACTGAAAAGTCTGCTGATTTCTTTGGCAGAAAAGATCTGTTCTTCATCTGTGATCAAATTATACAAGTTTGTCCTGAGCGTTTGTTGAGTCACTCTTCTGTCAACGAATTACAGAAAGAATGACTTCTTTAAATCTACAAAAAAAAAAAAAAAAAAAGGCAGCTTCTGCAGGTTGCATTTAAATTTGCCCCCTGGCTGTTCCAGCTAGTAAAGGAATGGTGGCTGAGTATTTGAAGAAATGAGTGTTCATTATTTTTTGATAGTAGAAAGAAATGTTTGAAATCACCTTATAATTTTCAGTCAATTTGCCATCTACCTCTTTAAAGTCTCAACTGATCCTGCTGTGCTTGACACAGTGAATAAATAGCAATGAAGACACTTGAAACTTCAACTTCTTTAGGTACCATCATTAAAAAGTTTTCAGACCCAAACTCATTCTTCAAACTCTCTGTAGTGGACTTGATCTAGAGCTTTCACTACTACTTGCTTTCCTTTGGATTATTCTTTTCATTGCACTGTATATCTAGTGACAGATATTTGCAGTTATTCCCAAATTGTTTGTTGTTTAACAGAAAAGACTTCATTTGGTATTTTTTATTGTCAAGTAGTAGATTGCTGTTAATTGCTTTTGGTGTAGATTCAGGAATAAAGAGACTACATGAATAGTTTTACTGAAGCAGCAAGTGAAATGTTTATCCTGTTGAAAAATATGGTGCAATTCTCTTTTATCTGTAGAAAAAAACCTTTTACCAGGAAAAGACTGGGAGGTGCAATGGCCTTTGGGAGCCCACACTCCCCCTCATCAACAATAGCTGGAAAGCAGATAGAGGAGAGAATAGCACAGCTTAGTTTACTTGGAGCAGATCTCTGAAGATGACATGAAGCTCCAGCTAAACAAATGAGTCCAGAGTGACACAGTCACTGCTGGCCATGTGCCATGTTCTGCCTGGGCCAAGTACCTGGGAGTGAGGACTGGCTGGTCTCCAGGACAATCACAGAGGCTCTGGTTCTGCTTTAAAAGCCTGACTCATGTCCTTGCTGGGTCTCTGCCAGGTAAACCCACTGCTGTGGTACTCTCTGAGGGCACCCTGTGCCTTGCACTGCTACTAAAGCATCACCTAGCAGGTACCTGAAGTCCTATGGCCCACTTCTGACCTAGGGTGGCACTAGCTGTGCTTTTGTGTCATTTTTCACAGATGTTTGCCTAACTTGTTCTTGGGCTGTCTCTATCCCTGCTGTTAAAAAATGCTTCCTTAGCATCTGTCCAGTGTCTGCCTTGCTACAGCTGAAGCTATTAATTCACATCCTCTCTATTGAGAACAGTTTCCTCTCTGCAGTTTTCTTCCACATCTTGAAGGTTGTTATCACGTTTAGCTTCCACCTTATGTAGGCTGAGACTATTTTATGTTCCATTTCTTCCTCAGGGTTCATTTTTTCTACATGTTCAGGTTAGAAGATTCAGTTATACGCTAGTTAAGTCAGAGGTGACTGTTAAGCACAGTGTGATCTGCTCCGGCTCCATGTCCCACATCTCAGGTCCTTTGTGAGTGCTTTGCTGTGACAGAGTAGCAGTAGTACCCCTGCTCTACCATGCAGGTAATTGAAAATTCAGGGGTTTTAATTGAACCGATAGAAACGTCCTGCTTCAAATACAGCAGAGTGGTCATATTGTTGAGATGTTGAATGGTTGTTCCTGTGGAAAATCCCATTAAGAGAAAGTTTCTAAGAAAAGCCAGCCCTCAGATATATGGCTTTGTAAAATAGCTCTTTTTTTCCATTCCTACTCAAGACAGAAGCATTTCTGGAGGGTGGTTTCAGTTCCTTATGGTTGCCTGAAGCTATCAATCTCCATTCCTCTTCTCTTACATGTTTAGTTTCAGAATTAAACACAACATCAGTGGGCAGGACATACTCAGGGCAGTGAGGCTTTACCAGTGACAACATAGCACTGGTCACTGTTTTACCTTGCCTTTTGCTACCCTTTTTCTTCTGCCATTCTGTCTGGTGTCCTATAGACCAGATGAAACCTTATGCAGAGGTCTGCTCTTCTAGTTTTCTTTTGGCTTAGTGTTGAGGCTTGAAATTTTTTGTGTCATGTTTATTTTGTGCTGTCTTAAAGGAGCCTTGTAAGCTTTGTGTTTGTTTGTAATGCTTCTAATTTTAAGAAACCTGCTACATAAAGAGAGAAGCTATTGCTGGCAACCCATTGAGTCAGCTGTGTAGCATGTGAATGAACCTCTGGAACTCTTTTAATCCTGCCTGATATCCAAGAGCTTGCTGTTGGTACCGGGAGGCTGCATGAATTACAGGAAGAGAAAATTTGGTCTTTTGGCAAACACAAGCTCAGATACTTTCAGTCTTCATTTCCTTTGAATTTATGTCATGAAGTCTGCTCTTTCATGCCAAGCTGTGTGTTTAGCATGGGAACTGGTACCTCAGTTTAGGAATTACAAAACTTTAGCTCTGCTCACATCTCTGCTGTCAGCCTGCTGGATGAACATAAATCAGCTACCCTTACTGCTGCTCCTCTTCACAGTCTCCATATCTGTAATGTTAAACTAATTATGCCAGCCTACTCTCCAGAGTGCACCATGTCCTTATGAAGAGTAATAGTCAGATATTAATGGAGATGTTATTAACACCCCTCCCAACTTAAGTGCAATCTGCTGCATTATGGAATTTAATGGCTAAAGATTCCAAATGAAGAAATTGTTAGGAAATTTATCTTCTGTATAATGCATTGAATATTTAAATAATCAGAGCTATGAATCAACGGTGCCTTTGAATAAAATTATAGGTGTAGTGAAAAGCTAAACTGGATGTAAAATAGCTAAATATCCCATTTTTTAAACTCTCTGATGGACTCTGCAAGTCTTTGACTGTGATACAAATCCATTATCTATATAAAAAGCATTTGTTTGTTTCATTCACTGAATAAGTTGCACCAATTGGAACATCCAGTGTAATTGCCATTTAACCAACTTTTAAGGCAACTGCCTGCAACTGCAGTGCATTTATAGTTGGTTGGAAACCAAATTTGTAAGCATCCTCTGGGAGTTGCATCTAACTGCTTTTACTGGTTCTCATAACACAGCAGAAAAGTCTTATTTCCTTTCATGCATGAGGACAGATTAACAGAGAGGTCAACACTGCCACTTGATGCCATTTTAGCTCAGAGTGACATCAGAGGACAGGGATTCGGTTGCACTGGGGATGGCTTGCCTCACAGCATTGCAGTGGGTTGCTTGTAAACCTTCACCAAACAGCTGGCCAGGTGTTCTGTTCACAACTGCTGGAGGTGTGCTAGCACTTAGCTGTCTCTCCATAAAAGTTAGATGGCATGATGTGGCAGGCTGCATCTGGGATTTGTTTCAAGATAAACAACATTAGTCTCTGGTTTTTAACTTTTCATGTGGGTCACAGATGTCAGTTATGGCTTCCTCATGGCTGTGGCATTTGCTGCAAGTTGGAGGTTTTGGTGATGTTCAAAGAGAGACCAGCAGTCAGCGTCAACGACTGCCTCTCCATTCTATTTTCTCTGAAGCATTTTCTCTCTGCATGCAACAGTAATTAACAGACACAAGAGTTTTCCACAGCATGGAAATTTAACTGATATTTTCTCAGTAGTAGTTTATTTTTTGTAAATTCAGGCAAAGCCTGAGTTGTACAGAGAACTGTGCAGTGTCACTGGTCATCTTTCAGAGTTTGTGTGTGCTATGACATAGTTGCCATTTAGTGAGCAATGGTTTTCATCAGCACTGTTAACTCAGAGCTGATTTCCTGTTGAGAGGGAGCTTCAATTTTATGGTTGACGCCTATATTTCCTCTTTTTCTGATTCACTTACTGCTTCCTATTTATATTCCTTTCTTTCCTTTTATTTTTATAAATAAGTTTTCTCTGTCCTCCATGTTTATATCCTTTAAATATTTATCTGCTATATAGGTTTTGTCAATACTGATCAGTTCAATTTTGTTTTCATTATGGATATAATAAGCTCTACAATGTAAGATATAAATGTTGTTTAGCTAGGTACTGCCTTGACCCTTGTATATTATTGTAAGAAAAAAATATTTTCAAATGTAGGATTGTTTTTGGGTTTTGTTTTTACTTGATGTTCCCTGCTTTTGGGTCACCTTTACCACCTATTTCTGTTGCCTAGAAAACTTTCCTCATAAAGGAAAAAGGCTGAGCCCCCAGCTTGTGCCTCCTCTATTGTTGAGGAGAACAGCCAGTGGCTTTGCTCGGCAGATCCAGTGAGCCCCTAGGAGCAGACTTTATGCAGAAGGCAGTTTCTTAAGCATCACATTTTGACCTTGGTACCAAGGAAGCCGAGATGCTCTTCCTAGACCATCCCACTAAATGCACAGCGTTCATTTACCTGGCTTTCCAACCCACTGAAATCTGGGCATCCCCTTTTTCCAGAAGCCCCTCAACTGTCCCTCTGTGAGCTGATGCCCCCCAGATTCCCAAGGGCAACTTTCTGGAGCGGTTGAAAGCTGCTATTCCCTGAGCCAAGCATCATGGATGCAGGCCTGGGGGTATGATCTGGTGTGTGGAGCCAAGGGAAAGGCAAATAGGAGCCAACAGGAAGGGCAAAGCTTCAGTGGAGGGCCAGGAAGAGAGAGGGCCATGGATCATGGGCAACAATTGCTTCAGGTGTCATTTTGAGGGAGACTGAACCTAGTAGTGAGAGCAAGACAGGGCTGGAGCTAGTCTTCTCTGTGACTTCAGGAAGCAGGTGATAGATGCCTGCCAGTTTTTCCAGAGCATCCCATCTCCTCGCACACTTTTCTGCTAGGAACCTGAGAGGGGGCTGTGAGGGAATAGAGGTGCTCAGCTCCAGTGAGAGCGAAGGGAAATGACAGGAGTGAGGCTGTTCAACCCCACTGCGGGTGTGGGGAGTGGAAGTGGTTTGAAGTGTGACTATGGGTCAGACTGATGGAGCAAGAACGAGGTGCTCAGAAGACATAAGATTTGACCTCACTGCATGAGATTTGCCCATGTCAGAGGACTCCTTCCATGTATCTTCATTAGAAATAGTTCCATGCTGTTACGACAAACTTGTATTTCATTCACCATAGAGAGTAGTGATCAAAGACTCTTGGTAAGGCTATTTGAGATCTCAGAATTAAAAACACTGTGTGGAAGCTGGTTATTCTTCACTGGGTTTTCAAGTTCATTCCCAATAAGAACAATAAGAAAGTACAAATGCTTTGTTTCAGACAGCCTCCCAAAACACTTGTGCTTAACAGTGAAACGAAGCTTTTCTTTTTTTGCATGCTCTATTGAGGTGGAGTCACTGCAGCAAGATAGCACATAGTAAAAGATGAAGTCTCATTCTCCTGCATTTAGAGAAAGCTCGTTTCTTACTAAATCATTATTTAACTTTTTCTATTCAGGTTTGGTTTTAGTTTTCTGGTTTTGTGTTTAGGTTTTTTTTGTTTGGTTGTTTTTTTTTAATTAATGTGTCAGTATGAGTTTCCAATCCCAACCCTTTACTCTGCTCCATAGGGGTTCATTTTGCCCAACACAGTCTACATTTCCTCTTTTTCTGTTTCACTTACCTCCTCCTATTTGTATTCCTTTCTTTCCTTTTATTTTGAGAAATAAGTCGTCTCTGTCCTCCATGTTTATATCCTTTAAATATTTATCTGTTCTCCTCCTGCCTCCCTTTAGTCATTGCTTAGAACAGTTTATGTTTAGCTTTTGGCAGTTACTCAGTAACATAGGAAAAAAAGAAAATTTCCTCTTCGGTTAGGTATTCTTGTAGAGTTCAAGCAGCTACATATATTTTCAGGACTGTATACAGGGACTGAGATGTACATGGTGAGATCCTATTAATGTCAACAGTGGTTTTACTACTGACTGTTTTAGGGCCATGATTTCACCCAGAGACACTCTGAACTTAGTCATATCTTCCACAAGACTCCCTATACGGTAGTGAAGTCCAGGCTAAAAAACAATTTGCAATTGTTTGAGCACTGTGTTCCTCTTCTTGAAGGAGGAAACAGTAGATCGGCCTTTTTTTTTTGTTTCTTATTGTTTGTGTGACCAAGCCTTGCTCGTTGCAAAGCTTCAGGCAATGTGTCGATAACAACACATGACCAAGCTGTTTCTTATGCTCTAATTTAGGAAATGACCTTGTTTTAACTTCACACCCTACTTGCTGATGGGACTGGAGTCTTTTTCAGTGACAGACAGCCGTCTCACAGATGCTCATTCATTTTCATGAGGCAGATGCATCAATAGAACTATATTAAGCATGTCTGCATAGCATGTCAGGACCTGGGCAAAGCAGAGATTCACTTTGCCTGAACATTTACATTAACCACCACAGTTTTACTTGACTATTTAAATTCTAAATTCTATTCTAAATTGTCTATTTCATGTGCAGGTAGCTTGAAGGGCTGTGTTACTGGTAACCTGATAAATCTCGTCTTGCACTGTTCACAAATAGAAGATGTCTCAGGGCTTCATATCTCCTAAATGAGCTGTGTCCTTGGTGTGGGATGACAAGCAACTATCCCAGCTTCTTCAGTGATGCCTTAAATATACTAGTTACTTGTTTCAAAAACCAAAATGTTTGGAATTCAGTTACTGAAATGCTTGTCCAAAAATTTTTGTTAGAGCAAGTCAGATTGGATTGTCTCTGTGTTTACCACATACAAGCAGCCTAATGGAAGGAGTGTTTAGAGTGAGAAATCAGCATAGTGCAGTCATGGTCAGGACAGCCTGGGAAGAATGTTAACATTTGCCTCCTGTCCCATGACCAAATCCATCCAACCATCAATCCAAACCAAAAAATTCTAAGAAATGGACCTTTCCTTGTCCAGCCATTGCCTCACGTTACCCATGTTGGAACTAAGCTGGCAGACTACCTTCCAAGTTGGACAATCTCAAAAAACATCATAATTTTTTATGTTTACCCTACACCTGGAAGACACAGGTGTTCTGCTTCAAAAATTTCTGGTGGGCTTGGTGAACATATTTTTCCTGAATAATGACAAATAAATCTTCTTTTTTTATTATTCCATCTTCTGAATTTATGTTACAACTTAAAAAGAAAAGATTGAGTTTCTGATAAAGTGTCTATCCACAGGAACAGGACTGTTGAGGGAAATTTTGCTTGACAAAATAACAGTAGCAAGCATTTCAGCAAAATGTTCTGGTTTGATTGGATGCATTTTTAAAAAATATTTTATAGTTGCATGTTATAATTAATGTTTAATAAAGAGTAGATTTAAAAAAAAAAACCCAAACACTCTACAAAAGAGTACTTTGATGCACCCAAAGCAATTTTTCTCAATTTAATTTTGTCAAAACTTGCTAAATTTAGACCTTTTGTTCCCATTTAGAAAAAAAAAGCCACAGTTAAAATATCTTTGAAAATATCCCAAATTACAGGCTTCAAACAGTTCTACGGAAAACATTTACTAGGATTACTTCAGCCTGTGAGCAAAACTGCCCTGGTGAAAACTGACAACATCCCAGTACATACATTCTACTCAGAGGAGAAATACTACATTTCCACGCCTTCCAGGAATTCTCACTTAATATTTTATAAAATATTATTGGTCTCATTCATAAATATCCCAACTGGACCGGGCAGAAGGTTCTATACCATGCCATTAAACAAAGTAGTAGGAGCTCACATAACAAAATAGAAGGGTGAGCTTTAAGTCATTCACACACAGGGGCACTTTGCCCTGGGTTAGTGTGCCAAGAAACTTCCTGGGGAGCTTCAGCACCACTTTCATACCCTTTCACCTCTGCCAGGCCTTTTAAGTGAGTTAGTGGTTGCTCAATGATCCTGAAGGAGAGGAAATGCCCCTTTCAGTACAGCGGGGTTTTTAGACCTGAAGAAACTGATTAAAGGGGATTTTTATTTTTTTTTTTTGTAGAAAGCTGTCATAAGAGGGAATATCTTTTTTATTTTCACTACTGAGCCAGTGGTCACTCCCAATACTTTTCAGTTGTAAAAACTTTATTTTTGCCTTTGATGATATGCTGCAGAACCTATTTGTGGTGAATACAAAGCACAGACAATTTTCACACTTTCCGAGTAAAGCGATCCACAAACTGTATTCAGCCCTGCCTGTAAAACCAACCAAACGTGTGTTTTGAGGGCAAAGAGCAGCAGTGGTTGATTAAACTGTGCTGGGCTTCAAGCTTAAAAGGCAAGCAGTGAAACTCATTACCCTGAGAGACCCAGCAGTTCCTGCATGTCTGGATCATCTCTAGCTGAAGCAGGGCAAGAAAAAAATAATTTCTTTACTGCTTCTGTTGACTTAGTAACATCTCAATAGCAAACAAAAGGCAAACACTCATTTAATACTGGAATGCCCCATGGGTAGGAAGTATGAGGCTTGGTGCTCTTTGTAGCTGCATGTGAGTTAGCCAGTGCTGCAGCAGGGAAATAGGGTCTGACAGGAGATATGAGAGAAGTTTGATGGAGAAGATTCATCACTCTTTAGACTGTATTTAAGAATAGGAGTGAGGACTATATGTACCTGTTCAACTTTTCTGTTGGGTTCTTGTAGGTTGGAACTAAATTTTAAATATCTATTTTGTGTGTGTGAAAAAGGCCAACTGTCTCAACTGTTTTAAACAGAGCCACTGATGAATGGTGTTTACTGGGACCTCTGAATTCTAAGGCCAGCCCCCTTATTCCTTTGTCATTTTAAATTATGCCTATTCCTAGAGCATAGGTAATTATTGCCTATCAGTAGAAGTTAGTATTGAATTTTTTGTTACTACCTGAAGTGGTAGTAGTAACAACAATAATAATAATAGTTATCTGTTCAAGTGAAGCAAATATAATAAAAAAATAGCATCACGTTACGCTTGAATTCAAGAAACAAATACTTTATTGATGATTTCATCCACTATGGTAAATACATTTAAATAAAACATATGCTTTAGGTAAAAGAAAAGTTCCAGGTGCAATTATGCAGAGGTGTTGAAGGCTTTCAGTTTTGCACAGTCGTGAACAGATGTATTTCCAGCTGTATTTTTTGGCTTTTTAGAGGAAGTTACCTTCTAGCAGATGGCAGCTTTCTAGTCTCTTCTCTTCATCAAGCTGTTTATTGAGTCTGTTTTCAATGATGTTAGTTAGAACTGATTTATGCGATTGCGAGGGGTGTAGTTCTGACTTTGCTGGTGTTGTACATCACCACAGGTTTTGTTTCATTGGATATTGTTGCACATCTGCAGTTCACGGACCTTGGAGGGGTATCGTTTCCCCTGGGATCTATGCGTAAGCACATCTGTGTATATTCAGTTGGTCCAGTTCTGCTTAAAAATACACAAAAATTGAAATGTTACCTCGCATAAGGACATGAGATTTATGTGATCATCTGGCTGGTTTGTCAGTCAGTACTTCTCTAATGATGGGGTTGAACCCACCAGCAGATTTCAGCCAAAAATCTAAAACAAACTTAATCTCCTGCAGCGTCTGTGGGGTTTTTTTACCAGGGAGAGAGATCCAACTTGGTGTTCCAGTGAAGAAGCAGCAGGAGGTTGCAGCCGCCAGAGGCTCCATGGGACAGTAAGGAGGCCACCAAGCAGCATCCCCCACCCACCAGGCTGCTCCTGGGTAAGGGTATCAGGAAAACTTGGGAGGAACTCAGGTTACTGCTCTGAGGATTTGTTTTTAGCTCAGTTAGTATGTCCTAGCACCCATGTTTGCTCCTGAAAATTCCCATATGATTTTTTTTTTTTTAAATGTAGCATCAGGCTTCATCAATCTGTTCTTAATTTCTCCTTGTTGGAAAATTGAACAGAGGTACTTCAGAGGGATATTGCAAGATTTAATCAACTTTTTCAAACATTAAGAGAGAATAGTGAATGGGTGATACAGAGTATAAATGGAAGTTTAATACTAAAGTTTAGTATTGATTTAGAGGCATCTGTCATTCCAAATCTTGAAATTGAAGAATATAGGCTACCTTAAAATACAAATAAACAAAGGAAAGGCTTTGATTTCTTTAAAGCCAAATGTGTTGTTTCATGTAAAAGGAGAGGGAAGGGGGCATGGAATAGAGGGAGAGAGAAAATGACCTGCTCCAGACCCTGGACTCCTAAAACCAAGTCTACATCCTCATTGATTTTTTGAGTGCCCTTCTACAAAGGAGTGTCTCCTGCTCTGTGGATTTGGGTTTTTTTAATCTTTGCTTTAGCGGTGCTAGGGCTTAGTGGTAAACCTCTGGTTTTAATGGCTCTTTCCCTATCTCTAAAAAGTTCCATATTTCAGTCTACAAAGGCTCTTTCTTCCAGAAGAATAATGTTCAGAAAACTATGTGCATTTAAATAGAAAAGCACATAAAGTCTCTATGTGACATTATTGGTATACTTCTACATTCAGGTGTCAACGGGACACATTTCTGTTTTCCTTTGTGTTGTAATAATGCTTTGCTGATGAAGGTACAACATGAAAGGTGGCTCTTTAGAAAATTTGAGTTTAGTACTGTGTGGAACAAAAACTCAGTAAGGCAAATAGTATTACCAAGCAGAACCATTGAAGCCAGACTCTGATAATTTTTTTGGAAAGCCTGTATTTTTCCATATCTCATATAATTAGTCACCATACAAGTACTCTGTCTTCTGGACATAGTGTGGATTTGAATTTAGAATTTAGCTCTCTGCTTTCGTCTGCAACAACCAGCATTAAAAACAGATTACAATATCAGAAATAGAACTGAAAAGGATGTTGCACATAGTTTTATATATATATTCCTTTTGCTTTATCTTTTGTGTGTTCCAGTGCTACATGAAGAATTTGAAATTGAGTTGCATGTTCATGAGCTTGAGTCATATTTTGCTTTTGTTCCATTCGAGGCACGGTGTTGAGTTTTAAGGAAGTGAGGAGGGTAATGGAAGAAATTTAAAGTCATCATTTATTTGCTGATTTGTTTCTCCTGTGACCAGTACTTTTTTGATGGTGATTTTATTAGTTAACTTAGTTTGTAGCCCTGTTCTTGCTTTATTAATTAATTAGTGCTCCACTCCTAGTTAGGCAGTGATATTTCTTATTAAAAGGTCATTCTGAAAGGTACGGATGTGCAAATAATTTATAATTAATAATGCTTTTTGCCAAACATCTCTGAGTGAATTGCAAAATCTTTGACCTTGTTTGTGTATTTTCTCTGTGCGTCTTGCTGCAGGAATAGCTTTCTGCAAGTGGCAGGTGCCAGTGTCAGACATGCAGGGGGATTTCTCTCCGTGATCTTTCAAGTCAGGAGACTCAGTAGTGCGGTGACGGACAAAAACATGCGCACACACACACACACACACAGGTTTGGGGCAGGGAATATTTACAACTAGCACCCTTTTATTATTCTAAGGCTTGTCTTTTAAACTTTTTCTTATCTGTCCACGCATACACGTGTCACAGTCTATTAGCCAAACACTTCTGTCCACGAGTCTTAGACCATCTTCTTATAGGTAGTTCACATGTCTCCTCATGCTGGTAAGACTCAAAACACATCTTGTTTTTCTCAGGTTTTTTTTCTTCTTTCTCCTACTTTCCCATGCCACTTCAAGGCTGTAGACATGTTTTTCTCCACTTTCCCATGCTCACAGCTGCATCCTTCCAAGGCCAAAGCTGTCTTCAGCCCAGAAGTCTTCCACAAGGAGCACTTCAGGTAGAATTGTCAAAAAGTACAGAAGGCCATAAGAGCAAGTCACTAAGACACCAAATGTATTGTCATTCCCACTTTATGGAATAAATAAAAATGAAACTTTGAAATGCCAATTCTATTCTGGTGACACCAAGAAGGTTGTCTCCAAAAACAGTGGAGAGAGACTTGACCCACTCAGAGAAGCAACCAAATCACCAGCTCCTGCCCCGAGCCACCTCCAAAGGACTCAGGGGGTGAACCAGGCTCCTGTACCTCAATGCAGCCAGCAAATATTCCTGCTGGGACTAGAGTTATAAAAGGATCTATGCGTCTAACACCAACTTAAAAAAATAAGTTATCTTAGTGCTATTGATGAGTGTTAGAACTCTCTTCAGTTTTAGATGCCTTGCAGAGCTCCCAAGATCTATCTCAATCTCCCTTTTTACAACAGCGTTTAGGCTAGAAGTCATTTAGTTATTTCTATAAGTGTATAGCAGCATACAAGTGCTTCATGTGCATTTGCAAGGCTGCATTAGTAAGTCAGAGGCATGAACACACTGCAGTCATGAGCAAAGCAGACTGTGTTGGACCTCAACTAATGTGTACACAAAATATTTCACCTGTAAGGTTCTGCCTTCCTGTACTGTTGACCAGTTATCTTTTTTGGCAGCCATACTGAAGGCAATGATTAGAGCAGCTCTGAAGGAAATTAGGTTCGGAGTGGTTTCAGGGCCATAACTCTGGCAACGAAGATGTCTTCTATGGCAACATCACCTTTTCTTTCTTGGCATGCCTCCTGTGTGCATGTGTGGAGAAGGGGTGATGTGGCACCCTGACAGGTCCACAGCCTGTAATGACCACAGCAGAGAGCACAGGGCAGGGGGCTTTAGCAAGGCGTCTGGCTGCAGAGCTGGACCTTTCCCTGTTCAGGGGTTGAAATGATGGGGAGAGAAGGGTCTGCTGCTGTTCTGACAGCCTGTTCTCACACCTGCACAGTGCAAAGGCAGGCAGGCACTTTGTCAGGCTAACTAACAAAATTTAATAGGAAACATCCCATGTAGAGTGTTCAGCAATGCCCACCTATCCAACAAGAATTCCTGCCTGGGATCATCACTGATCTACAGCATACGAAATGGTCTGTCTTCACATAGGTTAAGCATTTTGTTGAGTGTATGATGTGTGATTTTTGCTCGGGAGAGAAGATTAAGGTTCTGAGATTCCCTTTGTTTTGAATTTTATCTACAAGGTAGCTTAGGTTGAACAAGCTAGTAAAGCTTATGTCACTATTGACCTAAGTAAAGCATCAAAATAACAAGAAATCCAAGTATCTCTCAAGTCCTATTTAAGGTTTTCAGATTAGCTGGCAAGGACCTATTTCTGTGCATCAGTTTTTGAAGTACAGCAACAGACTATGTGGTTTCATTATGGTATGTTCACTACTTGGCTGCTGAGAATACTCAGCTTCTCAGCAGCTCCACAACATATGCAGGCAGTGACAAAATCTCATCTCAGGCTTTGCTACCTAAAATAGTTGCATAACATCTCTTGTAGATGCTTTTATCTGAAAAGCATATTGGCATTATGTAATGCAAAGAAAGAAGAAAATTTCAATACTTTCAATACAGTAGTGATTGACTGGAAAATGTATCTTTAGGATCCAGAGTTGATATTGTGGGGACTTGAATTCTCCTCAGTGACTGAACATTCTGCTAAATGTTTTACTATGAAATCTTCAGCATCAGTTTTGTTTAATTTGAACTCAGCTCACTTCTGTAACTGTGATTTTCCTTACTCTATTCATCTCAACCACAAATAGTATTTTTCTCACTGCTATCACACAAGAAACTTATCTCTACATAAAAAAAATAAAAATAGTTATTTACTGGTTTTATTTGGCATTTTTTCTTATTACTTATTGGAAGTTTTAAATATTTTACATATAGATCACTTCCAGAGAGTGCTATTCAGTGTTATGTCATAAACACTGCTAGCATCAGCAAAATACAATAAGTTAATTCGTAAAAGATTAATCCAACTTACTCTGGAACTGGTATATTCTGTTTAATCTTACAAGAAATAAAGTTATTAACTTTACATAGTTTTCATTTTCACACTGACACTCTCTTCTGTTAAGTGTAATTGCCTTCCTGTTGTAATACTGTAGTCTTTTTAGTTAGGGCAGTTCTCTGCAGAGGAAGACACAGAGGCTTCCTGAAGAACTTATTCATACTACACTGACGAGATAGGCAGGAAAAAAGGATGCTTGAGTGGTGTAACTTGCCAAAGGTCACTCCGCAAGCCATCAGCAGAGTGAGAAGCTGAATCCGGATCACCCTAACCTCGTTGCAGCACTGTATCCAGTGACCATGCTGCCTCTTAATTCATCGCTCTTCCTGTTCTTTCTTTATAGTTCGAGATCGGGTACGATCGAAAATGGAGAGAGATATTTTGGCAGAAGTGAACCATCCTTTCATAGTCAAGCTTCATTATGGTAATTATAATAAAATATAATTCATGCTTATTCTTAAAATGGTTGGAGAATTGTAACTAGATGTGTTATAATTTCATACAGATACCCCCTGCCTACTTCTGACTCTGTTTCTAACAAAGTCATAAAGGCTACCTGTGTGAAATTCTTCATTTATGCAAAAGGAGAATTTCAGTATAAGTTTTAGCCATTCCTCCATAAAAATAGATTTGCCATAAAGTGTAACATGATAGGTAGGGATGGTGGGGTAGCTGCTGAGTATATGCCTACAAACCCTCTAACCTGCTGTCATGTGCCATTTAAAAAGAAGAGAATCTAAATAAAAACTGGTTTTAATAATCATTATCAGTCCAAATTTGTATATGTGTGTGTATAAATGTGGTGTCTTGCTGGAGTTAACCTCCTCACCAGCTGCCTGGGGTAACTATAAAGGGTACTCTGAGAACGTTTGTATAGTATAGGCTTTCATCACACACAAACCTGGGAGCTTCTTTTTATGCCTAGTCCTCAGTGAACCTGGTACTTTGTGCAGTGGGAAGCACTATTAATTCATAGGTGGGGAAATGAATATGTTAGTAATGCACTGTTGTCTCTCAACTGATACCATTTTTTCCAGTAGTCTAAGCTCAATTGCTTAGGTCTGTACAGAAATTAATTTTCTCTGTTCTCAGATTTCTGAAATGACAGTGAAGCAATGCTTAGTCCACAAGATTTATTTTTTGGAGACTTTATCTTGATTCAAACTGCCAACATCTCCATCCTTTTCTAATGCAGCATTTCAAACAGAGGGAAAGTTGTACCTAATACTGGATTTCCTGCGGGGAGGAGACCTTTTCACCAGACTCTCCAAAGAGGTAAGCTGATAGATCTGTAACTGGAAGACTATCTTGGATTTCAGAACTGGTGGGAATGAAAAATGGCCTGAGAATAGTCCTAGATATGTGTAATAGAGCAGTCTCATCTTGCATGTTTAGGTGTGTTCTTAATAACTATATTTTAATTATGCCATAGTTAAAGCAGCAGATACCATGTAAGCATCACTTCCAGAGAAAATTGCACCACTGCTAATCCATTCCCATAGCAAAATAACCCCAGCCTCATTGCTTTCAAAATAAATCTTGGATGTGATGAGAAATAGTCTGAGAAATCAATCCTCGATATTTTTTGCCCTGGGTATGAGCACAGAACCACTGGAAAAACATGCTGCCAGCAGAGAGAAGAGATGGCCATGGGTCAGGGCTGGCTACGGCAGCAAATGGGCAGAGAGTCATCTCCTGCAGCAGCTGCTGCGAGCAGGTTGGGGGACACATACCATCCCAGGCTGGGAGGTTGCCTCACCTGCTCTTCTCCAGCTTGCCAGGAGCAGCTACTCCTTCCGTCACCTCCCTAGGCTCTCGTCCCTCCCCTGTCCTCCACATGCCCTTCCCAGGGCTGCTGCTGCTGGAAGAAATGGCATCCAGAGATGGGTCTGACCTTGAGTCTCCCTCTGCCCATACAGAGCAGCTGCAGTAGGCTTTCCAGCTTCATTCAGCTCTTTCCTGCATCTCCAAACACCTGGGTGAGCCAGCAGCCTCAGAGACATCCTGTGGGCAGTGCAGGAGGCTCCAGTGAGGCAGGCTGGCTGCCCTGGAGTTGTGTGTGCCCTGATGCTCCCTGTCGCCAGTAGGATGTCCCCAGCCCATGGTCACTTTTCAGGGTGTGGAGACAGGGGTGTGGGCAACCACTTATCACACAGTGTCTAAAGTTAAGGACTTTTAAATGCCATCCTGAGGGGAAGCTCTGTTGCTCTTCTTGGGTTTGGGGAGTAACTGATGGACTAAAAAAGCCTGTAAAACTAGTATTTTTAGTTAAAAGTTCCCTAGCCTTCCCCCCCTTCCCTCCATTCGGACATGCTGCAGGCTGCTGTGTGCACCACAGCTTGGGGCCCCGAGTATTTGCTTTGAAGGCTTGTTTGATAATGCAAAAAGACATTAGCAACAGGTTAATTACACATCTGAGTAATGATACTTGTAGCAGTACTCAGTACATGGTAGCAGTTATTTTTAGTATGAGGAAAAAGACTTTTAAAAAGGTAAAATGTACTTCTGCTGTTTGTCATGAGATCAGGCTTTATTATCAGGCTACATTGCCGTCTCGGCAACGGCCTCCCTGGTTTCATGGAAGAAGAGAAGAAAACGTGACTCTTGCCTACAGAGGGCAGGTCCCTGTTCTGTACAACCAGAGAACTCAGACTTTGTACTTCTTTAAAGCTTCACATTTTCCTCAGAGCTTTTCCAGTGCAATTTGCTGACTTCTCTGCTTTATACAATCAAGAATGAGTCCTCTTGACAGTAAAAATGTGCTTCTCTTTTTCCAGTGTTTGCAACTCACATTATCTGTCTATATTTTACATCAATTTAGTGGCAAGGTATTGCATGGGAAGAAGTTCTGGGAAAACTTGTACTGTTTGCAATTTGTTATTATAGATTTGCTTGAATGGTATTGATTTCAGTGGACTTTCAGTCAGATCCCATATACATATGTTGCATGTATGCATTCAAAGCTTGCCTATTTGTTGCTCTGTCTCTCTGAGACATCTGACTTTAGGTGTCTGTATAGAATAGATTTTTCCCTTATTTTCTTATTTTAATTTCTTGCATGCATTATTTATTTTAAACCTTATAAATAATTTACTTTTTTTTTGAAAATTAATGAATTTTCACATTTAGTACAATTAAATTTTTAATAATGGGTTTTCTTGTATATTTATTTATTATTTTGCTTGTGTTTTTATTTCTAGCCTTTGCAGTGAAATTCTTAATTAAATTATGTGGCATCTGTTCTGTGAATCATCTCTTTTTTCCCTCAGCTGTCTGGAGCTTCTCAGAGCACTCAAGTATTTTGGCTGCTCCTTTCTGAGAGCAGAGACTTAATTTTAAAATTAAGCTCTGCAACTTCTACTTAGTATTTACATTTACATATGACAAGTAAATTTGTATTGAGCTGACTCATTTTACTTCCGTCATGCATAGTATTCACATGTGTATCCAATGTATCAGCTTCTCTTTCTGCATTATTACCTCTGTTCATATTGAAATTTAATTAAAGGGCACATCTAAGGTACAATGAAAGTTGAACCAAAGGCGTTTCTTGCCATGTGAGTTTTTCAGAGCTTAGTGGTTTTTTTGAATACAGAAGTTTCTTCTAACCTAAAATAGAGCTTTCAGTTCTAGCAGTATCTCTATCAGCTGTGGAAAAACTGCCCTCAGTTTACACCTCATCAGGCTCTGTTAGGATGTTAGATAACATCTCTCTCTCAAGATGTTAGGCAACACATTACTGCTTAGGGCATCTGCACTAGGGTTCCTGGAACCCTCATTGTATGGGATTTGAAATCCATCTCAGAGTCTCTTCATGCTGTGTCTTCTGCCCAGATTTGGAAGCATTTCATTTCCCCTAAAAGTTTTCCCATACACTTCCTGGGAATTTGGTAACCAAATGCCAAGACTTCAGCAAATTAAGGGATATGAAAGCAATAAGGATTGCTCTGAATGTATTTAATTTTGCCATTCATTTCCAAATGCTAAGAAATTGGAACCTTATTTATATTATTGTGACATGATGTCATCTAAACTAAACAGATCTAATGGATGAATGAGAGCAGCATATTTTAAGGAACAGAAGTACTTAACAGATCAAATTTTTGGTTTAGAAGGAGAATCTGGTAAGAATTGTTAATGTGAATTCAGTCAAATTATGGAAAATTGAACCTGATATGATGGTCCTTCCAGAATTCCCAAGTGTCTGTTTAATGCAAACCAGCCCACCGCTGTCCAATAAATAGACCTGTTCTTCTCTTCCTTCTGTCTAGGTGATGTTTACAGAAGAGGATGTCAAGTTCTACTTAGCTGAGCTGGCCTTGGCATTAGACCATCTCCATGGTCTTGGAATTATTTACAGGGATCTAAAACCAGAAAAGTAAGTTAATAAGGAAAAGCAAACTGAAACATAAATACATGAACTTTTAGGTCGTTTCTGCTTCTTGTCATGCTACTAAATCAGACGGTGCCAGAGGCTCTACCTCCCTTCTTGTATGTGAGACTCTACACAAGACCCTCACTAATAGCAGTAGGGTCTTCCTATCATACCATTTTAGCATGAGGCCAAATGTTTTGACTGTGTTCCAGTATGATGGGACCTCTGTGTGCCTGGCCTTCAGTTTTGTGAATGATCTCAGCACGGGATTCAGATCCCTGTGCCTTGTAGCACCATTTTCTGTTTGTAGCATTTAAACTGGCCTTCTCCTTGAAGCAGCATGGACTCCTCAAAGCAACTCCACTTACAGCTCATATGAAATATGTCGTGGCACTGTTCAGTTTTATTGTAGCCATTACTTAGAGTGAGTGTGTCTGAAAAGCAGTGTGCCTGTTAGCTAACTAGAGACATGATAATCAGGATTTTTAAAACACTTTTACTAGCTATCCAAAATATTTTCCAAATATTTTATTCTCACTTATATTTGCAGCTATTTTCTACTCCTAATGTGGCACTATGGAGCATTTTCCATTCTCTTTTTTATTTGCAGTACATCAGAAGAGCAAATGACACCCTCAGTGATATCACTGGGAGTTGTGTGATACTGTTTCTATTCCATGTCCTTTGCCTGGCGCTTTGCCTGCATCTGGTGTACCGGCTCAAATAAAGCAGACTGCAACATTTAAAAGTTACCAAGCTTTTTAATGTAATGGTCACCATCATTTGTAAAAGATGACTACTAAGGGTGGTCTGTTTGGTAGTTACTTACATTTTCAAAATCTAACAACAAGCAGCCTTTTCCTTCTGTGGCATCGAACTGAAAAATCTGCAGCTCTTTCTTCAAAATAGAGTTTTACTGCTTTCACACTCATGGACAAAACAAGAGACCAAAAGTGAAAGAAGGTGGACTTTGGCGGTGGGAAGTTGAAGGGTGGGAGACTGTTTATCTACATTACAGTTCTATGTGATTTAAATTTTAAATTCAATTTTATGTTTTGGTTAGAAAAATAATAGCAGTAGTAGTACTATACAAATTCAACAGATGTATATAACAAGGGCTCTCATTCTTTTGGCCTAGAAACCTTTTTGCAGGTGACCAAATTTTCCAATCTTGTCCATTTATGCAACCAAAACTGAAAACCAGAGTCTTTGGCAAATATAGGGAGTCATCCTCCAAATTAAACAACTGGAGGGAGCAAAGCACCTGTTTGTTACTCATATGAAATGCAGGTAGGCAGCCATCACACCACAGCTGTCACTGTCATGTCTGCCAGAAGCTCTTTGGTTTCAACTTCATTCCGAATTGCCGTTTATCCATCTAGCGTCAACAACCATGTATAATAGAATGTACATAATAGATAACTCCAGTTATAGGTTTTCAGTTTTAAACTTTGATTCCAGTAAGCATTCGTATGCATCATGCACAACTTTTCTCTCTGATGTTAGATGAAGTTGATTTTCAAGGTAACACATGACACATGAATCTGTTATTAGAAGGTATCCAAACAGGCGCTTGTATATTTAAGTCAAAATGCTGTTACATTTATAGGGGCATGCTGTAATTTTTTGCTTTAGAAGTTAGAAACTAAGGAGAAAATTAAGTGCATGTCAGAACTATTCACTGTATTTGAGATACTGAGAACTGGATTTTTTGGACTTCTCAGCATGAAGTGTCACTTTGCATTTCAAAGCACATCTCTCAATGACTCCAGTTGCAAGTGAGAGCACTAAAATTCTGCAGACCAAGCTGCAGTGCTTCAAATCAGGGATCAGTGAATCGAGAAATTAGAGCTCACCTAAGAAAGGAAGGTGTCACTGATTTGCCATTGTCAAATAGAAGCATGTCAAGAAGATGAAATCCAGCTCTCTGTGTGTTTTTGTCTCAGCTAAGACACTCTGCTAAAATCCCTGAGTGTTTACCCGTCTGCCAATGAGACAAGATTTCTCTGGAAGAAAACAAGAAGTATTATCATATAACTGAAGACCTTTATACAGTGAGAGGCATCCCTAACTCTTGTATTTTCTAACTTTTTTATATATGGTTTATGGTCTTTTGTGTACAGTTAAATGGATACCAGTAATACGGTTTAATTTGGATACAATTGCCATAGTATAAATTAGCTTATATAGCTATTACTGTTGTACAGGAAAGGGGATGACCCAGAAGTTCCTACCTGGAGATAAAGCAAGGCATCTGAAAACCACATCCTTTAAAAATAGCTCTATTAGTGCAAAGCCTATGTGTAGTCATACAGCAGAGAATGGCAGCCTGTGATTTCATTGGAACTTAAGGTTTACATTAAAACAAATAGATACAGCAGAATAAAAAAAATATTCTCAAGGGAAAAAATTGCTACATTTTTAAGTTACATCTAGGAAAGAATAGCTTTCTAAATAAGACAATAAAAGAAAATTAAGACCATCCCAGGACATGCTTATCCTCCCCTTGCCTCTGAGCTGCGTCAAATATATCAAAGCCATTACAGGTGCGTTGCTGACCTAGTCTTATAATAGCTGGTGGAGGCTCCATGGTCTCCGTAGGAGGCTTAGAAAGGACATCTAGAAAGTTGTTCCAAATAGCTAATTTGGAATTTCTTTGCTGCCATTGCAGGCCACTGCTCCTTAGCCTGTTCTCCTAGACTCCCTGCCTGCTCTCAGTAGCAGCCTCAGGGGATTGCAAGCACATCACTCTTCTGTACCCTAAACTATCCAGCTACTGAACTCTTCTTCAGAAGTTGTTCTTTATAGGTGTTCAATCATTCCTATTCCTTGCGTTTGGTTTCTTTTGATACCTATCTCCTTTGAAGTGCAACGTGCAGAATCACACACAAAAGAGGCATTACCAGTCTGATTATAGCACGAGGTTTACTCTATCAGATTTACAGAACTGAGATAAACTAATTAGTTTGTAATTTCCCAATTCTCTCTCTCCCCTGCTTTGTTAAAGATAGACACACTGCATTTGACCTTTCATTGTTCAGTGCTTTTGCTGTCCTTCATAAGCTTCCAAAAGTAAGTGCTAATCAGCTTGAGATTGCTTCAGTCAGCTCTGTACATATCCTAAAATGAAGTTCATCAGAATTGTTTATGTCAAAAAAACTAATGAGAAAATAGTACTGGAAAGAACCCTCAGTACATTAAAATTTAAGGTTCAGCAGTTTTTTTAAGATTCCCTGAACAAAAATCCATGTTAACAATTCAAAGCTATGAATTAATTTTATGCGCAACTGGGAGTAGTTCTAAAGTCAGCGGTACTTATTTTTAAAAGGCAAGCAATTGAGTTTTCTGGTTAAAGTCTTACTTAGAACAAGCAGATGCTTCCCTTAAATTGTTGCAGCCAAATTCTTCTCCTTGAGTTGTGCTGATGGTTTCAGTGGCATCCCTTGTGGAACAAGATACTGAGAGCAACTGAGTTACTTACACAGTGAGGCACATTTTTATTTAAGAACTGCAGGATCAAACTGTTAAATACGGTAAATATACCAACACAGAAAAATAGCAACTTATAAAGTAGTATGTGATGCACATGTTATTTCTTATGCTGTGGCTTAAGGGTATGAGTGATTTAGAAGTAACTCTTCTATCTGAAAATGCACAGACTTTTATTATATCTTTGCCTTTTCTCTCTTCAGAAACCTAGATGCACCTTGATACAGTTCTGTCAGGGAGGCTTTGATTTATAAGGAGTGTGTACATTGTAAGGCCCTCAGTTGTCTGTACAAGGGACAGTTCATATCACTGCTCATAAAACAGCTTCTGATGTGTTGAACTGTATTCTAAAAAAACCCAGACACCACTGTTTATTGCAGCATGTTGCAAACCGTGGCAATGTAGCTACCCTGTGTAGAGAGAGATGATCTGAGAATCATTAAAGGACCAAGGTGAAAAATAAGCAACTTACATCAAGGTAAGCAGTCCCTTTCTGGGACTTTATGGTGTCAAAAAAGCTGCAGCAGAGAGGAGTTTGTGTTCAGCACGGTGAGATAGCATGGGGTCATGTGAGATAGTATGGGCTTATGCAAACACTGAAATGTCACAAAATGCTGGAAATTTGTGGGAATCTTCATCTCTTTGGTACATATTTTACTGCTTCATCTGGTACTTTCTAAACAAAACCTGCAATCAAATGAAACACTCTTTATGAAGTTTCAGTTTTCTTTCCAACCTGCAAATTCAGCTCTACAGTTTCTGCGAAACATAAAGTGTGGGTTGAATCTTCTGCAAAACTGTGCTGACTTAGAAAGAAATTTAAATCTTCCCAAAAAAAAAAAAAAAAAAAAAAAAAAAGCAACCCCAAAGTTCCAACTGGCAAAACTTCACATTGATTTGGGTATGTTGGAGCTGAAAGTTAAGCCCAAAAGACATGACTCAAAACCAAACATAAAGAGAGAGGGAGAGAAATAGGAGAGAATTGCTCTGGCCTTGATTTAAGGCATGATATAAAATAATGCCAACAACTCATAATGAAAGCTTTTTATCCCTGTAATAAAGTAGCAGCAGAAAACTACTGCAGAGTTTGCAGTCCCACCTGTACTGCGAGCTTCTCCCGTAACCTGGAGTAGGTCATTTCCCTGCTACTAAGTTAGCTGCGCAGCCTCTGGCATGGAGATTTTCAGCCTTTATTTCCTCAAGGCATACTTTAAAACTGAGGTCAGTGAAAGCAGTTTGAATGTTTGTGGGATGATCCTGATGCTAGACAGTTCAATCACAGAACAATAGAAAATCCCCAAGACAACCCCAAGAACCACACCATGTGTCTGAGAGCATTGCCCAAATACTTCTTGAACTCTGACAGGCTT
>JAWWMO010000121.1:30147061-30157556 GCA_035047845.1 Dendrocincla fuliginosa
CCAAATACTTCTTGAACTCTGACAGGCTTGGTGCTGTATATCTCAGGTCCTATCACCAGAGAGAAGAGATTGGTGCCCGCCCCTGCACTTACCCTCATGAGGAAGCTGTAGATTGAGATGAAGTCTCCCCTCAGTTTCCTCTTCTCTAAGAGATAGCCTTATTTTGTGGAATTTTTTTGTTCCAAGCCTTTGTGTGGTTCACTTATTTATGGTGTTGGTATGTTTTTCACCAAATAAGTGTTGTTACTATTTTGAAGAACAGGTTGGCAATGACAGTATCCTGTAAAAGCACTCAAATCTTAAATTGAACAAATTAAATGGAAAAATCTCAAAGTGAAAGGTTATCACTCAGTGGCATTATAGCTTAGTTTAGCATTTAAGAATAACCTATATTTTATCTTTTTTAGAATTTTAAAACATTAATTTAGAGGAAAGATTATTCTCAAGCCTGAATCACGTTTATGACTTTGGGTTCTTTTTTTCCCCTCCCACAGAATAATACTAGTTTATTGCAGATTATCTTACCCTGCAGACTGTAGCTAAAGTAATTGTGGTAGTCACAGTACAATTTCTACTATGGCCATACTGGGATAAAAGGGAACTGTAAAGTGATAAAGATAAAAAGAGATTACACAGAGTATTATCAGTTAATAAGATTGCTTCTACAGTCAAAGGAAAACTCTTTGTGTGTTGTTTTAATTTGTATGCTTAAAAGCAGGCACTTTGTTCTTTCCTTCTTAATGTCGCTCTAAGATAATTCAATGCAACAGTTGTCTTTGTTTTCCTCACTTTTAGCATATTATTTTCTTATTACATCAAATACAATCTTTGATTAGTAACTGTAACATTATTTGTGGTGGCAGATGGCAAATATGGAAGCAGCCAGCTGTCCAAAGGGTGCTGCCAGGGGCCACAGAGGAAGCTGCCAGCAGCTGAGGGCACAGAATAAGGGTGGTTAAGGAACATGAGACAGAGGAGGAAACTCTGTAGATCAGGTTCTTGGGGATATAGAATACGCATCCATTGGAAACCAGGGTCCATTCATTTTGCTGCTCACACAAACATTCAGTGTGAGAAAGTCTGTTGCTGTGTTCTGACTTGCTTAACCTAAGACAGTGTTAGCAGTCTGATAGCTGTGTTGGTGTTGCCTCCATCGCTTTAATGAGGGTAAGGTAAGAATCCACTAATCACGGTGAAGGTATGCTGTATGCATACAGAGGCAGCATGGATTTTCAATTGGAAATTATGAAATATAAAATCTGTGAAATATAAAATCGATGTTTCTGGGGAAATTCCCACAACCTTTGAATTGCATTGTTATTCACTGAAGCTTCCTAGGTGTGGGGCAAAATTTTGGATGATTGTTATGAGCTGCCAGGTTTGGGAAGTTCACACTCACTTCCGCACTGGCAGGTGTTTTATTCAGTTCTTTTCTGAAGCATAGGTTTAGGGGTCGCAGTCACAGAAATACATTTAAACGTGCCTGTTATAGGCTAGTACTTAAAAATTATGCCTCTTCAAGAAAACGGGATAAAAACTAAAGGTAAAGATGCATTTATTGAAAAGAAAAAACTTTAATTATTGGACACATAGTAGTGACTCAGCTTCTGGCCTCTGTTTGATAAATTGCACACCAACAATTTGTTAACACGTAAATGACTGACAAAAGTTCTTCTTTTTTTCAATTATGTTTCAGACATAACCTTTCATAAAAGTATAGCCTATTATATTTGATTCATTTCTCTCTTATTTTCTTCCTGAATAATTGGGTGAAAGTGACTCTCCAAGAGAAGAGGAATATAAAAATAGCTGACACCTTGCTAGACCATTTTGAAAAGTGAAAGATGCTGTCTAACTAGAACTGAAGAAACACCACCCTTATTATTGTCAGTAGTTACTTACAAAAATATCATTATTTTTCAAATGCAATGTTCTTGTTTCCACAAAAACTAGCACTGCTTTTTATGAACTACAGCCATTTTTCACACAGAAATGTTGGAGTGCCTTTGTGAGAATAAAATATATTGGCAGGTGGCAAACGTGAGAACACTTGAACTCACTGGCTTCCAGGCAGAATTTTCATTTGTGCTTCTGGACAGAATAAATTAGCAGAATCTGAGATCCATGCGGTTAGGTTGTGAGTAGTCATTGTGCTCTATGATCACTTTTATTACTTCAGCATGAACCTTTGGAGTTAATTTTAGATCCACTGAGTCCAAGCCCTGATTATTGGTGTGATTGCCTTTTATTACGACAAACAGAAAACCTGTAGCTCCTTCTCCTGCTGGAAGCATACACTCTGCACTTGTTGGCTTTGAACATTGTGTTCTTTCTGAGCTCTGTTTGCATGCCCACCTTGAGCATCCTATGGAGTAAGAAGAAGGCTCCTCATGCAACTACTGCAGACTGTGTGTGCTTCAGACATGAGATTAGGCAGACTTTTAAGGCTCATTTTTCTTTCTGGAGCTACTGAATCCACTAACAGTTTGTTTACTTAAGTATTTGTGTCTTCCATATCGCCTTGCCTGTCTTAAACACTTTTTTCTTCGCATTTGTTAACTGCACTTTGTGCCTGTCTAATGAATGAATGTTTCTTTTTTTTTTGCTTTATAGCATTCTTCTTGATGAAGAGGGTCACATTAAGATAACAGGTATGTGAGGAACAGAAAAATGAATGTCTACAAGCTGGTTATTTTTTTCTGCGGAATGTTGCATGCGTCTTGGTCTTTGGTTGAAAAGAGTTTGCTTACAAAAACTAGAAGCCAGAAGAGTTTGAGTGTTGGGCTTCTCTGACAATTTTCAAACCCCTCCTGCTGCTCAGCACATGGAGACCGTAGCATTTTCCTGGTAAAATTGTACTCTTGACTGATGTGAAGTATGTAACCGTGGCTGCCTACCACTGTAGGTGAAAGGATGCTTCAAATATGACTGTTTACTTCAAGCAGAGGATGCCTGGAAAGACATCCCTGGCCCCCTGGAAGTGCTGTCTAGCCATCCTTTTCATTGGTGGTGTGTGGGATTATTGTTGCTAGTACTTTGGTTATCTGAGCAAGAATCCTTACCAGCAGTGCTTTCACCAAACCTGAACTGTATATTTCTGCTTATTTAAACTCCCTCTTTTGCTTTCGGCTAGAGCTTCATTCTGAACAGAGAAAATTATATACCTACTTTCAGGGTATATTAACAAATGCCAACCATGCACTCTACATAGGCAGGGCTTCAGCACACAAGTGCTTGTAGCCTTTCTGCACACAGAAGGGTGTTTCACCAGCTGGTTGGTGTGTTTTGTTCAAACTAATTAAGCGAGCAAAAGCATAAATACTCATTTTTATAGACCTGACAAGTCTTTTTTTGTCTCAATTTATTTAGATTTTGGTCTGAGTAAAGAAGCCATTGACCATGACAAGAGAGCATACTCGTTCTGCGGGACGATAGAGTATATGGCCCCAGAGGTGGTCAACCGACGAGGACACACACAGAGTGCTGACTGGTGGTCTTTTGGCGTGCTCATGGTAGTGGAAATTTTGTTTGTTTGTTTGTTTGTTTGTTGGAGGGGTGGCTATAGGAGGGGTTAGATCCCCCAGATAAAAATACTGCTTTCAGCAGTTAAGGGTTGATGGAAAAGTAGATGTGTAGTGACTGCCTGATCATTTTCATTGCATCAGCTATGGCAAACCAGCTGCTCTGGGCAGCATAAGAAGTAGCGTTTGGCCCCCAGATTCCCTCTTTCTTTGTATAGTCCTTCGCTTCTTGCTTGGTTGCCATGAGTCATGAATATTTCTCCTACATAGAAACTGGGCAGGGCAAGCTCAGAAAGCAGGAGCATTTCAGAAGAAACATCTTCCTAGCTACTAATATGGTTCCTGTTAGGAAACAATTCCCCAAGGAGCAATTTTCAGATGTTAGGGATATCCTCCTAGAGAAACTTAGAAATATACTTTTTTCTTAATGTAGTTTTAGAAGGATGTATTTTATAGGGCTCTCTGAATTTTTCACAAAACCTCAGTGGTTCTTTTGCCATTCATTTGTCCTCTTTACAACAGCATGGCTGACTCTTGTTCCTCTAATAACTGGCTGTGGATGTTTTGTAGTCTTATTAGCTCAAAAATCTCTCTTTTCTCCTGGTGGGAAAAGAAAACAAATGCATATGGGTGCCATGGCATCATTCTTTCTTCTTTTGTATCATTTTGTTGTGTCTTGATTATGACCAGTTTGGGATATTGGCTTTGTTCTGAATGCATGCTGAAGCTGCTTTAAAAAATTCAGGCGTGAAACAGTTTTAAAATGACTGCTCTTCAGAGGGGGAAGCTCACCATAAACAGACTGAAGTGTATCAATTGACACAGAGTAATAGCTAGGAATTCATCTTTTATTTTGCATTAGATTAAGTAAACAGAAGCTAAAATTTTTCCATGCTGTTGTTTAAGAGTCCTGCAAGTTATTCTAGAGGTAGTTTAAAAAAAATCAGTATCAGAAACTGTGCTAATTCATTTTTTATAAATGGAAATCAATGAAAAGTTAGATAAAATACAAATGAAATTTACCAAGAACCAGTCATGATAGATTTTACTTGATGAGATAGCCATCTTTTTCTGATGGATCTCATGGGCCTCCATTACAATAGAGAAAAATCCATTCATTGAAGATGCTTATTAGTCCAATAATAGTTCAAAATTGGTAGAGCACCTGTACCATCACAGGGAAAAGCACCACAGAAAGAAACTATTTCAGCTAAAGGATAATGTTTTCCCAAGAGCAGGTAGGAATAAACTCCTCATGAAATGCAGTTAGCCTGGAAAGCAAAATAAATCTCCCTAATGCTGAAGAAGTGAGGCCCTAGAAAACACTTTGAAGAAGAGCTCCAAGAGATACAGACTTCAGTGAATCTGCTTGGCTTATGAGAAGGACCCAATACCGTCCTCCTGTGTGCTGCAGTATTGGACACCGGCATGCAGTACCAGGAGAGTTTCTCAGAGAGGTATTGAACTCTCCTCAAGCTAGCCTTCTAAAACTAGGTGTCCAAGTGCTAACCTGCTCCCCCACTGCACCCATGCAACCTCTTCAGTCTGTGATGCTATTGTTGCTGAGGAGGATGAAGAAATTGGTTTGTAACACTGATTTTTTTTTCAAAAGCTATAGAAACACTGCAGGCTTTTTGAAGCAGTTATTCCCAGCATTATTTTAGCAAGCACAGTGCTGTCCGTTGAGCCCAGACACCAAGCATTCATTGCTCTCACAGGGATGTGTTCAGATAACAAAGGTGATGCTGCTCTCCCCTGCAGTGTGCAGGCTGTGGGTCTGCCCAAATGCTCATTGCATGACCCCAACCAGGCAGCACCGTGTGCACAAGCACAGCACAGCACTGCAGCTGTGGCTCACAGTGCACCTCACCACGGTTATCTCAGCTTCCCTGCAGAACCAGGGCAGAAGCATAAACTCTTTTTATACAGCACCATTTCCTGTTGTATGGAAGCTATTTTGGGTAGCTATATATTACGGTACATGTCACAATCCATAGAGTATGTTTAAATTTAGTTTTCTCTAAGCAGAGTACTGGTGTCACCAGAGGAAGTAAGTATAGGAAGCAACGTGAAAACCGGTGGAAATTTGTGTTGGGGAGAGCATATGTCACTGATCTAGCAGGTTGAAAGCAGTTAATAAGTAAATATTGTAATTTATTGCCTGAATTATAAAAGGAGTGGAACTTCCTTATCTTCTGTGGCCATAATTACATTTGTGGTTGCTCAGCACTTCTGAACTGTATATGCTTAAGCAGGAAAATCAATAGGTTATATGTCATAGAATAAATATATCCCTACCCCAAATGATGGTACATTTGGTGTAGAGATTGTTTTTCTTTCACCAGCTAATAAACTGGACTACGTCCTCCCTGTTTTGTTTTGTTTTGGTTTTTTTTAATTATTATTTTTTTCCCTTCCATAGCTCTTTTCAACCCTCTCTTAGGGATTCAGTGTATTAGAACTAGAAAAGATAAGAATCCCTATAAAAGGAGATGAATTAAAGAAAGTAAAGCCTTTGTAACTGTAAGCTTATGCTTTAAGCCTTTGAGTGTTACCAGACATCATGGAGGAAAATATGTCAAATCAGTTCAGTCTTTTTATCTTTTTTAACATTTAGCTGGTTGGGGGGGAAAAAAAGGGTATTTTTGCACACTGAAAGTGTGGGAGGATTTTCTGATGCTGTCTTTTGCTCTGCTCTTTTCTCCTTGTTTTCCTTGGTTTGTCACATGTACGTTCTATTAGGAAAGCTGGTTTTCTGACAGTCTGAAAAACTGAAGATAATTAAATGGTATTCAAATTATTGATTAGCAATTCTCTAATTACTTCGCAGTATGATATAAGATAGACAAAGCAAATATACCAGTCGGTGGAATATGCATAGATTGAAAGGAAGTGTATGTGATAGTATAATTTTCATTAATTTTCTAATATTAATCAAAAATAGGGAACATATTAGGCAGATAGTTATGAAGTAGCCTGTAACTTCATCATCAGAAGAGCAGCCAAACACTCACTTGTCTGTTCTGTGAAAAGGGATTAATGCTTCAGTACCAAGAGCTGAGTTGTGCTAGCAGCTCCTTCCAGCCTTCATTGTACAGAGCAGAGGCTAGACTCAAACTGAATGATCCTTGAAGACAACCTTAAATGTGACATGTTGTGTGATTAATATCAAAACACACTTGTGTGAAAATGACTGTTTTCTGGTCTTGACTTAATTATTTTACTAATTATTTCACTATTATTCACTGGGAGTTATACTATCAACATCAGTAAAATTTCATTTACCACCAGCTAGGTTTTTGACACAGGTCACACAATGAAAACTGTTACCTGCTCTGTTTGTTTTCTGTTCAGTTTGTTTGAATTGTTTCATTGTAGGTCATCATGCCAACTGATTTACAAGGCCAGAGATCTCATGGAAGTTGTATCTGTTTCATTTCAGAAAAAAGCCCACTGTACACCTGTAAGACTCTTGTGAGCAGAGAGTGGAGCATAATTAGAGAAAGAATGACTGTGATGACTTAGTAGGCAATCTCAAATAAAAAGAAATATGTTTATATATGTTGGCAATGTAGTGAATGTATAACTAGTGAAATCTTCACAAGAAAAGAAGAGGTCCTTTTGGTATCCAAAGTACTCAGTTCTATAGTAATTTTGTAGTAACTATACAGTGACATTGGAAAAATCAATACAAGACATCAAAGCATTGCAGTCTTCTTTTACAAAATCCCATTATAACACTTGTTTTCTTCCCAGTGTAAGAGATGGTCTATGTTAAAGTATTCAACCCTTTGTGAGCATTAATTCATTATGCTTCACACCCAGCTAATAATGGAAAATTATTAATGCATTTTACAAATTATAAAACTGAGTGCTTGAGCACCTCTCAGATCCTTGGAAAATGACTGCAAGTGTTGAGACAAGACCCTGGCCGTTTTGTCTGGAGTGTCCCTCTCTGCTATCCAAAACTGAGTAGTATCGAGTTTCTTCATAACCCTGAATTTTATCCTAGGCTCGCAATACTGCAGCAGACTTGGGCTGAAGTAATTTGCACAGTCTGTTCTCCTTCCATCTGTTAGGAAGATTCATATGGCAGTTATCCCAAGCTGCGCATTTTTTCTCATTCATTATCTTCCTCAATGACCTACCAGGGTCGCTTCTTTAATCCATTTCCTCAGGTTATGTGGCACTCTTTTACAAGGTCTTCCCACGTGTATATCTTCTGGGTTCTCAAATGCTGGTGTTTTGCCTAATGAAATTGGAGATTACCCTGAAAACTAGAGAAATGAAGCCCTGCAGAGCGTGTTGAGACCTTAGCAGGGGCTGGACTATGTGACTCCAGAGACCACTTCCCATCAAGCTTTAATTCTGTGGGTCTCTTAATAGGCAGCTGAACTGGAACAAATACTTGTCTTTCTGGCTGAATATTGGTACAGAAAGAAAGTCAAGGTTGGAGGGAAGCACAGCCTCCTGGAGTACTGGCTAACAGAAGATGGCCCTCCAGAATACCCAGGAAGTAAATCAGTGAGAAGAAAGGAGCAAACCGATGGTTTATACTGGAAACCGGGAGAGTGAAAACTGAGTCTCCCAGCAAAACTATAGGGACTGCTTTAATAGCCAAAAATACTACAGAGTTCCTTCACACCTAGACTTACCTTATTGTCAGCTTGCTGTGACCCACACAGCTTTGTGTTTATATGCAAGGGTGCAAGCAGCGAGTGCTCACTTCTGTTTCTGTGGTCAGGTTTAGAAAAATCTTTGAAAAAGTAAGCAGGAAGAAAAGCTGCTGTGCAGTAAAGTGGTAGCTTTAATCGATGAGATTAACTATTTCAGTACATTTTTTTTTGTTTTTAACCTTCAACAGATTTAGTCAGGACTGCAGTTGAGAAACCAATACATTCTTTTACCTGAAGCTTAGTTAAATTCAATGAAGTAAAAAGCTCTGGTACACTTAACTCATGTAGCTGCCTTTCACTTTAAATATTAAGAGCATTTTCTGAACCTGAATTAATCTCAACATTAGACTTGTGTAATTGGAAACATACAGTAACAAAATGCTAGCCATTGCAGCAGTTCAGTAACTGTTCCTGCAGCCTCCAGAATGGTCATTTCCCCTGCTTGCCCTTGCCTTGCCTTCCCCCTTCCCCTTCCCTTTTCCTATCCCCTTTCCTGTCCCCTTTCCTCTTCCCTTCCCTCTCCTCCCGCTCCCTCCTTTCCTGCCTCCCTTCCCTCCCTGACACTGCATCTACATTCCTGTGATAATGTGGTGGGTGGGAACTACAAGTGACTTCTTCCCACGTAGTCACTGACCAAGCAGTGGTTATATCTGTATCATCTCCATCAGCACTGTCAAGCCCATTTCTGCCAATACGAGACGTAGCAGTTATTGTTAGTGCTGTTAAATTAGATTTATTATAACAACAAAGATGAGCAATTGTAAGTAACATTAGGTACTTATCCTGGACATAAACACTTTAGAATTCACAAGGAGGGTTTGGTACAATATGTACCATTTCTGCTGCTGCCCTGGGAAGTAGTGATCTCAGCCCCTCATCCCCAGTATACCTGAACACTTTTATCAAGACTAAGGGTCCAATATGTCAGAATTACTTTGAAAGTGGTATGTAGGATCCAGTGTCATTTACGCAGTTTTAGAAACTGTCCCCCATTATGTTTCTCTGTAGAAGATGAGCTGCTTTTCTGCAGGTCTACCAGGCAACTCGTCTCTTGCCTCTCCTAACCTAAGCAGAAGATAATATACTTGATTTTTTCCAAATATTTTTTATATTTGTCAGCTGTAAACACTTTTCAAAAGTGTTTTTTTCCTGTTTCTACTATAGGTTTTATTGCTTTGAGGTAATTTGTTGCTAAAGCAGATTAATCCTTCAATTAATTATATTCAATTAGTTATCTGGCCTTTAAGTGTCTCCCCTGCCCTCCTCCCAAAATTAGCATAGCAGATTCATCATTAGTTTTCTTACGTTTTCTATATTTTTCTTGTGGTGTAGCTATATTTAAACTGGGCAAAAGGAAGAGTAAGGCTGTGGAGCAGTCTGACACAAATTTTGGTAAAAAGATCATTTTTAACACAAACGTGCTTCTGGGAGCAATGAGCCTTCTTGTGGGATAAGTTGTAAAAACTACATAAGGCTTGCAGAATCTGTCCTGCTGTAACAGGTAGTTAATTATAGCAATGAATATTTAGATATTTCTTTTAGTAGAAGAGATCCAAAGCCTGAATCACAAACACAAGCAAGTCAAATTTACTGAAAGCACTAATCTGTTTCAAAGGAACCATAACTGATTGATGTTTTCACACATGAATTAAACAAATAATTGATGATGATTGTCAAGTTTTGCTTTGAAATTTAATTTCGCATAAATATGACACTTGCAAATTTCAGCACTGAATACAGCTGGGAAAACCAAAGCAGGAGAGAAAAAGCACTCAAATGCCTTGAGAATGTGGAGTTTATGCTTGTTTCTCCTGCAGAGGCATCTCTCCGTGGTGCAAATATGCAATCGAAAAGGTGGTTCAACTCAACCTAAAAAGATGGGGAGTGGTGTGTTAAACCCATTTTCATTGCACGATAGTCCATGCCAAACACCTAAGAACAGCCATACTCATGCAGATTAAGGGCTTCTCCAGCCAAATATCTTATTTCCAACATTGATCATGAAATAGATGCTGAAGGAAACAGTATATATGACACTTCTTCCCAAACATCCCAAAACTTGACGCCAAGTATCAGTGTAAACAGTTTGTAACAAGACTCTCAAATGAAATAGTTGTGTTGGTCCTTCTTGTTCTGCAAAATCCAGTCTTGCTGTGTCATTTTTTTTTCTGAAGCACAGCCCGTTGGATCATGTCTTTTCTTCAAGTTTTCAGTTGTGTTGGTGTCTTAGTTCCAGGAAGAACTAAGATATCTATATCAGCCAAGTAATAATCCCTCTCCTTCAATTTAAAAAAAAAT
>JAWWMO010000121.1:30157658-30204633 GCA_035047845.1 Dendrocincla fuliginosa
ATAGAGGGGGTAGAATACATAACTTTGATCACCCCCACACAGTGATAACTGGCTCCTCCTGTTGAACTAGGACAGTTGGAAATAGAATGTGGATGTGGTGTCTATCAGCTACGCAGATCACCTCAACACCCATTCAACTTACCATTTTGTTGTTACTCCACAGTTTGAGATGCTGACAGGATCATTACCCTTCCAGGGAAAAGACAGAAAGGAGACAATGGCACTCATTCTCAAGTGAGTATTGGAACTGCTTTCATTCTTCTAACTGTAAGTTAACTCTGCCCTCTGGAGAGTCTATAGATCTCAAGGTAATGAAGGGTATAGTGCACTTATATTTCAAAGCTGTGTAAGGCATGAATTTTGTAAGGCACACATAGCTGATGCCTGTGTGTGTGACTCTTAAAACTGCCTTCAGAATAAATAGTAGGAAATTAATTACCAAGAAGGCCTTACAAAAGAATTGTATATTTCTGTGATAATGTCAACATCCACAAAATGTGGAAACAGATATCTGCAGGACACCTTATATTTTGTTGTTGCCAAGTTTCAAATCTTTTCCTTTGCAAGTTTCTGATTTGTTTAATATTAAGCGCAGACACGTATTTGAAGCTTAGCTTTGCCCAGTTTTACCTTTTTTTTTTCTGTAGCATTGACTAGCCAAGAGAAAAGTTTTGTTTTCTTTAAACAGCATATGGTTTAGTACAACTGCTTTCATTAGATGTGTTTGTTTAAATTCCACTTGACTCATAAATTTATTACAGCAACCTAGAAACATGAAAAATTCTGTAGGAAAATTACCTATTTAGGTTGCAAAAGGTTTTGTGAGATTCATTAAATCTGCTCTACCTCTAGTGAAGTCAGTGGTAAAACCTTTTTCAGCTTTAGCACAACAAGATCACGTTCTCACTCTGTATTGCATTATGCTTAGGTAGCCTTTTTTACCCTGACTTCATGTGTCTGCCCATCCTGGCTACTACAATTCCACTTTTTCAGGCACAGCAGGATGGAAAAAAAGTCTTGAAAAATCTATTTTCTTTTCAAGTGTTGTGTTCTTTCAGAGCCAAGCTGGGAATGCCACAGTTCTTGAGCATAGAAGCCCAAAGCCTGCTGCGAGCTCTCTTCAAAAGGAACCCCTCCAACAGATTAGGTACGCATGTGCATTTGATCAGGACATTTGTGATGTGTGCTCTGCCTTGTTAGGTGGTGATCATTTCTCTCAACACATCTTTTCTGATGGTTATCCTATTCATTTTGTGGCATTTTGCATTCCCTCCCAGAGCATGGTGAACCTTGAGCATTACTAGAGCAATTTGCAAAGAGCACAGGCAAAGCACTGGAATCTAAAACATCATATTAACTTGTATTTAATTTTTTTGGTAAAGGGGAGAGTAAACTGCCAACTTTTTTGAAGGTTTGAAGGTAACTGCTGTATATGATAATAGAGGGAACTGAGAAACAAGTGTTTTAAAAATCTGTATAATTTAGCTGCAAATCTGAGGTTTTGTCTCTCTCATTCTCAAATATGCCTCAATCCTGTCTCATTCCGTGAGCTGGGAGCATTCTCTGGGATTTCTTCTTTATTATCCTGAATGTATCATCTCCTTTTTGCTAATGTCTTTTCATCCTTAGTTAACAATCCTATTTAAATTGTGATAAACTAAAAGTATGGATTTGATAATGTATCTCATGTCATCTGTACACTCATTTTAGAGTTTTATTAAGAAATTAATTGCCTTTGATTAGGTCATGGACAGTGTCTGTTGCGTGATTTTCATTGCAAATTTTGTCCTTGCTCCACACAGGCATGAGATGATAACCTGACCAAACACAGTGCTGGGTGGTAATGGGGAGCCAGTCGTTCAGCATGCTGCTGTGGCCCCTCTCCTCCTGAGGAGATTCCACATGGCCTGCAGAGAGAATGCCCTCCCCTGGGTTTTACCTCTTAACCTGAATGGCAGCTCTTGCAGTCCAGTGCACTGTACACATGAGTGGAAAAACACTTTTTCTCAGCAGGTTTCAATTGCTCTTAAGCAATTTGTTTGACATTAGTTAAAAGTAGAGTATTGGGATTTCTAGGTTTATTCTCTGTTCAGAAAAATAAGGTGCTGCAGCAAATATAAACTTTTTCCCACTCCCTACCTCTATTCCATTCTGTTGTTTCCTCCGTGTCTCCATCTCTTGGTTTTGTTCTGCTCTGCTCCTTTTGTGGCTTCCCACAAGTTGTTATCCATCCAAAATGGGGCTCCAGTGAAGTTAGTAGGAGTTTCTTGATACCAGTGCCTACATAAAAAGCTACTCACTTAAATAATCAAAGTTGCTTAGTTTTAGGCATAACAATTCTAGCCCCCATATCATCTCCCTGTTTATAATGGGGAATTGGTAGGGGTCAAGGTTTTAAAACCTAAGATTTATTGAAATACTGGGGAGGCTTGGAGAAAGAAAGAAAGAAAGAATTTATAACGCAAACATAAAAGGAAATAAATTCTAAAACAGTAACAGAAAAATAACTCTTAACATTTCAGGAATAGTAGTGGAAAGCTCCTGAGGGCACTCTGTTTTCAGTGATTGAGAATGAGCACAAAGGACGATGGACACAGACATGTTGGTAACAAAAGAAGGAAAGCATAAATGGTTGGCCTAAATACTAAACAGAAGTCAGTAGATAAAAGACTACTTCAACTTTGTGGATTTTAGCTTTTTCTGGGAAAGGAATAATAGTAAAAGAAATGTAAGCTGAGACATCCTGTTTAGAAAAATCTTTGGAAAATTAATGAAGCATGCTGAAATAAATGAACCATATTATGGATCAAGCGCTTATTTTCAGCCATTGTTTCACAAAGTTGCAAATGTGGAAAGTATATTTAGTTCCAAAATCCAATTTATAACATTGACAAGATGAAAAATGCTAAGCTTCAAAAATAATTTTATTCTTGCTGCCATCTTGCTTTCTGTCATTTGATTTTGATGTCTTAACAAATGAAAGTAAGTAAAGATGGATGATGTATTCTGAAATTTTACTTGGAAAAAACTTTTTTTTGAAGCATTGGATTATTAATGGATGAAATATTAGAGTTGAAGCAAGATAGACAAGACAGAGGAGGAATTTAGTAATCGAGTTTAACTGGTTGTCTTTTAGTCTGGTGCCCATATTAATGCTTATGGCAGACTTTTTAGGAATGTAAAGTCTTCCTTTGGTATCCTTTGTTTTGGACACTTTTCTTTTCTGAGCCTATACACTTTGCTGTACAAATAGTCTGCATAGCACTGCTTTGGTAGTACTGCTCTAAGTACAACAAATTTCAGATTATGGAAAATTTTAAATTCGTCAAAGAAGCTGACTGGAATACCCAGGCAAAAAAGGAGTAAGCATCTCAGTGGTGAAGGTGTTAGTTCATTACTTTGTCAGGAACTTGCAAGGAACTTGTCCTAAGGCCTGGTTCTGCTCAGTTAGGTAAATAAATGTAAAAGCATTTAAAAACTTCCTGAGCAGCTGAGCATTATAAAGGTTTCAGAGGCCTTATAACTGAGAGGCTTGGCCTAGAAAGTTTAAAGTAAAAGCATATGCCGGTAGGTTCCAAGTAAAAGCCAAGGAATAGTTTTTATTTTCATAATCCCATGTTCTCAGAGAAGATACATTCTGCTTTGGCACAGAGAAAACTTTGGGGTTTAACTTTATAAGATGATGAGTTTAAACAAAAACCATCTTTCACCTTTGTCAGACTGACAGCTCTCTTGTAAACCTTAGAAAAGTGTTTCAAAAAATCTAGCCCACTAAAAAGATTCTAAAACTGTAGAAACACTAAAATTTTATTAGCTGAAACTAAAAGTCTGGAAGCTCTGATTATTTTGAATATCCAAGTAATCAGCTTTCAAATTTCACAGGTCTTCCTTTTTCCTCTCAATGTATTTCAAGGCTTATATTGTCCATACAGGTTCAACAATGAAAACCGATTAAAAATAAAATATTCTACTCTTACTGTTTGCTGACACTTTTATTACAGGCATGAAACGATCTTAGATAATCAAGTTCTTGCTTGTTAATGTGAGGCTGCTTTTATATAAATCCTTGCACTCTGTAGTGTGTTTAAACTGGCAATTTGATCTAAAAGAATTATTTATCTTCTCAAACCCTCATAGAACTGGATGGCACATAAGAATATTTGCAGGTAATAGGCTTGATTGTGCTGTTTATTCTTTATTTAAATGTTTTATTACTAAATTGAAGTTAAAGTGAAGTTAAAAACAGAAAACCTCTAAAAACCTAGAGGAAGCTGAAAGGTCTGCAGTCATGCACTGTGCCATCACATGCTGCGCTTCAGACACTTGATAAATACACACCTTTGTGCCAAGAATTATCCATCTCCATGAAACAGGACTTTCTAGTCTTGACCTCTCTGATGTTTGTCTTTTCTCCATGAAAGCACATCTCTTCTCAATACCACTTTACATTTGCAGATGGTAGCTGAATGGCTGAAATATGCTGAGCAAATCCAGAGAGATTGCACCAAAAGCATCGATGCCTATGTCTGCCATGGACTTCTGCAGTGGGATCAGGGTTGCCCTTTCAGGCTCCCGGAGCTGTCCCTGAGTGCACCTTGGGGCCACTTCCCTCCCCTTGAGGAGAGGACCAGACCACACATTGCTGCCTGCAGCCACAGCACAGAACCCAAGAAGGGTTCGTGGGCTATGCCAGCAGATCTCATGGTGGGGAAAAATTGCAGGAAGTGCCGAACCTTCTTCATAGTGTAAAATCAGTTTCTAGGAATTGGAAGTCCTTCACTCTTTGCAAAATGCAAAAGCTATTACCTTCCTAAATCTCTTTAATATACTAAGCTAAACCAAGAGGTAGTCAAGCCCTTGCACTTAACAATGTGTTCATTCTGAGCCAGAGCTCTGAGGTGGCCCCAAGTGCGAAATGCAAACTTTTCAAACAAATGCTTGCCTCAACTGTATGCTGCATTCCTTACTGCACACTGAAGCCTCCAACTAAGAGAAGTAGCTATGGGTGGGCCTTTGTCTTGGTCCTAATTTCTGTGATTTTGTGGAAAAAGGAACAATAACAGTGGCAAAAAGTGTGGCTTTCAAATAGATCATCTGAAAAAAGCACATCATTCCCATCACACAATGATGTATCCATTAGCCTAAGCAAGAGGTAAAAGAGAAACAGTGGGGAAGGGATACAGCGGAGAAAATTGAAGGCATTAGCGGTTTTCCTCAGTCTAGGATATGCTAACAGTGTCTTACAGTGTCTGAGCATTTATCCTAGTCCTTCAAAATCACTTGGGCACTTGGGTTTCATCTTTATGTGGTTAAGAATATCAACTGTACATTGCAAAGTTTTCAACTACTGCCACTGAACACAAAACATTTTTCATAGATATTTCTTCTCTGAAGAGTTACTTAATGTAATTCTTTTCTGAGTAACTGTCGGTTTCATGTTTCTGTTGGCATTGCTAAAATCAAAATGAATCTGCCAAGAGAATCCAGTGCAGACATCAGACTCTGCATTGAAAAAATCTTGCTAGGGAAGTCATAGAAATCTTATTCTAAAACGTAATATTTTCTTGTTCATTACCCATGCACCATAAAAACTGGGGACGAGTGAGAACAGGGTAAACATATGTCTTATTTCACCCAAATTTTCTCCCACCCTATTTCTGCTTTAAGGTCAAGCAAGGGGTTTCCTGAACCTCTTGTGGTTTGTCAATTAAGTAATCTTCAACAGATTTCTTTTCAACAGACTTTCCTGGCCTCCCCATGAACTCATATAAATATTTTGCACCACATCGTCTTTTCCATAATAGTTCCACATCACACAGCTATCGGTTTCCTGAGGAAACATCTCCAGGTTCTTCTGAAACTGATCCCTGCTAGCATCATTTATTGACCTATTGTAAACCTCCTCGATCATCTGTTTCCAGATTGAAAAATCCTGACTTAATCAATCATCCCATACCATTCCTTGTTGACCTTCTTTGATTTTTTCCTACTTTTAATAAGTATGCCTTCTTATAGGTGAGAGTGTCAACATCCATATTCCAGGTTGCTGGTGTACAACAGACCTACACAGTGACAATGAATTGGTGTTCTCCCTTTTGTCCTCTTTTCTCTTTCTAAGATTTGGTCTCATGTTTTATTTGCCTAGAACTGTCTGTCTGTCACAACCCACAGACCTCAGTGGGGCTGATCACCTCTGAGCACATAATTTTATATGGCAGGCTAGGATTTTGTATCCTCATGTATATCACTTATGTTTGTCTGTAATGAAAGATTAGCAGGATAGGGAAATAATCAGAAGATCATCTCTCTTGCGTTATTATCCAGCAGGCCTGAGAGACAATCCTGCATGTTATGTTTGCTTTTTGTATCCATTCATCAGTGAATGTTAAGCAGGTTGTAGGAAGCCGTTCCTAATCATTGCATTTTGGTAAACACCGATAATGTCTTGTACACAAAGAGAGTGCATATCACATTTACAAAGCTTCAGCTGACAAGACCTTTGTCAAGCTGCTTGTAATGTTGATCTTCTGAAAGTACAAATACTTTAGATAAAAAGCTGAGTCCTCTGAGGTGCTGAGTGCCCCTGGCAAGGTGCTCATGAATCCCAAGTCCTTTTGGGAATCAAGGATGCTCAGCACACTTGTAAGGAAGTATGCTGGGTACCTTTCAGGAACTGATTTCAAAATTGCAGTGCAAAACCTTTGCTTCCAGATGTTAATTCTCCTTGAAATGAAAATGAAAGGTGCAATTAATAAAGTGAAATAAACCCCATAAATGGCATTCTAAATCATCTCTGACAGTTGTTTAATTATTACTGAGCACCTGTTGGGTGTTCTGATGGCACTGAAGCAAATAAGTTGAGGTAAAGGAACCAAAAAGGCAATCTTCACTGAAGACATAAGGCAAAATAACAAAGAAATTAGATTTTTTTACCTGATCTCAGAGGACTTTTCCTAAAATTCCTATAGCAATGTAACAGAAATTTAATAGTGAAGGAAACATAACACTGAGATAGATGATTTTGGCACTCACAAGAATTTGAAGACAGTATTTGAAAAGGGGGAACCTAAAACCCTGACTTGCATCAAATCATTTGGAGCCTTTTGGTATTTTGAATCTGTACATATTTGTAGTGCAACTTTCTCTGCCTATGGAGAACAGGTAGCTAGTCAAGATTTGAAAGTCTGCAGATAGAAGAGTTGCCACTGGTGGCAAGGAGCATCTGTAGCCTTGCCAGAGTATCAGGACCTCGTGGGGCCTCTCCTGACCTTGCTGGTGCGTGCATTCAGCTGTGGCTAAAATCCCATGTCCCATTCAAAGCCTGAGTGTACACCTATTCAGCTTTGGTAGCCGCCTAATTAGAGAAAAGTAAAAAACCCTCAGCCATCAGATTCTCGTTCATGAAATACCTTGTATTTGTGGTAGTTTATACTGTTGTGGCAGTTGCGCTGTTCTTGACTAGAAGAAATGTTTATATGTTGACTGACTTTGTCAGAAGAAAAGTGGGGATGAGGAGGAAGACTGAAGAAGAGATGTCATGCAGCACTCTTCTAAGCATGACTTTATTTTGATTCTGTCATTCTCTTGCCAGGTGCTGGATTCGATGGAGTGGAAGAAATTAAACGTCACCCTTTCTTTGTTACTATAGACTGGAATGTAAGTGGAGCAGCATTTAAATTTTTTTATTATTATTCTTTTTCTTAACTAAATTTTTTGAAGACAAGCTGCCATGCTTAGAAAGGAAGATTGTATTTACTAACATGTTGAACCCAGGAGCTAGAGCCTTTTCAGTGGGCGCCTGTGCCTCTCTTGCATACATATTTGGCAGTGTCGGGCTTAGGGTTTAACTTGCTGGTCTCAGAGGTCTTTTGCAATCTAAATGATTCTACGTTTCTATATGTGTTTGTTCACATACCCACAAATGGAAGAAATAGAAAACTGCTTTCAGTATTGCCAGGTTTTTCTAACTGCTTGTCTCTGTTTTGTCTGATAGTCTGTCTTATCCTGATACTACCTGAGGCTATGTGCAGCATTCCACAGAATAATTTTCACATTCAGCTCTAATAAACATGAGACTTTGATTGTGAGCTGGACTGGAGTGAAAATGAGTAGCTGTAAATGAAATAAATCCTGTAGTATTCAGTTGTAAAACAAAACAGAGCCAAAGAATTGGGCTTGAAAGAGAGACTCCAGAAGGAAGCAATCTGATGCTCTAGGTCCCTCCATCATTCTGTTTTTATGGTCCATATTGAAATATTTGCCCCTTCTCACTGGGTTGGGCAAGCTGGGCCAAATGCTAGTTTTACTCTTTCCAATATCAGGGAACTTCAGGAATCCTTTTTTCTCTTGGAATTATTCAGAGCAGCCCCAGGTCTGCTTTTGCATGTCTGCCAACAGTAGCTCCAAGAAGGTCCAAGACTTCCAGGTGCACCCTTTTCCCAAACACAGCGTGGTGCTGCTTGGACTGCCTGGGCATCAACAGAGCTGATGCAGCAGGCTGTACAGCAGGTTGTGCTCCTTTATGCTGGGGGAATCAGAAATCTTCCAACAGGATAGCTTTATTAGCCCATTCTTGTCATTTTGGCCTAGGTGGACAGCATCTGGCCCTTCCACTAGATTGCAATGGGGGCTATAGAAAAGCACAAAATAGATGGATTTTTGGAAGAGTGATTTTACATCTCTGGACATACAAGTCAACCAGCGAGAAGTGGAAATGTCAGCTCCTCTTACAAGTGTTTGATGTTTTATTGAGATGAGTTATTACTTTAACATCAGCACTCAAAATTAGAACAGCAAACATTTGATCAAATGAAACATGGTTCAAATAAGACATGTCAGAGGTGATTAACACATTGGTAAACAAGGATTTATTTTATTGCTATCAGCTACAGCTCATAAAGCTGGTGGTAGAGATTAGCTGAGTATTTGATTTAGACTTGTAAGAGGTTAAATCTCACATGTTCAGCATCTTGTTTGTTCAAATTAATTTATTTTTAGACTAACCTGGAAAGAAGCATTTTTCGCTCTTGATCTGAACAACTGCCAGTGCATCAGAGCTCCTGTTTGCCACATCCTCTAGCATTTTCTACTTTAAGTTTATCCAACCTGTGTTAAGATTGTTATGTCTCTCTAATATGTAAAGCATTCACTCATGAATGCTAGTATAACAGGTCACATTGATGCAGGTCTTAAGATAAATTCTGGTAAAAACACGTGAATGTATTTGACAGAGTCATTCTCAAACTGCTGCCTGGGATGTCACAGTAAAGCTAATTCCTCTGTGAAAGAACATTTTGTGGTGCCCAGGTAGCCTTTGAAAGGCCCACAAAATCATTTGTCCTGGAAAAACTTATTAGAAAAATCTAATTTGAATAGCATGCTGAAGAGTTGACATGACTCATAAGCATGTTAAAACATCGTCAATAGAAAAGGAGTTTGAGACTTTCCTTTATGATCCAACAGACTTTTAGTCCCAGTGCATATGTTCTGGAGTCTAGATTCACTTTCGTCTTCTGCTTCTTGCTAGTCATGAAATTCTGTATGAAGACTTTACGTTTATGAAAACAGTAAGTGAAAATAAAAAATAGAGAATCTGGAAGATTTGGATACTTTATCATTACCTTCTGTAATCCTTCAATATCTTCACAGTCCTCAGCTTTGCAATCAAAATACAGGTCAGATGAATATGTCTTGATGTAATAAGAAGCACTGGAGTAGTGAGAAGGTTTTTCTTTCATCTGTGTTTGTTAGTGGAGCAGCTCACTAACTCATCACAGATAAATGAGGCTTGCATCTTGGACAGGCTTTCAGAAGAGTCAGTTCTGTCCTGTGAGATTTCTCAAGACCACCTTCTGTCATGATAATTGGTGATTGTTTCCAGCCCAGTCCTTTAGGGAACAATTTCATGCCTGTCCTAAGGAAACTCAACAGTCCTCCATCATTTGAAACAGCTCTTATAGATAGGGAAATATCTACCATGAAGAAGATAGGTATGCTTGAACATGCCTTGGAGCTAGAGAGGAACGTGGATTTAATTGCCCTTTGATGTCTTATCTAGACTTCTAACTCTGCTGTAAAATGTAGCTGTAAAGATCCATTTTAATCCAACATAATTAGTGCTTATTGCACTTTCTTGGAGACAGACAGATCATTATTATACAGATCAGCTATCATCTTTGTAATATATTTCCTCATTTTATCCTAATTTTCCAATCACTCATGAAGATCTTGGGAGGCTTACATTGTTACAACAGCTACAGTATTTTATATACTTCAGAGCAACGTGAGCCAGCCTAGCCCTGAGCTGAAGCCAGGACTTTGACTTATAATGTTCATCCAGCCAGCTGTTAAGATGTTCTCCATGGACAGAAAGGGAACAGGGTTAAAGAACAGAAATGGATCAGACACAGATGTTTAGTGCTGATCTCTATGTGGTTGCAGGAAAAGAATCCCCGATGCTCTCATTTTGCTCTCCCCTAATCTATACAGAATCTCACATCAATTTGCGAGCAGTCAGCAAACAACACTGTTGAGGCAGGACAGGAATGTTGATTTATTTTATGCCTTGGTAATATAAAGACCTCAGAGAGCAAGAAGCAAGCCCTTTTGGAGAACTTCTGTACTACCTTGGCAGCTATGATAGGCCTAATGTGACTGACAGCACAGAAAATTTCAGTGACTGTAGTAAAATGATCCTGCATCAAAAGCTCGTGAAGGGTCAGAATGGTTTAGTGTCTGCTAGAAATACAATGTGAAACAGATCTTTATTTAAGCATGACTTGTGCTACAAGAGTGACATGATAATCAGGAACAAACTCCCAAGTTGTGCCATCTAATTTTCAAAAGAGATTCAAAACAGAAATGAGTTAGCTTCTTCCTTCTAAGTTGTGTGTGCAGTCTAGGTATTGCAGTGATGAAGTTGTTAGAATTGCAGATGGAAACAAATGACTTGGACCATCATTCGAGAGTATTTTCAAAGGTGTTCCCTTGAGTTTAGGATTGGGACTGGTTATTTTCTCTGTCACTGAAGTGTTTACCTGTTGGGGCAGTCATTTCCCATCTTTCACTGTCTTCAAACAGACACAGCCAGATACAGTGTCTGGTTTGCATGAAGGCAGTGAATACAGTGGAAACAACATACACAGTGTAAGAATGGCCTTGTTATGATGCTGCAGATGCTGCTGCCAAGCACATAAGTGGTGATAGCGCATGACCACTGTGTGCAGAGGCAGTAAATACTTTCCTGGAAAACACGAGTGGCCAGTGAACAACCCTCCTCTTTCTGGCCTTTCCCAGATGCCATTTCCATGTTACAGAGTGCCATTCTTCAGCAAAATCTTGTCACCCTAGCTTTAACTTCTGGTTGACTTCTGTACTAAATGAACTGTTGACAATCTGACACAGAGTTTTCATGCCCAGATTTAAATCTAGGCATGAGCTACTATCTGTAGAAGTCTCATTTTTACAGCTGTTGTCACCCCCTAACAAAGCCCTAAATTCCCACTTTACAGGGTGAAAAATAGCTGAAGGTTTCTGCAAATATCAGTCTGACTGCTCTAAGGCATTTTGTAGGCACTGTGACGCAAATTCAGTAAATCTGTTGTTAAATGAATGGACTGTCTTTTGTGATCAAGGTTGGGACTCTCAGGAAATAGATTAGATGCCCAGCTCTTTGAGAGTTCTACATGCTTAATAACCTTGCGCCCTCTTTTCTTCCTAAGACAAGCAGACCCAAACCGACTTGACCTCAGGTAATTTCAGTCACTGGCTCTGAGAAAGCACCGTCGTTTTCCCTGATTTTTATTTTTTTTATTACTGTTTCTTCTTTCCAGGTCATGCATAATGATTTTCTGGTTTTTCATTGAAAATGAAAAATGAAATCTGTTTTTGCAGACTGCAGTTCGAGGAGTGGGCTATAAGCAGTAGTTTTTGTTTAGATGACAGGCTAAATTAGAACTAGGGGAAATGATGTGCTAGAAAATGAACTGCCAAATACAGCTGAGGAAAGGAGTGGAAAGAAAGTGGATTCAAGTTCTCTTTCCTTCAGTATTAATCAGAGATCAAACTAAACCCAAAACATGAATTATTTAATTGCAGGTTTTACCGACAGCAAAAATTAATCCCAGGATCTGAATTCTGCTAGCTTTCTATTGCAGGCAATAACACTGAGTCGTTAATCTAAGAGAGGACAAGCGTTTTAAACTGTAGTTCATCCTTTTGTCTGCTTGTTGGATTTTCCAAGACAGGTATATGTAACAAGGGGGTTTATTCTCACACTACAAGTGCATCACTGTGGAGGGTAGCATCTTTCTATTTCTAGAAGGTGTCTAAGGAATAATTCAATTCTTGATCAAAGAAACTCAGTTGAGGAAATGACTAAATAGTTTTTAATTAAATTAAGCCATGTTCTTCTTGATGTTTGCCAGGCACATGTACAAAGCATTTACATCTCTGGGTTTTGGTAGGAGTGCATTTTTTAAAGATGATGAAAAATTAACTGCTTATCAAGAAGCAGAGAAAGACACAAAGTGTTGCAGCATTTTGTTACTAGTCTCCCTGGTGTATTACTTGAGTTACAGATGAGAAGATGAAGCTCATATTAGAGCTCTGGCAACATGTTTTAAGAAAAGGTCATTGGGACCTGGAGGAAAATTAGATATTTCAAATGAAAAGGATTTTGTCCAAAATCAGAAAGGAAGCTGATAGAAACTCATGGTTTCTCAAAGTTGTGTAGAACTGTGTTCTAGTTAATGCATAGGTACTTATGAATCTGAAAGTACTGATTTTCAAGTCTCGGAAGGATGTGAGGTGTTGATAGGTAGACAGAAACATGGATGTGTGAATACCTAAATTGGTAGTTTCACACCATGGGGTTCATCTCCCTTATTTTGTGGATTATGCACTCCGTCAGTATAGCCTCTGGATCTGACAGCTCTGTGTGATACACAGTGTTTCCTGATATCTGTCACCCACATTTTTCTGGGCTAAGTCAATGCTGTGGCCAGTTTAAAAAAAATTGGGATCAGATGTGGGAGCTTATTCTTTACTGGGAAAGAGAAAAAAGTTACATTCTCGATTAAACATTAAGGGATAAAGAATGCAATTCTCCTTTATAGATGTATAAACAGCATGGAAGGAAAAAATCTTCAGCTTTTTATACCTGTGCAAAATAACACACATATAATGATCTTGAGCACCCAACCTGCAATTTAAATTCTCCAGTTACCACTAACTTATCCAAAGTCTCTTCTGAATGCCTAGTAAGATCCAAACCAAGAATTTGGGTATCAAAACTGGGATTTAAACTGAGAAAACTAGGACTCTGTTCCCATTTTAAAAGATCATGGAACTCACAATGACTTTTGCATACAGTACCAGGATTACCATGACTTGGAAAGTACATAACTATTTAAACTTTACCAAAAGTTATGTAACAGTCTGATAGAAATGGTCAAAGACAAGATTAGAAATTTAGCTTGCTATGTCATTTGCCACCTTGGTTAGTTTCTGTTGCAAGAGGTCTTGGTCAAGATACATCAGCCCCCAATTGTTTTGGGACCATGGTAAGAGATAATACATTTCCTAAAATGAGAAATATTCTTGAAAAATCCAGAAGGGTCTCAAATACTCCAAGCAATTTTTTTCTCTTATGTGTATAGAAAACAATGGCTGTGATTCTTACTCTTTTCTTAGAACAGCTTCTATCATAATGTGTTTTGCAGTCTATAGGATGCAGATTTTCAAAGGAAGAGGCATTCTGCACGCAGGAGGTCTTCATTCTTTAACTGTGTTGGGCTGCCTGTGGTTTAGTGATTTGGCTTTGGTTACCGTGGTTCACTCAGAGAACTGGAGCTAGTTTGGGATGGAAAAGGCCATAGATGACATTGCTCTGCTTTTCCTAGTCCTTGATAATTTCATTCAGTTACCTGATTCAAGAGCTTGGGGGAAAAATAGTTTCTGAAGTTTACCTTTTACTGTTCCATTGTCTAGTCAGAAACACCAGAAATAATTTTTATCACAAGTGGAAAAAGAAATGGAAAAGGCAGTCATTGGGGTTGTGCTCAGAGGTGCCTTTCACTTGCACAAGCAACTTCTTTGTTTCCATCCCATCCCAGAAAGCAAATTTGTGATTACACATCTTTAGGTGGTGTGTGACTCATGGTGAATCTTAAATCCCTTCCTAGTAGTGGAGGATGTGGGTTAGGGATTCAAAATACAAATGTAGCTCCAACAGCACTTAAGAAACTACAGATGAGGGAAGGAATTAAGAAGCCAGAGAGAATATGGTTATGATAATAAAAAGAGTGCAGTTCCTGAATGATGTACAGCGCTAAAACATTTTCCAATTTTTGGACCTCACAGGATGAGCGGTGCAGTTAATTCAGGCAGGAAGCATGTGCTTGTGACCATATCACTTTCTGCAGTAGAAGCACTGCAGTTGTGAATTAAGACAAATAAAGGGAAGCTGGAAGCAAATTGCTTTCTCCAGGTGAAATCCTAGCAATAGGAAAGCCTTCAGTAGGTGCTGAGTTCTCTTTTAAAGTTCTGTGCAGACAGAAAAGGATGTACATTAATTACTAGGTAGATACTTTTCAGCTGATGAGTGACACTTCCTGCTTAAGATTGCAATTGGCTTTTAATTATTTGGAAGACTGGCTTTTCATTGTGGCTCACAGCAGCTATTCATCTTTTTTTCTCTGAGAAGATATGGAACAGTTTTATGCAAGCAGAAACTTTTTATAGTGAAATGGCCATTAATTATTGCAGAGTCATTTCCAGCCTCACCATTTCACTTTTCCAAGGAATTCAACCACAAACATATCCTTTATGTTAAGGCTAATAATATCCTATGGAATTTCCTACTCAAGGGCCTCTATTTATCAATGCAAAATCAAGTTCAAATTATGGTGATGTGTATATATCTTAGGTTTGACCACATGCTTTATATTACAGAAGTTAATTCACCACAAAACACAGAGTTAAAAAGAATCTTCCTGCATGCAAAGAGATGGGCAAGCGTTTATTAATCTCCATTAAATATTTTGAAAAATCAGCTTATTAGGAAATTGTTTTAAGAGCTAACCTAAAAATACATGTTACAAACAGTCATAAAGTTAACTCTCCAGTTCTTATCATGACTTGAAAGTTTGGATGAAATGCTATATTTATGCTCAGACATGGTAATTATGGAGAACTGTGGCAACGAATTCAGCCCTTTGAAACCTGAGAACAAAAGCACTGCTAGAAAGGAAATGCAGTCTAGGGACTGAAACATAGGGCAGGGGGTCAAACTGAAGCTCTGTTCCCCATGCTGCCATCAACATGTTGTTCAGTTCAAGCAGAAATGATGCAGAGATGGCTGAAACCAATAGGGCTCTTTTTATCAACCTCTAGAAGCTTCGGATCATATCCAGACGTGCTGCATCTCAGTTTGTTCATCTCCCAAAATATGTGTGTCTGTGTGTGTGTGTATGAATGCAAAAGAGCGTGGTGTAACAATTTCTTAAAGATCATTAAACATGAATTAAGAGGCCAGGAAATCCCTCTTAATAAAGGCAGTATATTAGGATGAATTTATGGTGCCTGTTACTTAGGTGATCCCCTATTTGACCCCGCAGTCACCAACAGAAATTCACATACCTAGCAATGCTTACCTTCCTCTCTTCCTTGTGTTTTGCCTTGGCTTTGCTCCTCAGCTCAAGCTACATTTAGACCTTCAGTGTGATTTCCTACCCATCCACAGTGCTTTCTTCCTAGCATCTTTTGATGGGAATTTCATCTAATCATTAGCTGTGAGCTCCCTTCCCTTTTACCAAATATGCCAAGAACAAGTCTCTTGTTTAGGTTGTAAGGACCAGGCAGCCAAGCCTGTTGCTCAGCTCAGTCTGGCAGCATGTCAAACATATTGCTAGCTCCTGACAAATAGTAAATGATAAAGCTGTCACAGCTTCCTAGTGGTTCTTTGTGCTGATTGCCATTGCTGTGAGCTGAAGTCACTCTGTGTTCTGCTGTTACTATTGCACCTTCCAGTTTTGCCCTTAGACCAGTGAATTCCCAGAGGCCCCAGCCGGAATGCTGGGCAAGTCTATGAGCTAAATTTTTGTGAGAAACATTTGTGTTTATATTCTGGATTCCAGTAGCTAAAAACTGCAGAGACCATCCAGGGCACAGACTCTAAGCCGACATGACAAGCAAGAACAAGAACCATTGATACACCTCCTTTTCTGTCAGTCCTGCAAAGATACCACAGAGCTGAGAGGGGTCACCCTAAAGAAAGTGGAGTAGTCTATCTCCAGGTACTGAAGGTGTACACATTGATGTTGATTGTGATCTGTTCTTGTCCTTGTAGAAACTGTATAGAAAAGAAATCAAGCCGCCTTTCAAGCCTGCAGTGGGACGGCCAGAAGACACCTTCCATTTTGATCCAGAGTTCACATCTCGAACCCCCACAGGTTAGTAAGGTGACACATGGGTAATATAACTTTTCAATAAGTAAATTCATTCTTCTTTTCCCTCCCTATTTCAATGGGCTCTAAAAGTCAGATCACCTGTGGGATTACAGGGTTTTGCAACATCCAGCAAGAAGCAAATACTGGTTTGCATTTCCAAGAAAAGGAGCCCAAAAGTATTTCACCAGCTCCACATTAATTGGTCTCCAGGAAGGACAGATTTCACATTTTTAAATGGAAAAATAACTATTGGCTTGCTATTTTATTTCTCAACATTGCTTACCCTAGCTGCATTTAACTGTTTTAAATTACCTCAGCTTCAAAGAATTTTGCATCTCTGCAAGTCAGTGTATAATTATATATTCCACAGATGTTTTATTTAATTATGAAGTCCCATAGACTGCAAACTGTTGGAAGTTAATGTGTGGTTTACAACAATTAAGAATCATCAAGTTCTCAGATCAGCAGAGTTATGCCAACAGGAAATGTGGCCCACAATATTTAGAAAGCACTTGCGGTGAGAATGTTGTTCATGCAAATTCTATTTCTTAACAGGAATATCACACTTTGTGCACTATATATGAAAGTGATTGTTGCACAAAACTCCATCTTTCCACTATTTTAGTGGAAAGCAAGAATACTAGTAATATCTGAATCGTAATCCTGCTTATAATATTTCCTCTTGCTAGATATGGATAAATTAAATTACATTTTCTGTCTGTGATATTCATGTGTAAAAGAAGTACCTATTTATATATTATAAAATACAAGAATTTGATTAGCTGCTGTTTGTAAAACACTTTGAAGATGGTAAGCACTGTAAATATCACACAGTGTTTTTGTAATAACCAAGTATAAGTTCTCAAGCTCCAACCCTCAAATTGCCCCAGAACTGTTGCAGTGAGAGTGAAAGATCTGAGCTTTCATTATGAAAACACCAAAATTATAGCATGTGAATCACAACTGAGATTTCCTGTGGTTTTCCTTCAGACTGATCATGACCTACACCATTCTGTTTCTTAAAACTAGCGCAAACTTCTGGTCTAGGCCTGACCCAAACTTCCTTTCTTGGGGTTTGAAATGACAATATCTACTCCGGATCTTTTATCAGTCAGTTCCTAGGCGTTTTTTCAGCATGGACATGCTGACTTATACAAACTCTAAAAATATTACAGTCTGGTTTATTTGTGTCATACTGGATCATCCACCCGTCTCCGGTATATGTTGGTCATGATCTGATGTTCCTATCCTACTGCATGGAAACAAATGATCTTTGCATACCAGACATTTCTCAGCTCTGATTTTTAGCTTTAATTTGGATTTCAGAGGCACTAGTTTCTCTGAAATATTGGAGACTGCAAATTAGTCTGATCTTGAGAGAAGTGCAGTCTGGTGCAGCCCTGTGAAGTCTCACTTACTTGGAAAGAAGCATTAAGAATTTGGATAGCTTTGGAAGCTCACACTTGATTGGTTGTGCTAATGCCTGGGGCTATATTTTACGTGTTGCTACTGTTGCCTAACTCAGTTTGACATCTTGTACAACATCCTGACTCAGAAAGTTTGTCTTGCGGTGGTGGCTGGAGTGGGGAGATGGCCTGCCTCAATTCTGCTTTGGGCTGATATGGAAGGTGGCCTGAGAAACAAACCTTGTCATTTCAAAATAAGTGTAATTCAAAGTGTGAATGTCTCTGTGCTTCTAGAATGATGGAAAAGCTCTTGCAGACTGGCAGGATATTTTGCAGACCCTGACTGTTGACTGGTTTAGGTCAACCAGAATGGTGAGAGCAATCACAAAAGTGTGTAATACTGGCTCATATTGCCAGTGGAATAGAATAAGAACCATTTTATTTTGTGTTTGTTTCTGTCCTGACATAGATCCCAAACCAACTAAAAGCACAGACAGAAAGCACTGTAATAATTCCTGCTTCATGATCATGCAGTTATGTTTTAATGAAGCTGTCAGAAAGATACTACCAAGGAGAAGGCACAGATACACATAGCCATTTTACACTCTGTCTTTATGAATGAGTTCTCCTGCCTGAAAGAAGGCTTATGTCAGAGTTTTGGATCCAGTAACTTGCCAGTCCAGTGATTTTTCTGCACCTCAGAAAGTTTCTTTACCCTAGAGGTTGAAACAGCTTTCAGTGAATTCCTAACCTCAGATCTAAGTGTGCCAAAGATGTGGTTTCTGACATTGACAGTTCATCTCCATGGGTATAGTTTCACATCACTCTTTCTCAGAGATTTTGCCAACTTGGAGTTCGTTTTTCTGGCCACTTGCTTCCTGAATTCTACCACTGTAGATCCACATCTCATTTGTGGTGACTCAGCTCCTCACAACGAGCAGCAGACTGAAGCAATCTAGGTTATAAATGATGATTTGAATAAGGATTAAACCAAGAGCGTCTTTGTGATCCGACTTAGATTTCAGTCCTCAAATGTTTGTACTGTTGTAATTGACGGGGCAGCATGCTGTAGCCAGAAGGGATATTTTAGACTGGCTTTACTGCGAGAAAAAAGTAAGTAAAATTGCACCTGAAGTATCTAAATATCCTCCTCTGCAAGCAAGATAATAATGTTTGCTAACTTCAGCGAAGCATAATGAAGGAAATTACTTAGGATTTATGAAGCCTTTGAAAACCCTTAAGCTTAGATGCTCTAGTGGAAACAAAGAATTATGACTTTCACGGGGAGAAAGATAACCATTATACAAGATGGGTGTTTGCAAGAGGGTCTAATTCAGACATATGAAATTATTCTAGATTTATAGAGATTGGGAAAATGATTTGGGCTTCTGAGCTATCAGTTAATTAACATGATTTAAACATAATTTTGCACTTAACAGAAGTGTTATAGCATTTAATTCATATAATGGGCATATCAATTGTCAGTGATGAATATTTAGTAGTGAACACCACTAGTTCTTCTACAGTGTTTGCTCAAGCAATTGGCAGTGACTTATGTTGGAACAGTTATTTTTAAAGAGAGATGACCTACCACCTAAGTTTTAGAGCTGGATCACAGCTTTTCTGAAGTCCAGGAGTGTTCAAATTTGAATTATTGTCATTCCTCTTTTTTAAACAAACATTCTTTCCTCTTAATTAATCCCTCTTGGAAAAATCACTGTTACATATATATATATGCCATTGTAAGAAGTACCCAGTGATGTAAAAGGTCTGTTGTGAATCAGCCATTATTTGTGAATAGAGTGCACATCAAGACACTGAGATAAACAAATAGCCCACGTCATTTTAGCAAAAGACAATCTTCTCCATCTGAACTTTGACTTGCTGTGCTTATTTCTGCCTCCTGTCAAAGCTGAGGCAGCTTTGTGGTGAAAAATATAATTAGCTGCAGTCTCAGTTGAGTTTATTTCCAAGCAGATATTTTGGTTTTAGCAAATTCTGGCGTCAGATCCTCTGTTCATTTGACCAATAGATTTATACAGGGAGTGTGTACACTAAGAAGTACACATTTTCACATATTTTAAGGGCCACAAGCAATACACAGTTTTCTGTCCTGTTGCCCTAGGCACCAAAGGGGGGTGCTGATGGTGTACACAGGTGAGTCAGATATAAGGTCCAGTGGGGATATATTTTCTTTAGATAACTGAGTATTTACACACTTACTACAAGGAGACAGCTTTCTAAAGGAAGTGTAGTTTTGTAACTTTTCCATGGTAAATCACATGTTGCACTGGAGGAGATGTGAAGGGAAGGGGAGATTTAAAAAAAAGCCCCCAAAAAGAACAAATAAAAGGTGAGCAAATTTTAGTACTGTAGGTTTTATTATACCCAGCCAGTTACCAAGGAATCCTTCCCAAAGTGAATCTTCTTGCTTATGAAATACCTGGGATAAAACATACACTGAAGACAAAGATCTCTTGAAAGCTTTTCAGAATTTTAAGTGAAGCACAGCTCTACTCCTTCTGCTTTGTCATGCTGTTTCTTTCACCAAGCAGTGGTGCAGCTACCAGGAACTGCTCTCTGGTTATTTCATTCTAAAGGTAGAATAATTCAGGATTTTCTGAACTCCGGACATTCCTCCCCTGGTTATACCATGTCAGGGGAAGGAATGGGGGGAAAATCTCCATGAAGGTTAGTTAAAACAGTGCTAGTTGTTTTGTTCCCCTGAGAACAAGTCAACCAGTGTCCTCCCTGGAACAGGTCCCAGCTCCTAAAGCTGCTCCCTATAAGATCCCTATAAGGCGACAAACCACCACTACTGGAGTATTTTGATTTAACACTTGCTTTGTGTCTTCTCTACATTCTCCTGACTCACACAGCATGTCACTTTAGCTTTTGTAATTTCTGTAGTCAAGTTGTGCTGCAGAGGACAGTAGCAGCCTGCAGCTTTCTTCCACTCCCTAGAGAACCTCTGCTAAGCCAAAGGATGCTGTGCCTTGAGTCATCTGTCTCTCTGCTAGCCTCACTGCCTTGTGCCTTCTCTCTCTCTATGGGCTCTTGGCAGTACTGTACCTAAGAATGAACATGCACTCTGAAAAACACCTCTGTATCCAAGAGGAAAGATCCTTGCAAACAATACCCCTGTGTTGTTCAAATCCAGAGAAAAGGAATGGAGAAGGCACACCAAAACCTTGATTTGGAGGTGAATTATATTCACATGTATCTGCCATTTTATCGGGATCTGTTATTGACTGGCAGGAGTGACTTTGCTGTGGGTGCCATGCTATTCCTTTCTGTTCTTTCATGCAGCTCATAAGGCTATTTTCTTCCTTCTCCTACAGATTCCCCAGGTGTTCCTCCAAGTGCCAATGCTCATCATCTTTTCAGAGGGTTCAGCTTTGTTGCCTCTAACTTGGTGCAGGAGCCTGCACAGCAAGATGTGCACAAAATCACTGTTCACCCAATTGTGCAGGTACTGATGCTGGCATTACACCTCACATCTGATGGGCAGATACATGTGGGCATGGTGTATTTAAACTGACTCAACATTATCACTGGTATTTCACAGCTACCTAGTGTAGGTAGGAGGTGTTTACAGGCAGCATGTAGGAGGTGGAAAATGAGAATTTTTCCCCAAAGGCTTTTATCCTTAAGTTCACATTACCCACAGCCTTTGCAAAAGGAAATAGGAACCGCACTTTATCACAACTGAAATGCAAAGTGTTTCTGAATACCTAAAATATGATTCCAGTTGTGCATGCAGGGCAGGTAATGAAGTGTTGTTTTTTCACTGAATGTATGTCATTCTCAACAGTTTTGTCTTGGATTATATGATACAGTCTGTCTTGGCAAGGGGGTTTAATGAACTGCTGCTGTAGGCTCCCACAGACACAGAGCCCAAGCTCCTGGGTGTAAGAGGCCACTGTACTCCTGTTGCTATTGCACAAAAGCCTGGGTGTACTCACCTAAGTCAGGGTGGCTTGGTGGGGGAAAGACACTTCCCAGACACTTGGTCATTTGCTGCCATTCCCCTACGATGTGCTACACAGTTGTTGTAATTTAAATGAGAAATAAATTGCTACAAAAGGTTTAATACACCAGAGGAAAAGTGAATAGGGAGAAATAACTGGGCTGCTCATAGATGCAGCACATTTTCTCACTAGGGAAAAGTTCCTCTCCTACCCACAACCAGTGGTATACATGCCTGAAAGGGAAAGCCCCTGCCTGTGGTTTTCATCCCTATTTTATTAATTTACAGCAGAATATGTTATATTCTTAAAGATGCCCCTATGCAACAGTAAGTGAAATGTTAACCAAGCAATTACATCCCAGAAATGTTATATATATTCCTGTGATATGCTTTGTAAAAATGTATTGGGTGTTAGTTAACACGTGCATGCCTTAGAATTTAGCAGGTTCTGTATGAACTTTGCTAGCAAGGTTACGTTTTTGGACAGAGTATTATAGAGGATTTTTACAGCTGCTGGTCATTTCTTGAGTCCTGGGATGAAATTTGTAACAAACCCTCAGGTCTGGGTTTCTACCAATCCAATTCACCAATTTAAGCAATCCACCTGCCCATGCATTTTCCAAAGGGCTTAAAATACTAACCTCTCTCACACAGAGAAACCATAATTAAACATATTCTGGACAAGACCTCACATGGTTTGGAGGCACCACCCACATGTGGGGGTATCTCTTTTGAAGATTATGAAGCCATTAATATTCTATAACTTATCTGCCTTCAATAGTTAGAAATAAGTTTCTAACTTAAATATGTCAAGATAGGTGGGTTTATCAAGAGATAAGCCCACGGTTTCCTAAGAATTTTCAAGCAGTGGTGATTTTCTGCACTCATAGTTTAGAAAATCATTGTGGTTTTGCCATTACTTCTACATGGACAACTCTGTCTTACAGACTGGAAAAAGGTAAAAAGGGAGGAGACACTTCCTTGCTTAAAATAAAGAGCTTCAGAATTTTTTAACTGGACTTGGAAAAACTAAGGACAAGAGAGCTCTTGTGAAGGAGATGGAATCAAGCACCTCCTTTAAGAGGAGGCTAACCCTTGCTTTTACATACCCATGTCCTGCTTACATTGTTTCTTTTGTCTTTCCCTGTAGCAGTTACATGGGAACAACATTCACTTTACAGATGGATACGAGATCAAGGAAGACATAGGAATTGGCTCCTACTCAGTGTGCAAGAGATGTGTTCATAAAGCTACAGAAACGGAGTTTGCAGTGAAGGTAAGAAAGCCTCTGGCAGATGCCAGAAATGTGGCTGAGAGTGCTCTGCCAGCCTGGGCAGCAGTTGGGTCAGTGAATTTTTTGTTGGCTGATTTCTTGTTGGCAGGTGTTGCTTGGGTCTTTTTCTCTGTTGTAAGATGATAGGTTTCATGATAAGCTTATATGATTCCTCACACTTCAATCTCATCATGTAAAATTCCTGGATGGAAAAAACCTTTGTAGTCTTTCATGAAAATCCTGTTAAACACCAGCCATGGTCCTTGCAAGCTGCAAAAGATTTTTAACAGCTCCTACATTTAATCATTTTAAATTAACCAAATAACATATAAAATTATTGAAAAATTGAAATATCATTTATTCTTCTGTCTCAAATTGTTTAAATCTGACATTTTTTTATTGTAACTAGACAGATTTGTCAGTGAAAACCATGATCACTTACAAAACCTCAGATTTCTTTTCGTCTTCTTGGCATTCAAAAACAACATGCTCCCCAAAGAACGAAAAATCAGTCTTCAGCAGAGATTTAAAATATTTAGCTGGATGTTAAAGACAAGTCAGTGATCTTCAGATTTGGTCCAGCAACACTACATAAAATGGAGTCACCACAGCCACAGAGGCCAGGAAGCTGCTAAGATGAGGGAGCCTTTTCTGACAGGGAAGAACTTCAGCAGAATTGCTCTAGAAGGCCACACTCAGAGAACTAAATCATAATCTCTATTCAGTGCTATAGAATAAGCAGCTATTTCAGAGGGTAGAACAGAACAGTGTATATGGCAAGTGGTTGTGAGATTACAGCTCAGAGGGAGAGTTCCAAACATTCAATTTTCTTTACGAAAATGTGTAACAATTAAGACACTTATATTAGAAAAGTATTGCATGTTTTTCTTCTTCTACCAAAAGGAGACAAGTTTAGATAAAATGAGAAATTATTATAATGAATTTGAAAAGATAGGTACAGTTAAGTCTGATCTTTTCATTGTATAGCATCTCTTGGGAACAGATTTCAGTACACAGAGAAATGTCTTTACCAAACTTGCAGTAAATAAGGGGATCTTGCCAGTTGGCACTCTACTTTTATTATTTTAAAGTTTTATAAAAGATATGTAAGCTCTACTTATAAATGTGTCTTTGCTATTAAATAAGATGATGAGAGCTTAGGGAAGAGATTCAAACTGCAATTTATGAGATAAATGAATTCCAGGTAATCAATAGAATAGTATTAATCTTTTTATTCAGTGTTATTTTCCGTTACTAGACTGATGATAATGCAGTATCCGTGAAAATCCATGGAACTTTTTGTGTTTTCCCATGGTGGTCACAAAAATCTAGAAACCACTAATAACTAATAATCTGTTAATGTCACTGTTCAGATAATAGTTAATTTTTCTGGGCTACACCATAATTAGGAGGATGGACCTACCAACAGGTCTGTGGGCTTGCATGTGAATGTGCTACTATTTTAATTTCTAATTAACAGAAAACTTAGAGTTTTCCAGTGTCCAGGTCATTTGTCAACAGATGGTATTATGCTATAGTAGATATGGGTTCTGTATAATTAAATTACATCTGTGATGAGCAAAATGTATGATAAATTTAAGTAATGACTTTAATATTTTATTTATACCAAGTATTGCTTACAGATTTATCAGTGTAATACAGTCAGTGAGAAATCGAAGAAAAGATTTCTGAGTCCCTGAATCCGAGAAGGTTCAGCATACCCAGCAGTTGGGTATTGGGAAAACCTCAGAGGCTCCAGGACAAACTCAATACATGGAGACACTCAAAATGCCAGGATTTTTCAACACTGTGACTGCTGGGTTTATGCTCTTTCCCATTTTTATTAATATTTTCTCTTTTTATTCCTTTCTTCCTCCACTTACTATGATTCTTTTCTTGTCATGTCAATATGTCTTGATTTTGACTGCCGGTGTAGGCAACACGTGCAGCCCGTCAGTTTCTGACACAATGTGAGTCAAATGTGTAGCACAGGTTTGGGCTTGGAGACAGATGGTGGGTTTCTGTTTGTACTGTCTTTCCAGCACATTTAGTGCTGCCTCTTTGATTGTTACTCCTACCAATATATTAATTCTACTTTTCTTTCAATTTTATTTTCATTTCATAATAAGATTATATAATTTTGTTATCAGAGTAGCTCACTTTCAAAAAAAATCACACAATGCCCCCCATTTCCCGTAATCAGATAGCACAGGAGTGGCAAATGATATTCTCATAATTATATATCCGTCTTTTTTGACATGCATCCTTTAACTCTCTCTATAAAAATCACTGTAATTAGGCGCTTTTGATTTCTGTCAGTAAGTATAATTTTCTCAATGCTCTCTAGTACATAGCATTCACAGAAAAAAGTATCTGCAGTGATAGTTTGTGTGATAGGTAGCAGCCCCACTTGCCTCGCACCACCCCATTAAAAGCTCCCTCTTTCTGATGAACTGATGACACATCAGAGAATTTCATCCTGTTCTCCCCAGGGGAAGCGAGTGATAGGGAAAGAGTTAAGGAAATTATGTGGTGGCATCACTGCAGGAAGACACACATCATGTCACCGTGTAAATAAATAGTCCTTCCATGGAGACTGCCACTCACCTTATTTACTATTGCTGCCTGGTGCCATACTGAGACAACAGAGCACCTAGCCAGAGTAATCTGTGTCAGAGCTACCATCAGAAAATCCACTCAGAAAAGCAAAACCTTTCCTAGCCCAGAAGCAGAATGTATTTATGAAAATGCAAAATATCTCAACCCTTTTGCTGGCCAGCTCCTACTAATTGGGGGATATCTTGTAGAGATAATTAGGTATCTCACATAGCAAAGAAGCTATGCTGGTGTCATAAAAGCACTTGAACAGATCAAGAATTTCACTCATTTCAGAGTACATTTTGATTAGGCACATCACTCACTGAGGTGCTTTTGGTATTTCCGCTAGACACCACTCTGCACCTGTAGGCAGTTGTACTCCCTTTGTAAATCCAATCTTTGGGCTTGCAAAAGGAGAAAATTTTCTTGCAACCTATTCCATCTTCCATGTCATCTGTAAAAAATGAAATGCTGATAATAAACGCTAAGTCTATTTTAGACATGCCCTCGGGTTCCTAACTGCAATGTTTCAGAAATCAAACTTATATCTCCACTTCTGAGAGTGTTTCAAGAGCATGCAACAGAATACTGTGTAGACAGCCAGATTTCCTGCAAACTGAGTCTACGCTGAAACTAGTAGCCACCTACTAGTGGTCAGTGCAGGCACATGTTGGTTTAACAAGTCTGTGTATCATATTCTACTGCATGCTTCTACTGAGGAGCTTTTAAAATTTTACTTTTAGGCTTTCTTTCCATGTCATTCCCAAGTGAAAAAAGTTTAAAGTTATGAAATACCAGTAAGTATATTGTTCATTCTTCTGAATCACAAAATCACAGAATATTCTGATGCTTTCCAAGACTCTGGTAGAAAAAGGGAAATAGGGGGGGAAAAAAAGTGTTTCTCCTTCGATGGACCTCTATTGTGTTTCAGATTCTTCTGCTATAATATTGATCATCCTGACTAAAACAGGCCTAATGACTTTTAATAGCAAAGGGAATAGTCATAGTTACAAGCTTCACATGGGTATAAATGTAACAGTGAGGTCAGAAGCAAAGGAAAATCAGATCAAACTGCTTCAGTCATATCAGTATCTAGAGAAAATAAGTCAATTAAGTAAAAGAATCATGCTAGAGGAGATGAGAGGGGTTTCTGTCGATGGGAGAAAGTTTGCAATGGAAGCCTAAACAGATTTAAGGGCTCTCATTTGGAGTTCACAGTTCTTAATGAATCAGATTTTTCGAAATTTGCCAGAGATTTGATGCAATTAGCATATTCCAAATGTTTTTCTTTATTTAAAAACATTGCACAGCTTTCAAGCTTGGAGTGCTAGTGAAGCCTTCAAACTGGATTTTTGGATGTGCCTCTTACTGATGCCAGATTAAGTAAGTTTGAAAAGGACTTGATTGCATCTCCCTTTTTTTAAGGATTTATCTATTTAGATTGACTTCTTATCCCCAGGAGGGATTGATTACTGGTGGATAATAGCCGTGTAGAAACTGCTGCTGCTACAGTCTGTTCTACTCCCAAAATGGTAACTGCCCCAGACATTGCAGAGGTGGGTGGCTTAAGTGCCAGATTCAACACCATGATGTCAACTGTCTTCTTGTCCAGGTCAAAAGGATTTCTGGCTGGTTAAGGCTTGTGGATTTTTTGTCCCTCCATGCTGTTAGAACCAGGGCAAATTTCCCTCCTTTGAAGGAGAAAAACATACAGTAGAGATAGTCCCCCCAAGTCCAATTTTGCAGATGCCAATATTACAGTGGAATTTGGATCTCAAAACACATGTGAATTTCATGACTTTTTCCTATCTCTGTAATGTACTAACCAACTGTTTGGCTCTGAATGTTCCACAGTTTTGAGCAAAGCCAAAGTTTGTAGTCTGTGTCTGCCACTGGCGTAAAGTTAGTTTATGCTAGAGTCCTAGTAAATCCTACAGTTCATATATAACTCTGGTAATTGCAAAGCACTGAAAGCACATCTATCTAGCATGTTTTGGTATATGCAAACTGGAGAGAAGGTGCATTTTAATTAGCTACAAAAATTCAGTACCGGTGGAGAAGTGATATCAAAATGCTATCAATAAATAGAAATCAGAACCTCTTGAGAGCTGGTTTTAGCAGGCCTGTGCAATCAAACTTCTTGTATACCTCTATTTATTTGCTAATAATGTGAGTGACATAGTCAGCAAAACCCAAATAAATTCCAGTGTTGTTTCATAATTTCTTTATACTTCATTTTTCTCTTTCACTGGTGTTCATGGTCTTGGTTTGGTCATTTGTAGGTGGTTGGTGTAAGTAGATAAAATTGCATGCTAATCTGAAGGTAGAAGGTTACACAGTAGTATTTCGTAGCTCTACAACATCTTCTTATCCTATATTATGGTTATGTCAGGAGTTTAGTGCTGAATGCAGCAATTTTTGTGAAGAAAATAGGACTCTTGAACACATGTTGCTTTATTTATTGAAATAAGAAAACAAAGAAGAAAAAATCAGTCCGAAGGTTGTTAAATCTCCTTTAAAGTTAAGGTGTCTGAAGATCTGGAGAGATTTGCTTAGAACTGTCTCTGCTTAACCATAGCTAAAGTGAAACAGACTGTGAAAATTTTATGGAAGGCTTTGTATCTATTTTTGTCTGTCTGGGAGGTACCTAGTGTCTGGTGGAACATGGTTAAATATATCAGTATTTTAATAGGCAAGTCAATGGAAAGTTTGCTGGATAACCTCAGATTGCATGGCCCTGAGCCTGCGAGCTTGTCAACACCAGCAGATATTCACCCATTGCTTGTCCAACCATTCTTCCCTCTGCCTGCACCAGAACATGGTATAGGGGTCAGGGCCCAGGCTATGTTCAGCAATCTTCAGATCAGAGCCACTGATAAATGCATCGCCTTTAAATTTATCTTTGAAATTTAGCAGAAGTTGCCTGCTGCTGGAGCAGGGCAGTAAAAGGACTCTGCAATGGAGAGGATGGGCTGAATGGGTACAGATTAGAAGCTGAGGTCCTTTCTCAGTTCACATTCCATCCCTAGTAACGCAAACTCCTCTTGACTCTGCTGGGTGGCCATGACAGTCATGTTAGTATTGATGAGAGTATGGCTCTATCACATCTCACACTCAGGGAAAATAGGAAACAGAAGGAATATCATGTGATGTAAAAAGACCTCATTTTAAAACCTGCTAGCCAGTTGAAGGGAAATAAGAGTGGTAACTGTGCTTCTAGAACCCTTTAACTGTCCTTGCTCTTCCCCAAGATGGCTTATCAAATTATCTGTGAAAATCATATCTTTTGCCTCTGCAAGATCATACCAATGACTCTGAAAGATACTTTCCAATACTTTGAAAATATCTCAGACTTGCAGTGTCCCCAAAAACTGTGATGCCTATTTGCTTTTATTTCCTGAATGATATGTAATGAAGGTGTTCAGTGTACTCAATTAATTAATAGGATGGAAATACAAATATTTGAATGCAAGCATCAGACAAGCATTTCATAAATATGTTGCTAGTGTAGTTAAAGTTTTGTTAATAAAATTTAAATGCAAATCTATAGATTTCTATCTTACTAACCTTGCATATAAGTAAGTGAGTTTTTCCTGTAGTACGGGGGTCGGAACACTAAACTCTGTGGGACTATGTGCTCTTTTGGTATCCATGGTTTAAGACAGAATATAAACAAATTAGAGAAAATATACAGCCGAAAATATGCAGGAATTACAAGGCAAGCTCTATCTAGAGAGCTACAAATTTGTATGACGTAAGACAGACAAGAGCCTGGTGGAATGCAATCAAAATCTATAAATATCTCTAAGGTGATATAAATGATGGATGACAACCATTTGGCTGCTAAAGACAGCAAGACAAGACAGAATGTCTTGGAGCTAAAAAAAGGAGTTTCAGAAAAGAAAAAAAAAAAAACCCTGATTGTGAAAGCAGTTGGTAAAACACTCTTCAAGGAGATAACTGAGATGTCCTCCCCCTAACACACAAAGTTGGATTTCTCATATTAGTGGAAATGTAGCCTTACAAATGCAGGGTCAGAGGCACAAGACCTCTTCTTACCTTGATAAACTACTGAGAACACTTAGCATGTTCTCCCATAAAATTTTATTTATAAAGCTGGGCATCAGGAAATACTGTGGTCCAGACACTTCAGTAAAAAAATGGTTTTGATTGTCAGAAGCATACTCAATCTTCTTGGCAGCATGACATCACATTTTGTAGGCTGTAGGGTGCCACATGGGAGATATGTGTTTTTGAGCAACTTAAGAACAAATTTCTGATGCTCTTTTAATTTGTTTATGGAGGGGTGTTTTCTAGAGTGCTCTGCAAAGAAACCAGCATTAATAGCCAGTTAAGGGCCAGTTACCACACTCAGTGATTGCAAAAGGTGTGGAGGGTGTCCTCTAGATATGATGAAAACAGAAAATGATTTACAGGAAAATGGATGAAGTAGCAAAGGAGAGATAGATAAAATTGTATGTGAGGATCTTATGTCTGATCTGTGAGAGTATTTTTGAAGGCTTTCTTGCTTTTCTGATTTCAAACAACTTTATCAAAGAGCTTGACTTCCAGGCTGGACCAGGGCCACTCTGTACAATTTTACTCACCAGTGTAGGAGGCAACACAACATATTTTATGTGGTGTCCTCATTTTTTAAGGTTTGGTTTTACTGAAATACTTAGAAAACTTCAATGAGTCTCACTTTTCTACTGTTTTGATTTGAGTGTGTTCAGATAGGAGTTGGACTTGATGATCCTTATGGGTCCTTTCCAACTCAGCATATTCTGTGATTTCTGCCAGATACTCTCCCCATTGAAATAAGTCAGTTCTTCAAGGAGGCACTGCTTGAATAGGCAGAGCCCTACTGCTGCAGAAAGGATAGGCCAATACAGAGTGTTGGGCTCTGCTTGAAGGACTTGGGAGAAGGCAGGGCAGAGAGGCTGGGGTAGCTTGAGCACTTCTACAAGTAGCCACCTTGTTTCTAGCAGTGAGAACTATTGCTGGCTTTAGTGGTAAATGGAATGAAAGCATTGCTTAAGTCTTAACAAAATAAACAGAGAGGGCAGATAGAAATACAAAAATGTGTGCAGACCACCTCTTAATCTCAGCTTCCAATCAAATCTTAGATGTGCAGTGGTTGTATGTCCTCTCTGGTGTAAGGATTCCTGCAGTCTTCTTCCTGTTTTGTCACAAAACTCACAGAATCTCTCTGCTTCGCAGGGCTGAATCTCTGAAGAATGTGAAAATATGGTATTTCTCTGCTAGCGAGATCTTTTCTGAGACCTAGGATCAGGCAGTACTTTTTCTACAACTTAATATCATGTTTCTCTTAGCTAGCTTGCTTGCCAAATACCTAAAGTATTTTGGACATAATTTGGTTCTTTGTGGCTCTGTTTCTCTTTTTGCGCCATTCAAACTATGCTTCTTGTATTTGTCTTCCATATTGATGTAATAATTTTCCCCTTTTATACGTTCTGAATATGATACACTGGCCTCCAAAGCTTTTGGTAAAAGAAGGTGGGAGCAACACAGCAGTTATTTTACAGACTGAAAGCTCATCAGTCTGATCCAAGGATGTGTGCTGAGCAGAGCAGACTAAAACACAGGGTGGAGCCTTTCCCACCAAGCTGTTCTACCTCCAAAATGGCAGACTTCTCCCTAAAATGAGCTTTTCTGTTTTACAGGTGCTATTGGAATAAATTTGTTAATGTTTCTGCACTGCTTAGAAAATGTGTACTACCATATAAATGTTCATTAACAAGTACTGCAGTTCCAGCTGATAGTTTAGGACTGCAAAGTCAGCAAACACTAGCAGCGAGTGGGCATGCTCTGTGTGGAGAGCTGTTTAATGTCTCACCTGCATGGCTTGATCTGATGGGCAATCCTTATTTCAGAAAAGTATTGCTAATTAGGCCTGTTTCTTTTAATATTCAGTTCACTGTTTTTCTGAAATATTTAAGCATGGATGGAGGGAATAAATTTCTGGAGCTAATCAAAACTAATAGCACAGCAAATAGTCCCTCAGAAACTATTAGGCTTGGAAAAATTCTCCTTGGAGACATCCTAAATGTAAAATTATACCATGTCCTTTTAAATAATATTAGCCTTTCTGCAGTGATTTTCATCCAGCTTGAGTAATTTGAGATCAAAAAAGGAACCAAATTAAAACAGATGCTTGGCATGAATAGGGCTTAATTTTAGAAGGAAATATTTCTGAAATGGAAACCTGTACATTTTCCAGCAGTACAGAAATGCAGAATTCTGTTTCTGTGACACTTTCATTGGAATTAATATTATAGATGAAACTGTCAGGTTAAAATCTCTGCATGCTGTCACACTTTCTTTCTTCAGAAGAGATGCAAATCCCATCTATAGTCAGTTCCACTAGTCATGCCCTGAATTTTCAAGTACATCATAGTGTAGACATAATGTGCAAAGAGATACAAGATTAATTCTCCCTTTGTTCATTCCTCTCTTCCCAGAAAAGAAAAGCATTTTTACTGGGAGTATCATATCATGCTATGTAATGAATTTATTCCTAAAGGTGATTAACCCATGCTTACACTCCAAACAGACTATAGAAAAGCCTTCAAAGTATGTAATAGAAAATAAAGCAGCTTTAAAAAGCATATAAAACTCTTTTCCTTCTCCATGCTTCTTTCTCAAAGCCATTAAAAGTTCCCTGGTGCTGGTCAAAAGGAGTTTTACATCATCCTGCTGCCTGAAGACGCTGGCAGCCTCAGCTGTGGCCATTCAAGGTAGTGCAATGGCCAGGTGTCTGCTGTGACCTTCTGCTGCACTTTTTGTTGCTGTAGATGGAGCAGCAGACTGGGACTGTACCAGTAACTCAGCTGCCCCAGTTCACACCCTTGTATCTCAGTTTCAGCTGCCAGGAAAGGTCACTTGAGAAAGATGAAAACAAGGCAGACGCTGAGCCCATTTGGGACTGGGGGAAGAAGAGCTGTGCCTTATGCCTCTGCACCATGATCCACTAAAACTCCTCAGTCAAAGCCCCACAGCCTATCCTGCACCCATGCTACAGGGTGTACCCTTAATGCTTCTTGGTATTTGTGGATTTTGTTGTGGAATAAATCTACTGAAATAAAATGGAGAATTTTTCTGCAGTCCATGGTAGCGGCAAACACCATGGTGTTAAGGGTTAAATCACTGTGCCAGTGGTAGGTACATTCAGCTTCCCCAAAAAGGGAGATGGCTACCATCACCGATTTCAATTGATGTGATTAGACAGAGCTCTTGAGTCCTGTCTCACTGATGGGGAAAAATCAAGTCAGAGCCAAGCAAATGTTTTAATACAGTCTTATTTGTTCATTAAAGATGCACAAAGTCCTTTGTCCCCAGCACAGAAAGACCCAAAACCAGACAGCAGTTTTCTTGCTGCTAGCTCCAGCTTAGCCTGGCAAGTGCCCCATCCTTTCTCCTCATATCACTGCTTTTCCCATCAGTGCATCTCATTTCTTTTCTGTCTTCTTTCTCACACTAATTTGCTTTTCTCTCACCTTTTCTTTCAGGCTGTTCATTTTCCAGACAGTGAAGGCAGTTTAACTGTCTCCTCCTACCTCTTGCCTTTTTCCAATCTTATAACTGTAGTGATAGAGAATTCCATGTGAAAAACATGGCCATTCTGCATTCTCCTCCTGCATAGTCACTCAGGTTAATTTTAGTGTTTGAAAAGGCAATTTGTATTTACAGGGCTGGTTCTATGAAAATGGATTAGGAAGTGCTCACGCATACCATTTCTTTGGCAGGGCTGTAAAGGCTGTAAATCCCAGCTGGTGGGTGGTATCAAAGACCTGAGGACTCTTAACATCTGCTAATGGCATAATTAGGTCCAGAAGAAGAAATTTATCTACACAGTTGGAAGCATGCAAATATCTTCACAAAACTGCAACAAGCAAATATAAATATATACTGTCTATATAGTTGCTGTGCCAATTTCAGCAAGGTTTTAGCCACACCAAATTTTATTGATACTCTCTTTTATACTCATCAGTCCACTCTGGCAAGGCTGAAGTCATTGAAAACCTGTTATTAAGGGAGAACTGGGTGATTTTTTCCATGCAGAAGGACTTCTAGAAACTGGCCAGATGCATTAGTTAGGATTTTGGAAATATTCTCTCCTGACCGTTTCATTCTTGATAGAGAAAGATTTCATTACTGTGCTCTAAAAGAGCTTGACTCATTTTAAAATGTCATGAGGTTCTTACCCTAAATCCCACTGAAGAAAACACACTTTTTTGTTTCAGTTAGTCAGTTAGTCACACAAAGGGTGTGATGGACAAAGAAGTCCCCTATTAGAACAAAGGACACTATTGATTGTGCTGCACCCCTTTTACTCTGGAATTGTTTCACACACTGACACAAATGAGTTTCTAAGCAATCCCTGGGTGTCCAATACATGGAGAAAAGTCTGTTTGCTTTATGTCTCAGTTTCTTTCTTTTCTGAAGGGCAGTAGGAGACCCTTGTGCTTCATAGTTCTTCACTGCCAAAGTCCAACAGAGTTCATGTTATTTATCCATTATGATGGCATTCTGAGCTGGTCTTCACCATGCATCTACAGTGAAAAACAGAAAAGTATCATCATCACATAGTACGCAGAATCCCAGGACTAATAGCTGAGATCTTCCATTAATTCTATAACGGGGTGTGTTTATGTATACATTTGAGTAGAGTTTAAATCAGAATTGATTTCATAAGGAGAAGATATCATTCCTTGCACAGGAAGAGCTGCAGGAGGCTCATGGGCTCTCAAAAGAGAGGAATAGGGAAGAGTCTATCTTCATGCAAAACACGGTGTCTCAGAGGAAACAGGGACCAAAGTGACAAACACTCTTTTTTACCACAAGAAATATTTAGAAGTTACATAGTTTTGCTCAGCTTTTAATCAGGGTTTAAGAATATTATTTTCTATCTAAAATTCAGACAGACATAATTTAGCTTGTCATCATCCAACAATAGATCTTGAAAGCTAGATAGTAACAAAATTGATTGATTAATAATAATACGTATTCTAAACAAGAGCAGACATCGTCACAAGCTGTGGCAATGTGTGGTCTCATGTAGGAGGTCTGAGGAGACTACAGCAGTGTCTGTACCCAAATCTGTAACATTAAATGCTTTTATTTTTTCCTTTCTAAAATTGCATCTTCCAGTATATAGGTAGGAAGTAATCGAGAACCTTTGGTCCTCATCAGAGCAGAGTACCCAATAACAGGCTGGGCTTGGCAAGACACTCTGAAAGCGCATGAGAGATGTGGTATTAAAATGAATTTGAGGACCATACCTAACTGCTACATTGGTTGGATGTGAAGGGCCACATACATTGTTGTCTGGTCTACGCAATCCGCAATGGTTGATTTAGTGGACAAAGCTAAAATATCTCCATATGCAGAGGTGGACTGATAATAAAGATGGTCTTTAAAAATTACAGATAATTAAATCCAAAGCAGGAGCAGAAGCAAGACACAGTACCACAGAAATGGAAAGCTATGTACCAGGTACAGGTGTCTGCTCTGGTAGTGGTTCACTGTCGATCAAATTCTGTTGGAAAAAACAACCATGTCCCCACCCTGGGAGAGCCAGGAGAACCAGCAGATGCTTGCCAAGTCTTTCTTAGCCCTTGAGTTTGATAAGGAGCACTGGGCCTGCATTTTACCAGAGCTCATTTTGGCACTAAGCTTGGGAAATATTTGCAAATGTTCTGTAAATCCAGCACGTCATATTGTGATACAGACACCTCTGTGTGGAAAAGGAGACAGCAACTACTGCCTGTACCTCTGTGACATGACAGCTTCCCTCTTTGTAAAGTCTGGCATGGGTTTAACAACACAGCAAAACACTTGCTGAAAGAGTCTTCAAGCACTAGAACAGGCTGCCCAGGGAAATGGTGGAGTCACATCCCTGGAGGTATTTAAAAGATGTGTAGATATGGCACTTGTGGACATGGTTTAGTGGTGGACTTGGCAAGTGCCAGTGTAATGGTTGGACTTGATGATCTTAGAGATCTTTTCCAACTTGAATGATTCTATATCTTTCTGAAAAAGAAGAACTGAGTATTACAGTGAAACTATGGGGCATATTTAAGGAACCTCTGTGGCCCTTGCAACAGGAATAAAGAAACTGTGCATGCTGCAGCCAGTTTAAGATGCTGAGGGATTTCTGCTACAGTTGCAGTGGACACCTGCAGCAGTTTCTGCTGCTTTATCAGTCATGGGCCAGATGTAAGTTAAAGGCACACTGAAAGGAGGCACTGTCGGGGTGATAGTCTCTTGCTGTGGAGGTAAAAAATGGTTCTGGTCTGTCCAACCAGACTGGTCAGGAACTGAGAGGAATTTGGCAGGTCCCTTCACAGCTCTGACAATGATTTGTGGTGCAGTTTGGGGCAGCTTGTCCATTTAATCACTGTATCACAGCTTGCACACATATTAAAGCAAAAAGCATGCATATTTAGTGGGGCTGTCTTGCAGTTAGTGTTTATATAGCATAACGTGAATTAGAGGCATTACATGTCATCTACTGCTTTTGCTACTAAATCAGCTGCAGACTGCTTCAGGTTATGTTGTTTTTAGTTTTGTGTCAATAGCTGAGGCTAATTTTTGTTTGGATTTTTTTTTTAGGCCATATATATGCATATATAGTCCTGCAATATTAATAGTTGCTTAAAATCTTGCACAGCTCTGGATAGTTCCTTTCACAGGGAACTACAACAGAAAAGGAATCTGGAATATCTTGTTTGCTACAGTAGCACAGTGATAGTACTTCACACAGTGATAGTAATACTTGCCGCAGTAGATTCTGATGGTTTGTACAAGGCAGGCAGATGCAGACAGGGGCACATGTGAGTAACTCCATTAACTTGACGAGCTATATTAGTTCAGCCAAGGAAGTGGCCCTGAGGATCTTTTTGTATGCTAGAGTTATTGGTAGAGTGGGACACATTCAATCACTATGGTAGTATTTATGAGGAGTCAGTTGATCGGGGTTTCATTGGCTTCTTAATAATGTCCCAACTAAACTGGAAGAACAACAGTATTCTAAGGAGAAACTACTAGCAGAATATTTTTCTAGTCACCTGTTTTTAAGATTTTTCTTTATTTTTTCAAATATGGACAAGAACCATGTTTCTGTATCAGCTGCCTCTTGCACCTTCATTTGCCACACCCATTAATTCAGTGTCAAATTACTGATATGGATTCAAATGCATACCTCAGCCATGGACTACTACTGACCATCATTATCACTGCACATACATGCCAGCCATGATGACTATCAAACCTCTGATATATATTCAGTTATGCATTATTATGGCTAATGCATAAAATTCTAGACATGTACTTAAATGTGTATCTCCATAATTAAGCCATAAAAAATGCATGCAGTTTATAAAAAATGCAGGCAGGCATATACTCTCATTTGCAAAAGAGGTTTTTAAAAAGTTGTTTCCCTCCTAACACCATTGTTTTAAAACTGTGCTTTGTGCCTGGTTTTTAGAGAGAACTAACCACATTTAAGGTTGGAAGCCTTGAAATCCAAGACAGTAACGGAATTATGGTTTTCTGAAAATCCCACCCATTCCACTTTGGTACACCTGTTATTCAAAAGTACAGCAGCTGTTTTCTAGCAAAGAAATAGTGCTGAAATACTGTACCCCTAATGAGTTTCTAGTAGAGTGAGTATTTTGCCATTCCCTGTGCAGTTGCATTTGAGATTCCAAAATGCAGAGATCTCCCTTATATTATTTTATAGCTATTTTTTGGTTTCATATTTATCATTTAAGTCCACAAAGTGAGAAACATTAATCAGTGCTCTCAGCTGGGCAAATGACTAAAGCGCTATGACTGACATCCCAAATATAGGTAGCAGGAGCATTAAGAAGTCAGTGCTGTCCTGACAGCTGGCTTTCCATGCAGTGATGCTCTCTAAGCAGAAGCTGTCATATTTTTCTGAGACCTGCTGCTGTAAAACTAAAAAGTTTCCATGTCTCACTGTACTCTCTGATAAGGCAAAAGATGTTGATACATAAAACTGATATATAAAGCAATTTTTTTTTCCAGCTTAGAAATGGGTGGAGCTTGATTACACAGACAAATGTAGTCTCTGGCCACTCTCTTGTTCACTGCAACAGCATGACCCAGAGAGCAAAGTGATTACTAATATCTTCAATTCAAATCTTCCCTGACAGTAAATGTTTATACATTTTCATTTCTGAAAAACACATTTGATAAGTACTTTCTACTAATTCATCAGCAGATATACAAGCATATGCCAATATTATGATTCTATCCATTTCTTATGTCAGAGGTAATTTTAAAGCTATGATTATTTTAAAACTTCCAAGGTTGTTTGGTTTCTAAATGACACTTCTTGTAACTGACATTATTTATGAGTAAACAGAACTATAGGCATCAAAAAGAGGGCCTATGCCTCCAGAATCGAAACTAATTATTGTTCCAGCTGGCACTGGCAGACTCTCAGCATGGCTCGCATTTGCACATGGTTTGAGCTGTCCTCTCCTAGAATAATGATTAATAGAAGAATTTTAAATATTAATTTCTTAAACTGTAGAAATTGCTTGGTTTGTGCTTAGTGCTGCTAGCTGGTATTTGACTGCACCATGCTTCATTTATTCCAGATAATTGATAAGAGCAAGAGAGACCCCTCTGAAGAAATTGAGATCCTCTTGCGATATGGACAGCATCCAAATATCATTACTCTTAAAGATGTGAGTAGTCTTTGAGCACTTCAGCATTAAATGATTTTCATCTTACAGTCAGGCTCATTTATTAGTTCATGTCAGGAAAACTCTTCAGTTGAAGGTCAGAGCTAAAACCAGACCCATTGAAATCAAGATAAAAAACATGACTTAACAAATTACTGGAGAGCATTTGGAAAGACTGGTTTGGTTATACATTCTCCAGTTACTGTCTAACAGACTACAAATAAATCCAAAGGAGCACAGTGCTGAAGAACAACAAAATTCTTTTGGTTTTGCAGCACTATTTAAAAGATCTCCCTAGCTGGGTGTCTCAGTGCACACTTCTGAACACACACAGTGGTGCTGCTGGACAGGGAATGATCTTTCATAAGCAGAAGCCGTTCCCAAGCAATCTGTGGTATCTGCTTTGTTGGGAAGAGGAGGCTCACAAAGTCACTAGGATTTTCCCCAATCATGTTTTAATGCCAGGGAGTATTCACCTTCTACTTAAGCCAAGTGAGAAGACATGAAGGTATTTTTCTTCAGCATTTCGTGTGAAAAATAGCCTTCACTATGCTTACATGCAGTAATGACCTTTAGTCAGAGATGTTTTACTTATGCTGCCCACAATCTCACCTCAGATTGTCCACATCATCTCAGATTCAGAGTTTACAGAACAAAGTCCTGCTCATGTCTGTGGCCAGTATGTCATGGTTTAGACCTTGGAGAAGTATATAAAAATTTTCTAATTGTGCCCTCAAGAAAGTCTCACCTAATTCCTAAGTGTTACAGAGTATCTCAAAACCTGTGCAAAAAAAGAAGAGGTTTTGTATTCTTTTCCGAAACCATTTTGCACTAATGACTATAACACTGCCTATTATTGCAGTCCAGATAAAGGATTATGACATGAAAATGGCTGTCTTCCAATTTAAATGACAAAATGTCTTCTACCCCTTGCCCTTGACATTGAAGATAAATATGTGTTGCAGCTGATGTCAACAATGTATTCACCAGAATTGCAAATATAAACTATATAATATCATTAGATGCAGGTCTTGGCCAACAGTATAATACAGTTCTTTAGTTGATCATGACTCAAAGGGAAATATTGATATTTGAAATGGCAAATGTTACCCTGTAGAAGCGTAAAGAGAGAACACTACTGAGAAGGAGGCTTGGGTGAAAGCCAGCAGACATTTGGGGCTGTGTGAAGTGCTGCTGCTTTTAGCAGCTTGGTCTGCTCTGCTGGCATGATAGCAGATCAAGAAAGCTACATGTCTGTATGGACAAATCAGCAAGCTGCTACAGACACAAGAAAAAAAAGTGATGATTAAGTAACTTTATAAAGTTTCCTTTTCTGCTGTTAAGAGTAATAAGGACATTTCCCACACATTAGCTGACATTTTCTTCTTGAAATATCTCACCGAAGCAAGCCAACACTGTGATTAAAGGACCGACCTTTACAAGGTAATGGGTCCAAAACATGTATTTATTCAATTACTCTTTCAGGTCTATGATGATGGGAAATTCGTGTATCTGGTGATGGAGCTGATGCGGGGAGGTGAGCTCCTGGACCGCATTCTTCGGCAGAAGTGTTTCTCAGAGCGGGAGGCCAGTGCCGTGCTCTGCACCATCACCAGGACTGTGGACTACCTGCACTCTCAGGGCGTAAGCACTGCTTTTTTGGCTTAGTTGCATCAACCTTCTTAAAATCCAACTTCTAGAAATAGCAAATTGTTGTGATTTTTCTTCTCTGAAAGGTAAATATGGGGAGCTTCTCCCCCAAAAAAAACTTTCCGCATATTTACAATTACATTTGGTTTATAAAGTAGGGTCATCCATTTTCCCAGTGAGCAGAAGTATTTTGAACTGGTATTTGCATTCCCATATTACAGTGATTTTCAAGTTCATGCACTTTGTTTAGATATCACTCGTTTGATTTTTATCACAGTGATTATTGCAATACCTGATCTTTTAAAAGAAGTTCAAATAGGGCAATTGAATCAGCATAGAGGTAGAAAATCAAATGCTCAGCTCTCCAAATGAAGTGGCAGTTTGAGCAGCTGATGGGAAAGGCTTCTGACATGCTGTTAAAAGCTGGCTTTTAAAGTCTAAGCTCTCTATATACAGCAATTTGAAAATACTTCCTTTTCTGCATTTCAGGGACAAGCAGTTTGGATAACTAGTCAAATATTTGCTGCTTTTCCTGCTTCATGGTTAAAACAAGTGCATTTTTTGCTTCAACTCTTAAGTTTTTATGATAATATTTCAGTCTTGCTATACCAAATAAAGGCTGTTTTCCCACCGCTGAAATGCAGCATGTCTGGTAAAACACACAGTTGTGTGAATACATTTTGAAATCACAAAAAAAATAATCCCTCCTTTCAGATGTGAGCCACTCACATGGATGGTCACAAGAAGACATTATGCACTTTCCTTCTGTGATGTGATTTCTTCTTCACCTTTTAGCTGAGTATTTCAGGACATCATGTTCCAGATGACTGTACAACAGCCCGCACTGGCTACACTCAGGAAAGTTGTCCCCCACTTAAAGCAGCAGTCTCAGCAGAGGCTGTCAAAGATTTTATTTCTCCTTTGTAACAGACTTTAACCTTTTTTTTTATTATTATTTGTCCAAGACTTTTTAAGTAACTTTTTTCCAAAACTTAAAAATTTTTTGGCATGAGCTCTTGACCTACCTCGACCAGCAGACCAGAAATGGCAGCCAAGCCTGGATGCTCCCTGACCTCCTCTTCTCACTTGTTTCTTACTTCTCTTTCTTGTTAAGGTGGTGCACCGGGATCTCAAGCCAAGTAATATCCTCTACATGGATGAGTCAGGAAACCCAGACTCTATCAGGATCTGTGACTTTGGGTTTGCCAAGCAACTGAGAGCTGAGAATGGGCTGCTCATGACTCCCTGCTACACGGCCAACTTTGTTGCCCCTGAGGTAGGATTGCATTTCAAAGCCTTCAGTAGTGTGTGTGTCCTAGTAACCAGTCCTTCCTCCCTCTCCCCCTTTTCCTCTCCGCCTTTACAAGAGAAGCAAGGAAGAAACCAGGCTACTGGCCCTTACTTGCACAGTCTATTACCATAACTTCCCTGTTCCTCGACTTGTCAAGGCAGTTGTTTTTCTTCTGACAGAAGCCAGTGGCTGTCTTGGACTGACTTACACAATGCTTTGGCTCATTACTGGGGTAAATATCTTTTTTTCCTCTAGCTGTTTCTGATCAGACTGCTTCCCCTCTAGTGCACTGCAGCAAACAGGATTAAGGCCTAAGAGGAAAATCTTGATGTCAGGAATAAAATCTTCATGTCAGGTTGCCCAGGGATGTCATGGAGTCTCCTTCTCGAGATACCCAAAAGCCATCTGGACACACCTGGGCCCTGCTTGAGCAGGGAGATTGGACTATATGGCCTCCAGTGGTCCCTTCCAACCCTTCAATTCTGTGATTCTGTGGTAAGACTGAAAAGACAAATCTTTGCATAAAATTCTTAGCATGCTGAAATCAGTGAGAGTTTTATTGTTGCCTTCACTGAACTAAAGTAACATCTCTCCTCTTGGGATTTCCTAGTACCAATCCCCTCTCTTATGGGAGATGTGAGAAAGCGCTGCTTTCTCATTTTCACGAACAGGGAAACAGATGAAAACCAAACAGCTTGGCCAAAGCACAGAGAGAGTGTCTGCATCACTGCCAAGCGCTGCTCCTTTCATGGAGTTGGCTTGGATCATACAGCAATTTTAATGGTTTGGGCTCTTTGCTGTATTTGACCCTTGAGATGTTCATAGCTGATGAAGGAGCAAGAAGTTAGTTTCCTGGGTAATATTGCATTTTTTAGAGTGATGAAAATCAGAAATTTTAGTACTTTAGTAAACTACTTCAAATGTGTGTCTTCCTCTGTTTGTTATGGTCCATGTAAGAAAAACAAAAGACTATTGTCTTTCAATACTTCATCTGTCCTCTTCTATAAAATATCAATGCCTCTGAGTTCGTATCATTCAGCAATCTTTTCCTCCCAGTTAGTCTCTTCCATCCAATGTTCGTCTGCGTGGTATGTAACTGGGAAGAGAAAAATGGGATGATCTTTCCATACAAGGTCCTTTTGTGATACCAGAAGTTATAGGAATCACAGCCTTCCAGCATCAGAAAGAGAATTTGTTACATTGAGACCATTGCCAGGGCAGTATACATTCAAAACAGACTTTTTTTTCAGCAAAGAAATCTTCCACTGTCAAGATAGGTTGTTTCTTATTTTATTGCTGTTTGGTTGAGCTTCCATTTTAGAAATGGGAATGAGCTGTTTAAAATTTATCAAAGGACATAAAAGAAGTTGCGTAGCACCACAGTCATTCAATCTCTAAATCAAAAAATAATCATGTTTGCAAGATTTGAAGCACTCAGATTTTCCCCAAGATACAATGTGCTTAAAATAGGTATAACTATTTTTCATGATGGGCTATTTTGTATAGCATCTGTAATCACAAACATTGCCAGCCCAACGCATTTTCACATCAGACTCTTCTGATTTGAACTGAAAGCAGAAATCATTCTCCCAGACATTCGTGATGAGTAAGACAGGTCCTGCTTATGCAGAAGACATTGGAGATTAATTGAAACATTACCAGAACTGGCAGAGAGCGTACATAAAGCCTAAAGTGCTTTTACATTTTACCTGTGATATAATGCTGTCCTCCAGCCTAGACTTGACTTTCATGTTCCTTGTCTGAGCCCCACTACAATGTCTGACACGTGCTCATCACGGAGGCAGAAAGTCAGCTAAGCTGATGACGAGAACAGAAGAAGGAGGACATCCTTGTCCACTTGGATCTCCCTGTATTTTGGAAACATTTAATTTGGGAGTTAGAGGATAGCAAGAGCAAAGATGAAGGTTACCTAAGAGAAAGAGGGACGCTGCCACCTAGTGCAAGTCATGCTACATGCAGGGAGGGAAGTGCCAGGCTGTTGTCTGACTGATGCAGTAGAATCCTTTTAGATAAAGTAAAAATATTTTATTCTGCAGTTTTCCTCCAAAATCTGTGAAGAATTACTGTTTTGGCATTTAAAATTAAGAGACTACTTATTAACTCTTTTACCCATACGCATCCCTGCTTGTCACAACTGAGAAAAACCTATATTCATAACCTTGTTAACCCAATAAATCAAAGCCTATAAAAAAAAAGGGAATTGGATAAATATCTGAGCCATTATCAGAATTTAATAAACCCCAGGGTATCATTATCTTCAGGACACCCATTCTCTCCACAATGCCCTGCCAAGTGTGGCACTAAGAACGAGCTCGTGCCTCTATTTCAGTTCCTATTGAGTTCCCAAGGTGATCCAAACCCTTTCACTGGTGGTAAATTCTTCAGCATCCATTACAACAAGATACTACTGCACCTTTTGCAAAGCTCCTTCCCTGGCTGATTTATTTCTAAAACACATGCCTGTTTCATATCATGTTTCGTATCATCTCCTGCCTAGATCAAGCACCAACCTTTTCAGCCAAGGTTTCCCACATTTTCTCCTGTCAGCCCAGTGGTCTCATTTCAACCACAGTTGCACAGACCTGCTGGAGACATTTTCAAATAGCAGTGGCACTAACTGGTAACTCACTAGATCCTGTTCTTACCTGTGGGGTGAAGTTGCTGTTGATAAAAAAGTATTTGCCAGCAAAGCTTTCCCTAGACACTGGCACAGAGTGAATGTCCCTGTTATCTAGCAGCACTCCCACAAACTGAATGATAACACACAGCGACACCTCTCCATCATTTTGGGTTTTGTAACCACTTGCTTAATATCCTGCTCCACTAAGTACCATCATTGCCCTGTTTTTCTGTCATGTACCTTGGTCTTGACTGTTCTTGGTTATTGGAGGAAAACAGTGATGGAGTGAAAATGTAACTGTTCAAAATGCAATGAGAATGACCATCAGTGAGAACGAAGCAAGAAGCAACTGAGTTTGTCAAATAGCAAAAAAGTTTTTCCCATAAAAACTAACATTATTAGAGCAGGAATGAATGCAGAAACTAAAGAAATAGAAATAAATATAACAGCCAGAAAGCCTATATATAATCTGTAGGAGGGAGAGGCAGAAGCTGGATTTTATCAGCTTTGTCAAGAGGAGGAAATGTGGCTTGTTCTCTTGTTTTGTTGTTGTAAGGGTATTTTTAGTTTTGGTTTGTTTGGTTTTATTCCAGGTAGCAAATGTTCTCTCAGCAACATACCTGGCAGATGGCTGCTTTTACCACTCATCATTTATAATACCTGTCAAGGCAACATTTTGTCAAACTGGTTTTCCTTAGCAGTTTGGTCTATTTTGTGATAGATTTCAGATTACTTTAAGTAAATCACCCTCGGGTAATAAGGTTGCAGGTCAAAGAAAGACTTGCTGAATTCATACATTCCTTTCTCATGTGCCTTGCAAAAAGATGTATCTACTGATCCGTCAGAACAGAACAAAATTCTCCTTTTGTGTCAGAACTGAATAAACAGAAGGGTAATTTACTTTTCTGAGCAAATGGAACATCTGGAGGTAGTCCCTGAGCTTAGCTCATGACTTCAACTTGGACCTGCACTGACCCAAATAGGCATTTCTTATAGTGTGCACTAGCATAAAAGAAATCTAGGCTTTACCCTTACTGCTATAACTTACCATCCTGTATTGATGTTGAACCTACTGGTTCAATATCTCCACTGGTCAGATCTCTAATGAGTACCATGGGTCTTGTCTTTACTAGTCTGACATTAGATATACTTTCATGTGCATTCATTTGCTGTATCCAATCCAAACTTGGCTCAGCTGGAATCCTTACTGCTGTCATTCAGCCTGATGATTGTTGCATCCATAGTGTTCTTGGTACCTTTTATGTTAGGAAGGTATGTTTCACAGTATTAATGATCTTTTTTATCATGAAACATTTTCAATCATTGAAATATTGTTCTGTTTTGCTCCATGTTAGATGGTCAGAGAGGCTCACAGTCTTCAACAAATTGCAGTCATCTCTCTCACTACTGAGGGGACAGATGTGCTTGGTTTGAACACTAACCAGCTCATTCTAGCCTGGGCTTCACCTTTTTCCACACCACTATTGGACATTTTTATCCCAAGGCAGCCACCTGTTCAAGCCAGATCTGTGGTTAAGCCCTGGAAATGCCAGCAGATCCAACCAACCACTAATCAGTGCTTTTTGGAGATCAGAAGCTAAAAATTCAAGAATGCAGATTAACTTATTTTCATCTTTCCTTCACATAGGTCCTTAAACGCCAGGGTTATGATGCAGCCTGTGACATCTGGAGCTTGGGGATCCTACTCTATACCATGTTGGCAGGGTAAGTGATGAGGGTCTCCTGGAACAGCAGTCTCCTGTGAGCTCAGCAATTCAGCACTAATTAAGCCTGAAAGGAGTCACAGATACATCTAGCAAACTGTCTGGCCTTGGAGAAATGTGTTTGGTTGTGTGAAGCAAGAAAATAGACGTCAAGATCTAGAATTAGAATAAGGGGTTTTTTTAGAATCGATAAATATCTTTGACACTTGACAAATTGTTTATGTTTGTAACAGACAGTCCCTGTAAGTATGCACTGAGACCTCGACTTCTAAAGGATTGTTCACTCACCACCTAAGCAGTGTGAAAGTTTTACATTAGGGGAGGTCCATAGGAGAATGGAGAGCCACATCATGTTCACCTTATCCATGGAAGGTTGTTAATTCATTCTATTAATACATGTATTCTCTTCAGTTTCATTATTCTTCTACTCTTACTGTTATTGAGGTGTCTGAGCACCTTAAAAAGCTAACAAAAAATCCCCACCCAAGCATAGTTTTCAGATGCTATTCAAAAAATATGATTCAGAAAGGACACAAAGTAAATTAACAGATCAGCAAGAATAGCAACAGGCAGCAGGAACTTTCGGGAGGTACTTAGCAAAAATACCCATATCAATGTGTTGGCTAATATTAAATATTGACACAAGAAAATCCAGAGAAAGAGACAGATTGAAATAAGCAGTGAAGGATAGGAATAAGATGTGCTGGGATGACTGGAAACACAGTGTGCAAACCCAATCTACAGTTATCAGGCCCCAGAATTTAATTTCTTGAAGTATGGTGTGTGGACATTTATCATACCCAAATGCAGCTTGAAACATTTCAGTGACCTCTTTAAACTGTTTAATCTTCTTCATGATTATTCAGCTGAGGCAAGAAGCTTAGATTCATTCCTAGATTTTATACAGAAAACAAAGATTTGGACTCTACCTTTCTGTTATTTGCATCTCATGGATTATAGAGAAGGTGACAGGAGTCTCTGTCTCATCTGTTTTGTTTCTGAGTAAAATGTGTTCAACATTAGCTGAAATATATTGTGACTTTCAAGGGAAGTCTCTCAGTCTGCTAGATCTCCAAGAACCTGCTTGTTTGGCTAATGCTGTAGATTTGCAGCTATACACAGACAGAATCAGTAAAATAAAATCAACACAGTCAGATTTGTTCCAAATTATATTCCAAATGCTTCTTTATTAAATGCAGACAAAAATCCAAATACATTTGAATCAGAAATACAAATT
>JAWWMO010000121.1:30204733-30226679 GCA_035047845.1 Dendrocincla fuliginosa
GATTTGCAGCTATACACAGACAGAATCAGTAAAATAAAATCAACACAGTCAGATTTGTTCCAAATTATATTCCAAATTATATTCCAAATGCTTCTTTATTAAATGCAGACAAAAATCCAAATACATTTGAATCAGAAATACAAATTACACAACTTAGTGGACATTAAATTTACTGATAGGTGTTTGTACCTCACTTTTTCTGCACTTACAAGAGAAAATAAAAGTAATACAAGCAGTAGAGAAATGCTAACTTTTTAGGTGCCAACACTGCATTTATGGATGATCTTGTTCTTCCTCACCAGAGGAGATGGGTAGGAACTGACTATTACTTGCATCTTGCATTTTATTCTCCTCCCTTCATCACTGTGAGTAGAGAAGGCCAGACAGCCAGAACTAGAGCATAGGCCTGGGATCCTGTTAATGGATCTAGTGACAGACCTCAGGGTTTTTATCAGTCCTTAACTCATACCGTATCCCTCCTGATAGTTATAAGTTGGAAAAACATTACATATCTCTTTGGGCTGAACTACCATGAAGTCTGAAATGGTTTTGAAAATGAGAAAATACAGTGTGAGGAATTGAATTTTCTACTAGAAACCAGTGGGGTAAGAAGCTGTGGCCAAATGAAATCATTCAAATCAAAAAAATCATTCTGGCAAGTTTCCAGATGAGAAAAGATGGAAGGAAAAGTATAAAAATCCCAAATTCTTCTAAACCTACAAAGCTCTTCAAGATTGCAGAGTAAAATTTGACCTGGTAGATTTTAGCCCGCTGCAAAAAGCCTTGCCTCTTATCACTTTCTGAAGACAAAAAGTGTCCCCTCTGCACATGACACTGATTTTGTAAAGCTGGGTGCATCTTACCAGTCATTTCTGACTGTCTGGATAAGGAAGTAACATATTGCAGATAATTTCTTTGACCCAACAGACTTGAACATTATGGTTAACAAAGCATTACAAAATAGATTAGAAAGGGTTTTGTTTTTTTCTTTTCCTTTTTTTCTGTTTCAGATCTTTTTTTTTTCCTCCTTTATAATTTTTGTCCTTTCTTGCCATTATCAAGGTATTGATATTGGCAATAAAGCAGAGTTAAAACAAGAAGTAAAAACATGCCTATTTTTACAAAGAATATTTAACTCCTAAAAAATGGGAACAGAATAAAAATTGAAAAAAAACAATTAAGGAATCAGTCTTTCCCTCTACAGAACAAAAAAGGAACTACCAGCCTTTATAGTTTGAGTGAAAATGAAGCAGCAATGTCTGTAGTCCATTCTGGAACCAAATTCCTGTTGTAATCAGTACAGTTGGTGCTAGAACCTAAAAATCATAAACTTGCAAATTACATTGGGGGTTTCTTTCTCTTTTTCTCCTTTAATAGATTCACTCCTTTTGCAAATGGACCTGATGACACCCCAGAGGAGATTCTGGCCAGGATTGGTAGTGGCAAATATGCTCTTACAGGAGGAAATTGGGATTCAGTATCTGATACTGCAAAGGTCAGTGAACCCTTTCTCAGATTTTCTCTTGAGATTTAAATAGCACAAAACTCCTTTTTGGTGCAATTGCACTTTAAAAACAAGTGTAGGTTTGACAGTGCCACAAATGTATGGTCTATACATGAATCACCTTTTTGCTTCTCAAAGCTAACCACGACCAGGCAGTTTACAAACTAGACTTTAATTCCTGCACAGCTGACAGTTTAGGCTGGGCAGAAAAGCTAGTAAGCTGCCAGTTGCCTTGCATGAGTCAAAAGCTTTGATAGGATTTAAAGAGATTTCAGTTTTCGGAACTGGTAGTATCCAATGAAAGAACATTGATACCTCCCACCACAAAACTGCAAGCAATCCTAATAACACATTAATCTTGCTACCAACACCTATAAGCCTCACAGTGTATTTTTTTTATCAATGTCCAGTTTTGAAATTAAAATGTTCAGATGTTGTAGAACTGACTTAATTGAATTTTAGCTGCCTGAATGTTGGATTTCTATTTTAAGCTTCTCTTGTAAGCATGATTTGGGGTCAGCGAGGAAATGCCTCTAGATGGCATCCTCTCTAGGTAGAGTTTATCACTCCTATGAAGTCATCAGTAGTTAACACTCAGTCAATAAGCCAAATACCCTCCACATTATCTTTTGACTGTATTATCGGCTGAGAGTTGAACTTTACACTTGAAAATTTTGAAGATCACGACCTTACACTTAAAGAATATAAAGCCTATCTGAAGTGCATCATTCTCTCCGCTGAACATGCTAGAGATGACACTGCCTTCAGAAAGATCTTAGTAAAATCTGCACTGCTGTTAATTACTTTCTTCTTTGTACTGTTTGCTTCCCTTTAAACCCAGGACATTGTGTCTAAGATGCTTCACGTAGACCCTCATCAGCGCCTCACAGCAGTCCAAGTCCTAAGACACCCATGGATAGTGAACAGGGAGTATCTATCTCAAAACCAACTCAGCAGACAGGATGTTCACCTGGTGAAGGTACTTCCTACACCTTCGCCCCTTCCTTCCTTGCAGAATGAGCTGCCAAATTTTATATGGCACTGTATTAACAGCAAAGATTTTTGACCTGTTACCTGCTCAATATTTTTAAATTCAAACTGCGTTGTAATAACCTGGTGGGATTCTGTGCGCATGCTGCCATTCACCACTTTGAATCAGAGATACCCTTGCTGTCTTCCAGCCTAAATGTTATCATTTCATGGAAATTGTGCATGCATGACAATTTCTTCAGGAGACTGAATAGGGGAAGGGAAAAGTATCAAAGAACTGAATTTCAGCCCAGTGTTTTATCTTTCTCTATTTAACAGGGTGCAATGGCAGCCACTTACTTTGCTTTAAACCGAGCACCTCAGGCACCAAGGCTGGAGCCTGTATTGTCCTCCAATTTGGCTCAGCGGAGAGGCATGAAAAGACTTACCTCTACCAGGTTGTAGCAGTACCCCCAAAAGGCTTCTTTGAAAACCCACAGTTTATAATTTGAGAAATTCATCTTGGCTAGAAGACCTTTTTTTGGACAACCTGCATATGAAATCGCCAGAACTAGCAGAAGCCCATGTAAGGTGAAGTTCTCCTTTGCTACATCATTTCTTTTACATTCCAGCCAGGGTCCCAAGTTTAACAGCTTCACAAAGATGTGCCAATTTTCCCAGTAGCTCTGTTTCTTTACTGAGATAAAGTCAAATAAAGTAGGTGTGCTCCATTCTTTCCACCCTAGGAAAACTATTTTTGAGTCCTTAAGATGTTCCATGGGAACAGTTTTCATTTTGCTTCTCAAGAAAAGCACTTTTTGCTGTGAAGAACACAGTTGGGTATGAATGCTGTTCCAGCATGTGTCATGGTGAAGTGACTTGGCTGGTCACCAGTAGACATCTACTGATCTCCGCTCACCCCGGGAAAAGTGAAGGCTGCAGAGACACATGAATAACACCTTATCTGAAAAAAGCGCTGTAAAACATGAAGGAGAGAGAGCTGTTGGTGTTGAAAATACTTTCTGATTTCAAGGAATCTTTTGCACTTTGCCCCTGCTTTCTCTGGAAAGAAGCCAGCGCCTCTCAAGGAGTGTGTGCCACCAGCACTGCTTTACTCAAATGTCGCTGAAAGCAGAAAACCTCTGAGAAACCTGGTCTTCTAAGGAAATTAATGGGTCGTATGAGACTGCAGGAAAGCATTCATGTAAAGAAGTGTGAGTAGGAGCCTGTGGATCAAGCGAGAAAAAGGTGTCTGTCCTTGGCCAGCAAGCAGGTCTGGAAGGAATAGATGAGGGGGCTGAGGAACTGAACAAGAGGCAGGGAAAGGTGTGGGTAACTTTGAGGACAGGAGGCAAAAAGGCCCATGGCAGCATGGTGGAGAGTACTGGCAAAGGCAACTAGTGTGCAAGTGGTTGAGGGGCAAACTGGGACTCGCTTTCAAAGCAAGGGAGTCTCTTCGGAGACTGATACAGAAGAGGGTGGGTGGCTGGGCTGCCCAGGGCTGGGTGGGTCAGTGCAGTTGTCCTCCCATGTGGTCACCCAGTCTGCCCACCAAGAGCAGTTCTGGTGGGCCAGAGTGCCACCCTAGAGCAAGCGAGGCCATTTCTAGTCATTGCTCTTTGCCCTTCCCTGGCTGTTCACCCAAATCTGCCCATCACCCAACATTTACATGTCCCTGCCTGGCTGTTCTGCTCTAGCAGAGCTAAACCCCCCATGCCATGTGTGTGCACAGAGTACCCACTTCTGAAGAGTTCAGCTAACTCTGTTACAAGCTTTAATAATAATAAATTATGAGGAGAAATGGGAGGATGCTCTGCTTTTATATTTATATGAATATGTACATGTGTATTTATATACATATAAAACAAAAGTTCTGTGCCCTAATACCTGGATTTTCCAGGTCCAGGGAAAGAAAAACTTTTGTTGAAATGGTCTCAGCAAAAAGGACTTTTTTTCTCGTTCCCTGGTTTCAAAGAAAGTGAGCAAGGTTTGTGGTGCTGGATGTGAACTATTTTTTTATTCTTTTTCTTACCCATCTTGGCTTTTGGTGGTCAAAAGCTGACCAGGATTCTTCTTTGTACCGCTTTTGTTAATTTTTATTTTCTGAGTGAATTTTGTCACCTCAGATGCTTTGTGGGAAAAGCTACTGTGCTATGTTGGCTTTTTTCTGTTGTGATGGGGAAAAAAAAAAAAAGAAAAATGTGAACATGGAGCTTCATATGCTAGACATGGTAATTTTTCCTTGCTGGGTAGTTCATGCATCTCGGTGCTGAACTGGAATTACCAGATCACTGCCTCAGAATGTCCAAGGGAACAAAGAGTTTCATTTACTATAGCAATATGCTTCCTAAAACTAGCTCTGTTTCAATGTTCACTGAAGTTTGGTTTTTTTGCATTATTTTTAAATTTAAATTTATTCTTAATAATTTAAACCACTATTTAATGTTCAGATTTATGTGCTGTGCACAGAGGACAGCTGCAAAGCAGCTCTCTTTAAAGGCCTTCTCTTTTCTAAAATAAACGATGCTGGTAAAACTCCACACAGTGGCTGAATCGGCTGGGACTGATGAGTGCAAACATGCAGGTGTGTGTCTGTGGTTATATACACAGCAGCCCACATTCTCTCCTCTGGCTAAGCTGTGCTCAGAATCAGCTTTTTGCTGCCTTTATAATTTTTTGCTTGTTAGAAGATAAGTCTCACATTTCTGCTGTGAGGATATCCACAAACAGGGATATCCTGGCTGGTGCAGAATAGCTCTGGCCAAGCCTTGTGTCCCTCGAAGTGACTTCTGTCCTGGCAGAAGGCAAGATGTGTACAAGGATTCAAAGGGCAACCTGGAGGGAGTGCTGGATTTTCTGTGGTCCCAGCTGATATGTGCTATTTAAACAAAATAGATTTTTAATGGTTAGTGTAATTGTACTGTATATGAGCAGAAAGAGTGCTGTAAAGATTATGTACAGTTTTTGTCTCCCTGTGAGATTTCCTGGTCATCTTTCATTGCTTCAGTTTTCTTTTTCTCGCAACCACTGGAAACAGTATAATTTCCTCTTGCTATACTTGATTTTAATTCTTTGAGGATTTTTTTTCAACTGAATATTATTGAAGGCCAAGCTTACAGGATGATGCTCTTCCCAAAGCTGGATCATCCCCTAAACCATGGATGCCAAAAGGGTTTCTGATGCTGCTGGTCCACTGAACTTATGTCAGCATATGCAATGCTGACGCTAAAAAAGACAGGTAGTCACTTTCTCTTGACCTCAGCTTTTCATATGTTATTTCACACCTCCCTTATTCAGGTCACCATGGGGCAAAACAAATGTTTGTGCATCAGAACAAATGGCTGGGGACAGCAGGAAGGCAACAGCATCTGTTTTGCCAACAGCGCTGTCAACACATTGGAGTGACTACAAGTTCAGTATCACCTCTGTCCCTCTGTTTTTGAGTTATGCTGAGCAGAGCCCAGGTATGGCTCAGAGTCAGGGTGATAAATGATGGGATGTTTGTACAGCAGCAGGTTACCAGTGCCAAGCTGTGTGCACAGAGATGGAGGAGAAGACCGGGCTTCTGAAAAAAGGCTACAAGCTCATATAAACTCCCTATAAACACAAGGTGTAGGACCACATACGACATGTCATGGGGGAATGTGGACTGTATGTATTTTTGCCACTGCTGATCTCATAAAGAGAACAGAAAAAAATCCAAGGGTTTGTTTTAAAATCATCTATTTTTACACAGGAAATTCTTGATTTGGTAGATTGCTATAGCTTGCTTGATTCCTAGAAAAAGTAAGGCAGTCAAATATGGAAGATGCAGCAGATAACTGTAGCAGAAAATATATAATAGCTTTCACTGGAAAAATATTTCGAAACAAAGTTCTCCGGTTGAACATCTGCAGGTGGCACCTTTAGCAAGAGCCATGTAAGCTCCAGGTTCACATATCTGAATACTAAAAGACAAGCAAGTAGTACAATCAGAACAATCACCTCAGATCCTCCTTACATTAAAATAAAAAGACCTAAAATAATGTTAATAAGGTGCTTTAGTATAGCTCATTTAAAAAAAATAAAAAACAAAAAACAAAAGGGAAAATGTGCAAGCCCATTTTCTCTTCTCTTTTGAAGTATACATCATTTTCCTTTAGAAGTCTGTATTCTTACCTCCTAGTTGACCCTGCTCCTGAAATCCTGTGTTGCCCCAACACGTTGCAGCTAAGCTGCTTCTGGTACCTCATTTCCTGTGTAAACACAGTCCCACATTCCTCCCTCCATGTCTGTCCACAACACAGGCAACAATTTCACACATTCTCCTATTCTGAAAGTTAGCAAAAATGTGAGTTTACGCTCAGAAGATAAAGCAAAGTTAGAAGTAAGGTTCTCACTGTGTAGAGTACTAAAACTCTCAGTATTTAAGTGAAGGGTCGTTTAAAATCTGTGCAGAACAAGAATGTTACAGAGAAAATAAAGTCACAGTAGTTCTTAGAGCCAAATTTTAGCTAAAGTCTCTCCATAGATTTTTGTGAGCCTAGACCTTGCATTTCCAGGTGCAACTAGGTTGCATGTCAGCCAGCTAACAAGGCTAACAAGGCATCTGATCATGCATGTCGTCACAAGGCTTCCACATGGAAAGGTTTTGCAGCCCAAAGTTGAGTCTAAAAGTAAAAATTTGGCCCTTTTCATCATCCTGTATTGTGTAAACCATGATGTTCAATGTTGAACCGTACAACCACTGCTTCTTGCTTTGGTATACATAGTTACAGAATCAATTTGTGCACCATTATGTCTTCTAAATGGATTTAATGGACATAGCTTTCAGAAATGCTCTAGCCTGAAAGGAAAATGAGGAAAATGAATGCCCTCTTTGATAAAGGCAAATTTTGAAAGAAGAGGCTGAAAATAAGCATTTGAAGTGCAGAACATGAAAACCAGTTGCTAAAAGATTGTTTCTGATTTGCTAGTTAGAGCCAAATCTTGCCTTGTTTGCTTCTGTGTTAGTTCCTTAATTCAGATGCACCTTCAGTAAATCGTAGGGTCCTCTTTCCTGTCATAGTGATGGAGTCTTGGCCATTAGGTGATTATGTGTGTAAGGGATTTACTTGGATAGTATTAAATGAATTTGTCAAAATAAGAACCATGATCTAGCGCATTGTTTACAGGCTCCATATTCATGTTTACAAATGATGATTTCTGAGGCTCACGCTTTTTACATTTCCTGTATGAAAAGGGCAGCCAGTGTACAGATATTTATTATGTTTACCAGCGTTTCTGAATAGATTTTTTTTACAGTACATGGTTTTATGAAGTGTAATATTTTTATAGCAGAATGATGATCTTTGGACTTTCTATATTGTTACCTACAGTTGTTTGCAAACAAGCTCTTTGCTCCCTTTTTTCTGTGCACTGTATCTCATGTTGCTGCTGCTACTGTTGCTGGCCTCAGCTGCTGCTGCCCCACTGTGACGTGGGTTGATGGTATTGTGAAACTGTGCAAACTAACTTCAAAGAGCTGTGACTGTGCTGCATGCTGGGTTCCTCCTGGCAGGAGGGATGGGGAACTGTACCCTACCAGAGCAAGAGTTTAGTGTGGATGGCCCCCAGGGAGAAGCCTCAGTGCTCACCTTTGTATTCTGCCATTTTGGCTTGGCATGCCCATCCTTTCCTTTCTTTATAAAGAAATAAAAAGAAAAGAAAAGAAAAAAAAAAAAAGGATCCTGCTCATTTTTGCATTATTCCTTTTCAGTCCCCAAGCACTGGCCATGTTTGAATGCCTTGTGTTAGTCACAATTACCTATTCAAATTATACCTGGAGCTGTTATCTTTGTGAAGCCTGAATACTCAAACCTCTGCTTTGGGAAGCAACAAATAAACCTTTAACCCCTCATCTGTCAGACAGTTCACCCACATGACAAATTTAGGATTTCAGTGCCAGACAAATGAGTGCTTTCACACAAGCTGCCTAGCATGAATTCCCCTTGGCCCTTTGAGATCTTCCAAGGTACCATTCCTCTGGAAACTACTGGTCGCTGGCAAGCAGTCTGCATAGCCTTTTCTGCTTGTTGAATGTAATAGTGACTGAAAAAGCAGAATCGACCCCTCCTACTTTAAGGGATTGGTTCTGCTTCCCTGGCATTACAACATCTGAGCCTACACACAATTACACTGGCGTTCACAGCTGGATTTTCAGCAGACCCGGCAGCATCACAGAAGTGGTGAGTCTGGCTCAGGCTCCATACAGGAACAGTATGTGGTACCAGATAGTGAGAAACGGCATGTGGTTCAGGTCCTAGCGAGCATGACCAAGGAAACTTGTACTTGTGTTATTTATAGGATTTCTGCTCTGACCATATGTAGTCTCATGCCTCTGTTCTCCCGTCAGTTGTTCCTGTCCTGTTCCCAGTTCTTCCTTTCTTTTCCCTGTTCTTAAAAGAAACAACCCTTCCTGTTCCTTTAGTCCTCATGGTCCTTCACCACTGGGACATGCATGTCCCTACCCATCCTCTTCCTCGGCACCCCAGTGCCTACCATGAACTATTCCTCTTTTCCCTTACCAAGCTTCTGTCCCACAGGTCCACCATGTGGGTTTTATAGCCTCTTCTGATGGGCAGGCCAATGACTCCTATACACCTGTCTTTATAAGCCCAGTGGTTACAAAAGGAGGCTTCTCTGGAAACCCATAATTGTATACAAGAACATCTGAATGGAAAAAATGAAGAGGAAAAAACAAAATAGGCTTTCTCTTCCCTTCCCTCTTCTAATTCCTCTTTTATCATGACCATAATCAAGAACGAGCCAAGTTCAGGCACTGTTGGACATCCATAACTTTTCAGAGGACCTGATTAGGAAGCTTTGAGGCATGACAAGCCCTGGGCAGGTGGATACTAGTCTTTCCCTCCAATCCTAGAAAATGAATAAATGAGATGTCTAAGAGGAAGGATTTTCAAAATATGGTTAAGTGTGTGATTAAAACACAGCCCTTTCAGCAAATCTGCACTGGCACCATCTTAAATTTCTGCACTTACTGAGAAGTAACCATGCTTTTTTCCCTGAATAGAGAAGTATACATTTGCTTAAAAAAAAAAATAATAAAGTAGCAAAAAACTCCCTGCCCTTTGTGATTTTGTTCTCTACTCAACATTCATTTCCTTCTTGTATCTTCCTCCTGCTTTATCCCATACCAGTTCATTTTCCCTCAAAGGCAGGGAGGTCCTGCAGAGAGACCTTGACAAATTAGAGGGATGGACAATCACCAACAATATGAAGTTGAACAAGGGGAAGTGCCGGATTTTGCACCTGGAATGGGGCAACCCTGGATGTACATACAGATTGGGGAATGAGAGGCTGAAAAGCAGTGCCAGGAAAGGGACCTGGGGGTCCTGGTCGATGACAAGTTGAATATGAGTCAACAGTGCCCTGGCAGCACAGCTAATGTTTAAAGATCACAACAAGAAGACATTTTGCATTAAAAGCTATAAAGAAGAGCAGAAGAAAACGATTTTAGGCTATGTCCAGCCTTGAGAATCCCTTCTTCCATTTTTCATCCAGACAGTAGGAGTACGGCGTTTTTAACAGCTAGTCCACTGCAGTTATCTGTGAGTAACATGGATAGTTGTGTCCATTAATCTATATGGACTGGAGCTCTCACTGTTTTCTAAACAACCAAAGCTGGCCTGAGATCAATTCCATTTTTTGCTGAGGAAATTAGTTTATTAAGAGGCTGGTGACTCACTACCTGTGGTAAGCCTGTGTGTTGTTTTGGCTTGGCACGCTCCCGATTAATTCTTCCTGTCCTTCAGGCTCTGCGGTCACTGGTAAAAATAGCTGCAGTCGTAACACCTAACACTTTCCCTACCGTAGAATTTTGCAGCTTCACTTTTAGTAATAGTCTCCTTGCTAAGGCATGCAAACAAAGATTCAGAGATTTCCATTGCATTTACCCAGACTTTCTAATTGTCACATTATTGTCTGGGCTCCTGTTTCTATTGTAAAGTCTGTTATAATCAGTATTTGCTTTACTCTTCTGTTTATTTATTTCACCTGTTGGTACTAAAATAATTTTCCCTTTAGGAATATCAGCTGTTACAATGGAGCCTTAAACATAAAACAGGAACAAATTGCTCTTCAGATAAGTGACAGGTGTGATCCATTAGCTTTTAGAAACTCTTACCAGTGCTGATCTTTTGCTATTTGAACCTATGATCTCACTTTAACCACCAGTCTGCTGCCATCGGTTACACTGTGAGTAGAGCTGCACATCAGCAACAGGGCTGCAGTCTATTTATTGGGTCTGTGGACTAATACATGCAGGTAAAAACTCTGTCCAGGAATGGACATGTTTCTCAGTGTGTGATTGGGTGGGGATAAAGTGGAATACACAGCTGAGATATATGCATTTGACCCAGCCAAAAAAAGGCCATGTTCAGCTGAACAAAAATGAGAATTATTTATTCTACAATTCAGATGCAAATAGTTATTATTCTTCCAAATTCAGGAATGACATCAATCTTCTGAGAAGCTCATGTCAGATATCCAACATGCACATTCACACAACTTGCACAATCCCCAGTTCCAAGAAGTCTCCCAAACGGCTCCATGTTCTCCCACCATCAGATAGTCCCTGAGGAAAAATACAGTTTTGGCATTTGAGCCACAGTGAGTTGTATGGTGTATGTCCAGCACCACATGCAAAACTAGTTGCTCAGTGACCTTGAAATTTGGTATGCTTTTCTATTGTTAATAGCCATTCAAGTAAAAAATACCCTCATCATCATGCAGTCAACACCTAAAAGCTCCATCTGAAACAGGCTGGGTGACTCCCTTAGACACAGAAGATTTCTTTCAGATTATGTTTCATTGAGCAGAATGCCTAACCAGGGAAGATCCATTGCCATTGTCCGTATCCCTTGCTTAAATGGCAATAGTTCAGTCTTCTTAAAACTTTCAGTCAATATCGTCAACAAGCACTTGATGGTCTTAAAAATTGATCTGTAAGAATTACAAGAAAAACTTCATCAATGTAATTGGAAGCTTCATCCCTGGCTTCTAAAGCAAAGTGGAAGAAGAGATTAGGCAGTGCATGTTAAAGGGAAGGAAATGTCATGCTAACCCCGTCATTCAGGCATCAACTGTCATTTTTTAAATGCACCAATTAATATAAACTTAATACATTAAAAAGATCCAAAGTTCAGATGCAGGGGAAAAAAAAAAAACAAACCCACAAAATGCTTGCCATGGAGATGATTAAAGACCCTGATCTGTCCAGCTTAGCCTGGAGATGGCTGAGAGGTGATTGTCTACAAGAATCTTCACAGGGAGAAAAATCCCATGTTCTGGAAGAACAGAGAGACAGATCAGAGCACAAAACCATGCAAATTTCTGGGTACAAAATTTATAGAGCCACAGAATGGAAATAAGGTAGTTGTAGTTTTAAAAGTGGGGCTGGTTATTTATTGGAACAAAATCATCAAAAGAGAAAAGGCATTTGCCATTCCCTTTGTATCACTTTTAGTAGTACCCCTGAGTGCACAAAAGGTTAGTGCAGAAGCAAGTGATTGCCTTCAATAGCCTGCAGGAATTTGGAAATCAATTTAAATGTCATGATGGTCTCTTTGGACCTCAAATATGACATGCATTCATACTGCTCTACCACAAGTAGTCAGCACTGAATGAACAGACCAGGTTTCATGGGATTAATGCATGAACTCTAAAGATTAATTCAAAGCAACTGGAAAAATCAACTCTCTGTTCAAATCTGTATCTTTTCTATGCTACATGTGGAGAATATTTCCTGTCCTTGACAATACAGAATATTCCTCTGAATTTTTCTGATATTTACGACTACCTATGATGTTAATCTAGAACAACCTATTTCACAACGTTGGTGTAATATGGTTAAAACCTGTAGCAATGCTGAGTAAGTGCTGTTCCCAAAAAATAGTAAAAAACCCATTGCCCTAAAACCCAAATAAATTATAATAGCATTAGTGGTGCACTAATCCTGTGAACCACAGGAGGGCCTTAAACAAATAGATCTTAAAAGTGAGCGTAACCTTCCAGTACAGAGATAAACAAGGCTTTAATCTTGAATAAGCACTCCAATCAGAATTAAGCTGTTTAAATGAGAGAGAAAATTAGACCACTAAATCTTGAGTTCTTAAATTTCCAGGGCTTGGAGCTGAGTTCCAACTTGTGAGCTGACTGACTTTATGCAGTTTCTGAACATCTGTGAGATGTACACCAAGACAGACAGATAGAGAGGCTGCATAATTCTAATCACAGCAATCTGGACATTAGGAAAAAAAAAAAAAAAAAGAAAAAGAAAAGGAAGGAAGAAGGAAAGTAAAGTATTAAATAACAAGTAGTAAGGCATAGCAACTGTGAAAGAAGGTGCATTGCTTCCTTCATCTTAAAGATGGTGAATATTAGCAATTCCCAGAAGAACTATTTTTGGTAAACCTAAACATTAAAAATTATGTCTAGTGAGACTTGTTCCATCTCTGTCACAAACACTGCTGTAGCAGCCTCCTTGAGGAATAATGTGGCAGAAATTTACACAGAGCAACCACTCAGTATGGAAGTGCTGCACAGCCACCCCCATTGAGGCACCATCCTGTGAAGTGACAGTCCCTGTTTTAGTCCAAAGAGCATTAAGCCTACACTGCTGGAAGCTTGCATCATGCTCCCAGGAGGTGTTTGTGTGGGTCTGACCAACACCAGCCTGAAAAAGGAGCTTATGAGATCCCCTGTTCTGATCTGCAGCACCCTTGGTAAGTACTGGAATCACAGGGTTTCCACATGATGCAGAGATGATGTTCCCACTGCCTCCTCCTGAGCTTTCAAAGAAAAGAAGGAGCGGCTTTCAGCAAGTTGTAAAAATGTATTCCTGCACAGCCTTCAAGAGGGACACTGAGCAAGAAAGAAGCACCAAACTCACAGTGGGTGGCACACTAAGGGCATTCCTTCACTCCAAATTTCTTCTTGGTTTGGTTTTGTTGAGCTACCTGCTAAGTGTGAAAGGTTTGGCTTTCACTTCAGCAGGGCTAACAATCCCTCTGTGTACAAGGCAGAGGCTCCTGCCCAGCCCAGGTGCCAAGGATTAGTAGCTAGGTATTGCACAGCTTTTGGATACAGGCTCTCATATTTAATTTATAAGGTGCTCAGTGTGAAAAACATGATATTTCTTGTAAAAAACAAGATATTCCTTGTGAACTAAAGCTATAGCATCAGCACCAAATATTAATGTTTATTGGAAAGATCAATACCCATATAAAAGATGAACTCAGATGTCTGTGGGACACAACATTTCTAATCCTTCTCATGAGACAAGGACCCTCTCTACATAGTTTGGAGGTTGTGTTTAACCACCCATCTCACATTTGCACTTGCACATGCACATTTGGGTACATGAGTAAAATGCATCTATTTTTTTAAAAGTATACATACTTGAATCTCCACATATTTATTTTTTTTCTGTTTGGCCTTGTACAAACAGAATGACTGTATTAAGTCCTAAATGACTTTGTAGAAGTCCACTATGACCTATTGTTTATTTCACTTTGACCCCAGAAGCTTTGGAAAGGACTTTGGCATGTTTACCTTCAAGTTACTCATCTTGTATGCCCATGGTTTGTTTATCCACTGTAGTCTACTGAAATTTTTCCCTTTTCTTTTAGTTAAAGAAATAGGCCAAAGGTGATTTCAGAGTCCCTGCCTCGACATGCATAACCAACTCAATCAAAGACCTTTGGCTTCCTCTAGTAAGTCAGGGGCATCCTAGATACCATCTTGCTCTCACATTTCTCCAGTGATTGAGAGAAATCTCTGTGCACCAACAGAAAAATCAACACTACCGGTACCACGGATACTGTAATTAGACCAAAGTGAGCTCTGGTGTAATCATGTATTTCTGTCTCAAACATGCTAATCTACCTTTCCCCCCGCCCCCACTCCCAGATGAAGCCTACCAATATTTATATTCAAGGTTTTCTGGTGGCAGTAGTTTAGGTAGTTGTTTTTTAACTGCAGAAGGGCTGGAAGAGGAGAAAAGCACATAATTGCACATTTCTATCAGGAATGATCCCCCACTCCTGGCCATCATCCAGCTTCACTTAGGTTATTTAGGCTGGGGTGAGCCAAGGTGCCAGGAAAGTGCATATGGTAAGTGAACTTATTAGTAGTGAAACATGCCAGAAACCTGTATTTTTATCATGTTGTACTAAACTACTACTTATTCAGCTAAATAAAGACTCATGAGTCCTGAGGAAAAGATTTCATAGGCAAAATGATAGTCATTATTAACCAGTATACCTTAGCTTTGACCCCTCACTTTCTGCCATCGCTCAGAACCCTGACTTTATGCTTCTTATAATCTGTGGGATATTTGTATTGGATAAAGCATGTTAAGAAGGACATAGAAAGCTCAGCAAAAAAAGCTTCTTAATGAAGTACAGCACATACTCTGCTAGGTAATATTCAAGGAATATTACCTTGAATAACATTCCCGCACAACATTACTGAAGAAGTCCATGCCACATCATTGATACTCCTTCCTCAGAAACTGGAAACAGTTTTTAAAATTAGAATACAAAAATATTTCTCTGTTGTTTTTGGTTTTTTGGGTTTTTTTAAATCATGTTGGATTCATTACCAAGGCATGTTTTCCATGATGAGGAAACTAACTCTGCTTTGCAGCCCAGTTCAATACCTGATAGGAGGTTCAGCCTACCAAGTGAACACCACCACCCCTCCTTTTCTGATCCTCTGGATATGATAATTATAGCAACAAAGTGATTGTATGTCATTTAGCTGTAAACGAAGTTTCCCTAACTGAGTGAAGGAGGAGAATTTTGCAAAGCAGTGTTACAACAAGAGGCTGTCTTACCCCAGCTGACCTGATTTAGCAATATAAAGTACAGAGTGCACCTGACTGAACAAGCGGCCCTCATCCCTTCCTTCCCAAACACAAGATAATTATCCACAATTGCTTCAGGGATACCAGTAACATAGTGATATGGTACTAGAAACAGCAATTCAGTGCTTCTTCTCACATGGATGTGGGCACTATTAAAAAATGACAACTTATTATAGCAACTTCTTCATTTAAGAAGAGAGAATAAGTTTAAAAAAACAGTTTTAAAGATTCATTTATTAAAAAAGAATCAATATACCCATGTAGCCCAGTACCTGTATCTACATTACCAAGTAACTTGCGAATAAACCCATTAATCAGATTTTCCCCCATGTTCTAAAATCTGATTTCTTCTAAGAAACTCTAGCAATATAGCTTTATATTTTAAAATACTATCTAAAATTATCTCATTTGCAGTGTTATTATATATGTAAACTAATTAAGTAGACTGTAGAGATGAGCTTCAGTCCAGAAAAAGATCTCAAAACACTTAGTCTTCATGACATGACAATAAAACACATATCAATACAGCATTTCAGCATGAAGTTGGTTTAAACAATTTCAGCCACAATTTTGGCTGTTTCTTTTATCATGTGTGACTAATTAAGGACAGAGCATCCTCATCACAGAAAGGCCCATCTCCAGCTGCCCCAAAGTTCTGCTGCACCACACACATGCAGTGCTACTTGTGCAGGGTGTGCCTCTTTCATCTACAGGCAGTTGACTTTTAGGAAAAAAAATTCCAAGGAGAAAACTTGCCCTTAAGAAGACTGGTACTGTAAGCTTAAGTAGGGGAAGACACTGTTTAGGGGTTTCATTTGTTTTCTTCATATTGCTTTGGGGCTTTTCCCACCCTTCACATAGAGTTTGGTGCTGGCAGTCAGCCCAGCAGCGGGGAGCTGCTCCCACCCTTGAGCAGTGGCCTCCAGTCACGCAGGCTGCTTCTCAGGCATGGAGAAAAAGAACAGCTTCACTACAAACCCAAATGCCTCTCTGCCAGAGAGTTATACTCTGCTTCCCCTTGTCTATGCAATTTTAGACCTTACAGCTTTCCAAAGCACAGGACTAGCTGTTTTCTGTGCATGCATAATATAGACCATGTTAGAGCCAGAGACTGTGTGATTCCTACCTACAGAGTTTATAACAACAGGAATAACTATGCTAATAACAGCTTCAAGTGTTCAGACCCACCCAACTGTAATCTAATCATGACAGACAGGTCTTTTTGCATGAAAGGAAGGGGAAAGCAGTGATAACTGCAGCAATTGCCTGAAATTCTTGTCTTCTATGCTGATAAAATACTTTCATTTCTTTGTTATAGGTAGAACTCTTGCTTCAGTTCCTGTTGCCCAGCTGTTGCTTGGCTTGCCTACAATAATTGTCATTCACAATACCTGCTAATTTGCCCACATTTATGTCTCGGTAATCCAAATTTTTTTCCAGATGCATTCTGCATCTACTTCACTTTTCAATTCTTACCTCTGTCCATTACAATACTTACATCATGGTGTTCCCTCAGCCTTTCATAGAGGAGGGTCTTTTTCTTGTTGTTTTGTAATTACTCCATTGTCTTATTTGCAGGTCCTCAGCTGGAAATAATGTTTTACTTTGATGTTTTATCCTACTCCAGATCCTACACGAACTTAAGATGATGAAGTGCCTCTAGCTCCATAATCTAGTAATTTATCCTAATTGATTAGGTTTTATAAAGAAACTATTGATCTCTCAAATGATACATGCTGATCTTGTGTGATAGCATGCCAGCTCCATGGTCAGTGTGAGAACTGTTACCTGCCAGAAGCTATATTTTTCAGCACTGAGAAAAGTACTTCTGCATTTCAGAAAATGTTGTCTAAAATGTAGTACAACTTCTTCTCAAGTGATTTAGTTGTTGAGCATTTATTTCCATGTTCTTTAGACAAATATTAAAGTAATATTTCTACTAGGATGCCTTTGCAAATGTGTCAGGTCTGGCCAAGCATTTTTACATATGTTATTGATCATTTATATAAGACAGCCTTCCGAGCTGGCATTCTTAGGTGTTCAATCTACTTTGTTACTGCTCTATGCTCCGTGGGGAGTAAAACTGCTCAAGCATCATGCCAGCATGTAGGAATAATGTATCTGTAATCAAAGATGCAAAGACAAATGCAAGTGTTACATCAAGCTGTGCTCTCACTTGGCTCAATCTGAGATGGCAGGTGGATTAAATGTCACAGTCAATGGCTCTAGTCAATCTTCTCCTCCACCTCCTAGGTGATTTGTGTCCACTTTAATGAACAGGTATTTCATTACAAGGTCTAGGGAGACTGTCTGAGAAATAGATCTTTTCTTCACATTCTTCTGCAACTTTGCAGCTCCCATAGCAGGGAAATATTAATTACTTCAGTCCCAAAGTCACAGTTTCTCAAACAACTTCTTCGATGGTTGTTCCCTTGTCTGTCCAGCAACATTCCAAATAATGTTTGCCTGCAATTCTATTCACAGCTGGGAAAAGGCACCATCATTTCCCCCTGCATATATTTGTTAAGGGTTGTATCAGATACATCCCCTAGGACTGACTTTTCCTCTTTCCCTGGCAGGGAAATGCTACTATGCATGTGCCTGCACAGGCATTTCAAGTGGAAGACAAGAGATGCCTGAAAAGAAGTGCTGCAGGCAGCTTTACTCAGCAGCTAGATTTTCATGTGTTGAGGTCAAGATGTGCTGATTCCTGAGATGCAGTTCTGGGATGAGGAGAACAGGACAGACCATGTGTTCCCTGTGGCTAGGAGGATTGCCCCTGCCACTGCCCCTTGTGCCCCAACCCCTTCCTCTAGAAATGGGGAATATGGGGTATGGAAACTCTCGTGAAGGAGACACAGTACTCATCTGCTAAACAGACCAACCACACAACAGCTCACCTGCTCACAGAGACAAAATCTAAGATTTTGTCCAAGTATTATTAAGTCTCACAGGGTCCTGGCTACCTTAAAAATCACCAGCACTAGGTGTGCTAGCACTGAAGACTTGTGGAGCCAGTGATGAAGGAGCCAGGGATGTAGAGTACTGGACAACCCTGCAGTCTATTTTCTAAAAACAAGGAAAGGAATTAAAGCGCACCAGCTTGCAAATCTAGTGAGGAGAAGTTTAAGGTAACAACAGACAGCAACAAAAGTTAGTAAGTGCGTTAAAAATGTGGTGACCTGTCCAAAGACTGAGGAGAAAATAAGGAGAATAACTGAACAGCCTTATAAACTTCAGAGGTGTCTCCTTGCAGAGGTCAGAAGTACCAGGTTAACAAGAAACAGATGAAAGCAATGAGGAATCCAGGAAGATATTCAAGGAAATGACAGGTAGGGTATTTGTGAAGATAATCTAAAGGATAAAAGATTGCTGAGAGTCCGTTTGAAAACCAAATAAGCTACCTACCAAATAACCTATTCTGATTAGAAGAAACAAGGAGACACCCTGAGACATATGTGGCTTGTCTTATTCACAAGCACATAAAGACCTAAAAACTCAAAGGAAACATACAGTAAAGAGCCAAAAGGACATATGAATAAATGAAAATAAAGAAGCGGTATCAGCCTGCAGATAACAAAATCAGAAAGATTAAGCTGGGAAATCAGATTCAACTGTCACTGGACATAAAAAACAATTAAAGGAGCTTGATAAAAGCATTACAAATTAAAATAAGACAAAGGGAATTGCAGTCATTAAATAATGCAGAAAGAGTCCATGACAGGTAGAGGCAGAAGTATGATAATACCAACTCAAAGTAGGTCTAAATTCAGTGTGAAAAAAATATATAGAAGCATAGTTCAGACTCGGAAAGGAACAGATGAAATATACTTTAGAAAAAAAATGTGTTGCAGAACCTAATGAAACTTGCTCTGAGGTCCACCAGGCCATTGTAGAAGCCATTTGACATGATCAGTGATTTTCCTTTAGCTCATGGAGAGGCAGTCCTGCACTGGAAAAGAGCAGACATATGAAGAGAAGGGGTTAAAAACAACCCAGCAAACTATAAGACAAATGGCCTAATTCTCATATGCAAACAAAATTCTGCTAGAATAATTTATTAAGCTATCAGTTAATGTTCACTCAGGGAACAAGATGCTTAAAAGTACACCTGAACTTGTCAAGAGCTGTAGGGATGCTTTTCTTGTGGGAAAGCAAAAGGGAGTCTTTGACCAAGGTTAGCAGATGTGTGCTGTAGGGTACACAATCTTGCAGGCCTCTGAGAGCCTGGAAGCAGGAGAGATGAGGTCATACAGTTAGCTGCCTTCTGATAATAACCAATAGGTGATTGTTATGTGTATGCTCTACCAAGAGTACTATTGTACGTATACTTAGAGAATACTATAACTGTAGAACTTTCTTTAATAAAGTGGAGTCATGTTGTAATTCATATTGAACCGTCTGCATGTCTTCCTGGGCCCCGAGAAGCTGCCTGGCCTTAAAGAGCAACTCAGAATCAAGAATATTCTGAGTTGGAAGGGACTCACAAAGATCATCAAGTCCAACTCCTAAGTGAATGGCTCACACAGGTATTGACCCCACAACCTTGACATTATGACATTATTAGCACCAAGCTCTAATCAACTGAGCTAATCTCACTCATATCAAATCAAATTTAATTTCTCTATTGAACAGGCTAAAGGGAGCAAAAGAAAAACTATGAATATGATAAATTAAGGGGGTCTTTTTTATGGACTTTGACATCCATATAAGAAACCTATAAAACTGGTATGCAAACAAAAGCACTATAAAAACACACAGAACAAAAGCAAACTTCAAATCCTTGCTAGCTGGTTTTGTTGTGTAACTGGTAGAGCCTGTCATGTGGGACTGCTTTCTTCTGGGCGCATTCCTAGTTAATGGTTTTTCCATTAACTACTTTAAAATGTGGGATATTCTCAAAATTGAAGAAGTGTATTGTACTGCTGCTAAGGCTTTGACTGAGACATGGTGACCCTTGGCTATGCCTTAAGAAAGCTGTAAACACAAATGGAGTAGGCAAAAGGTTAAAAGATTTAAAAGGCACAGTCTGTGAGAAAAGGCTGAAAGAACTTGTTTACTCCAGGAAGAGGCTAAAGAACAATACCTTCCAATGCAGACAGATTCTTTCTTTTTTTTTTCCTCCATGCATAGAGTTAAGGAAGAAAAAAAAACAACAAATATACAGTTAAGGAGAATAAGACTACAATTTTAGCCTTGTTCTGCAAGGCTAAAAATGTATGTTGTAACTGTAGCTGCAATATTAATGACTGAGCTGATTTCCACAGACCTTCCCTCTGTCAGTGCATGTCGAATCAACTAGAATAAACAATTCTTTGAGACCTCATTCAGACTCACATCGCTGCTTTTAAACGGGAGTCTAAATAGTCCACAGAAATATGCTGGACTACATTTTGGCTTTTCATAACACAGTACACCAAGGGGATTAAAACACTTTCTCCCACTCCGCAAAGTGAGGGGGCAGTTGTGGGGTGTCATATCACATGCTGCATATATACAGAAAAAGGAGATGATAGCCAACTCTTTTCCTAAAACCTGCTGCTGTCTGAGCAAGCAATGGTGGTGGGGGAAAGGATGAAGGGCATTTTTTAATTCGTTTGTGTGCATGTGTGTGGTTTTGTTCGTTTTGCTTTTGGGTTTTGTTTTGTGGAAGGGTTTATTGGGTTTTGTCTTTTTTGGGGGGGTTTTGTTTGTTTGGTTTTTGTTATTTTGGGGTTTTTTTAACCTGAGATGCTGCAGGGAGGAGGGAAGTAGCGGGAAATGAAGCAGCCATGGCCTCCAAGGCTCCTTGCAGAGCCTAGGCACGCCCCAGGCTGCACTCTCAGCCCAGCTCTAGGCTGCAAAAACTGAGGCTGCAAGTCTTTGGAAAGCAGAGGAGATAAACATCCATTTTCACTATCTCTAGTGCACTGAGCAAAGATAACGAAGTAATGCACATAGAGGTGTTTGTTTGTATGGTCAAAATTTTATGGAGACAGTATTAGCAGGGCTAGAGTTTATCTTCCCTTCTACATAAGCAACCTCTGCTCAGGCATGAAATAGAAAGTGCCGATGAGGGCCGGAATCTTGGACCACTGCACGTAAAATCGCTGAAGCACCTATGACAGAGGCACGGAACTGTCAGGGCTGGGCGGGACCTCTGGCGCTCACCCACGGCAGCGCGCCCGCCGAGGCAGGGACGCCCCGGGCAGGTGGCACGGGAACGCGTCCGGATGGGTTTAGAACGTCTGCACACAGGGAGGCTGCCCCGCTGCCCGGGTGGCCTGTCCCTGTTCCCAAGCCGTGCCCACATTCCCGCACTCCCGCATTCCACTCTCCCAGTCCTTCATTCCCGCACAGCCCCCCGCCCCAACCCCACGCCCCCGACACGCGCCGCCGCGGGGGCGGAGCCACCCGGCGCCAGGGGCGGGACGCGCCAATGGGAAGGCGCCTGCCGCGGCGCCGCAGCCAATGGCGGCCCGGGAAGCGGCCGCGCGCCCCTTCCCCGCGGGGCGCGCGGCAATGCCGGGGGCCGGGGCCGCGGAGACCCCTCCTAGGCGCGCTTTGCGACCGTTTCCCCCCCACTCCCA
>JAWWMO010000121.1:30231495-30302166 GCA_035047845.1 Dendrocincla fuliginosa
TTTAAAAGTTCTGCAGTCGAGTGGCAAACAATCTTAAACATATGCTGTAGTCTAGCTTTCATGCATAGATCATGAAGTTATTACATAAATTAGTACCTAGATGATCACTTAAATGAACCCTATACTAGACCAAAGTGTAGTTGCATGTTAGATCAGTGAAAGTGTGTTATAGTTCATGTTTGGTACAGCCACAGTTGGCTCGACCTTAGTGACAGTAAGATCTCTGGCAGTCTTTGATTTGACCTACTTACATAGGTATATAAAGCCTTCCAAGTGACTTCAAAGGTTTCAGTGAGGAATTTTAGCTGTTTAGCTTTGTCATGACAAAGCTTGATGGCCTTTGGCATCCTTTAAAACTAGCTGGGGTGGGATCTTGGATGCTTTGAAGGGTCAAATGTCCTCCACAGACCATAGTGGGATTTTATGTTGCTAGGAAAAGGAGTGCAGCAAACATTTGTCACAATGACAGCTCTTGAGGGAAATGGAATTTTTTTAATACTAATTCGGTGATCAAAGTTAATGCCATGACAGCTTCCTGACTTCTCCCTGTCTTCTATTTGTTGTACACTTCTCTCTATGCAGATTATGAAAGAAACTAACCTTTTTTTTTCCTTCTTTTTTCCATGTGTTTTTTTGACTGCAAAACAATGATGGTGCACTTGAACAGTACGGTAAGAAAAGGGAGGGGATTTCTGGTTTCATGTTCTTCCTGCTTCAGTAACTTGTTGTGTTTTTGCCCCAGCAATGTTATGCCCTTGTCTGCACCTGAAAAGCATCCTGAAAATGTCAAAGAGTGATGCACTACTAACATTTAATTGCAAGTCTGAGATTAAGGTGGCCAAATATTACCTCCTTCAGAATGCCTTATATTAAAGGGGCTTAATTTTTTCCATACTCTTTGCTAAGGAAATCAGAACAGTCTGGAACCCCTTCTTACTAGTACATGACCAAACCAGCCTGGTTATCTTTACTGGCTTTTATGCCAGACAGTAAATGTACCATATAACTCTCACTGGAGACACTTCTGTCCTTGAGCCTTTCAGTTTACTCCTGAAGCTGGGAGGGGTATTTTATGCCTGTTATTGTTAGTCATAATGTTATGGAAGACTTGCTCTTCTATATAGGTAAAAGACCAACTGTATAGGTGTAGTTTAATTCTTTGTGTGAAAACTTCAAAGGGCTGCCAGCCTAAATGCACTTATAACCAGATAGCCATCTCAAGTGAGAAGGTTCCAAATCTAACTTCCTGGTCAGCAGAGGAAAGCTACTGCTGCAGCACTTTTGGGATGTGAACCGATGGTTCTTCAACTTGTGCAGCCTGAACGTGAGTGGTCCACAGTCTATAGTGAATTATTTCATTATGCTCTCATGGCAGTTAATTAAGTAAAAATGCCAAGATGACTTAATTTACTTTTCAAAACAGAAGATTCTTAAAGCAGTAAATGTTTAATAGATTCAAAAGAATCTAGCTTAATTTTCTGAAACAGTTGTTCAAATGGGACTTCTGAAATGTCTATAAAAACTTCACCAAATACATATAGTGCCTAACCACTGAAAGTTTGCAGTTTGCTTTAGTGTGGTGTTGCACACACAAGTTGGCTTGCTGTCTCACTGTGCAAATAGTCATGGTTCTGACTAGTTGTTTGTTTTCTGGTCCTCTTGTTGTCCTTTGAAACTATTTAAATGGCTATATTAAAACCTCTAAATCAACATGTTTTGTCCTGCTGACTTCATTTTCTATCAATGCTCGTGTCCTGTTGCTACATACCTTGTATTAAGTGGCATTATAGGGACATGGAGCTATACTGGGTAAATTCCATGTAGCCGTGCGACTCTTCAGTTATGCTGTGTTACCTCTGATATGCTTGAGAGGTTTTAATCTGAGGTGCACATTATGTAGACACTTGCAGAAGTACTGCATTATTTTGCATACTGCACTAAGTTCCAGCTATCAAAACAGCATGTCTAACTGAAACTCACTTTTCTATCCTTTTTTTAGTTAGCTTTCCTGTATTGCAATCCAAATCTGCAGGAAGCAAGTGTGGGTTTTGATCTCGCTGTAGTATTACAAGCTAGTATCCAGACTGGCAAGAGTATCTTGGAATTAAAACTGCAAGAAATTGAAATATCCCCTGGTAATTCCAAAATATTAAACATGTTACAGTTAGAGAAAGTGTCAAAAGAATGGATATAGTTGATATCTACAAAGCTTTTTCTTGCAAGGTGCATCTCTTTAGCCCTATCTGGCCAAGTTACTTTGGAGAATAATTTCACTTTGGAAGAAGCTGATGCAAATATTGTGTGTGTCTTCTGTGGAAAGAATTCCAGCAAAGCCTTTTTACTCATAATGGTAGTAGAAATTGGACTTATGACATTGTTTTTCTCAGTTCAGAGTCTTGTAGATAATGCCCAGCAAATTGAACTCTTGTTTTTCTGACTTGTTTCCACTTCTTGTCTGCAGGACATCTTTTGTTTTGTTTTAACTTTTTCGTTCTCCCTCTTTACAGCACTTTTGGGGGCCAGTTGCCAACTGGGGACTTCCTGTTGCTGCTATTAATGACATGAAGAAATCGCCAGAAATTGTTAGTGGCCGAATGACATTTGGTAAGACTTGAGACAAACTTTTTGTTTGTAAACTAACTGGAGAACACAGTTTCCATCTTTCAAGCAGTGATATGAGTTGTCTGCAAACTTGTGATCAAAGCAGATGTAGATATCAAGTATCTTGCTATGTAACTTCAGAGGCCACTTAAATTGAGGTACTGAGAAACTACAGAGCTCTTTCTTGGAGAGCTTTCAAGTAATTTGGGAGGGGAGAGGGAGGCAGGTCTTGAGCCTTAGCAGTTTTTGTCACCAGACTGTCTCCTAAAGTGTAATTCTTATGGTGTCTTATGCTATTGCACACACTTGTTTAAAATGCATCTTTTTTGCCTAGTTTTATTCTTTGTATAAAGAGCAATGATGCTTTGTGGTTTGTGTGAGATTTAAATATTTATTAACCGTGACCAAGTGAAGAAATCGTAATGCTTGGACAGCAAGGTGCAAGAAGCAGTTGAGGAGATTTTAACTCCCTGCAAAGCAGTTGCTATGAGAGGCTAGTGTGGTTACTTTTAAATGAGAAATTATTTTTAAATGCACAAGCAGTATTTCTTGCACCTTTCTTTGGAACATGTATAGCTTTTGCCTAGATGGCTGTTTATATTTTATGTTTAATAGCTTTAGTTTATTAGCTTAACTTTGGTATTATGTCTCTTTCTTAACTAAATAACTTAATTATGAGTAATTCTTCTTCCCACAAGCAAAATACCTTTGGTTTAAGGAAATTTATAGCCTCATCATCATTAGGCTCTGCTTAGAGTAATTCAATCTCTTAGTCAGCTTCCTTGGAAGGAAGACTAGTTTAAATAGTCTCCCGTATAGTGAAACTATTTTGCCATAACATTTTGGGCAGCTACCCAGCTCAGCAAAGTTGAGGCACTTCAATTTTTTCAAGTGTACATAGTGCGGTGTGTATACAGTCTTTTTTTTTTTTTTATCTCCTAGGCTTTGTACTTTTAAAAAGGCTGTTTGCCTTGAACAGTTAATTCCCTTTTTTTTTTCCTTTGTTTTTCCCTTTGTTTTTCCCTTCAAGCCTGTCAGAACTTTGCAAATCTTGTGGATCCTTGGTTGTAATTTGCTGTGTTTAAATGCAGTTATGATAAGAGAATAGATTAAAATAATTTCTCATCTCTCTGAAAAGCAGATAACAAGGCTTCATGCTTCTGAATGTTCATGATTTCCTGGGGATGGCAACCTCCTTTTCTTAAAGTTCATTTTAAAATGTTCTCAATAACAATTGTATTTAAGTAATTAGTATCTTTAAAAATACTCTGTCTTATACAGGTATTCTGACAATTTCTAGAACAGGCCATGTCTCATTGGGATTAACTCTTATTTGCTGGCTGAGATAGTTCAGGTGATAAAAATACTTCAGTTTCATCACATGATAGTGTATAAGCAAAATAGATTTTTATGGGAAGCTGCAGCCCTGCAGATTTTCTCACGTAGGAGAAATGAGCACTGTTGTGTATTTTCTTGCATTGGATCTTTAAAGTGGACATATTTGTAGGACTATTTGAAAACCGAAAAGCAGCAAGAAATGTTCTACTTGTCGTTATGTTCCACTAGTAGGAAAACTATGACTCAACAAAATGCAGATAACTTACAATCTATTAAAAATATCTATCACCTTTTGCAGCACTGTGTTGTTATTCCTTGGCTTTCATGAGATTTGCCTACAAAGTGCAGCCAAGGAACTGGCTTCTTTTTGCGTGCCACTTGACTAATGAAGTTGCACAACTTATTCAAGGAGGACGACTGATCAAATACAGGCAAGTCACACTTTACAACAGTGAAGTTATAAACTAATGACTCCTGTAATACTCTGTTAGAGGTTTTTAACCGTGGTTAAAGCCTCCAAATGGATTCTGAGCTTGTTTTAACTTCACTACCTTGTGCAATCATATTAATAAGATTGTTGCCAGTAGGTTGAACTTGTTGCCTTGCACCTCCTTTGATCCTTCAGAGGTGTGCACATAGAAAGGGCTGGAAGCCCTTATGGTCATGGGTGGGTGTAGACGGGGCTTTCAGCAGCTGCTGGCTATTTTGGGGGTTGTTTCATGCATTATGTTGATGAGTCTGCATGTGCCCATCTTGGTAACTAATTGCTAATTGCTGAGATGGAAATATCTATAAAACTGTGAAGGAGTTGTACATCTGAAAGAGAAGTTGAGCAAAACCTCTAGCTGATCGTTCTATATGTGAGGTAAATTCAACTAAGTGTGACTGGGAAGTAGACTACCCTCACTCATTGTGTTGTAAGTAGTGTAGACACTGCCCCAGGCAATCCTGAGGAGTCAGGATTATGGCTTTTTTCTCTTCTGCTCCAAGAAATTAATGTGGTGAAGTGAGAGGAGGAAACCTCCTGAACTATAAATTAAAAAATGAGACTGAGCAAACCTGCAAGTAGACTTGCCTTTGTGTAAATCACTGGCCAATGTCATTCATTCATACAGTTCTACTGTACTTCAGATTTAGGGGTTTTTTTATAACCATTGTAATTCAATATTCACTCTTACAAAAGCTGTTCTTCTCTTGGCAGGCTGGAGAAAAAGAACTAAATATATAACTTGAAATAAGCCAGGGAATGTATTCATCCTGAATTACAACCAAGGAAGACTTGCCATCTACAGTTGCTGTGACAATTACAGTGGGGATAAAACAGAAACACCTATTATGAATACAACCCCACGAAGAATTCTTCTACTAATTTTTTTATCTTGCCTTTTAAAAAGTCCTGTTCAGCAATGTAAACCATTACATTTAAAGTCTTGCTGCCTTACAGATCCTTAATAACTACCCGTTTAATAAAAAGTTCAGCCACCCAAATAACAAGCAATATTTGAAAACCAACTTTTTTTTATGTAACAGTCTACTAAAGTGGCCCACGATAGTTTGGCAAAACTTGTTTTCAAATCAACGTGAACAGAGCTAAACAGAACTGTAGGTGGTATCATTGTTCAATGTATTAATATATTCTTAAAAGCCATTTAACTTGAATGCATTCATTCCTATTTTGTCTCTTTTTTTAACTTGAGCAGTGGCTTGCTGATCTACAAGAACAAATGTGTAGATAGGCAGCCTGGAAGTGACCAGCCATCCCTCTTCACTTACTGCATGCCTTGTCTCAGTAAGAGACTTCATTAACGTACATTTTAAATGCGCACATTATTTAAAGAAGGCTTGGAAAAACAAGAGCATAGCACTGAATGAAGGAAGGCAACAAAGATTGATACTGTTCTTTAAGAAGTTCTAAGTGGATTTTATTTTTTACCTACTGTTTGAGTTGTTCTAGATGTATGTAATCCTTACACAGGCAAAAATTTAACTTGTTTGGAGCCTAAGATCTGAAGGAAAGAGCTTTTCAGTAGTTTTTGACTTCATTGCGAGAGTGGCTTTCCTGCATGACCTGTTACATTGCTCTAAAGAGAAAAATGACAAAGAATGTAAGAGTGTATGTTACAGATTTTTTTCAGTGCAGTGTTTTTGAACAAGAAATATGTTCCAAATGGCAATAAATCTCTTGAACACTTGGAAATGTTTTGGGTTTTGTATTGTGATACCAGATCCTAAAGTGAAATTTTAGTATGGAGTGTCACTTTATTACTGTAACAGCATGAAGCAAAAGCAGAAAATGATATGTACTGAATTTAGGCAAGTGTCCTCTGGATCCTGATACCTAGCCCTTTGCCCTTGCAAGGGGTTGTGGGTACTCGTTTCAGACAGAGTATTCCTGCTGTGGTAGGCAGGGTTGAACTCAGAGCTCTCACTATGCAGCTAAATCAATATTACAGATTCTCTTCTAGCAACTATCAGATGGTCAGTTAAGACTTGCTATAATGCTACTGTGTTCCAAATTGCATCATGGCAACACTTTTTAACAGGCATAAGAGAAAAAGGTGTATAGGGCATGTCTGCTGGATGGGTAAAATGAGTACTGAGTGCTACTTGTTGCTTTAGAAAAATTACTGCAAAAAGCTGCCCCTTTAGTACTGCCGTCTTGTCATAAAAGTATCATCTTCTCTGGCGTACTCCCTCCCTATCTATCTCCTTGGAATAGAAGCAACATTAGACTTCTGTGTGAGTAGTGAGACACAAAGTAGTTAAGGATGACTGATTATCTTGTCACCTTACAGTTTGTTATGTTATTTCTGGGGAGAAAATAAGTTAAAGGTGAATTTGATCTTCATAGGTATGAAATGTAGTGTGTTGGCTGCTCTTGAGTAAAGCTTGCATTATATGATGTACTCTAGCCTCAGCCAGAGCTGGTGCTTTGATCATTGTTCATTAGGTCCTAATTGTCTTAACTTCTCTACCCAGGCAATACCATTTACAGAGGTTTATTCTCTCATTTTCCTGGTAGTTGCACCATGCTTTCTCATATATTTCTTTCTACCTTTCTCCTTCCTTTCACCTCCCTATCCATTCACTGTGACAAGGCTCAAGTTCTTTCATACTGGATTAGTGCAAGAGTGAATTGCAGGTGGAAAGTGGGCTAAAACTTGCTTTAATCAGATTTTAAACCAGTGATGCTTTCTGCAGTCCATACAGATGTCTTAAAAAAGGGGAAGGGGTGCAGCAAAGCATTTTTCATAGGATTTGATGGGACAGAGCCCTGTCTGGGATGGGGAGTCTCGTTTCCACAGCCTGTTAATCTCTCTGTTGACAAAAACAGTTTATATGGGCAGAGTGCCATCAAGTGGCTTATGACCTGTGTCCTTCAAAGCATTTTTTATCAATCCATTTACATATTTCTTTGTTTAAATAATGGTGCTGGACACCTTAAGGAGGAGAAATGAGGAACTATTGTAGTAAATAATGGTATGATTAATCTGTACCCTCCTCCTCTGGGATAAAACACTGAAACATATTAGCATATGGCCATTTTGGGATGGGGTTGCTTGGGATAATCCAAAAAGGAACATTTTAAAGAAACTATGGAGATTTTATATTCTTGAGTCTGAACACCTTAATGGAGCTAATGGTTTCTGGGTTTTTTTTTCCTCTCCCTTACCCCACTCAGGTAGCATTGGATTAAAGAATGGAGCTATGCTGGTTTCGCTGATTAGTAATAATATCAAGTTAGAGCTTAGAATTTGCATTTAATTTATAAGATTGCAGGGCTTGTCTCTACTTGCCATTATTCTAGAATACCTATTTGGTTTTAATTCCATGGCTTGCTTTAATAAGAACAAGTTTCAGCTATAGGATATATCCTGCCACTAAAAACATGTGCTGCCCTGATCCCAGGCACTGTCCTGAGTGTACTGCTTCTGTTACACTGCAGTAAGACTGAGAACCATGTGGCCTTTCCTCTCTTGCTGCAGTGGCTAGTGCTGTAGCTCCAGCTGCTGTGGTCTTTCATCTTTTCAGACTGAAAAGAATTTCTCACCTTTCTGTCTAAGTGCTGCTAGACTGCTGGTAAGGAATGCAACACCCTTAGGAATTCAAGGGGGAGACAGTACCGGCTAAGGTGTCAGGCCTGTCTGTCTTTTCTCCTTTTCTCCCCAGTTTGAGCTTGAGATCTCTTGACTCACTTTTTCAAGTGGGGACTTCGACTATAACTTACTGTGGCATTAAAGTAGCTCCCAATCTCTTCTGCTCTTGCAAGACTTAAGTGTCCTTGATCTGGAGCTTGATGATTTATGGTTCAAATATGGAAATAATTTGGTAGCATGGTAATTAATGGATAGAAAGCAATAACCATAATTGTGGGGTCAGAAGAGATTACTTAAAAGGATTCTTTAGAGAGTAAAAAAACCCACACCTACTAATAATGAGTTTTGTCACAACTGTCTGAGGCTTTATAATAATTTCAGCTAATGCTGCTATGTGTAATATCTTTTTTTTTAATTTTGCTTCTATGACTTCTGTATGGTGTGAACTTTCCCACTCTAAAACCAGCAGAAAACTCTCTTAGCTACAGTACTACAAATACAGCCTGGCAACTTTCAGAAAAACCACATTCTTAGTAAAATGTTGTTCTCCATAGCACTGGAAGTTATCTTTTTTTCTCTCCATACAAAGCACAATGGTATCATCTGAGCAAGGACAGCACCACAGAGAACTCAGGGGGGAAAGGGGAAAAAAAGTCTCGGTAAGTTTACAGACTGAGAGAAAGCAGCAAAAAAGGAAGAGTTTTCTCCTTGGGACCAAGACTTGTTTTGACATGGAAGTAGAGTGTTTAGAACATAGCATCCTGGACTAGGACAGGCAACGCTTTCAACTGCTCCAGTGCCTTGCCTGAGTTCTCACATGAACAGTGATACAAACTGTATCATGGTCAAATTAATCTGTATAGCATCAAGTTATCAAATGTATTTACTTCAATTATGTGTGTTTCCAGTGTACATGAACCTGTATTATACTGCTACAGGTGCAGACATGTTACTGCTTACATGCCAGTTTGAAAAATGTAAAGAGTCAAGAAGAGCAGGAATAAAAAGACGAGATAGAGACGAGTAGCAAAAAACTACTGGAGAGATATTGTCATATCACTTAGCACAAAGCCCTTGATGAATACAGTCTGTTTCTTCATGCTAATGTGACAGATCAACAATATAAAATGGTAATACAGGAAATACTCACAAGCACAGTTACCAGCTGTTTTAGGTTTTTACCCTGTTGATACGTTGGTCCTGTCTGCATTTGGGGAAGAACAGTGCAAACTGTGATGTAATGTGTCTGCAGTTCTGCTATAGAGCTGGAGAATTCCTGCTTTCAACTTACACAAAGGCTAAAAAGTTTATTGAACAACTAGAATACATTGCTGCAAGTTTTACTATCTCTGTGAAGTGAAAAAGGGAGCAGTCTGGTGTTTGAAATGAGGCAATTTCTTTATTAAATTAATTGTGGAGAAGTAGGTCTGTTTCATCCCATCCACTGCCTTTTTGTTTTTGCAGATCTAATACCTACCAGTGTATTGCATTTAGTTACTGTGGTAACCACTTATAAATAGCCAATGTCCATAGAATCAAGTCAATACCAGCCAGAAGGTTTCCTGGATAACCTGCTCTGAGTGTCATCACTGAGGTCCTGCTCCTTCAAGATCATTGCCTCTCTCTTTATCACATGGCCTAACCCTGATCGTGATATGGCTCTCCTTTTCCTACTTTTTCTCCTTCCCCCTCCCTTCCCACCTTCTTTAACAGTAGATTTCAAGTAACTATGGCAACAAGGCTGGGAATTTTCCTCTTGTTTTGTTCATCTGAAATCTGGGGCATGTCTTTCTCGTTAAGTGAAACTATTTAATGGGGATAACTGGGCCAAACTCAGCCCTTGGTGCAAGAAAAAGCAGTGTCAGTTATGGCAGCGCTTGCAAGTACTTACATGATGGCTGTATTTGATCCACTGTGTTAGAAAAATGTAAAGGTAGAAAGTATGCCACTTCAAATTTTGAAGGTATTTAATAATTTTGAAAGAATTTAGCACCTAAGTTACTTGGGGGAGAACCATGCTGTAACTTGCTTTAATTGGTGTTGATTTATAGGTTGGTTGGAATAGTTTCATATCATGTTTGTTGTTCTAAGGTATATATTAATGGAAGGGATGTCTTCTCAGCATGGTGTTGAGTAATATAAATGATTCTCTGTAGAGGAAACCTGGTGGTGTGAAATGTCAAAGGTGTCTCCTGACAGGACAAAATATTAATCTCTAATCTGTCACTGTAGCCTGCCTGGATCTGAGATCACGGCTTAGAGACAGAAAGATCTCCAGGTTTTTACTTGCAGCAGTGCCAAGGGAGTAGCAAGATTGTCTCAAACATTCCTATCTTACATATTTGGATATACCATATCTCCTTGCCTCTAGGATCACCCAAAATTCTACAACAATTACTGTATTTGTTTGTGAGGAAGCCGTGCAAAGCAACAATTACAAGGTATTTTTGTATGCATTTCATGCAGTAGGTCACGTGGAAAGAAAGCACAAAGCCAGCAGTGTGATCAGTAACCTATTACTTTGTGTTTCTTATACTGTAACTTTGTAAACATCAGCATCAGCCTTCAGTCTGATTATTGTTAGTAACAGGAACCTTTTCAAAGATCTGGCAAGATATCCAGCAGTGTATCAGTTAACCAAGCGTCTGTGCTATCTGATTTGAATGTATGATGCCACACAGAGATGAGCTCACAAGGCTGTTTGGTACTTCCTTGCATGTGTTGTGTTGGCCATGATGGGCCAATAAAGGCTATTACCTTTCCCTTCAACTGCAGTAGCTCAGTGTTTCTGTGAATCACAAACACACCTAGCCAAGCACTCAGGGAAACAGTGAGACCTGTGTGAAGTTACTTTGTGTCACCAGTGAAGTGATGACTGGATCTGGAAAGGTTTGAGTCACAGCAGAAACAATTACCATGAAGCTGTATGCAGCAACCAAGTGGCCCGTGACTTGGGGCGATGTGCAGAAAAGTGTCAAATTAGAAGAGATCGGTTTCCTGAACTGAGGCATAAGAGAGGGGATACATTTTTCAGCTTTTGCTTCCTTGCTCCTTGCTTTTGCATCACCACTACTTGTCACTGTCAATGATGCAGGGTTGTGGGAGGATGTTCATAATTGCATTTTCAGGAGCATAGGTTCTTTACAGAAGACATGAGGGGCATTCATGCCCCACTGGTAAGCTCCCTTCCTTTCAGTGGGCTTCAGAGCTGCTGCTTTATTTGATGTGACATGTCGGCACCAAGCAGCAGGATTGAGGTGGGGTCTTGCCAAGTGGAATAGGCAAGTCCCTGAAGCAGCTCTGTTTCCTTTTTTCTACCATGCTCCCAGTTGGTCTCTGTAAGAGAGTTTTTGCTTAACATTCCTTGTAACCCCTGACTCACCTTTCAGCAATATTCAGATATCCTATTTCCAGAGGTGAAGAATGCAAAGGTGGGGAGAGATACAGGACATTAGAGCCCTGACATGTGACTAGAGCAATCAAAGACCAGTTATTTCTACAGAATAAAGGTTTACAGGTTCACAGCTGATAGAGCTACAAGGCTGAAGGGTATAGACATTGCTCTATGTACATTAAAAGTATGCTACCAACTGCACCCATTCAGCAAGTTGGCAGAATTGATGCATTTTTCAGGAAAACAACATTACTGAGCAGATTTTCTTGCTAGCTTCAAATTTAGATGTGGCTACATGCAAACAATTAAGGTCAAGAATCAATGAAACTTGTAAACAAAGCACACTGTACCTTACAAATAGAGAAACTGAGGCTTGCAAATCCATAAACTAGAAATTAGCTCCGGATGTGGTAGGTTTGGATCTAATGGCAAAATGATATTTTATACCAGTGATTTTGACTTGTGTTATCAAAAGAATTTGGGATTTTTGGAAAAGCAGAACAATTTTTTGATCTTACTGCCTTATCAGCCAAAGTTCATCGGCACAGAATCACTGAACAGCATAGGCTTTCTGAGTTGCCTCTCTTTCATGACAAGGTAATGACCATCTCATGGTATTTCAACATAGTGCAGAGACTTAAGAACTTCTGTTGAGCAGAGAAACTAGGAAAAAGAAATACAGAGTAACTATGCCAACCTTCTACTCAAGAAAATAGCAGGGAAGCAAAAAACACCCTTTGCCTCATTCAGGAATGGGTGTCAGATGGACAGCACAGCCCAGGCAGCAGGAGATGGGAAGAAGGGGCAGCTGTAGGATGCAAGCTGAATGACCCCCCTCCACTACCCAGGTGTGCTCTGCTCTTCTGTGCTTTATAGTATTGAGATTGTGCACTTGTTCACACAGAAACAAAAACACAACTTCAGCTTGCTCTCTGCCAGATGCTTACACTGCCTGTACAACCAGAAAGCCACCAGTAATCCAAGGCAGAGCCAAACATTCCTGCTTGAAGTCATGCAGATCAGAAGGGTAGTCCCAGAATTAAATTGTCTGTATCTATCCATACCTATAAGTTGGGAGGGAGGTGGGGGAAACATAGAACTTTTTTTTTTCTTGTTTTTACATTTTGCTCTTAGATATGCTTTGGAATTAAGACACTTTTGTAACAAATCATTTTGTTACAATTCTGGGAACTACTAGTGGGCTTCTTGGACTTAATCTTTCCATTGCTTAAAGTAACAGTCCTGTCTTGCTCACTACATATATATATATATGTATTTGTAAAAGTAAATAAAAGTTATATAATATAAAGGCTGGTCCTGCCTATATTTAAAAGAGGTAGTGGTGACGTTCATTACCCTAATTCATCAGAGTGAAACTTAGGTATCTGGTCTGACCTAGTCATCCATGCTTCCTCTCTAGGCACCAGAGAGCAAAAGGCAATCTCTCCTTTACTAAAATAGCTGCTTTAGATGAGAACTGCTCCCTGAACACGCCATACTCTCTCTCTGGACTGTAGCAATTGAGAAAATTGTTCTAAATTTTAGGCTTCATTTTTTAGCTGCATCTAGTTAAATTTAGTAAAAGAAATTAATTACAAAGCTTTCAAGAAGGCAGCTGTGATTTTGACAAACCCAACAACTGCTTGATGGAGGTAGAAAAGGAGATATGCCCTTGTTATGAAGGTCTTGAACCAATCACCTGGTGGGATCTACATACAAATACCTTGGAAACCATCAGCAGGTCCTGGGGGTATATTTGAAACTGAAGGCAGGTAGCAGTCTTTCAGGATAACACTCTTTCCTGCTCCCTGTCTCCCTTTCACGTGCCACCATCCATGAAAAGGCCATGTACCACCGCCTTGAAGATCAGACATAGCAACTCAAGTGGTCAGCTGAGCAATCACTGGAGTCATGGCTTTGTGGTAAGGTTATGGAGGTACAGAAGGGCTTGCACACCTTTGGCTTTAGTCAGGATCCCAAAGATTTCAACTATAGGTTGTGTGTCACTTGGGAAGAGGTGGGGAAGAGACTGCCACGCTCTGGCAGGTTTGTTGTCATGCCACTATTTCCAGTGGAAGAATGAGGCCCCATTTCTATGGAACAAAGCTGGAAAAAGCAACTGGTTTGCTCACAGGTGGTGCACAGGACAGACACCACAGGCACCCCTCGTTCAAGGAGAGGTGAGGCTGTTTGCCTCCACAACCTCTTTGGGCAATCTGTTCCAGTGTGCAGTCACTCGCACAGTAAAGTTCTTCCTCATATTCAGCTGGAACTTCTGTGCATCAATTTCTGCCCATTGTTCTGTGTCCTAGTGGTCGGCACCACAGAGAAGAACCTGGCTACATCCTCTGAACAGCCCTCCTTTCGATAGTCATACATGGTGATAAGATTCATAATATACACATAATATATAATATGCTAATATTAGTATTAATGACAAATGTTCTAATATTGACTATTAATGCTATATTTCTACTGCTTTATATGACATTAATGTATTGATTATAATATAGTTGTTATGAATATACAGTGGTAAGATGTGTAATAGACACCTAATATATAATATACCAATGTTAGTATTAATGATAAATGTTCTAATATTACTTATGCTAAATAATCTTATATGACATTCATGTATTGATTATAATATAGGTACTTGTTATGACTGTAATGTAAACATCGATAAGGTGTATAAATATCTCGGGGGTGGTGCCGGCACAGGGACACGAGGCGGGGGGCGGAACCCGATGCGCAGAAGTTCCACCCCCACACGAGGTGCCCTCACACGGTCCCTGGTGGGCCTGCACACCCACCCACGGTGCTGCGCTCCGCGCCTGCCCGCGGGGCCTTGTCTGCCCACCGGCTCGCACCACCGCGCTCACGCAGCGCGCTCCCACTCCGCGGGCGGCGACGGCGACAGCGCCGGGACAGGCTGACACAGCCCCTCGTCCCTCCCGGCGCCTCCCGGGAAGCTCCCACCGCCGCTCCCACCGCCGCTCCCACCGCCGCTCCCGGAGCCGCCCCGCCGCACAGCGCGCATGCGCGGCCCTCCCTCTGGCCCGGGGCGCGCGTCACTTCCGGGCCGTGCGGGCGGAGCGGGAGCGGGAGCGCCCCTGGCCCTGGCCCTTCTCCGCCCGGCATGGAGAAGCTGCGCCGGGTGCTCGCCGGCCAGGACGACGAGGAGCAGGGGCTGACGGCGCAGGTACCGCCCGCGCACGGCCCGCTCTCCCTCCCTCCCTCCCTCCCTCCGGCCCCGCGGTGCGGCGTGCTCCCTGCCCCGGGCCCGCACCGCCTTCCCCGCTCCCCGGCCTGCGTGGGTCTTGGCGAATTCCTGTTGGCGCGAAGCTCTGTGCTGTGCTGGTGGCTTGGGGGACTTTGGTTTTCATTTGTCGCGTCTGGCTTTGGGAGAGCAGGGTGTCCTTGTGTCGTGTGTGCGCTTCCTCCTGCCTGGCCTTGGTGCTCGGTCAGTCAGGCAGTAGGTTTAAGTTCTGAAGAAAGGTTTGCTTGGGCTTCAGGGCGACCCTGCTTAAGCAAAAGGAGTTTGACCAGATCACCCACTGTGGTCCCTTCCAACCTGACCGGTTCTGTGATTCTGTGTAAATTGCTCCGTTTCCTTCGAATTTGCAAAAAGAACGAAAGATTTTCTTTAGACAAAGATTGTATATTGTGCTGAAATTACGTTTTGCCCTATACTGCTCAAGCACAACCTAATTTTTGTATTTCCTTCCCGCTATATGCCTCATCTTTTTGTTTCAGATTTACTGGGTTTGAACACCATACATTCTTGAGAATTAATCTCTAGGTTGAAGCAAAGCCAAGCATAGTTACAAAGAACCATTTATTCCATCAGCTCCCTCTTAACCAGCGTGACTGCAGGTCAAAGTGCCCCACATCAAGGAGTATCTTGATGCTGCTTGCCGCAGGGTACTGGAGTGTGTTGGAGGAAGCTGGAATGTAGTGCAGCTTGTATCTAAGCTGCAGCTAATAAACCTTGGTGAACCAGCACAGCCTGAGCATAACTGGCATAATATTAGTTCTAGCAGTTTGCTGCTCACATGCTTCACTTGGTTTTGCACTGAGTTGCTGCTGGTCTTTGAGGTTTATGAACTTGGCCTCTTTGCCATAGTTAAGCAACTACATTTTATCCACACCTAATTCTGGAAGCAGTGTAGAATCTATGCTTTCAACCAGAACTGGCTGCCAGCATTTGGAAGGGATTCTTCACTTTCTGATCTTGTCTCAAGTTTATCAAAGAAATACTTCAATTTCCTTTAATTTCAGTTCAGTTCCAAGAGAATGAATTAAAATGCCATCACTAGGCACATTCACATGAGGCATATGATAGTGACATAGAATTTTCCTTTACTTGGTGCACTGATGGTTGTTTTAAGGTAGTGGTCAATAGATCAAAAATCTTTAATACTTTTATATTTGAGGTGTATATCCTGAGAAGAGAATTGAGCTGATAATGTGTTATTGGTTAAATGTCAGTAATTGTACTATATATGATTTCACTATTGAATGTATTGATATTGTTACAGACAGAGAAGACTTTAAATAAGAAAAATGTGCCTATATTTAAAGCCTATGCAGTGCATGATAGAAGAAAACATATAAATGTGGCTTTTGTTCAGTGCAAAGGAGCTTCTTGCTGAGATGAACCAGATAGATCTTTAAAGTAAATAAATACCTACTGAAGAAAAAAGAAATCAAGTCTTTAGGTGACGCAATTTCTCAGCCATAGGTTTCTCTCAAAGTAGCACTGTGTAGAACACTGGAAATCAAGCCTCTTTTTAGTGAGGAAATTCATATGTGACATTCACTAAAGTTATAGCTGAATGGTGCTGACTATTTTTAAAGAGTGTGCATTAGAGTAAAAGAGTGTGTGCACCCATGCAGAGAACGCTTTTTAAGAGGTAAGGTTGTGAAAGATGCTAAAACGTTACAGAGTTTGGTGTAAAATCTTCAACTGTTGTAACGATCTTTCTGGAACCGAGTCATGTGTTTGGTTAAAAACAATGGCCCTCTCTTTGGACTAGCTGATAGTTGTGTAATAGCTACTGTAGGGTTCATGTCTCTGTATTCTTCTTGATTTTTGCAGAACCATTACCATGAAGTCAGTAATAATTCCTGCTAAGTAGAAGAAAAGTATATAATAAAACAACTGTGTTACGACTCAGTGAAGTCTTTCTGTACTTTTCTAAACTCTTCAGATGACCAGCTGTTGTTTCTTGCTGCAATTAGATCCATTACTCTAAATATATTATAAAAAAGGAACTAAGGGAATTCATCACTGAAAAGATCAATAATAAATTTTAAGTATGATGTTGTCAGGGCAGCATTATGCTTTGTAGTTTTATCAAGACCAAAACTAAGATAAAATCAGTCCATGTGACACGTTGGCTATAGTTTCTTGTCAGCTGACAATTCACTGCTGCTTAAAGCATTCAAGATTTCAGCAAGGAGGAATAGAACAGATATTTACATTTCTTATATTTTACTCTGTAGTGATGATATAAATACATACTAGAAAGCATGTTAGGGAAAGATGAAAATAACTCTGCAAATATTTTTAAAATATTGCTTAGAAACTCAGTTATGCAAATTTACTCAATATTTGTTTGAATTTTCTCCATTACTTGCATATTCTTAAATTTACCATCAAGAAAAATGTAATCGTTAACTTCTAGAATCTTTCTTAGAACTTGTAAAATAAAGGGTTTCTGTTTTTCTGTTTGCCCACATGGCAAACGATCACTAATATATGGGAGAAGCTTAGGTGGATGTTCAGAACAACAAGAAATATTTTTGATCAAAGGCAGCCTTGCGGATTATCATTCATATTGTTTATTGTGTGCCCTTTGCAAACTGTTCAGCAAAGATGCTGTTACCTGTCACTTGCAACTTGTGTATCTGACTATTGCAAGACTGTTCCTTATGATTCAAGAAGTCTCCCTTACGGATTCCAGTGTCCGCATAGGGTTTCCTCTTGATTTCTGGACGTCTTGATCATTTCTTTGATATAATATTAGCTTGAAATATCCTGTGAGTAAAAATCTTTCCTTCTTGCCCAGGAATGTGGCATTAAAGCTTAGCTACAGAAGACTAAGGATTTACATTTGTTGATTTCAGTTTCATTTTTCTTGTTTAGAAATAAACTGATAAGCAGTACAGCAAGTGTTTTACAGGAACTCCCTTGCCACCACTACTGTGTATTCTCCATATAAATTTTTCCCCAGATGTGATAGTTGTCTGGCCATTTTTTTCAGTCCTTTAAGTAAAAGTTTCTGCTAATGCAAATACCAGAGACTGCAACACTAACTTTTCATCTGAAATCTGGGATTCGGTGTACAGTTTATGTCAGACATGTAAAAAATATCCTAATCACCTTTACATTGTTTCCTGCTTTTGTTACAGGGGCATCTTAGTTATTCCTAAGGTTCTGGTTTACAGTCTCTGAGAAAGTAAGCTGTTACTTCAGGGTGACTCATAGTCCCTCACATAGAAATTACTGCTCCTGCAGCACGTGTGGCAGAATAGACACACGCTATGACAGATCCTCAACTTTCACAGATTGCAGCCTGGCATTTTAGCACAAACTGATGTCTGTGGTTTACGTGTTGAACTGTATACCTGTTACTCACCTTGTGCAACAAGGTGCTTCACTATAGGTGTGAGACAGGTATAGTGGAAAGGTAACGAGTTCCATTGCTTACATGAAACTTAAAAAGTATTAATCCTAGGATATCCTGAGTTGGAAGGGACCCACAAGGATCATTGAATCCAGCTCCTCGTCCTGCATAGGACCATCCTCAGGAGTTACATTGTGTGTTTGAGAGCACCGTCCAAACGCAAACGCATCTTGAATTCTCTCAGGCTTGATGCCATGATCAGCTTCCCTGGGGAGCCTGTTCCAGTGCCCAACAACCCCTTGGGTGAAGAACCTTTTCCTAATACGCAGCCTGAGCCTCCCCAGACACAGCTTTATGCCATTCTCTCAAGTCCTGTCATTGGTCATCACAGAGAAGACACCAGTGCCTGCCCTTCCTCTTCCCCTCATGAGATAGCTGTGGACTGCAGTCAGGTCTCCCCTCAGCCTCTTCTCAAAGAGATACCTTTAGGTATCAGGGACTAAGAAAATGCATTACCAGATCTCCAGTTTCAGGATTTCAAACACTGCATTACCTAGCTTCAGCTTCACAACATAAATGGTGACAGCTTCGAGAATGGTTGGAGGATCAGCCTTCATTTTAATGCCAGTTAATTTGTTATTACAGGGAATGTTTTGCTGTGGTGCACTGGCAACCCTCATGCTGCAGCTTATCTTTCTGTAGTTCATATGCATGTATTGTCAGTCTTAAGCTTTTAGGAATTAAATGTATCAAACTAGTTTCAAAATCATATTTTAAATCTTGTGGTATTTCTTGCTCCAAGCCTTTGTGTGGTTATCTTATTTCTCGTGCTTGTATTTTTTACACCTCAGAACTGTTAGGGATTTAAATGAAGATAAAGTTGTTTTCAAAATAATATGAAGAATGAAATTTCCTGGTAGTCATTTCAGGAGCACCATAGATTTAAGATTAGAATTAGAATAGCAGTAAGTGGCAGGACTGTGCCTGATATACCTGAATAAATGATTTATCTTCATCCTTTCCATGTTTTCTAGGCAATTTGAAATGTGTTGGGTTTATTGATAGTATTGGCCCATCCACACTTCATTTCTGAGCAGGGATGGAAAGCATTTTTACTTTTTGTGTGTGTGTGTCTTGTCATTAGTTGCATGAATAGGTGTAACTAAAAGCATGATTGAAATGGCTATCTCCAGCTATTCCTACCAGCTCTTCCTATACTTTATACATGTTAGGCATTCGGGTCTATGACTATCAAACATGATTTCAATACTAAACTATCTTTCAGTTACTGTTTTTGTCTGTTTCTTTAATGCGTACATAAGGATAAAGTGAGGACCTAACAAGGTAAGTTGTGTCTTCTGACCTTTGGGAAATTTTGTCATAACTGCTGAACACAGAGAAGAGGAAAGAAAACTGGGAATAGTAGGATATCCCAGCTCTGTCTGCTGAGAAAATGAGCCAGTGTAAAAGATTATTTTTAGTACTCTTCTCCCCCTTCTTAAATAAATATTCAAAGTATTTAATTTTATTAAATAAGGTGGCTAATTTGTTTAATAACATTTATAAAGAAAATAGTGTGAGCTATTCCTTGTTAACATACCTTCAGATAATGATTCATCCCAGCACACGTGTGCTTGCATGTGGCACTTTTTTATTAGATATGGATTCTTCATTTGTAGAGATGTGAAAATGTTCTAAGCAGTAACCAGATTTCATTGGTTCATTTACTACTGCCTGAAAGAGAAATTTCTCCAGAGAGTTGGAGAAACATAACACTTGATTGACTGACAATACACTTGATCTGTAGACTAGATAACAAGAGGGCAAGTTTGCTTGTGTCACCTGAAAAAATAGAAAAGTTGGCTTTTTATAATCACCTCATGTAAGCTGAAGCAACACTTCACTTAATAGTTTAAAAGAGAAAGTATATTTAATTGTAGTGACCTAGCGGAAGCTGAAATACATTGTTCTTACATCATGGGTGGAGAAGATGACCTGAGCATATCTAACAAGTCACTTCTGCTGAAAGGGGCTGTTCTACCAGCTATGTGGCCCTGCCTCTTTCCTTTCATCAGCCCCATCGCTCTTCTGACAGCTCACAGAGCTGATTTGGCTCATTAGTTTAGGACAGACTAAGTCATCAGAATAGAAGAAACACTAGTCCTCTTCCCACGTTGTGAGTTGTGTCAGCTAACTCAACTCATTAGGGGAACTTACAGTTTCTAGGGTCCCTCTGGAGAAGCAGGAAGTAAAATAATCCCTTTCAGCAAGTTAGCTGTCTGATGAGACAAGCTGTGCTACCCCTTCACCCTGTAAGGAATGATAATTGAAGTTGAGTCCTAATGCTTGCAGTGGATACTGATAATAGTATATACAAGGGATCCTCTCTAGTAATAGAAAAAGGTACTAATGTTTATAGGAACCTACAATGCTGCACAAGCAGATAAATTCCTCTGCAAATTGCTAGAAGGTTTATCCATTCTTTTGCTTTGGTACAATTGTGATAATTTGCACTTTTGTGGTAAAAAGAAAGTCTGTTTGAAAGTGGAGTAGTAATGCTTGGATGTGAGGATATACCTTCACGAGTTTTGTCTGTTTTGTTTGTTTGTTTTGGAAATGCGTTTCCAGATTGCTCATAAAATTTTGTATTATGAAAGAATCAATATGCATGTGACTGTTAAGCAAGGTAAAAATTATTGTTTCTGGATAAAAAAATTATTTTGCTTGAAATTAAGGACTTCAGTGATAAAGAAAAAAAGTCCGTTAGATTGTTCAAAACTGGGTTTGTAATATCCTTTTTTTTCCCCTCTCTTCCTATTAAGGTCCTTGATGCCTCAACACTCAGCTTTGGTACTCGAGTCAGATGGTTTGCCATATGCTTTGTTGCTGGCATTGTGTGCTCTTTTCTTGTAAGTAAAACGTGTTTTTTTTCCCTGTGCTTTATTACTGTTCTACAGTGGAACTTCATTCATATATTCCCCCCCAACCCCACCTATTGAACCAGTATAATCACAAATTTTAGTTCACACTACATTTGTGCTTTAACATCTATTTCTGGGCAGGTTAGCATCACTGGTTTTGCTGCTTTTTTTTAGTATTTAATCTTTGTGTCAATTCTGTATCACATGGTGTAAATCTATGAAACAGTGGATAAAAGATTTTAGGATCTTGGTTTCTTAAAGTTTCCTTGAGTTATCTTGAGCTTAATAAGAGTCAAAACTCTGAGTAGCGTGTTTATGGACCTCACATCTTGTGGAATTTAGCTTCCTAGCTGGCACCTCCACCTTCTTCTCATTCAAGTTATGGACCTTTTAGTTTATTTATTATGTTCTTGGCTGATGAAAATTGCAGGTGGTGTTTAATGAAGTCTTTGCAAAGTGTCTGTGGGCTTTCATTGTAGAATACAGTCACACTCTTTTCTTGCAGCTTTCCATGGCTGCTTGTACTGTGCAAACTGACCACAGATTTGCACTGGAACTGCAATTGGGTAGAATATAGTTGCCTCTTTTTTTTTTCTTTTTTTCAGGACACTGTCCACATCACAGCTTGTTTTGCTTCTAATTTAGGCTCTGACAGGCTGTCAAAGTTAGGGCTGTTCAGCCTGGAGAAGAGAAGGTTGCATGAAGACCTCATAGCGGCCTTCCAGTATCTGAAAGGGCCTATAAGGAAGCCAGGGAGGAACTCTTATCAGGCACCGTAGTGACACAAGGAGTGATGGATGGTACAAATTGAAAGTGGGGATATTTAGGTTAGATATAGGGAAGAAATTCTTTACTTTGAGGAACTGGAACAGGTGACCCAGAGAAGTGGTGAATGCTGCATCCCTGGTAGTGTTCAGGGCCAGCTTTGTTGGGCTATTGAGCAGCTTGGTTTAGTGGAAGGTGTCCCTGCCTATATGGTAGGGGGGTTGGAACTAGATAATCTTTAAGGTCCCTTCTAGCCCAAACCATTCTGTGATCCCATTTCTCTCTCATAATCATAAGTAACTGATCAGCAGAAGAGTTTGGATTTTTTTGTGTTTAGTGGAAATAAGAGATGTCTGGAAGTAAAAGTTCTAAAAATATTTCTATTCAGCCTCTGTGTATTAGACTGCAAGTCCAGGTGGTTGATTGGAGGAGAAAGGACATGGTGAATATTGGTGTGGTTTTATGGCATTTTATCCTTCGTGTGCAGAGGTGTGGAAAGTACAGTGGGGCACTTTTAACAAAACTGAAAGTGTTGCAAATAGAATATAAACAGTACAAATAAATGTGTTAAACCTTATAAACAAACGTTGCCTAGTTGTAGAGAGATTGTGAAATACAGTAAACCACTTTTGCCAGGAGGTGGCAATAGAAGTATGCTGAGCAGTGACTCCTGCAACTGAGAGAGGTGTACTCTGCTAGTGTATGTCAGAATGATGCTCTTCATAGTCTGAAAATATATTGATAGGTGATTAAATAGATTGAACAATTAATTGCAAATGTACAAAAACCTATCTTTTATAGGGAACAGCATTGCTATGGCTCCCAAAGGGAATCAAACTTTTTGCAGTGTTCTACACCCTGGGAAATATTGCTGCATTAGCCAGGTATGATTTCTTAGTTATTGATATTAGAAGAGTACCCTTGTTTATATCTACATTTCCATTTGCTTTCACTTTAAAATGATGTCTGTTTTTGTTGTGTATAAACAACATTGTTTTCATATTGAAATGATAATAACATAAAAACTTGTTTTACAGTTTTAACACTGTCAGAATTATTATCAGTTATCTTAAATGCATGTTTTGTGGACACATCACAACTGTTTTCTGAAGTATGAGTAAGAAATTGCTTGCTGAATGTTCTGTACTTTTCACAGCTAAGTCCTTCTGACAGGTACAGAAGTACCTCAGTTTCAGGGACAATCTGGTAGTCTGCCCACTGTATGGGTGCTTTGTTACTGGAAGGAGCTTCTTGCTCCGAACAGAGAGACCATCCTCTTTCTCTCTCAAGAGAAACCTCTTTGAAAAAGGGTTCAGGAAATCCTTGTTTTGACTGTAAGGCCAAAGACAGAACCTAAAAATTGTTCAGTGTGTTTTTAAACTCTATATTTGATTCTTTTAAGTATTCCACATAACAGTCTTAAAAGTTTTGCTGAAGGGACCTGTTAGGATGGAGAACTTTTCTTTCACAGTGTGAAAGACATATAAGAAACAACTTAATGTCCATAAAGTATTTCCAGTTTCTGTTTGTCCTTCTTCTCATATTATCTTAGTGTAGTTGAAGCATGGTCATAGGACTCAAACTCCATAGAGTCTAGTCTTGATTTTCATGGACTCTGTTACTTTAGTCAAGTTGACTTAACTCTTGAATCAAAGCATTATTAATCTATTAAAACTCAGGAAGTATGACACATTTGAAAAATGTGAAGGTGTACTGGTTTTCCTCAACAAATTTCTTAGGAGACAAAAATTTCCATACTGAAATTGAGTGTCATTTATAGAACAATTCAATCTCAGACTAAAACAAGACAAAAATCAAATTTCATTAAGAGCAAAGTTTATGCAGACTGGTATTTCTTTTAGGAGAATGCTGAAAAACCATAATCTGGACTCCAGCTAAAATTAGAAGAAAAAAGAGGCCCCCTTTTCCTTCAGTAGTCTTTTTAGATATAAACGACATGCAACTGTGTTCTAAGAACAGTAGGAAATGACAATAAAGTCTCAAATTGACAAGCAAATTTAAACCTTTTCAGGCTTCTTTGCAAGTCTGTATTCAAAACAAAATGCATTTGCCACTCCTACTAACCTGTTTAGTCCTTTCTAGCCAGTTTTTACTCTTAATTTTCTAGCCACAAACATGAAAACAATACTTACTTGATTATTCTCAGGGATGAGAGTTTATCTCCTACAGAATGTGTTGTAGCTAAGAAAAATATCCTGTGTAAGTGGAGGACCGCTAAAATTGTTTTCTAGTCTTTATGCTCCCTATGAAATCTCTCATCTCTGGAGCAGGTTTTGTGATGTCTGTCTTTCAATGCTCATCAGATTACAAACAATGCATTTTGCTTTCTCTATTTTATTCTGCCTACTTTTTATGGCCTAAACCACCTTCCTTTTTACCACCATATTTTCATCATCTGTATCCTTCCACTAGATAATTAATTTTTCTTCTAGTTCTTCAGATTCCCCTTTTCTTTGCCTTAATTGAATTCTATGGCTCAGCAGATAAGATGAAAAAATACTGAGAAAATGTTAGTTTGAAGTTAATTTAAAACATTTTTTCCTAACGTGAAAACCTTTTTTTCCATTTAATACGGGCTTTTGAGGTCTGTCTACGCAACATAAGATCAAAAATAGTAAAGAGAAGGGGTTATATGCAGGAAGTTGCTGTTAGGGAAACATCTGGATGTGAAAGATTGAGCTCTGTTTACTGCTTGAAAAGTGAATTCTCGTATTTCCTCTATCTCAGAAGGCTTATAACTGGTCTCAGGAGGGAGCTTTATCAAATTCTTTCCTGCTACTAATTGTTTAATTTCATATAAATAACTATTAACTAGAAAAGGTGTTAAAACTAGGCTTTCTGCTCTGTAGTAAAACATTCAGACCACCACAAGATTACAGGCATTCTAACTCTCTCAGTAAATTGTGTTTTCTACAAAGCAGAATTACTTCAATGACAGGGAAGAAAGAAACTCAGAATATTTGAAGACAGAGAATTACTCCAGTGGTTGTGAATTCTTAGTTAAGATGGCATTTCTTTGCATGAAAATGTACAGCATAGTGTTGCTGAAGGGTTTTGTTCAAGTTAACTACAGAGTAGAAAAAAGCAAGAGAACTAGTACAAACTACTGAACTTTTTCCTTCCTTTTTGCTTGCTGAGTTTGACCAAAAAATTATAGCAACCCTGTAATCTTGATTGTAGCTACTTGCATGCTGCCTGTGTAAAAAATTTTATTGTTACACAGAAATTTTCTGCAGAAGTTTGGTCTTTGTAAGCTTTACATTATTTTGGCAAGTCAGTTCTTAAAACAATTTCAACATAAAATTCACTAGACTTCAACTTGATAACCCTCTGCTTATGCTTAGAGCATAATGTTTTTGTTTTGTAAAAAAGCCTTTAGTTGTTCCTCTAACAACTATATTTGTTCCCATTATCTTTCCTCATATGTTGGATATGATCTTCATTTTCTTCTGTTGAGTTTTCTCATCTTATTTTTTTCCTATATATTATGGTGGTTGCCATCTTAAAATAACAGTCAAAACATCTTTGACTACCCACACATCTCTAAATTAATGTAGGGCTACTTATAGTCATTGCCTGATCTCCTCATATTTTGTGTCTCTATCATGATTTAAATTTAACTGCAATTGCACTGCTTTCTTAAATATCTGTATTTATAAATGGCATTCAATACCATCAAACAGATTATTATTAGAAATGTGTTTTTTCTTAAATGATGAAAGAGTTCATAAAAACTGATTTGCGTCCACTCTCTTCTGTTATTCTTTAAGTATATCTTTCTCACACCTTCTGTCCTTTCTGACCTCAGCCAATATCATAGTGTTCTTGAATTTGCTTATTACTTTTTTAACTTTATTAGTGTTTTGGAAAGAATTTTGTGACCAGGGATGAGTCAAACTGTTTCCAAGGCTAAATTCATGGAACATTTCATCTTCTGTTCTAGTGAGTCTCTGTTGCTAAACACTGAAATATCTTTTTTTAAAAGCCTTTGTAGTCATCTAACTGTTAATTAACTACTGCCTTTTACAAAGAGTTATTTAAAAGTGATTTACCGTTTGTTTTGTTTTTTTCTTCCATTAGTACATGTTTCCTGATGGGGCCGCTGAAGCAACTGAAAGCAATGTTTGATCCAAAACGATTAATAGCTACAATTGTGATGTTGGTAAATATGCTATCTTTGCTTCCTTTTACTAAACAGTTTTCCTTTAGCCCCAAAGCTAAATTTGAGGCTTTTCTAAAGGGAGGTTATTTCTCAGTCCGCCTCTTCCTTGTACTGAGAAATAAGAGTCACGTTGTTTAGCTCTGTATGTCTCAAAGATCATATAGCTCCTTTTCATGAGCTATATGTTTTGTTGCTTATGATTTTTTGTAATTATTTGGAGTAAAATATTTTATTTACTGAATATTTCTTACTAAGTGCTAATAGTAGGTTGATTATTTTTGATTTCTTTTCTAAAATAATTTCTTCAAGAACAAGGTGAGAGACTTTTTAGCTACTATGAAAAGTCAGGAGTCATGAAGCATAGTTCACAGCTGTTTGATGGCTGCAGCTCTATCTGTAAAGGTTAGTGATTCAGCACTTTCAAAGCAATGGAGAAAATTAACTTATTTCCCCCAAAGTGTGAGAAGTCACATGTTCAGCGTTGTAATTCTCCATTGTAATGTCCCTGGCACCTTTACTTCCATGACCATCATTTCTCTTTCCAGGAGGATGGAAAAAAATCCCATCCCCAATATCAGAATTCCTATCCCAAAGCTCTACATTAGGTACTCAAAAACCAGCTTTATGCCCTTGCTGCTTTTCTGTTTTGTACTTAACTTCTCTCTTGTTCCTCCTGGTTTGTTTCAACTTTTATTTTTTAAATGTAGTTGGCTGTCCTATTCTGCCTATCATGTAAGGCTTTTTCTAGTTGATTAAAGCTGATGTGGGTGCAAAATTCATTCTGGATGGCTGTCATGTGGGTTGTATGTTTTTGCTCTCATACATCCACATAAAAAAACCCCAAAACGTTTCAGTCTTATTTAGGAAGCTCATGTTTGTCCCTATCTTTTGGGAAAGTCACTTGATGCTTAGCTTGGACTTCGAGCTTTGTTCAAGAGGTTGGTTTGGTTTGTTTTGTTTTGCCATCTTTTGCAACCAAGTTACAAGTCTTGGGGAAGTTACGTTTCATAGGTCTGCAATAGAAATGTCCAAGAATATCTCCAGGTCTCTAGAGTCTGTGTTTGCTGAGTGTGAATTCTCCAGCACTTTACAACTGTGGGCTTTTTCTAGTGAACCTGAGACCCTAAGCCAGACCCTTAAAACAGCAGGCACAAAATTAATTTTGCTTTGAAGGCTGTAGAAACAATACACATCAGGGAAATGGAAAGAGAGCAAAGAGCGGAGAAAACATCACAGACCTACCTACCTGTGCAGAGGAGCTAACAACAAGGTTGGGGAAAGAGTGAAAGGTTTCATGTCATAGTGAATATGAGCACTGGGTAAGAGCTTAAGACCGTTAGGATGAAAATTTCAGTAAAACAGAGAACTGGGAAATTTACAAACTTTTGAAAACTTTGCATGTATTTGAGTGTTTTAATCTCCATCCTAACACAAAGCTAGAATTGTAGGCTGTTCAGGATTCACAAATGTGTTTGGAAAATTTCAACAGAGTCTGTTATTTTTCTTTCTTTCTTTCCTTCAATAAAACACCAGGGGTTTTTTCAATTTTTATCTGGGTTTTTTTTTCCTGTTTTTTTGTTTTGTTTTGTTTTCTGCTGTGTGTAATGACAAATGGAGGAAGCTAGATGAGATTTAGTCGAAAAGTTCAAGGTGATGGTTAAGTTTGCACAAATGGTGTGATTATTTGGCACAGTAAACCAAATACATCACTGTAATGTTCCATCAAAAGTGTGTAAGTACCTTCAACAAAGCTTCATGTGAGCGTTTTCACTGTGTCTGAGGCAGCTGCTCCCTAGTGGGCTCTTCATTACTGTCAGAAGATAGAAGCTCTGGCAGATGAAGCATAGCCTGTGTTTGCCAGATACCATAATTGTGAATGGATGTTTTTACTAATGGGCTGTTCATAATGATGCACATACCTTTCTTGTCAGAGATGGTTGTTACGATGGAGTACTAGATTCAAAATGATAGTATGTACTGAAATAATAGAGTAGCAGTTCCCAGACTATTTGGTGGCTTTCAATCAAGCTTTATCATCTAAGCCCACCTCTTAACAGACCTACATGTAAGGCTACACACACCTGGTTATACTCCTCTTGGCTGCTGAAGTCAGCTCCTGCCTCCTCTTTCTTCCAAGTCTCATCCCATCCCTTCTGGCCGTGAATAGCTCATACTGTGCTTTGGAAAACACCACTTTCCATGGAGTTCAGCATATAGTCACTGTATGACATGTTTTGACTTTGTTTCACAAGTCAATTCTAAAAATGCTAGTTGCCCATTGAAAACATGAAAACAGTGTATTTGCATTTGAGTATTCATTCTGGTTTTTTATGTCTCTCACTCCAGCTTTGCCTAGTATTGACTCTTTGTGCAGTATTCTGGGTAAGTGAGAATTCTTTGTTCCTCTAAAAAGCAATCTAGCTTTGTTTATTAATTGTATGATGGCTTTAAGATACAGTTCAGTTGTGGAGGAAAGGTGAATTTGTGTGTGTGTGTGTTGCTTCTGTTGTCAGGTGCAGTTGAGCTTAGGTGGAGTGATGAGCCTGCTGGCTGTAAAGCAAACACACCCTTGCACCTGCTTGTGATGTAGATGAGAATACCAAATCTAGAGCATCGGGTTCAGTCTGCAGACCTCTGGAATAAAAACTAAGAAAAGCAAGTTAAAATAACGTTTTATTTTAGTGATGTATACTTATGTAAGAAAACATCAGAGAATATGTAGTGGTCTTTAGAAGCCATGTATACAGAATATTAAGCTGATTAAGACAACAGAAAAGAAACAGAACGTTCGAGCATCGTGATTGAAATTTAGCTGTAGTTACATTCCATAGAAGTAAATATGTCACTGGAGTGAACTTCTATATCTGCAGAAGTACAGTCTCATGAGTGAGTGTTAGCACTGATGCTGTTAAGTATTTTCAAAGCTAGAAAAGGTCTTCATAGCATGATGCTATTGAAGTGATAGATAAAATGAATGAAGAGTTGTTAGGAAAGAAGTAGCACATTAAGTCAAGGAGATTTAGGCATTATCATTTAGCTCAATTTTTGATTGAACAGACTGTTCCAGTTGTTTACAGTATGGAATGGTGCAAAATTATCTAACAGTACTTGCTTTATTTTTACTTAGTGGAACAAAAAAGGTTTGGCGATGTTATTCTGCATATTGCAGTTCTTGGCAATGACCTGGTAAGATTCTTAAAATTCCTTTTAATGTCTTCTCCCTGCACTTAGATATGCATGATTATAAACCTATATATATATATATATATATGCTTCGCATGCAAGTGTGCCCAAATGCCAGCCTCAATCTGTTCTTTTAAGATAGGTTGTGTAACTCCAGCAAAATCTATATTCAATCATCTTGCAAAAATGATAATTTTAAGTATATTCTGCAATGTGTGAACTTATCTGAAGCCTTATGAAAGGAATATATATGCAAAAAAATTCTCATGCCTTTTCTGTATTGTGAAACTAACAGAATAATCATATGTTCTGCTCATCTCCCTCTTTTTTTGAGTTCTATTTTTTCATTTTTGAAGTAAAACTAAATATTTTCATAGGGTATGTCCTGCCCAAAGGATACACAGCGGCGGTGGGTAAAGAGTGGGTGGATGTGAGAGGATAAATTTAGTGCAGCAGGTACTATGATGACCATCCAAATGCACTGAGGGGCTGGGCTTGGCAATGTGTGAGTGCAGTTAGATGAATGCTTGAAAGCCTGGCAGAAGTTTTGGAAGTTACTGCTTTCTCCATAGAGATACATACTTCATCTCCTTGTCCCAGATGAATTACTTGGTGCTAATTCTCAGGCAACCCAAGGTGACCACAGTTCTTGTTTGAACTTGCCCTGAATACGCAGAGTCTATACTGAACTTGAATCTGAGGACAAGTAACTGTTTGCTCAGGATAGGCACTGTTGGGTGTTGTGCTGTGCCCAAGCAAATGCTTGGTATTAGAGGAAAGACTGCTAACTCAGATTGGGCCCTGTGTGTTTTCAGCAGGCAGTTCACATTGGTTAAGTGTCCTAGAGTCCGATCAGGCTGGGCATGAGAACAAAACACCACCTCAAGACTTGTGAGAAGCAAGTTTCAGAGGGCAATAGAATTATCAACTGTTTGAGTGTCACAATTTGTGGCATACTATTCATACTACAACATGTATCTCTATTTAGAGATACATAAATATTAGATATATATTTGCGTAGTAATTTAGATTCTCTTTTAAACTGGAAAAAGTGGTCTCTGTCATCTTGAATACAGTTTTCCCAGAAATGTCCATTCCTTTTGAATCTGCTGACAGTAAATCTGGGGTTTTTTTTAAGTTCATATGCATTAGAAGCTATGAACTATGTTTAAAAAAAGGCCAATGAAAAAGTAAACCACCAAATCCTTGTCAGTGTGCTTAGTTCCTAGCCAAACATGCAATCTTTTCCCAGGTAAGCATTAAATTGAATAAGTAATCTTGTTTCGAGTTTTGTTAAATCAGATTCCTTTTATTAATGCTGGACTATAGTGAAATAATTTAAAGTTAACACATGAACACTCTGTAAATATACTGTTTTCCTCTTTTTTCAGGTATAGTCTGTCTTATATTCCTTTTGCAAGGTGAGTCTGCATAATAATTTTCATCTTAACAAAAGTCAGTTACATTTATGCAGGGGAGTGAGTATGTGAGAAAAACATAACATCCTTTCCTTTTAACTTTTAGAAAATTACATTGCTGAACGCAAAAGTAATGCTTAATACAAGCTTTAAATACAAGTAAAGTGCATAGTAATTCTCTTTGATAAATTTCTCTCTAGTTTTCATCACTCAAAATAAATCAAGGTTCTGTTTAAATTCTCCAGTGATTCAAAAATACAGTTGTACAAAGTGACTGTTATGGTATCAAAATTAAAGGTAACTTACAGATCTGAGGTCTTAGTTAAAAGCAAATGAACAGTATAGTTTCAGCTGCTAAGTCTGTTTCTGAATTCCTCCATCATTTTTGGGAGAGGCAAAGGCAACGCTTTATGTTAATTTTCATTTTGGCAAGCATCTCTTTGTTTTCGCTCTTGTGTACAAAAAGGGAATGAAAGCTAGCCAAACACTGAGTGAAAACACATGCAAGTAATCAAATATAAGAACCTTATTTTTTCTATAATGATTCATGCAAAATGCAGTTTGGTCTTTCAACACTGGGGTTTTGGGGGAAAAAAAAGGCTTTTTTAAAGGTTCGGATTTCATCTACAAAGGATTTTTATAAGGTTCTTACAAATTTATAACACTAATTGATTATTATAGCTAATGGATACATCCAACCTGAGAATCGTCTGCCCCCAGAACCTCCCTGGGTCTGCCCTTTGGAGCTTTTCCAAGGTTTTGGGCCTCCTATCTTGTTTTTACTACAGTGTATCTTCTAGGTGCTTGTGTTGCAAACAGGATGTCCTTGCTAAAATCTTTTTCCTTGAAAAGAACATTAGACAGAATTTCCAGAATGTGGCAAAAACTGAGAGAAAGAGGTTTAAAAATTGTCAACTGCTACCTTAAGTGCAAGGAACTATACAGCTATATTAAAATCTACAGATATATAAAAATCTTAAAGCATCAGCTTCTTCCTTTTTTTTCCTTTTTTTTTTTGTTTATGTTCTGCTCTGTACGGAGAGCAAGTTGAGCTTCTAGTCACTGTTTGGTGTTTTTTTCCCTACTGAGAGTTCTGGGCAGAAAAAGATTTGGTTATATGCATCAGTTCATTTTTTTGGGTTTATTTATGTGTTAGATTTTATGAGCCAAAGAATTGAATTCTCTACAGACTGCTTTTAATAATACAATGAATTCTTTAAGGATTATTGAGTTACTTGCTATCATAATTTTTTTGTATAGGCTGCCTTTCTTATATAAACAGTGATCTAAACCATGTTAAGTGCCAGAGAACAGTATTATGTCATTTGTTTAAAGGATGTGTTTCTCTTGATTTCAACAAAATTATCATTGCTTTGTTTAATTATATTAATGATTTGCTCTTAATTTACTTGTTCATGGGTTTGTTGGGGCGTTTTGTTGGTTTGTGTTTGGTTTTTTTGGTTAATTGTGGCTCTGGCAGAAAAAAAGCCCCCCTAAGCCAAACCCAGATGAAAACAACAGAAAATGCAAAAAACCAAAACCCATACCTACCGTGACTTTAAAGAGTCATGATGCTAATTTTCTTCATTTTTTCAAACTAACACCAGAATACAAATTCTACTCCTCAGTAAGTTGTTACTTTTCTGAGAAAACGAAATATAAAGGAGACTAACATGAATGATCTAACAGTCAGAAAACAGCTTATTGTCAGTTAAAAAAATATAGCTCTTCAGATCTTTCAAAACTTAAGGCTGACCCAGCTCTCCATCCTGCACTGTCAGTACGTGCACTGTAAACCCTTCAGCCTGTGCTTTATGTCCTGCACTGTGACGGTCTGACTCCAGTGTGGCTTGGGCTCAGGCACCTGTGCCTTGCTGACTGTCTGGATTTGGTGCATTCCTTCCTCAGCCATGCCCTTGCTGGCCAGCATTTGCAAAATAAGGCTCTGACCTTTGCTGAGCCTCCAAGTGTGCTGCAGAGCGGTTCTTAACCCTGCATTTTAAGCATGTGCTGGAATGTAAACGGTGTGGGAGATGTGTTTCAGATTAGGCTTGAGCCTTCGCTCTAGTTGGTTCAGCAGAGATACTCACACACAGGTCCTGCATTTAATAAACTATTGGTATTTGCCTTTAGTTTCTGTCACATTTTTAATTATAAGTATGTGATGATTGAGATGTCTATAAAGAAAATAACAAATAACTGACTTTTTTTTTCTTTTTAAAGGGATGCTGTGATTAAGTGCTTCTCATCCTGTCTAGGATAAATTAAAAACAGGAACCACTGTCCACTTTAAAGCCAGCTTTCCTCCTCTGTAAATTTTGCTCAGAAAACTATATTTTTCCACTCCCAAAGTAACCAATAACAATCTAGTATTTTCATTGCCTTTTGCATTTGGGAGATTAAATAATTTTTACTAAAGTTTTAAAAATACATTTGGTGATTTTTTTGTGTTTACCCTGGAACTTCCAGGCTTTTTTTTTAATAAAAAAGTACATTTAAATACTTCATGCAGAGTAATCTTAAAACTACTTTGCATCCAGTAACAGTTTATTCCCCAATGGAGGCAAGTCACTAAGACCTGGATGGTATGCATAAAGATTTCATTTACGGTTCTGTCTAAAATTTGCAATGTGCCATTCATGTTTTTACATTATGCATTGTATGCTTTTCCAAAGACAGAGTTCTATAAACGTTGTAAAAATTTGGTAAGTTGTAATTAACTTCTCCTTTGAAATGTCTATACATGTGCCTTATGGAAAAAGCTTAATGAGAATATGTGAAAGGTCTGTTTAATGCTTGTTGGATTTTATTAAAAAACTGTATTTTAAACAATTTTTTAAAATTTTCATACTTAAATACTTTTTACTAAAAGAACTTATGGCAAATGTATAAATGAAACTTGTGAAATAAATTCATTTTAAAGGTGACTAAATTTTTTTTATTTAGGAATCGGTTGTAGAGGGCTGAAAATTTCAGCATTACACTTGAATAAATAGGAAAGTAGAAAAAGTGGGATATGTATAACTATATCCAAAACTGGTTATTAGATTTGCAGAAGTGATTTTAAAGCTTCTTTATTTTTCGTATTTAGACAAAGTGTTCATCCTGATTTAAACTGGTAACAGATTGAAGTGTAATACTTTAATACTTTGCCTGGCTTCAGTAAGAGGTTCTCATTCCTAATTTTTTTCAACTAAGAACTATTCAGTTACTCTGGAGCAAAGTTAAATCTGTAATGTTTGATGGTTGATATTATATTGCAGAGGTTCTTTCGCACAGGACAGATGTGCTTGATTCATGTGTCCAAACCCCATTGCTTTGGATATTTTTTTCCCTGTTAATCCACAAATACAGAAGAAAGAATGGCTTTTAAAGACATGAGCTGCAGTGTCAGGAAGGAGAAAACCCCAGCCTTATTGATATTCAGGGTTCAGGCTAAAGAGATGAATTGCAGTACAGCACCTTCCTGTAAATGTCAGTGTATGTTGCACACCATAGCAGCATCTTTTGGGGAAACCATGTATACAGGGTGATTACATGATTTTGCATCTAAACTGCCAACCGAGGCACACCTTTTAACTGATTAGTAACAATAAATTGCCAGCAAAGCATCCTTCCTGCTGGTGATGGGACCAGGTAGTCCTGGCCCCGCAGCAGGCTCTTGGTCTTGCTAGTCATTGTGTGGTGACGCTAGTGACAGCTGCTCCAGCTCTGCCCACCACAGCCTTTGGGTGCTGGGGGACCCTTGAGTGAAGTTTTGAGTGAGTTCCTTTTAGTTTTCAGTTTGCATTTGAGGATGAAGTAGGTGGTGATGGATGTCATCCAGGAAATGGCCACCACCGCCCCTTCCCGTTGCTGCTGTTGATCACAGCTGACTCTGGGGGGATCCCTTCCCACTAGTGAGTGCTTCAGGGCTGGCCCTTCAGTTGCTCCAGAGCTGGTTTTGCCCGTCATCTATCAGTTCTGGTGGTGTACAATTCAGCACTGTAATTTTTAATTAAAATAGTATTGGTTATTCAGATTTTTTTAAACATTTATTTATGCTCTATGGTAAATAATGTTAACACTCATCAGTTAACACTTAGATCCCCAGGACAGAATGGGTGCAAGAACCGAGGTCTAAAAGATTGGTGTACTGGTATACCTTTATATGCACTTAGGTCTGTTATGTCACATGATTTATTCGTCTCCTGAACCTTTAAGGATTTACTTCCTCCATCTGCACAGAGAGCACACACACTGTTGTTTTTGTCTCTATCTTTTGCTCCTTCACATCCCGTCTTTGTTTACTGAGTATTCCAAAAGCTGACAGTTGATGAATCCTCATAGTATAATATCCTTTATGATAGTGTGGAACCATAGGTGTGAAGGTCTCTATTCCTGTGGATTGCATACATGCTACCCATCTTTTGATAAAAGTTTGGTACACTAGTTAAAATAGTATTTTGAAGTAAATGCTGTAGAAATCCATGACTTCTTAGACTAAATTTTGGAGTGGTAGCAATCTTGGATTCATGGAAAATATGTTTACTTTTACCCCATGAAACCTCATCAAACCTCAGATGTTGTGTAGGGTACTTGAAAAGGTAGGAAATTACTGCTGCCATGACAAAACCAAAACAAAACAAATTCTACAACACAACGAAACCCAAAACCCACAACAAAAGAAATGTTGAACGATGCACTTTGCCTCTATCACAGATGACATTGAAACTAAGGAAGAAGGATGTCTGACCTGTGCTCTTCAGGACTAAGCGAGGCAGCCCTTGACCTCAGAGTGGCTTGTGCATTTTGGAATTCTGTGTAGATGCAAGTTTGCCCTAGGTCTGAGTGTGGCTGACAGCACTCTTATCCTTATTCACGGTAACTCAAGTAATCAAGGAGCTTACAATATCATTTAATGTTTTGAAGATTGCAAGAGGGTGCTACTTTAATGTGACACTAAAATACTGCCCTTTCGCGCTTTGACATTTGAGGACTTTGGGAGGAATTCGGAGCCTGTTTGCCCTCGGGGCGTGCGTGAGCCTCGCCATACCCCTCCTTCCCTGGGGCTGTGCTGCGGGCCGGGCGGCAGAGATGAGGATGGGCATGGGGTGCCAGGGGGCGGGAGGGGTCCCTTTTGGGTGCTGGGGGTAAGGGTGTCTCTCTCGGCCGCAGTGTACGTGGGCCTGGCCACGGTGGGTGCGGCAACCTGGTGGTTCCTGTATGACGCCGAGGGACCACAGGTCTCCTTCCATCAGCTGGTGAGTCGGGAGGGGAACAGGCTGATGTGTTGAGCAGATGGGCGAGCACGTGGATTCAGGTGTTGGGGTCTTTCCTCTACCTTTCCTTTGTGGTGGTTGTAGTGCTCCCAGATTGCTGGTGGAGAAGACAATAATTTAAAACAGAAGCAAATTCTCTCCCTCAGGCTCATGTTTCCAGCCTTGCTTCTGCCAGTCACCAGCATGGTGAGGAAAACTTGATCCAAAGAAGCTGAAAGCATCTCCTGTGTCTGGTCCCACATTAAAAGGGATCTGTTTTCACATTACTGTAGGTCTGAGCAGGGTGGTGGGAAGGTGGGTGCCATCACATCCTAATGGCCTGTGCGATGGAAGGTGTATTTTCAGTGGAGACGTGTGTGCTCTTGAAAGTCTCCAAGCCACTCTCCTGCCATAACCCTAAAGCCCAGCCATGGCAGAAGTTGGATCCCTTTAGACATCAGTTGCTCTGAACTGTGGGATATTTAACAGCAGCCGAGTTCATCATGTGCCCCCCAACCAGTCGACTCTTCCTCCTCTCTCCTGCCTTTCCTGCTGCTCTGCCATGTATTTACCAGCAGTTTCCTGTGCTGACAGAGGAACTTCATGAGGTGCACTGAGGACAACCCCATCTTCAAAGGAATTGACTGTGAGATCTTTGAGTCGCGATACCCAACCACGATGGCTCTGTCCGTGCTGGTGACAATCGAAATGTGCAACGCTCTGAACAGGTGAGGTGGCTGCAGGATTGCTCTGTGTGTGACTGATTCTGTGCAGGGTCTCTCTGGGTGTCTGTGGGTGGGCTGTGAGCTTTGCTTTGGCTCAACACACCCATTTAGAGCATCCTCACAGGGGTCCACTCGGTTTTCCATAAGCAAATTCCCCCAAGTCCATGTGTTGCTGCTGATAGCTGTGGGGGAAGGACTGGATCCACGTCCATTAGTGGTTTGGTCACTAGAGATCCATGAAGGCTGGTTGTTTTGAGGGCCCAGATCGAGTTTGCAGCAAAGCCTGAAGCTGAACAATCTGGAAGAGATGGGGTGCAGCATATGGCCCTGCACCTTGGAGGGGACTGGAACTCCCAGCAGGGAGCAGGAGGTTACTGGGGCTAACACTGTCCCTTTGCTTTCCAGTGTCTCTGAGAACCAGTCGCTGCTGCGGATGCCACCCTGGCTCAACATCTGGCTGCTGGGGGCCATCATCATGTCCATGGCCCTGCACTTCCTCATCCTCTACGTCAAGCCCATGCCTGTGAGTGCTCTCTGCCACCTCTGCACACAGCCCAGGGGGCTCCTGTGGGCAAGGACATCCCTGGGGCAATCTTTGGGTCTGGAAGCTTTTGGGATGGTTATGCCCAGAAGGTGCCCTCAGGTCCAGGTCCTGTGATTCAACCCACCCGAGGAACCAGGAGTCCCCCTGCCCTTTACCTAAGTCCAAATCTCTCCTTATGGGCAATGCAGAGGAGGATAGGTGACTCCAGAAGGTGGTTCAGCCCCCTGTGGTGTCATCTCTTCCCTTTGCAGTCCAAGGCTGTTGATGCCTCAGTTAATGCTCAAGGTGAAGTGCTAAAGATGAAGTGTGTCTCCGTGCCCAGGACATTACATTGTCCCTTGTCCCCTGCCTGTGAGCACACAAACACAGTCCTAGCCTGTGTCTCACCTTCCCCATCTGCAGGAGAGGAGGACATAATCTTTGACTCATCTTGGCCAAGGGCCACCCTGGGATCATGACAGACCTTCAAGAAACCCTGTTCTTTGGGCTGTCTGCATCCTCCCTCCTTGTACCTGGGGTGACCCTTTCTCAACCTTTGCCATGCAATGATGTGACCCTTAAAGCAACAGACTATCCCACCTGCTTCCCTACTGACATGTCCAATCCTTTCCACCTCGTAGCTCATCTTCCAGGTGACCCCCCTGAGCTGGCCGCAGTGGGTGGTTGTGCTGAAGATCTCCCTGCCCGTGATCCTGCTGGATGAAGGACTCAAGTACCTTTCCCGCAACCACCTGGACGGTGAGCATGGTCTGCACCCCCCTGGCTTAGGTTTGCTCCGTGATGCTTTGCTTGGGGCTCCTGGTGGCTTTGTGGACACCTCACTCACCTCCTGCACTCGTGTGATGCCTGCCCCTGTGAGCCCACCCACCTCTGCTGTGGAAAAGGGGCTTTTTCTCCTGCCCACTTCCTTCCTGGTGCCACACCTGGCAGAGCAGTTTATACTTACACCTGCTTGAAATGCGCCCTTTGGAGCTGGAGCACTAGATAAATCTGCCAGGGATTATTTATCCAACTCCTCTCCAACCTCCAGGAACTGGATCCCTTCCCTTATAAAGTAAAACAAATCAAATACTGGTTTCTAACAGGATCCCTTCCTTTTTCCCCTCACTCTTCCGCCCCTCTCTGTCCATCCTTACTGTGCGTTGGCTACCTCTGTGCTAAGAGCAGTTGAGAGCTGAACGCCTTATGGAGTGGCTTTAGTGGGGTTGCCCTTGGCCAGCACCAATCAGGATCTGGCCCGTGGCACACAGAGAGCAGAAGCAGCTCCCGTGACAGCGGGGCAGAGGTTCCTGTGTGCTCCTGGGCTCCCTGCTGTAAATCACAGCATGACTTTAGGCAGCCCTCCAAAGAGATGATATCATCTTTCATTTCTTGAAAAAGCCCCACTTGCTGTGGGGGCTGTCTCGGTGCTGAGTTAAACCTGCAGGTTTTCCCAGCAGTGACTGCGGGCCTGGAGCTGCCCTGGGCTGCTGTGCCTGCCATGGGGCTGGCCCCTCTCCAGGAGAACAGGTTTGACACATTTTTTGGGGTGTGTTTGCCCTGAGAGTGAAAACAGGGAGAAGAAGGGCAGGGGAGGCACCGTCCTTGCCCGGGGAAGCTCTGAGGGCAGATGAACAACCTGAGTGTGGGGGCTGGATGTCTTTCCACAGCATCACCTTGCTCAAGCCTTTCTTCACCCCTAAGACAACCAGTGTCCCTGCAAACCCCTCCTTTTACCTTCACCCTGTAATAACGACCCAGGAAAACCCTGCAAAGCCTCTCTTGCCTTTCAGGGCTGAAGGCAGGTCTGGCCAGGCCTGTCAGGGAGGGATTTGGGGCACCATAACAGCTCTGTGTGGTTTCTCATGAAGCAGAACCCTGCAAAAAGCTGGAAATAAGGGACAGGAAATGGTTGCAAGCAAGAAATGATCCCAAACTGGCCACCCTCCCCATCAGTGGGTCCCAGTATCTTGGGGGTGCTCATGTCAACCTTCCTTTCTGTGATGAGCTGATGCATAAACCCAGCAATTGCTCCGACAAACAGGGGTGCAGGGGCTTCTGTTTTTGCAGACCAGTAGAAATTGTTTCTGTCTTATTTTTATTTCATTGTTGTATCTCTCAGCAGACACCCAGGTCTGTTTCATCTCATGATTACAAGCCTGTAGCCCCAATTTCATGGTGTGACACCGGGCTGGGGGGTAGGAGAGCTGGCTGATTCCTGGCTGTTGCATCCCATGCATGCCCTTGGTCTTCACTTCACCATCTGTGATCTGGGGATGAGTCTGTCTTTCTCCCACACTTTGTACTTCTCTGTAAAATCTCAGCACTGTTGGAGGAAGGGCTGTTCTTTGGCTCTGCCTGCGCAGCTCCGAGCACAGCGAGGGTTCTGGTGGGCATATGATCCTTTCAAGTGCCAGCATGCCAGCTCAGAGTGTTTCCTGCCAACGTGCCAGCTCCTCTGAGCTGCCCTCATCGCCATGGTCATGATGCTGCTGGTGCTCACGGGTTGTTCTGTGTCTCACCCAGCCAGGGTTTCCTCTGCAGTTATTCAATCACAGCTATGGGGCAAAATCACGCTCAAATTATCAGATTTGAAGGAAGTAGCTGAGATTCTTCATCTTCCTAATTCCTCTGGGCTTGGAAAAACAAGGATAAAGACCTCCAAAAGCCACTTTTATGTGTGGTCTTGTGATTTGTTTTTACCAGGCATTCTCAGGACAGTAAGACCCGAATGGAGCGGGGAGCACCAGTTGAAAACCTGCAAGACTCCAGAGCAAGGGTTGGCTTCTTACGTGTCTCATCCCTGAATGCAGCATCCCTGTGCTTCCTACAAAGTCTCACTCGTGTGTGGTGGGGACCTGCTTGGAATGTGTTCTGGGTGAAGGTGGCTCAGAAAACCAGCCCATAACAGAGCCCAGGCACCCTGTACCCACACAGGATCTCCTTTCCCACAGTGGCCTCTGTGTTTTGCTTAGAAATAAGGTCTAAAAAGCCTGTGAAATAGCTGTTTGATGGCAGTTTCGGCCAGGGGCCAGGCTACCGCTTGATCTCTGTGGGGCAGTGCCTGGGGATGGTCTCCAGTGTGGGACCTTCTGAGGGATGGCCAGGGGTGTTCAGTTGAGGAATGCAAATGTATAGCCATGAGCAGAATGTATATTCTGCTGATTCAGGTTTTGCATGGAAAAGTTTCTCCTTTGATGAGATTTAGATAAGTCGTGTTTCCATTACGCTGGATTTTCCTTGTCCTTGAAGTGGCAGAAAGCTGAGACCCTTCAGTTTTCATCGTGGTCTCAGAGCTTTACATTCCTCTCCCCATCACCCTGGTCATGTCCAGCCTTTCATCTCACATACTTTGCATGCCTGGCTGCCTTCATCTCACCCTGGCCCCTCTGAGCTTTCTGCTGTCTCAGTTTTGGGAGGCAATATGTGTGTGGGAGCGAGTGAATGTGCATGGCTGAGCTGGGTTGGCTTGGTGTGAGCTGCGGATGTTCAGGATGGTACAGATGGTCAGGAACGTGGACATGGGCCCTCTCAGGGTCAGCCACACAGGCACACATTGGAAGGCTCACAAGGGCTGAGCACCCTCAAGTACCTCTCGCTCTAGAATCTTTAATACTTTCCATGCTCTATGCATTGAAGTGTTTGTTCCTTCTGAATCCTGTGGCATGCAGGAGGGCTGTTTCCAGGCATCTGTGCCAAGACCTTGCAGAAGTCCCTTTTCTGAGCACTTCTTAAAAGGTCCCGAATCTAGAGAGGACACTGAGATAACCCCAGTGCACCATCACCCCACTGCAGAGGCCACCCCACTGTCCCTGGGCCTCTCATCTTCACCATCTTGAAGCAAAACCATGGCAGGTGCTGGTGTTGCCACCATGGTGTTTTCACTTGTTTTCAGCACCTTAAGGAGCAGACTCTGCCTGAGCACTTGGACTTCACCATTTCCCACTTGTGTTGTGGCAAGAACAGGGGCAAATCATGAAGCAGGTGCTTTCTGCTACACAAGTACACACCTGCCCTGGCAGCAGCAGCAGCAGCAGCACTGAAACTCAGGAGTTTTGCTGCACAGGAATTGACTGTGATGTGTCTTGTGGCAGATTAGTGTTCATGCAGCCATTTGTCCTTGTTCCCAGTGAGAACAGCAGCCCTCTGGGTGATTTGGCAGGGGCTGCACGGTGGTGGCCACCCCACTTTGTACCTGTCCCCACCCTGGTGGGCAGCACAGTGCCCCTCAGCTCCTGCTGCCACAGCTGATGTGCAGGTGAGGTTGCACCCTTGGGTGCGCATTTCCACTGCCAAGGGAGATTTGGCCACTTCTCTGCCAGGCTGGCATCAGCTTTAAGCTTCAGCATCTTCCCAGAGGAGAGTGGCTGGAGAGGTGGCACTGTGGTGACAAATGCATCACGCTCCCTGCCAGGGGCACACGGGGCTCTGCATCTGAGACAGCCCAAAATCCACAGGGACCAAACCCTTCCTGTCCCATCACAGAAACCACCAGCACGTAGTGAAAAGGAGCTGCTCCCCCTCATCTTCCTCTCTGCACCTGGGGATGAGGGGACCCCCCAAGGCTCCCCCAGGAGCAGAGGGGCTGCTGCCTGCCCGTGTTCTCCGTGGAGGAGGCACATCCCTCTCCCTGGCAGGGCAGAGCCGGGAGCGAGCGCCTGCGGCCCTGGCCTGCCCTTGTAGGGTAATCTCTGCGTGGAGCTACCTTGGCTGGGCGCTGGCAGAGGAATGTGTCCCCACGGGCCAAATCACTCCCTTGAGCTGTGGGATGCTCTGCAGGAGGGCAGAGCTGCACCTTTCAGTGCTGGGATCTCCACATGGGGGTTTGCAGCTCTGCTGCCTTTTTGTTTTTATTCCCTCTCTCTCTCTCCTGGTTTTTTGTGTGTGTCTGTGTGCCAGGCTTTAGAAATGGAACAGCAGAGGGGAGCTGACAGTGCTGCTGCCCTGGTCGTGCAAGGGAATAGAAGAAGGATTTCCCTCTGTGTTTTCTCCTGTGGGGGTCTTGGATGAAGCTCAGGGTGCCCTCGGGGAGACATGCAGTTTTCAGGGCTGTGGTGTTTTCTTTGGTGAAGGAAAGGATCTGGGCTGGCAACTGGAGCCTGCATCCATCTAGTTTTATAGGAACCTGTCAAGGAAAGTTGAAAGCAATAAGAAAAAACCTCCCCCAAAGCCTCAGCTGTCCTGGAGGGGAGCAGATCTTGCAGAAGCTGAACTCAGTTGTTCAGTTGCTGGTTTGCAGGTGTTGGAGTGCTGTGACACTCCTGTGAGGTGGGATCCAGCTGGATCACCACTGCTCCATCATTCATCATCCAGACCCTCGGCTGCTGCAGGGCTCAAGGAGACACCTGACGTGCCCTGTGCCAGGACTGTGTTATTTAGAGGCCTGAGAGGAGCATTTTGAAAAGCATCCACTGTGGTCAAACGTTGTAGCTGTGTCTCCTTCATGTCCCTGCCTGCCACATGCCATGGCTTCCTCCCTGCCTGCACAACCACGGGGTGATGTGTTTAGGGGAAGTGCCGTGGCTGGGAAATACCCACTGGTGTGTCACCTGGTGGGGGCTGTTCAGCTGCTGGAGCTGCTGAAGGGACATGCCTGTAATGGGGAGTAGATGAATTTTGAGTATTGCAGGGAGATTTAATGCAGTGCAGTCACAGCATCCCTGCTTTGCACCGAAGCCCGTGGGGTGGGGGTTATTTGGAGGGAATCTGCCATTGCAACAAGCCATTTTATCCCAGGACACGAGGACTGGGCTCTGCGGCCAGCATTGCAAAAAGTCTTGGCAGAAGCTGCAAAAAAAGCTTTTCCCCTCCCTCTGCCCTGTTATTTATTAATTCCCCTGGAAGCCTGTCGGCACCAGGGTTGGCAGCGGGCACAGAGCTCGCGGGTAACCCCGGGCAGGACCCCTATTTATCAAGAGCACAGGAACAGCAGTCCCCTGCGAGATGTGCTTGGTGATATGTGCAGCGATGAAAGAGAGAGAAATGCAGCTGAAAGATTCATGATAAGTGGTTTATCTAGCTCTTCTTAGTGAGTGCTGCTTGTGGGTGGTTTGTTTCAAGAAATAAAACCTGTTTCTGGGCAGACCAAGCTGCCCCGGGCTGGAGGGCAGCTGCTATCTCGGGGGGTCAGGGACCCTCCTGTCAACTGCCTGAAAATTGGGGATCTGGTTGATGTGAGTCAAGCTCTGGCAAGGATTTTGAGGCTGCTCACATGGAGTTCAAGCTGAGTACTGTAGCTTTCCTTCAGGCCATGTGTTGCCCATTACCTTCCATGTCCAATTCCATCCATCTGGAGGGAGGAAGGAGGGGGGAGGCAGCCCTGGGACAGTGGCTGTGATGTTCTGGAGGTATATATGGGTGTAAACGTATAACCCTCCTCCTCCTCCTTCTCCTCACTGCTGTGGCAGCAGGCGGACCAGCTCTGTGCAGACAGGATCCCAGGTCCCTTGTGGGATCAACCAAGAGTAACCACTCTTGATACCAAAAACTGGGAGCTGGTTTGATCTGAACCCTCACCAATATTTCTCTTTTTTTCCCCTTCATTTCAGGAGAAGAGGACAAGAAATGAACGACACGAAGGCAACACTCCGAACGAAGGGATCCCTAACTTGTAACTCGGACTGAAGTCTTGCATGTGTGACCATCGCTAGAAGCCAGCAGGACATGCATGTGTCCGACCATCAGACAAATGCGGGTGAATCGTCGAAAAGAAAAATCCTGATTTTGTTTTGTTTCGTAGCTTTCTTTTTCCTGTACATACGAGTGCAATTACTGGACAGCTGGCGTAGGGTTTGGGGATGGAGCTGTGTGGACCCGGGTCTTTGTAATGCAGTTCCTTGGGGATTTGTTCCTGCCAAATTTGAGATCCTCTTTCCAGTTCTCACCCTCACCGGGTGAGCTCAGACAAGACATCCTTCATGGGAATTCAAGGGGGGGAGTTGGGATTTTAGGCTGAGCACAGATGGGAGGCTGCACCGCCCACGGTGGGCTGGGGTGAATGAGGGCAGCCTCTGGGGCAGGGAAGGGCTTGACAGAGGGTGAGGGCAGGGACAGAGGTGAGGGGGGCTGTGTGTTGGGGTCACCGAGCCTTGATGGTGTCAGTGGGTGCATCAGTGCTGTTGCTGTGCTCTGCTCGGGTGCTGCAGCAGCTGGGAGTACCTGCAGAGTGTGTCCTGCAGTGCTGTGGGTCTCACAGATGTGTGTTTGTACATTGAGATCAGGTGCATGTGGTGGAAGGCAAAGTTCTCCCTATTTATCATGCGGTCCTGTTCGATCCCTGCGTTGTGGAAGGCCCAGCACCTTCTCAGGCTCATCCAACACCAAAGCATGATGTACTCTTGTCTGTTATCCTGCATCTTGTTAGATCCCATCTGCCCTGCAGGACCCACCCTCCTCCTCGCAGGGGCAGCCATGCAAAGCAAAGCAGGGGGATACTCACCTTTGCACTCCTCATGTCCGCTCCCTCCTGGTGACACTTTCTTCCCACAGTGGATTTTTAACTATTCCCTTAGCAGGAGTAGAGCTTAAGTCTTTAGGAGCATGTCCATGACTTCATGTCCTCTGCTTTGGAGAAATCACTGTCTTGCACAGGACATCCTTGCCAAGGGATCAGGATGGGAATGAATGTATGCTTGTACATAACGTGGTCTTTCTCCGTGGGTGCTGTTGGTTGTGGCGTCCCTTTTGAAAGGCACCAACTTTATTTTGCCCTCGTGGGATTTTTCCGCAGCAGGAGTGAGACAGGCTGCAGGGAGGGTTGGTAGACCAGGAGTGGATTTGGGATGCAGTAAATTGATCCTTCTCCATTGAGTCACATCAGCTGAGGAGCTGACAGTGGGTGGCTTCCTCTCCAGCTCTCCAAATCCTCCCTCCTGTTTCCCTCACCATCCCCTGTGATCCATCCTGATGATATTTAATTAGCCAGAGCCTGTATCTTTCTTGTCTCTTACATTCCAGCAACAGCACTAGAGCCAGGGTTTGGGGTAGCATTTTGCTCACTTGCTGTTGGGGTTTTTGTTCTTCTTTTTTTTTTTTTTTTCCTCTTAAAAGCTTTCCTGTTTCACCTGGGCAAGAGCTACTCTTCTTCTGTACAGTAGGTGCCAAATATCATCCCTCCTTTCTTTTCTCCATCACCAGCATTGAAGATGAGCAGAGCCCCCAGACCAATGGGAATGTACAGAATTGTTATACTACTGAGCTGATTTATTGTACAGAAAACCTTGCATGAAATGTTGTTACTGTATTTAATATATAATGTATTCAAGGAATTTTAATATGGAGCTCTTTAAAAAGATCTTTATAGATACTCTGTGGTTAGAAGATTGTTGCTGATTTTTTTTAATCTTATTATACTTTGTCTTGAAGAAGTTTTATTTTTCAAACGTGTTCTGTCTGATTTAATTAGTTGATCCCATGGGACAACCAGTTCCTCTTCAAAGATTTTCACCATGGATGAGATTCACCCTGGTGCAGAGGACCAGGGTATGACCCAGGTACTGCTCAAGCCTTCAAAATAAGGCTTCAGTAAGACTAATGCTGTAGATGTGATTTGCCCTTCCCCAAAAGGGTGGATTTCACCTTATTTTGGTATAGATCATAGAATTGTTTAGGTTGGAAAAGACATCCAAGATGATTGAGTCCAGTTCCATCCCTCTGTGCAGAAAAATAACCAGTGGGAAATGAATCCAGTGCCAGCTCAGTGACATCAGAGGAAACAGCTTTTGTGTTTCCCTGAGGCTGAAAACCAGTTTGGGAGAGGCTGGACTGGATTCAGAGCATCCCAGCCCAGTGGCATCTCCCTGGGACACAGTGGCCTTGGTCCATCGTGCCTACAGGAGCCTGCTTCGTCCATCCATTGCACCGCCTGAGTCAATATTGTTTCCCCTGGACTTAAGGTGTGCTGGGGGATCATTAATTTAACCCAGATATATAAGTGAGTGGAGGAGTTTCTGGTGTAAAAGCCTGGGCAGTGTCAGTCTGTTCACGCAGTTGTTGGGTCACAGTTGTGAGTTACCAAACCCTGTGGCCAAGACACCAGAGCTGGGTCCCAGCCAAAGGCTCATTCTTTCCAGCAGCAACAAATTCAGTTTGTTTTCTACTGTGAGCCTTCAGATCTACCTAGAAAGTAGCACAAGTAACCTGCAGGAGTCCCCCTTGCTAAGAGGGACCATTTTGTCACATCCCCATTTCCTCTTCTGAATGGTTGAGCACATCTCTCTTTCCCCCCATCCTTTAATTACTCGGATTACAGGTTTCACTCCATGCTTTTTGATTACAGAGGTTTATATTTCAGATATCATAATGAAGTAGAAAAATATCCATAGATGTAATTATTTTTTCCCTTATTGTTCAGTGAAGGGTCAGGATAAATCACGGAGTAGTTATTTATTGCACGTGTGCCACCAGCAGCCATGTTCTTGTGTAAACGTGGAGATCCCAAAGCTAAGACCATCACTTTGGGATCAGGTCTTGTGTCTTACCAAGGCATGCAATACAAGGGAGATGGACACTGGGTGGCTGCTTTGCCCAGGAGCTTGTTACAAAAAGCAACTTAGGGGCAAACCTCTGCACTCTTTGCTTTTTTTGGCAACAGGGTTTTGGAATTATTTCCTTTTTAGTTTTATTTTGACGGTGCTGCCTGGCATAGACAAAGTTTTTAAATAAAACTTAGGTCTTTCCAGCAAGACCTTGAGCATCGGTGGGCTGCTGTGGCAGATCCTCCGTGAGATGCTGCAGGGCATGGGATGTGCTGGGATGGCAGCATGGGATTGTCCATGAGCACTTTATACTCCTTCCTCAGGGGGTGAGCACCGTGCTGGGGTACAGCCAGGGTGGGAGCAGAGGCTCCTGGGTCCCCGAGGGATCAGCTGGGCAGCAGCAGTGGAAAGTCTTCTGTACTGTTTTGGGATGTCTTTGTGGCCAGTTGCTGGATGAGCTCTTCCCTCTGTGGCTTGTGATCCCATGGGGAGGCACGTTGGAAAAGGAAAAAGAGCAAATGACTGCATCCTGTGTTTTATTTATGTCATGTGGCCACTGTAGGGCTCAGGGTCTGGAGGAGGTTTGGCATTTGTGTATTTGAGGCTTTGGCATTGTGAAGACGCTGTGTGTGTGTTTCTGGTGCCAAGGCTGGATGGCACCACCAGGCACTGGAGAGGTCAGTAGGAGGGACGGGCTCTACTGGAGGGGACTGTGTTCCTGTAAGAACATCAAATCTGGGACTGAGCAGGAGTTTCTGCTCACGGTGTGGGTGGCAGAAGTAGCCAGAGGAGAAACAAATAGGAAAACACAGCATTAATTTTTGGTTCTTCTTTTGTGCATCAGGTTGATAGTGTTGCCTCCCAGTCAGGGTCCTGCTCCACCAAAAGTCATCAAATAATTGCTGTGCAGGAGCTCAGGCTGGGAGATGTCCGTGAGGTTCAGTGACCTTGGCATCATATCACTGCTGACACTCAAACACCCCAGAGTCCCCAGTTCCAACTCCTAAGATTTATTGTGATTTTTGGACCATCCCTGGCATGGCCATCGCCTTTCTATGAATGATGCCAGAGATTCAGGCCCACCAGGGATTTTTTTTTCCCCACTTCTGCAGTGGCATCTTCTGTCAGGGGGAAACAATGTGGACTCAGGTTTTTGGGACCAAGGAGAAGGCTTCACCCTGTGTGGAGCTTGCATGGCACAGCTGGGGTTAGGGTTTGCAAGGCTGCAGTGAGGAAAGGGACACACAGGGTAAACTCTGCTCCCTGGCCCTGTCCTCGTGGTGCCATTCAGCTTTTGGTATGGGTGGGGCATTAAATGAGCCAAAATCTGGGCGTGCCTGGAGCAATGGGGCTGTGGGTACCACAGGGGTGCCTGAGCTGGGTCAATCCAGCCACTTGGGACCAAGAGGAGGGCAACCCTAGGACTGCCAGGGGTGCCCTCGGTGGCTGGGAATATGTTGATTTTTTATATGAGATGCCTCAACAGCCAAATCTAGAAATCTCTGAGTTTGTGCTTCATAGCAAAAGGTAAATCATTATGCCTTGGGGGGGGTGGGAGGGTGTTAACTGAGGGATAGAACTGAAAGAAATGAGGTTTCCTATTTTATTATATGAGAGATATTTTTCCACTAAATTACCGCTTCCTAAACCGTGTCCTTTGCCCGACTGTAAATAGCCAGGTGTGCCGGGAAGACGTGGGAAGGCTCCTTGTGGTCACATCCATACAATCCACTCTGTTCACACAATATTGGGCTGATTTGTTTTATACTTAGAAAATTACAGAAATAAAAGCGATTTTACTGGATGACTCTTGGGGGTTTTTGTCTATTTGTTGTTGTTTTACTATTTTTTTTATTTTTTTACTTTTCTTACCCTGTTTATGGTTAATTTGGGGGACATTTGGGAGCCCATGGAGCTGTATGGGAGTGCCTGAGGGCATTTTTCATCCGTAAAAGGAGTTGTGCTCACCAGATCAGGATTTCTTGTGGGTTTTCAGAGGAGCCAAACTAGAAATGGAGCTGAGCTTGTGCCTGGCATGGGACGGCAAAGGCAAAATGAACGGAGTGGCATGATGTGACTGTTGGGAATTTTTTAATTCACTCTTGGGGCACAAGAATACAAATAACAGTGCTAATTTTGACTGTGTCCAGAATAGTCATCACCTTATCTCCCCCAGCTGAGAGGGGAGGCTTAAATAAGTCCTGCAATAACCTCCACAAGAAACAATTATGAAATAAATGATAATTAAGTAACTTGGCCTCCTCTGGGGGGATGGCACGGGGCTTGGGGCTGTGTGTTCCCATCTCCGCATCACCCGGAGCTCTGCCCGTGGTGATTTGTTGAGTGGAAAATCCTGATGCAGCTGTGGATCATGTTTTGGAGCAAATCTGTGTTCATGGCAACATCCACCCTTGGTGCGTTTTTGCTGGGCTGTGGCCCCACATGCCCCTTCCCAATGCTCTGAGCAGGAGAAAGGTGCTGCACAGCGGGAGCCAAAAGCTTTGTAACCCACAGTGGGTTACACAGAGGGATGTGGGATACTCTGGCAAATGCTGGATTTGGGGAAGGGCCATTGCTTGGCCTCTTCTTTTCAGGTGCAGTCCAATGCTAGAGCATGAGGACCACCACTGCCATGGCTGGAGGTGACCCTCAAGCCAATCCCCCATCCCAGCCACCCCCGAGGGGGCAGTCCTGTCTCAGGATACAGCAGTGAAGGCAAAAACACCCCAAATGCCCCACCTGATGCTGGGTCGCTCCCTGAACCCCTGAGGTCCATCACCACTGGGACTATGCTTGTCTTTTGGAGTCCTGATTCAGAAAACAGGTATTCCCCTCCCAAAAATAAAACAAAACCAAGGGTCCCTGGACCTCGTGGCCCATGTCCAGCCACACCACAGGATGTGCATCCACGCTTCCAGCAGCCTCAATGGCCACAGGGCCACTGACACCCTTTTTCCCCAGCATCTTGGGTTCGTGTTTGCTTTGGCATTGGCTAAACCACCACTGAAGTATTTCCAGGGAGACGTGTTGTCACAGCAACTGGGGATGGAAATGCCACTTTTGAGTGAGTACCTCCAAAAACATCTCCCTGTGCCGTGGCATTGCAGCACGGGACAAGCTCCAGCCCTGCTGGGAAGGAGTGAAGAGGGGTCAAGGACAAGTTAAAATTGGAAAGAAAACTGAACATGCCGTTTCATAGGACCTTGCTTGCTTTTATTTGCCACTTTCTTTCTACCCTCCCCTTCCCATTGCCAGCAGGGCAGTGCCAGCATCTCCTGTGGCTGGTGAGGGCAAGGGGGTCTGTGCCAGCCAAAATTATTGGGAAGAGCCACCAGCTCTCAGGGGCTTTTCTTGGCAGGCTCGACCACAGCAGGTCCCCTTTGCACCCGCTGTCATATTTTAAGTCTCTTTTCCTCCGTGTTACTCCTCCCCTTCCACAGATTTGAGCGTGCTGCACATTTTTGTGCTGAAATTCAGAGCTCCATGCTGGACTCTGCCAAGCATGAGTCTGGGTTGTGTAATGAGCTTCATCTATTATTTTTTTATTTTATTTTCTTCCCCAACAAGTTTTTAGAAAAGCAATGTCTGAGAGCTTGGAAAGACCTATCATCTTTCATGCCTTCCACAGCTTTGCTTTTTGGGGCTGGGAGTGGGCTTGATCCCCATGCAGAGGCTTTCAGAACACCCACTCTGTGCTGCAGCAGCTCCTCCATCCTCTGGGTCCCAGCTCAAAGCAAGGATGCACTCACACTTCCAAATGTCTCTCTTAAAAATACCATTGTTTTGCATTTTTCTCTCAACTGCCCCCAGCGGAGGCTGAGCCTGTTGAGCGGGCAGGGGGAAGGAGTTGGTTTGGCAGCTGTGGACAGAGCCCTGTGCTAAGCCTGTGCAGCACTGCCAGAGATACCCGTGGAGGGTCACCACTCCTCAATGCCCTAGGCATCTGGCCCAGCTGGAGCTGGAGATGCTGGATGAGGCCAAGCCTGGTGCTGGGGGCCAGTCAATGCTAGCTGACCCAGGGGAGAATTTGGGCAGTCTGATACTGGCACTTTGCAACCCCAGACACAGACACAGGGGATTTAGGGCCTCATTTGCTGTTGCTGCTTCCATATTCCCCTCTTGTGGGCTGTGAAGCTTGATGGGCTCATTTTCCTTATCTCTACCTGATTTTAGGCATCAGTGGAACCAGAGAACACCTGGTTTCTGTGGAGAGGGACCTTAAAGACCATCTAGTTCCACCCCCTGCCATGGACAGGGACACCTTCCACTAGACCAGGTTGCTCAAAGCCCCATCCAGCCTGTCCTTGAACACTTCCAATTTTACCCTCTGTGTCCCTGTGTTGTCCCACTTGAGCACTCATTTTCATGCAGCTCAGGTCAAGCCCAGCTCGGCACTGGGCTCAGGGAAAACCCATCCTCAGTGCCCAGGACCTGCTGCAGCCCAGCTCAAGCTGCCTCAGCTCCTCCAGCAGCATCTGCAGCCTTTGCACCTCATCACTGCAGGCAGAGCACTCCCGGGGCCTCCCGCCTGCTTTGCTTGGAAGTGGCCAAGAGATACAGAAGTTATTCAGAGGAAATGACTGTGCGTGCATTGACAGCATCACACGAGTTTGTGCCTGTGGGAACCCAAGATAAAACCAGCCCTGAGGTCCCCTCAGCGTGTGAGTGTCACTGCAGTGGGTCATGGGACCCCCTGTGAGCTGCACCTTACAGTGAAGGCTGATCCAAACCTCTTTGCCCAAATTCTAGTTTTATTTTTCATTTAGGTGTTACAGTAACAGAAAGCAAGCCATGAGGTGACATCAGGACAGCTCAGTGCCTGCACCACACCCAAAAAGATCACAGCCCTGTGATCTCAGCATCTCTGGGCTGGTGACCACCCTGTCTGGGCAGGTAATTTAACAAGTGAACAGCGTGAGCAGGGCACTGTTCCTCAATAACCACCTGGCAGAGGCAGGGAGGTGTGGTAGCTGGCACACCAGCCACCTGACACCACCATGGCAGGGCCACGTAGATGAGCAATGCCAGGCCAAACCTACCACATCCCTTGTTATAAATTTATATAATTTAAAGAGTGGCAATGCCAGGGATGGTGTGGCCATGGGAGAGCTGCAAGCGATGGTGATGTGTGAGCCCACGAGGGTTTAGGCTATAGGGTTTTTTCAAACTTTGGGGTGCTGTGACCAAGGGGGTGTCCATGCTGGGTGCTGGTGTCAGCCCAGGAGGAGACCCAGGCCCTGTGGGTGCTCCCATGATGGGGTCCCACGCTCCCCACATCGCTCTGGACACATCCCCAGGGTCCAGCCCCACTTGCCAAGTGCAGCATGGCTGCCAGAGATTATAAAATGGGAGATGCACAATATCACCCAGTGGAAAGTATTTTAGCTAAATCCATGCTATAACCATTTTATTGACTCCAAGTACCAGCAAGGAGGTTAGAAGTGGCTCTTTTACAAGTCATTTTGCTGTTAAATTTAGCTGTCCTATTTTCATTATCCCCATGGCCTTGGCAAGGGTGAGCAGCCTTCCCTAAAAGGCCTCGTTTCATACAGTAAGATATTTGCTTCTCTCCTGACAGATATCTAAGCTTATAAGGTTTGTCTGCTCCACTCAATAGCAGTATCAGCCTTCAATCTTGTATGATTAGCATCAACATTTCGTATTTGCTTTTGGCTCCCTGTCTGACAGCTTTCCATGTTGCTGAGGACTGGGGCGTTGGGATCGCATCGCGTCACTTGCAACGTGGGATCATCTGATTTTGATTCCCACCCTTCATGGTACGCTCAAAAGATTTGGATAACTGGTTCAGCTGCTTTCCTCACAGTTTTCCCTATTGGCTAGCAAAGATAATCGATTTGTTCCACTCCTTTTGCAGTTGTCAGTTCTGCAACATATTGAGTTGAAAGGACAACATGACAACAAGTGATGGGCAATTGAACTTGAGAGCTGGTGATGCTAAAAGAAATGCTCCAGAAAGGAAAGATTTATCCCAGCAGGTTAAGCTTTTCTATATTTTCAAAACCATTTCCTCCTGCAGGGAGGGCCCTTGTCCCAGTCTTGGTGACTGTAAAGAGCCAGTGACTCCTCTGAGGTGACAGGAGGTAGCAGATGAACCGGGACACACGGGATGAAGCCTGTTCTTTCAGGGAGTGCTGAAGTGCCTGGGCTCTGGGATTTTTGGGGAAAACATCCTCTGTTTCCCCCAAAACAACCCTTCTCAGCCTCAGTGTTCCCCTCCCCAGCAAAGAGCCCACCCCTGTGGGACTGTGCCCTGGAGCTGCTGGGTGGGATGCAATGGGGGTACAGGGTGCTCCATCCACAGCCTCTGTGCTCTCCTCCCTCTCTCCCCAAAACTTCCCACTGCAGTGATGTTGGCCCCCAAATTTCAGTCTGGCATGTTCAAATCCAGCCCCTTTCTCAGTGATATTTGCTGAAAGTGGTGCCTGCACCACCCTGCTGAGCATCTCTGACTGTGACCCTGGCTTACCCGGCCCCGCTCAGGCTGGGCCTTTCAGGAAATGCTGGGAATGCTGAAAATGCTTCAAAATGCACCCAGCCCAGCCCAGTGCAAGTGCTGGGAAACAGCCAAGCCCCAGCTGTTCAGCATTACCATGGGAGGGGGCCAAGCCAGGCACTCATCTGCCCCGTGGGTCGGCTCTGAACTGCTGGGCAGGAGTTTCTCCCTCCTCTTTCCCAAAGCTTTTTCTGGGGCAGTCTTTGGGGAACAGAGGAGTACAGGGGTTTGGGACACTAATGGGAGACCCACAGCCTGAGGTGGAAAAGATGATACCCTAATCCCGGTTCTTGAATCCTCTCCCAGGACCTTCGCCCTCCTACTCTTGCCCCCAGGGATGCCTCGTGGTCCCTGCTCATCCCAAGCCCTGCTCGCAGTCCCTCCGTCCCCAGGGAGGGTCCCTGCCTGCCGAGGGTGCATCCTCTGCAGGCAGACAGCTCCATCCTGGTGGCACGTGGGCTCGGCAGCAGGGTGGCCCTGCACCCTCCCGCACCCTGTCCCACCCCCGGACCATGTAGGGCACCCGCTGCTCCCAGCCCAGAGCTTATAGGAAGAGGAAGCCCCATCCCTGCGCAGAGGAGGAACCGGGCAGCCCAGATGTGCACGGAGCCACACTGATAGCGCTCTGGGTTTGGGTTTTTTTCTCTGCTCTGCAGACAGAGGAGCTGCTGGGCCAGCAGTGGGCACAGCCCGCGGGGCAAACAGCAGGGCTGCCAGGGTACTGTGGCACAGCCCTGGCGCAGCCATGGGGCAGAAGTGCATGGACAAGGTGTCCTCCTTCCTCTTCGAGTATGACACCCCTCGGATGGTGCTGGTGAGGAACAAGAAGGTGGGACTGACCTTCCGGCTGATCCAGCTCATCGTCCTGGCGTACATCATCGGGTAAGGCTGCCCGGCACTGCCTGCCCTAACGTTCATGCTTTGCACTGGGTTAAAAAGCAACGGAGACGAAGGGGCTCCTATATCCCTTACATCCCAGTGCAGGGGGCTTATTGCTGATGCATCACATTCCTCTGGCCGTGGCTGCTCCTGTGTAGCCCAGTGTCCCACCATGGCTCTTTCAGGTGGTCGCTTGGTCCCCACAGTGTCCCCAGAAGCTGCTGTGTGTGCGGGCTGGAGGCTCATCCCTGCCCAGCCCTGCTCTGTGCGCCGGGGCCCCGTCTCCTCGCTGAGCCACATCCAAATCCTGCTGGAGCTGCTGGATGGTGGCCTGAGAATCTGTTGTTATTTTTATTTTCATTTATATTAAATAAGAGGCATCTGGGGCCAGCGCAGTGATTTGTGAGACCCAAGCAGCTCGAGACAGGGCCATAAATCTCCCTGTCCACCGTCTCGATGCTGGGGCCAAGATGGAGCCTGGCTTCAAATTCCTGGTCTGCTTTGCCTCTGGGAGGCAGCTCCAAGAGCAGCCACAGTGCAACGGCAACTGGTTAAAAAAGGCAGCAAGTGGAGCAGGAGGGATCAGAGCTGGATGAGGATGTGTATCCTCAGGTGCCCTGGGGCTGCTGCTCCTGGCACACAAATTTGGTCCCTGTACCTTCAGTGTGGGATGATGCGCCATGGTTAGGGATATGATGGTGAATAAGCTTTTGCTGTGGCCCTGTGGCTGCTGAGGGCTCAGCCCCAGAGCACCCACCTTTTGATCGGGAAGAGCCCCATAGCAGAAGGTTTGAAGGGAAAGGGGGTGTCTGCCTGTGAACTGGAAAATCTGGGTATTTTTGGGTGCAGGGTGTCTCATGCAGCACAAAGGAAAGGCAGTGGTTCCCAGAGCTCAGTGCAAGCAAGTTGCTGTGGGAAGCAAAGATGCCCATCCACACTTTTAGCATATTCCCTGGAAAGGGGGAAAACCTTCCCTGGGGGTCAGTTTGGGACTCCGATGTCACTCCCACCCTGCTCATCCATACTTTGGCTCCCAAAGGTAAACCTCATCCCAAACTGCAGCCAAGGATGCTCTGTTTACAAAGGGTTTTGCACTGGCCCAGACTGGTGTTACTGGTAGCAGTGTTGTCTCGCCTAAGGACTGAGGCTGTGAAGCCCCAGGACTGCAGCAAGCATGGCTGGGGGCCGCTGCTCCTGCAGATGGAGAACAGGCACAGAGCGTTGCTCAAAGTGGGACTTCCTAAGGAAACGTGGCTTAAGCAACCAGCTAAACTGAGACAGGCAGCCAGGAGGGAGCAGAGGGAGAACCAGCTTGGGAGTGACAGCCAGGGGCAGAGGGGAGGAGGCTGGCGTAAAGTTGATGTAATTCCCATTTTTTTCCTGGTTTGGTGGGGTTGGGCACATCTAACAACAGGCTGCCTGGGAGTGCAGCTGCCCCCGGCCCCACCAGGCACTGGCATCTCCTTACTGCCCACAGCACTGCTCCCAGCACTGAGCCACAATGCCTGAGATTTTCTCTCCTTTGAAAGCCAGTTTAGCAGCCAAATCTGTTTTTATTTACCGTTGTCCCAGCTTTGGTCCCCTCTTGGCAGCAGGCACAGGATGCTCATGGGAATGCATGCCAATGTGTGGCTGTGCTGGACAGATGTGGGCAGTGCCATCAGGGCACAGATATGGGGCCCCCTGCTGATGGACCACGTGTCACCCATGGGGAGCAGCTTTACTTTCCTCTGATATCAGATACAGGGGTATCACTGCTGGCCAGGCGATGCTGGGAAGTTTCTGGGTTTCATTTCCTGAAACCTCGCATGCAAGGAGCTGTGGGCTGAGCCACAGGATGGGGAAGAGGGCTTGGTGATCCTGCCACATCGAGGAGTGACACCACAGGACTTTGACCACCTGGGGAGGGCTTGCTGCAGCATTTACAGCATCATGGGAAAATGGTGGTTTTTTTGCTGTGACCAGGGCTTTGCAGGGTCAGGGCCACATCCTACCCTGCCATGTGTCCCAGTAGGGTGCCCAGCCCTGGGCATCACCTCTGCCAGGGAGGGATGAGATGACAGCAGCAGAGGCTGGAGGCAGAGTGTTTAGGGAAACACTCCACCACGGTGCTGCCCAGCTGACAGCCTCTTGCCCCCCTGAGGGCATCAGGGCAGATGCCCAGTGTAAACCAGTGTAACCCAGTATGGTCTTCTGCCTTGGAGGAGGAAGCTGGAGCTGGGGGTGGCAGCAGTGCTGAATTTGTCCTCCCATCCCCATGTCCTTGCCTGCTGTCCCAGGATGCTGATGGGGCTGCAAGCCAAAATGTTCTGTCCCCAAGAGGTCCCCATAAGGTCCAGCACCCACAGGAAAAGCCTTCAGGCAGTGCCCGGGGTTCCCCCATTTTCCTCCTGCCCATCAGCCAGGTGCCAGAGGACAGGTTGACATGCCAGGCTGGCATCATGGGCCATCCAATGGGCTGCCTGTGTCATGGCCAGTGGGACTGATGCCCACGGTGATGGGGACAAAATCCAGATCGCTCCTTTTTTAGTGCCGGGAATGCTGCCGGGAGCGCTACCCGGAATGGTTGCTCGCCCATGTTTATAGTGTCCCTGAGTCAGAGTTAATCCAGCGGCAGCTTGTTTATGCCATAGGTTAAATAGTGTCAGGAGCCCGCCCTAATGGCTGTGTGATGGGCTGAGAAAGGCAGGGAGTGCCCACGGCAGTGTCCCTAACCCTGCTCCCACAGCCCTCTTGCACACAGGGCCATGGCTCCACATTCCCTTTGCTGCATGGGGGTCGGTGGCTCTGGATGGGAACCGTGACCAGACTCAGCTCTTAGCTGGCCTTGCAGGCATTGATTTTTGGAGAGTGCCTACGCAGTGAATCAGGAGGGTTCTGGTGGGTCACTGAGCCCAGCAAGCTGCAAACTCACCCTAGGCTTTAATCCCAAATGGCTGGTGGCCATCCTGCTCCACCTGCCTTCACACACTCTCAGCCACAAAATGTGTCCCAGTCCCCAAAATGCATCATCCCAGTGTGAAAGTCAGGGCCTGCAGCCACCACATGCCTTGGGCAAAGGGTGGGAAAGTTCAGCAACACATCCCTCACCCATGTGAAGGAAATATGGCAAATGATCCCCACCAGGTGAGACTTGTCAGAAAAAGCCCCAGTGCCAAGGACTGTGCTGGGAATTGGGGTCTTGTGGAGAAGTGCTGGTGGCCACGCTGATCCCTGCACCTTTCCCTCTCCAGGTGGGTGTTCCTCTACGAGAAGGGCTACCAGTCTCAGGACAGCATCGTCAGCTCAGTCTCAGTGAAGCTGAAAGGGCTGACACTGACCAACGAGAGTGTCATGGGCCCTCACATCTGGGATGTGGTGGACTATGTTTTCCCACCACAGGTAAGGAGGCAGGATGAGTGGGTTGGGGGGCTTGTTTTTGCCCCAGTGGCTGCTTTTTTATTTCTGGGTGGAATTTGGGTTCTTAGTGTAGGCTTTTCATAGGGCTAGCCATGACGTGGTGTCCCTGTGGTGGAAAGCAGGTTGCTCCTGCTACAAACCTCTGCCCATATATCACCCCTGGGGAGAATTCAGTGCTTGGGACCTACCATGGTGGACGGGGCATGTTTGAGGCTGCCTCTGAAAAGACCAACACTCCTCCAGACCAGCATCTCAGGCAGCAAAGAGGGTCCTTCACTGTGTCTGGGGCTGGTGGCCCTGCAGGTCCTCAGGACCACTACCAGCTTCCTGAACTGCAGCAGAGGAGGGTGGAGGACCTAAAGTCAGGGAGAAAGGTGTCATCTGCCTGGACGTGTCCTGGTTGGTCGGGTGCCCTACACATTGCCCCATGGACAGGCTCCTCACAGAGGAGACACTGTGCTGGCTATGAACTCATTGCATGTGTCTCCACAGGGAGACAACTCATTCGTGGTGATGACCAACTTCATTATCACCCCTGGACAGAAACAAGGAACATGCCCAGAGGTAAACCACCTTCCTTCAGTGGGCTCAGCTTCTGTAATTCAGGGGGGTTGTGATGGTGGCCCTGGGGAAGGACTTTTCCTGACATTGGGAGGTTTAGTAAAAGCTTGAGCCTGGCCCCATATTATTGTTGCTGACTCGTGTGTGCTACATGAAGGCTTTTATTCTGCTGAAAAACAGGCAGCATCCATTTAAGTTTTCTTCCCTCTGAGATGATCAAGAAGACTTAAGACTTAAATAAAAGCATCTGCCTGAAGTTGAAAAAACAAATCCCCTCCACCTGCCTTTTTCCTGTTTAATCTGAGCATCCTTGGTTGGGAAGAAGACAAGGCTCTGGCTGCAGCTGAGCAGTGTATCCCTCAAGGAAGATGGTGCCTGGTGAGGCAGGGGGGACAGAGGGACCAAAGCTGCAGGGTGGGATGCTGAGAGGTGGCTGCTTTCTCCAAACAGCTGCCGGATGCCGGGCTCTGCACGCGGGACAGTGACTGCACCAAAGGGAAATACAGCCGGCAGGGACAAGGTACGGCACGGCCCCGAGGCTCCAGCATCGCGGTTTGTGGGGAGACGCACCCAGCCAAGCTTGGCTGGGGTGTCTGGTGGGAGGACCTGCGTTGGACCACCAGCTGACAGGGTTTGGGAAAAGCCTTTGACATGCTGGGTGAATGTCCTACCTGAGCTGGTCCTGCCTTCCTCTTTTGAAAGGTAAAGCTGCAAAAAGCTCTGCCAACAAATGGTCAGTCAAAACTAAACCACATCCCCAAAATTGCTGTCCTCTATCTGCTCAGCATTTTCTGAGATGTGTTTTAGAGAGAAAAAGGCCCAGCTGCTCTCCTGTACAGTAGTGCAAGAGAAACCACTGCCCTGAGAGGCCACAGTTAATTACCCTTTTTATAAAGGTGCACCAAAGCCCTGGGCATTTAGTTCCTTGGATGCCTGTGGCAGAGCTGGAGCCCCAGCCAGATCCCATGCAGCCCAGTGTGAGTCTGGGATTTCCCAGCATCCAGGGATTATGAGCAGCCTCTCTCTCCCACACAGGGCTCATGACAGGCAAGTGTGTGCCCTTCAACAGCTCGGTGAAGACCTGTGAGATCTTTGGCTGGTGCCCTGTTGAAATTGATGACCATGTTCCCAGGTAAAGAATGCTGTTGTTGCCCTCTTCCCACCCCAGCTGCACAAGCAATGCTTGCTACGGGGCAGAGCAAGCCTGGGCTCTGTGGGATGCAGCCAGGACAGCCTGGGTCATGAAAGATGAGAAAGGGAAGGGATGAGATCGCCATTTTTCTGTGCCTGTTCATCCCAGTTTGGATGAATCTGCATCGAATGGGGCTTTTCCTGGGGCCTGGAGTGATGGGCACATGTCAACACTTGTGTTTTTCAGCCCTGCCCTGTTGTCAGAAGCGGAGAGGTTCACCTTGTTCATCAAGAACAGCATCACCTTCCCCAAGTTCAAGGTGTCCAGGTAAGGGCAGCATTGGGGGAATGGCTTCTGGTTGGTTCATCCAGCTGTGTCCCTCAGGGGAAACCATGTGCGTGGCTGGATGCTTGATATAAAGGATGTTGTCCTCATCAGTGAGCCCAGGACTATTCTACTTGCTGCACTGATCCCCAGAGTAGCTCATGGGAACTGATACATTTCCTTCCCAAATCTATCCCACCTCACCTGTGGTTACAGGAAGGAAGATCCCTGGAGTTCACATCTCCCGAGTTACCCTCACACGATGCACATGAATATACAGTTTCTCTGATTCTTCATTTTTCTCCCCTCTTTTCCTCCCTAAAGAAAACATTAAAATAACTACATGTTATAATGGGGTGTGAGCAGCCAGGACAAGCTTGGTGCCAAAAATGAGCAAAAGTCTCTCTTAACAACACAGTTCTCATCTGTTTTCTGCAATGGGTTGTGGGGTCAGCCCCTTCCAGGCAGTGCAGGGAACAGTGCTGCTGGCTGAAGAAGCACTTGTAAGAGGATTTGTGATGGCACTGATTATATATCTGATGTGGAACAAATTAACAGAAGCTATTTGTGCTGAAGACAGTGGATTCCTCTCTCTAAGCCGATTGTGTCCCTGTGCTGCATAGGCAAGGTTAAATGTCCTGGCAGGCAGCACACTTGGAAAAGTCTTGGGCTGAGCTCACTGCACCCTGAGAGGTGTCTGGGAGAGGGATCCCCCACCAGCAGCAAGGAGAGGTGCCCTGGGCGAGGGCAGGCTGGAGGGACACAGTGAGGGCAGCTGGTCCTCGCAGAGAGGGTGACTGGACTGGCTGCAGTGGCCAGACTGGCTGGGTCATGGGGAAACTTCCTGCCTTTGATCACTGCTGACAATGAATGTGGTTGAGCAAGACACAAGTCTTACATAACCATCTGGGGCTGGGAGGTTCACAGAAAGGCTATTTTTAGGCAAAAGAGCCGAGCATGGTGGAAGGCAAGAGGTTGTCCTTTTCTTTTCACCCTTTACAGAGGAGATAGCAAACTCAAGCTAAAGGTAAAAGCTGTGGGATACAATCACTGTCCATGAGCTGTCCCAGATAAGAACTGCATGTTGCATGCAGTATTGCCTGGCAGAGCTCATGGACAAGCTGCCATGTGAACAGTAGAGGACTACTGGTTGGACAAGGGACCTTCAGAGGTCCTTTCCCACCCAAATTATTGGGTTGTTCAGATTCTCTCTCACTTTCTTTTCATTCACAGGCGCAACTTGGTTGAGAGTGTTACCAAACAGTACCTGAAGAAATGCACCTTTAACAAAGTCACTGACTCCTTATGCCCCGTGTTTGAACTGGGATACATAGTGAAGGAATCGGGTCAGAATTTTACCTTCCTGGCTGTTAAGGTACTTGAATTTCAAATGATGTTTCTTGCTGAAGTGGGGATGGGGGCACTGACAGAGCAATCATTCCCAGCTGTTGAGATGATTTTCTGTTTTCTCAAGAACTCTTGAGAAAACAGAAGTGTCAGAATTAGCTGTTAAAGATTATGCATCTCCTTGGACATGGCCTAATATTTATGAATTTCTTGGAAACTCTTGACAAGATTTGACCTACTGGCAGTAAATCCAGGGTTCAGTTTGGTTTAATTTGTGCAATAAATAACTAGAGCTGTGTGGCCAAATCCCATCCAACTGAGCTTGGAAATTCCAGCTGAATGGTCAAATATCAGTCATTGCACAGTGTAAACTGCAGCCTCCAAAGGTTCCAAAGTGCAGCTTTGCCCAGCACTTCTCAGGCTGGTGGGCAAGAGTATCTGCTATTTCTGTGCTGCAGAGCCTTACAGTAACTTTGCCAGGCACTGAATAAAATCAGACTTGCATATATAAATATACATTGCATACATTGGAACATATATGCACATAGAGAAGCTGTGGTTGCCCCATCCCTGGAAGTGTCCAAGACCAGGTTGGACAGGGCTCGGAGCAACCTGGGATAGTGGAAGGTGTCCCTGCCCATGGCAGGGGATTGGAATCAGATGGTGTTTATGGTACCTTCCAACACAAACCATTCTGTAATTCTGTATACTAAAGATGAGCCTCTGGGACACACAGGTAGATACAACCTGGAGCGAGCTCAGGACTGACTGCTTCATCTCCTGAGCAATCTCCTGGGCAGAATCAGGCAAGGGAAGGCTGTTCCCATAAGGACCATGAGGAATCTGCAGTGAGCAGTTTCTCAGGACCATGCTTTGGGCATAGGGTGCTGATTCTAGCATTAATCTAGTTGTGTATGGAGCATTCAGGGCAGAAGCAAAAGCCTCCACAAAAGGTTATGTACAGTGCACAAAGCCAAGGCTGTCCAGGAGGGCTGAGGCAGTGGTGGGGTCAGTATACCGGGAGAGCCAGGACATCTCATAACATTGAGACAGGACATGTACAAGGAGGGAAAGCACTTTTCTGTGTGGGCCAGGTCCGAGGAGGGGCAACCTCATGACTCCCCTCTCTGCTGCAGGGTGGAGTGGTGGGCATCACCATAGACTGGAACTGCGACCTCGACTGGCCTATACGGTACTGCAAACCCATTTACCAGTTCCATGGCCTTTACAATGATGACAGTAACGTTTCACCAGGCTTTAACTTCAGGTAAGGAAACACCTGTTAATCCTTCAGGCATAATTCAGAGGTGACAGCTTTCAGGTTTCCACAGCACTCAGGAGATGGGGAAAGATCAGGGACTGTTCTCCAAAATACTCTCTCCTTTTGCAGTGCTCTTTTCAAAAGGACATGAGAAAAGTGATAATGCACCCCTTGGCCTCAAAATGGCCCCATTTCCTTGCCCTGTACATCTCCTCCCCCCTGCAGGCTCTCCTACTCAGCTGAGCACTTGGGAAGCCCCCTGAAAACCTGGAGATGGTGCAGGGTCATCTCCTGTGTTCCCATGCTTCGAAACACTCTCTGACATCTGCTCTGTGTGACACTCAGTAGTGATGCACCAATATCTGCTGTCACACAGCACTTGGGGACATCAGGTCAAACAGCACAGACAGGAGCTGGAATTCCAACTTGCAGGTGGGGAAACTGAGGCAGAGAGAAGAGGTGCCAACAGCCCAGCTCCTTCAGGGGGTTTAAGGAGAAGGTCAGGAGCAGGTCTGTGCTAGCACATTCCCAGATCTTTGTCCCACCAGGATGCCGATGCTATTGGGTTGCAGGGGACTGTTAGACACCCTGGTAGGCCATTAACGCTCAGCATCCAATTGGACAGGTATGCCAAGTACTACAAAGAAGATGGGATGGAAAAAAGGACCCTCTATAAGGTGTTTGGGATCCGGTTTGACATTTTGGTGAATGGCAAGGTAAGCGTGGCCGGGCACAAGGACCAGCCCTGGATCCCCAGGGCACCAGTGCCACATCCTTGGGAAGGTACCAGATCTGTAACACAGCGCTGGGGTCCTGTGGGGCAAGGAGAACCAGTGTGAGGGGTTTTCCTGCGTGCTGGGCCACTCACAGGAACGCTTGGGAAGTACTGGAGAAGGGAACATAAAAGGGGAAGCTCATTTTACAGGTCACATCTATCAGCTGCAGTTTGGTCAGTGGTTTTGTTCAAACAAAATCATGATGCGTGGGAACGGGGAAACTGTGAAAAGTCAAAACCTTTTACTGATATTTCTAAAAGCTGGACGTTTGCAGTTTTCTATTTAGTCTCTTTCTTCCCAGTGGGAGAGAAGGCTTTCCTCATTGTTTTCCCACAGGGAATATTTAAGGAGAATATTTTTTTTTACCTTTTTTTTTAAATTAAAAATACAGGAAACAAAGTAACTTCATTTTATTTCAGCCTAAAATCCATCTATGATATTTTTCTGTTTGACCAGCTCCTGCCCAGCTCCTGTTTCTCTCTGTGCTGTAGTTGTGGTTTGGGTTGCTGCAAGGGACTTTTGCTGAGCCCCACCTACAGCTGCAGCACCTTTTTTTTCCCTCCCAGGCTGTCTGTAACTTATCACCTATTTTCTCTGACTTTACCCAGGCAGGCAAATTTGACATCATCCCAACCATGACCACAATTGGCTCTGGAATTGGTATTTTTGGAGTGGTAAGTTCAGATATTTCCAGCCTCTATATGGAGACTCTCAAATTATTCTTCTAGCCTGTGACATCCGTGGGAAGTGTCCCTGAGCTGCAGTGAAATACTGGCTCCTGCTCAAGGAACCAGGGGATGGGCAAAAGGGGGGAAGGAGATGCTCTCCTGCCTCACTAGCTCAGGAAAATAGATTCCTGCTGGCCACTGGCTGATGAGGGGAAGGCTGGCTCTCCTGGCAGGGCCATGTCTTGGTATCCTGATAGTTTCAAGTTAGGACTGGTATTGAGGGAATTTTGGAGGTGATGGCCAGTGTTTAGTGCAGGACAGAAAACTGGCATCCTCTTTGGTTATGGTCTTTAAAGGTGGTGTGCTCTGCACTTACCCAAAGAGGAAACACTTAATTTCTGTTGACTTAAGTCACCAATACTGAACCCAGCACACTTCACTTCTGTCCTAAATACAGCTGGGGGCTGTACGCTCTTCAGCAACTGCCACATTGTGGGCTGAAGCAGAACTGACCCCAAATTGTGGGGTGGACTGGGATAAATTGGAAGTACATGACAGTCCAGGTGAGCTTGGAGGGCAGCTCCAACCCTAACTATGCTTTGATTTAAGGCCTCTGTCCTCTGTGACCTGCTCCTGCTGCATTTTCTCCAAGGACGGGACTACTACAAGCAGAAGAAATTCAAATACGCGGAACCGGAGCCTGTAAGTAACAGCGAGTCCCTGTCTATGGAGGCTCTTGTGGGGGGGTGTGGATGTATGCATGAGTAATGATGCTGTAACACAAACATCCATGTTGAGGAGCAACCAGGCGCCTTCCTGAGCCCTTGGGACTGTCGGAGACTGGGATCCATGAATCTCTCTCCAGAATTACTGAGGTCTTGTGTGACTCACTGTTAACAGCTTTATTCTCTCCCTTTAACCCCAGATGCTCTGGTATCTGGTAGCACTTGCATTGCTTTAAGGGAAGCAGGGGCAGACCTGTGCTTTAGCAGACGGGAAAATGTCCCCTTTTCTGCTCTGAGAATATCTCCATGACCATGGAATGTTTTATGGTCTTTCATAGGACACAGAAACAGTTCCCCTCAAATTCATCTCAAAATATGCTTATATATTGGGGGTTAGAAGTTGCTGCCTGATCACATTTTCCCCTGGCATTAGAAAGGAGCAGGTCTGTAAAAGAATCCTTGTTTTTTCTCATTTAACCCCCAGTCGAAGTCACATAAGAAGGAAAATGAGATGGACAACACTCAGTGAGAGGTGAGTGATGTTTCCCCAGCACTGTTGGCATAGGGCTGGCAGGGGTGAGGGCTGTGGGTCTCAGGGCTATGCCAAGGCCCCCAGGAAGGCAGGAGGGCAACAGGGAAGGCATGGAGGAGATCTGAGCTGAGGACAGTAATGTCAAACCTGGGGTCAGCGTTTCCCAGCATAAGTGGTTGGACAGGACAGCACTGGGTATGGGCTGTGGGACTGACATGGCATTTTGGATGGCATCTTTGATGGCATCATTGCTTGAAGAGGGGCAGTGGGGGGCAAGGCACCACTGAAGAAATCACTGTGCACTTCTCTCTCTTGGCAGAATCCACACTGACTGACAAACCTGCACCCTCTTCCTCCTCCTCCTCTCCGAAAACATGGTTGTCATCCCCTGTCAGCACCCTGTGCCAGCCCCAAGGCCAGCAGGAGCAGTGTCCAACACCGGCCCATGGGAACGTGGTGCCCTGCAGCCTGAGCAGGGGCCGGCCGGCCCGGCACCCGGCCTCTGGTGGGACATCATGGAGCTGTGGGTGGGCAAACTAAGGCACGGACAGGGCCCTCTGCCAGCCCCACCGTATGGCACTGGGGTCTGCTGCCACCACAGACCCTTCCAAAGGGCTCCCACAGCATCCTGCCCGATGTGCGGGGCTGAGCCAAGCTACCCCCCACCTGAAGCCCCTGGAGAGAGCAACACTGCCTCTCCCTCCCCAGCAGCACCCTTGGACAGCTTCAAATTGAGGAGAAGGGGAGGGAAGTAGAGCTGGCAGGAACCATGCCCAGTCTCTCAGCATGGGAGAAAAATGGTTATTTTGTAAGGATGTATTTTATTAAAAAAAAAAAAATAAACCTTTAGTTTTTCTACTACATCCCTTGGCGTTGCCCATGCTTGCCCCATGGTGTGGGGTTTGCAGTGCCTTTCATCACTGGGGGCTTTGTGCATGCAAGGCAATCCAATAAATCAGGCTGGAGCACGGGGCCTTCTGCTGTGTGCTCTGTGCTGGCTTCTCCAGACTCTGCCTTCCCATGCAGGGCCCCTGGGCCTCTGGCCACGAGCAGGGGCTGTTATCAGTGTTGTCACTTTTGTTTCCTCCTCAGACACCCTGGCTGGGGGGAGCATTGGTGCACTGCCAGACATGGAGATCTGCTGCCCTGTGCCAGCTCTGCCTCAGCTGCCTGTGCTGGTCAGTGTTAGCCTGTCAGAACTGACCTCAGCAGTAGCCTCACAAACCAGCTCTTTGCACCCAGGAACTAAACCTTCCCTCTCTGCTGGGAGGTTTGTCAGCAAGTGCACTGGACATCACAGACTGTGCCCAGACTCCACATCTCTGTGAGCAGATCCTGCCCTGTGCTGCTTGCTCTGTTCTGTTTTCCAGGATCCACCAGCAGAGTCTCTCTCTGACAGTCGTTTTGTACCTCCCAGGGGAAATTTTGCCTTGACTACTTAAAAAGCTGCCCTGTGAAAGTCAGTGAAGAAGCTGCAGGGATTGGTGTGCCTGGGCCTGCAATGCTGCTGACAGCAGTGAGCCAGAGCCTGCAGGGTGGGCACACCACAGCAGGTTTGTAGGGACACACAGGCACGGGCCATGGTAAACAGATGCATATTTGGTCATGAGCTCAACAGAAGCTTCAAGCCATACATTCCCCATGGGGAGATCACTTGCTCTCAGCAGGATGCTTCAGCTTTCCCACGCAGGGTGTGTTTTTGTAACATTATATCCATGGTTAACTTTCCCACTCTCCCTTGCTGCTGCCCTGTGTGAGAGGTGCCAGGTGCTTATACTAAAGATGCAGACAGAGGGAGATAGAGCTCCCTGGTCTCTGGAGGGGTTGGTGGCTGTTCAGCGGTCACTGGGGGTATCCCCACGCCACGGGGGCTCTCCTGCAGCGCCCATAGGGGCCAAGCACTGCACGGACCCGGCTGGCGCGGCGGTGCCGCTCCCCAGCAAGCTGCCACCAGCAGAGGGGACTGCGAGATCATTTCACACAGACGTGCCTGCGGGAAAATCCTGCAGCCAGAGAGAGTGGAGCGAGTGTTCAGGTAACCTTTCACACCCACTTTAAACTGGGTCAGTCTCCGGTCAAAACTTAAAATAACCAGCGCAGGGCTGTAGGTAGAGAAGGGGATGTTTGTGCCTGCTTAATCTTTCAAGCTGCTTATAATGCAAAGTGCGTATTCTTTCCTAGGAAGAATTAAAAGGCAGAATAGGAAATTAGGAAAAATGCTACTTGTAAATTATCCCCTGTAGCTGCTATTCAAAACTTCTGAGATGGGATCCCTAAAAGCTCCAAGACTGCTTTAAAAATCACATCAGGGCTTATTTTCATCTCCACACCTGTTTTTTAAAAATGCACAACCTTTGGGGATCGTTTTCTTTCCTTTTCCTTCACCATTTCTGCAACCAGCAGAATGAGATATTGTGATTTTTTTTTTTTTAAATTATTTCTCCCAAACAAGGTCCTCCTCTAAGCCTGGGCCCCCAAGCCTTGTGGGTCCCAAGTGGGACCAACAGAGTGATGGCTGTCTGGAGGAAACTAAGAAGTGTCCAATTTTAACATAACTGGTCCCCTCTGCTGTATGAAGTCTGAAAAGGCAGGGAAAACCCATGGCAACTGTTTAGGTCCTTCTTTTTTGCCAGAGGGCTGGAGCTGGTGCTCAGGGATAGGAAAGCAAGGAAGAAGGGCTGGTCTACTGAGGTCTGTGGTGTAGATGCCCTATTTCAGCACTGCAGCTCCCAGTTCCTTCTCCCAGTACCCTCCAGTCTGCCAACAGTCATGTTAAATTAGTGAATGAGGGATAGGACACAACAGTTAAAAGTCTGTAGAGACATAGCCTCATAAAACGAATTGCTGACAGATTAAGACACCCTGCAGGGTCCTGGAGTTGCTACTGAGCTGCTTTCAGCACAAGTCCCAGGGGAAGGTGTGAGTGAACAGCAGGACCATATTCCTGTCCTCTTGGTTTGACCTGAAATTGCTCTGAGGGTCAGGGGAGAATTTCCTGTGCTTGGGCAGAAGAATTTCCTTGTGTTGCATCCAGAAAACAACTGTATTCAAAGCTGTAAAGATGCAGCCAGTGTATCCTGCTGCGCTCTGTCCTCTGAGCAGCAAGATGAAGTGTCACAGAATCCCAAAGAGATTTGGTCATTGTGTGAAGACCCCTCAATGACAGGTTGCTGTGCTACTTCCTATTTATGCTGTGGCCAGTTGAGGATTGGGTTGTTTGTGCAGGGTTTTTTCACTCCTTGTTTAATTGCATGTGGTTTTTACACAGTTGATAACTAATAGAAAAGGACACTTCAGTAATTCAAACAGTGCCCCAGAAAACACACAAGAAAGGATGTATATTCCCCAGCTAATCCCTGATCTTTACAATCAGCACTAACAAGCACTTGTATGTGATGGTGTCAGTGCTCTAAGGACTCTTACACTGATCGGGGTGCCAGATGACGAGAGTGAGCTGTGAGTGCAGTGTGACTATTCCCAATCTGTAGAAAGGAAAACCAGGATACAAGCAAAAAATTTCTGAATGTGGATTTAAATGTAGTGAGAAATTTCTGCCTTTGACCAGTTATTGTTATCTGTGAAGGTTACCAGGTTGGACTTTGTACAAATACATCTTTTCACTCCCCTCGGGCATGGTTATTTTGAAAGAAATCAAGTAGCACAGATATTCCAGAAGAGCAAGTGCAGAAAACTTATTTGGCCATAATTATGCTGGTTAGTGATGCTGCAGAGACGAGGAATTATATTTCAACCTCTGCAGAGCTGGCAACATTTAATCATTATGTTTGCACCCAATTCCCAGCACAATGAGGCCCTGATTTCCACCTGGTGCTTCCAGACACTGTAACAAGGCAAATTAAAATGAATAACACTCAAGAAGGAGATAGCTCCTTCCCTGTGCAACCTCTCCTATCTCTAGGCCCACTCATTCTTTCTCTGGCACAGCAGACTCCCTGTTATTTTTAACCCAGGCCTCCAGTTAGGACATTCTTGGGTTTTCCCTAAAAAAGAACCTGCTTTCCTAGTTACACTAATTTCCTTTCTTTTCTTTTCTTTTTTATTTTTATGTGAGAGCATGTTTTCAGTTGGATAAATCCCCTGGCTGACACACAGTGAAGGTACATGTATGTCCTCCCAGCTCTGAAGGATGCTTTTATTTCCTTCTGCCCCAAAGTTGGACTTTGTTGGGGCAGACTGTGCTGGGTGGCTCAAAGAGCTTTTCAGCCATTTGAGCACTAGACATCTGGAGCTCAGTCTGCAGCCACCTCCCGGGGACAGTGTGGTTGTTATGGCTCATTTTCACTGCTGCCAGCTCTGTATTAATTATGCCACACTATATTCTTTTGCTTTCTTTGGTGAAGTGCTCTGTCCTTCTGTTAGCTATTTCTAATTGCTTTATAGCCCTATTTTAGAAAGCGTAAGGTCTGAAGTGTCCAAATGGGTTCTGAATCCAGCAACAACTCAGTCAACTGATGGGCTCTTGAGCAGGAGTGAATCAGGATCACTCCATTTAACAGGGCTCTGCCTACCAGTACCAAGCACAGACCCTGCTCAGCTTTATGGCATCACAAAGAAGATTTCTTAAAAGAAATGATGGTTTCAACCCTAAAATGCAGCAGGCTCTGCCATCCTCTTACTGCTTATCACACTGCTGTCCACCTGCTCTAAGAGCTCTTCTCTGCTCCAGTGTTTTCTGTTCATGGAAAATCTCTGCTGCATTTTCTCTGTGATGAGCTGAAAGAACAACCCTTTGTACCTTTCTAACAGGGATCATTTCACTGAATGCAACAACTCATTAGTAGTCAAGCTTAGAACCACACAATATTTCAGTTCCAACTATTTTTGACTGAAAATTGGCAAAGGGAATGCCCAAATATTTTAGGTGAAAGTGAAAGGGCATTAGCCTTGAATAAACCTGTTCATCCACAGAGAACTGCTCAGTTGCCTGTGACCAGCCAGGGTGACAAAGCATATTTCTGCAGGAAACGTAAGATTTGGATGCACACAGCAAGTTGCACAAGGATATGTCTGAATATAATAAACATACCCACAGAATGAGTAAATGAAAAAATTCACAGTCTTCACTAGGCTTACAAGACAACTTTGCTGTTTTAATGATTAGTGTCTCAATTACATTTTGATACTTCAGCCTAGGGAAGGTTATGGTTTACGAAGCTGGTAGTAAACCACAGGCTGCATTATTAATATGTTGAGTTATTTTGAGTTATGAAACCCATGGTAAGAAATTAATTTGTTTCCAAAGCAGAGGATTGTTTGAGGCCCACTGGAAGCAGGCATTTCTATCTGCCTGTTGTCACAGCAGGAAGAAGCAGGAGATTGCAGTGGGTTGAGTCAGGATGTGGATTTTATCCAGCTCTTACTCTCTGGCTAAATCCAAGATTCCTGGTGGGGACCCTGACCACAAGCAGAGTCAGAGCACAGCCCAGCAAGCCACGAGTCACTTGTCACAAAATCAACATCTTCACGAATCCCACAGGAAACACACTTCACTGCTGGGTGCAATGGGAACCCCTTGACCCCGGGGCACAGTCAACTCTGAGCCAAGAAGGTAAAAGAGAGTGGGAGGGAAAAATAAAACCAAAGCATGAGTCATAAACCGTAAAGGGCATCTGCTTGTAGGAATTCCTTGAGTGAGGGCAGTGGAATTAGTTGATGTGCCTTTCTCACCATTGCTGTAAGAGTTCAGGGCTGGGTGTCATTAGTCTAGAAACAGAGCCTGGGTGAGGGGACACTCCTGTGCCAGGATCCCAGAGAGCCAGGCCACCCTCCCTAACTGTACTAGGGAATATTTGGGGATAATTTCTTCACAGAAAGGGCGATTAGACAGTTGTGGTGGAGTCACGATCCCTGGAGATGTGTAAGGAAAGACTGGATGTGGCACTGTGGTCTGGTTGACAATAGGTTGGGCATGTTCTCAGAGGTCTTTTCCAACCTTATTCTGTGATTAGCAAAAAGCCCCGTGTTTTCACACACGAGTCCCCACCCCAGCTGTGCTTCTGGCTGGACACCACATAGTCACACGCAGCTGAAGAAAAG
>JAWWMO010000121.1:30302266-30324491 GCA_035047845.1 Dendrocincla fuliginosa
AGGGCGGCCCCGGCACGGCGCGGCGGCGGCGGAGACCTGCGCGCCCTGCTGAAGGTCTCGCTGCTCAACGACCAGCACCGCTACGACGACGAGGAGTACGAGGAGGAGGAGCAGGCGGGGGCCGCGGCGGACGAGGGGCTGGTGCGGAAATGCACCGAGTGGCTGCGCGGCGTGGAGAGCGCGGTGGGGCGCGACCACCCCGACCGGCTGGAGACGCTGCCGCACCTGAGCACCCTCTGAGCCCGCCGGGGCCGCCTCTGCGGCCACCGCGGCCCTCCTGGTGTCGTCGGCCGGGGGCGGGAGGGGCCGGGCGGCGGAGCCCCCGGTCCGCAGCCGGTCTGGGGCGAGGGACAAAGGACTGTCGCCGGCCCGCGCCCGGCGGACTGCGAGGGAGGGCAGCCGGCTGTGGGCGTCCTGCCTCCGCCCCGGGAGGGGCGGGTGTGTTTTTTTTAAAGACTTCTGAGTACTTTATAAGCTGTGCGTAATGGTTTTGTATATTTGTACATAAAAGGCCGGTTTTTATTTATTTGAATAAACGACTCTTGTGTTGTGGTAGCCTTCGCGTCCCCAGTCTGGCGGTGCCCACCAGCGCGCGTGTGTTCGCTGTCTCATCGGTGTGCTCCGGGTGAGGGTGGCGGGACGAGCACCCTGCGAGGAGCCTGGCTGGTGCTGCTCCCGCTTGTTGATTCAGACACCGGCAGCTCGGCTCCGGAGGAAACGCTGCGGCGGCGGCGGGATGTGGAGCGGGTGGGGGCGAGCCCGTCCCTGCCGGGGGGCAGACGGCAGCAGTGCCGGCGGGAGCATCCCTGCCGGGGAGAGACAGGGACGGCGGGAGCAGGAGCGGCAGGGGCTGAGCTGGCACCCCGCGCCGGGCAGCGGGAGGGGAGCGGCTGGGTCTGTGCGCGGACAGCGCGGTATCACCCCTTCCCAGGCAGTCATTCAGACACATCCGAGCTTTCGAGCTGCTGCCAGTTTATGAGGTGGAGGAGGAAGGAAGGAAGGAGAGAGGGAGCGCAGCGGCAGCATCCTTTGTCAGCGTCCCCCGGCCTCTCAGTGTCAGAGGCCACCGCAGCCTCCCGGCTCGGAGCTGTGGCCGTACCTGGTGCTCATGAGAGCTCTGTGTGTTGGGAGAGGCGAGGAGGGGCCGCGAGAGGCTAAATGTACAAAAAGTGCAGGCAGAAAGGGAAAGATAAATCTTCAGTAGGCTGACAGTTGTCACTGCCACCTGCTGCTCCCCTTGTATTGTTGTTATCCAGCTTCTCAGAGCAAGTCAGACCTAAGCATTTGCTATGATTCTATAAACGTTTTGCAAATGAATGTTGGGGCATGTTAAGTTGAATTACTCTTAGCAGTAAAACAAAGTTTACTCCCACAAGTTGGGTATTACATGTTTCACTTAGATGTCAGTTGTTTACAACAAACGACGTTTGTGTTGACTGTTCCCTTAAAACATGGAGATAAACCTTTCTATATATTAGTTGCATGATGTAGAGATATGCAATATTTCATCTTGCTCCAGGTTTGTTCAAGCACTTTTTTCCATCTTTTTGCCTAAAATTTCAGAAATGACAGGGGACATGCTTTGAGAAAATGTATATTTATTAAATGCATTGAGATTGCCATTGAAAAAATTATCATAGAATATTGCCATTGAAAAAGTGATGAACCCACATAAGGCATGTGAAATAGCCATGCTTGGAGGCCAGAGAAGAGCAAGGGGCATGAGAATTTATGGAGACTAGTTCTGTTTCATTTAAGAAAATGTAGAGTCATTTGTAGTGCTAGCTGTGAAATACATGTATCTTCATATCACTTTAGCTGAGATTGCTTGTATTTCTGCTGTGGTTATCAATTTTCAGTTACATCTTCAAGCAAATCTGCCTCAACAATAGCAAATTTCCTGTGAAATCTAATATATGGTGGATTGATGTCATTCACTTTTTGTTGGTATTCCCTTCTCTAACAATAAGGAAAATGGTAGTAATTGACCTATAGCTGAATTTTCCTTTTGTGTCTCCTTTGGAAAGGCAAGTTTATAAATGGATGTCCTGGACTTCTAATGTTGTTCTTTAAAACAGCTCTGTGGTTTCGTATCGACTATAATCAGTATCTCCAATTGCAACAAAAAGTGATGCACTCACTGTGAGCTGAAGTATGTTAGAGCTCGTGAGGCTGAAAGCTGCTTTATTCAGGTCTGAAATGTGGCAAAAAAATTCAATAAATTTGAATGCACAGCAGCGGCAAATAACAGCATGAGCTGGGAGGATGTGCAGTTGAAGAAGACTGTCAAATCTGACAGAGGAAGAATCTGCTCACAGTCCACTAGAAAGAAGATTTTGAGAACTTAGGAATTACCTTTTTTTGTTTTGGTTTTTTTCCTGCCTAAAGAATTGATTAGAACAGAGCTGTCCAGAGGTCATGCAGCTAAGATCTTTTGTGTTAAATAAGTCATTGTGCATGGTAACTGGAGCTGGGACTGAGATGGGCTCATCCTGACATGAGGTTATGCAGTCCTGATTTTGGACTGGAGCTGCTAGACTCTCTGAAGTAATATAAACTAATGTCTGATTGTAGTAATACCTTGCTAAATGGTAGCATCAAGATTTATTGTTTTGTTTATCTGCTCCCTTTCTGTTCTCTTTGAATGATAAATGATGCCCCTAGTGTTCTGAATACTTTCAGCTGAAATGCCCATAAATCTTATAAGCTGTATTAGACAGAGGATGCCACTTCTTACATCCTAACAGTAACTTCTGTTAATTTTGCACATAGCTTACCTCTCAGTATTTTTTCAGTTAAAAGGAAAACTGCTGGATTCTAGTATCTAAAAACTGTAGCTAAATTAAACATAATAAAAGTATTTAAGTCATTAATATGTGTCATATTAGACATTTGAGCTCAGTGGAGGCTTCAGAAGACCATAATATCTGTGGGAATTCAGACAGTGGTGAAAACCATGAAATGATTCATTGCAAGTCCTAGTGCAGCATTGCTACTGCTAAGATCCGTTATTTAATTATATGGCCATAGGCATCATATCATGAACTAATCACTGGTCCTTTCCTGGACAAAAGAAGAAGAGCCTTTTGAACTGTTGAGAATCAAAGCTTCCCATCACACTGCTCCCCAGTCAGCCTGAGCCTTTCTCTCTCTGAGACATAGGTTCAGGACAGGTTGCTGTAGGCATGACTGGAAAATTTAAGTGAGATGCTGTGAAAGAGCATCTGTCCTTGTCCCTCTGCTGCCCATGTGATCAACCAAGGTGAGAGAGCTTTCCTAGACAGATAAGGCCATTGGTGGTTCACCCCAGTTCTCAGCCTCTAGAGCTGCCTGCATGCCCCAGTGTAAGAACTGACATAAATAAGAACCTTTCTTGTACTGGTGAACAGACCAAGCGTGGTCAGGAATACTTGGGTGGCATAGGTCTGATTTTAGCACAAGAACCAATAAGCAGCCTGGAAGTCACTACATTTGCTTTTTTCAATATATTAGCCATCTCCAAATTGCCTCAGCTGAAGCGTCCCATTCATAACCCTTTTAGCTACTGAAAGAGAGTTAGGAGCAGCTGGTGCCATGGATGCTTAAAATAATCGATAATTGCTTCAGGGTAGATAGCTTCTTCCTCCAAACACATCAGTGTGATTTATGGTGGAAAAAACCACTCAACCAATACATATTCTGGGTATCTTTTTTTTTATTTTTTAAGCAAGCTAATAATGCCAACCTTACTGCTGTTTCTGGGCAAGCCTGAGAGGCCAGGCACAGGTGAAGCCCATGTTTCTCTAACCAAACAGCACCAGCCCTGTGCATTGGTGACTTTGTTCTTGGGTTCTAGCCCAAACCTCAGGTTTCCCACTTCACTGACAATTAGTATCATCTTTAGCCTTAAAGCATGTTGCTTTTGTGGTTTTTTGTGGTCTTCCTCATGAGAACGCTTGTAAAGCTCAGACAAGTGGTATTCCCAGAGCTGTTGTCAAATACTTCCACCTGCTATTCTCAGCTGTGCCTAATGGATCTGACACACAGCTGGATGGGAGCATCAGTTTGGGGGCTGATGCCCTGAGAGGATTAGTGGGGTAGTGTATGTCTTGAACAGCAACTGTCCTTAGAGTTAGGGGGCTCTTTTTTTGGTTTTTTGGGTTGTTTTTGTGAGGTACTTAAAGGCACATTCTGTTTTCTCTCTCAAGAAAAGTTTCTTTTCAGGGATGGTTTTGTAAAGATAGGAAGAGCTTTTGAGAAGGTTTGGCTTTGACACTTCCTGGAAGAGAAATTGCTGTTTTGCAATGACCAGGTATGGTGATGTGCAGGCTCCCAGCTGATACCACTGTAAGGAGGTGAGCCCTAAACAATGCCAAGTAAGTATCCTAACCAATGTTACCGCAGTACAATTCCTGGCCTCCAAGAAAGATGCAAATGTTTCTTTTCCCTTCCCATGGAGCAAAACCTGAAACAACAGTCTCTTGAAATAGTGTTAGTAGTCTGTTATTCATGGGTGCTCTTGCTGCTTCTGAGAAAATGGGAACAACCTTGTGACCCTCACTGAATGGATGCCTGCAACAGGACTGCTCAGCTGATGGGCTCTTGTCTGGATCTCACCCAGCTTCAGGACCAAGCAAGCAAATGGATGCAGTATGGATTAGGTACTACCCATTTATTAGAACCTCATTACCAATGCTAACAGTAAGATGAGTGTATAGACAATGAAATAAGGTCTTTAACCTCTTCTAATTTTATTGAAAGAGTTGTTAAAGGTTATTTTGGAAGGATATTATTTATATCAATTTTTCCCCTTCCTTGCAAGGTACAATGAGGGCTTAAGAGTTCTGGGATGGCTTAAAGGTTTCTTGGTTGTTTGGGTTTGTTTGCTTTGTGGTTTTTTTTAATGAAATTGAAGATATCAAAAGCATGCAGTCTGTGTTTTACAGTCAGTTGTCTTGAGGTAAGGACTGTCGTGGTTTCAGCTGGGATAGAGTTAATTTCTTCTCAGTACAGTGTTGTGTTTTGGATTCATCATGAGAATAATGTTGGTAACACATCGACATTTTGGGGTTTTGCTAAGTTGTGTTCATTCTAAGTCATGGGCTCTCCTTATGTCTCATGCTTTGCCATTGAGGAGGTACGCAAAGGAAAAACTGGGACAGAACCTAGCCAGGACAGGTGAACCAAACTGGCTACAGGGATATTCCACACCATAGAACATCATGACAATCTGGGTTCAGGGTCTGGCATTAATTAGCAGAGTGGTGAGCAATTGTATTGTGCATCATTTGTTCATTTTGTGGGTTGTTTTTTTCTTTTTTTTTTATTATCATTATTATTATATTTTACTTTGATTCAATTATTAAACTTTTCTTATCTCAACGTACAAGTTTTACTTTTGATTGTCCTCCCCATTCTGCCGGTGGGGGTGGGGAGGTTGGTGAATGAATGACTGCGTGGTGCTTAGTTGCCAGATGGGCTTAAACCATGAAGTGCTATGTGTAATAAAAACTCTAAGAATTATTTCTTCTCACAAAATTAGTTTTACTTTTTGGTCGAATGAACCATTCAGTGAGGGTCAGCTGCTAGTCAGCTCTCAGCACTCTGACTAACAGGAATGTAATACTTCCATTATCTTTCCTGTCACCATCACACTTTCAAATGCTGGTAAGAGCTGAGCTTTGAATGAAAAGAAAAAGGTTCCTAATTAAGTATAAAAATAAACTATGACAGAAGCTATTACCTTCTTAGCAATAAGCACAGGAGAGAGCAAATTGTAGTAAATTCCGATATTCCAATTTTTTTGCCCCTAAACCTTCTCTTGGCTTCGTGAGTTTCGCCCACCAGCGTGGTCCCAACAACCAGGCAGGTACGTCACACAGTGAGGAGCTGGGAAATGATTCACAGCATTTGCTCTGCCAGCGAATTTTCTGAATAGCAAAACCCGAGTGGGAATAGCGCTGAGCAACTCTCAATGCTTTAAATTAAAAACCATCAGAGGCTATTTAGGAGTAGGACAGAAATAGGAGGAAATAGAGACATAATTCTGCAGAAAAGGCGCTCGGTGCGTGAAAGAGACAAAAACCAAGTGAACAGGGGTGGGGCTGCAGGGGCAGGGGTGTCCCGAGGGATGGGGAACGGCGGGAACGGAGCGGTGTCTGCTCCGCGTTGGGGACCCATCGCCCCCGCTCCCCCCGCGGCGACCCAGCCCGGCAAACTGGCAATACTTCTCAGTAAGAAGCAGGGGCTTTAATTTTCTCTCACGTTTTTTGTATTTTGTTGATGTTGTTGTTGTTTTTAATACGGCTATGTTCTTTGAAAACATTTGCTTAGTACCTAGTATGTGAAAAGCTGAAGAGGTCCAGCCATTTTAATACATGGTCAGATAGTACAGTCCTACTTTTCCTCCTTCAGCAACCACTATTAAAACTTCTCATATCGTTCCTGATAGCAAGCTAGTCTGGTCTGCCTTTTCCTCCCACACCCTTGCAGTGCAAAGTTTCAAAGCGGAAAGAGTCAACAGTTGAGTAAATGTTTCTGTGAGGCTGTTGTGTGGGGACTGTGCATCGTTGGGATTTATTCTTTTATCACCATGTGAAGTGCTGAACAGATCTTGAGAGGGAATTTTGTGCTTCTGACCAGATGGGTTGTCCTACATGTTTACATGCCTTCTCCATATCAGTTTGCAATGCCTGAAATCTCTTCTCAGGACAGGCCCAAACACTCTGCAGAAGCATCCTTGAAAAGGACCACTGTGATGCCCTGGTGTTAAGTATTTTTTATAAAAGGTATGTTGTACCAGTCACTGTTTTCAACCATGTGGTATGTGGAGAATGGGTATTTTTCTGTTCATAGGTAGTCACTGAGCTGCTTTTCACTTTGAGGAAAATGTTGTGTGTAGACTTTATGCAGGTCATTTGAGGGTAGAAATAATTTACCTTGGCAGATGTATGCGGGGGATAATGCACAAGATGTCATTAGCAAACGATTCCTTTAAATTACAAATACATGGAAAACATTAATCTGTTGCTTTCAATCTCGTGGCTTCTTAGTTTTTCCCAGTGAGGCTACAAAATGTTATGTCAAAATGGGAAGTAGTTTGACCCGGATACTGTTAATGATTGCCATGACATCTTTATTTTAAAATTGGCAATATTGCAGAGGGAAATTACTGTGAAATAGCAGATGTTGAATTCATATTGATGCTTACAGTGTCTTTTGTAGTGTTTTTTTGTTTCCTGGCACGTTTGAGAAAATTTACTGTGCAAGATAGGGCATTCACATGCCTGTTGCTCACCTTCTTATGGGTCATACTGACAGTTTACTGTTCAGGGTGTCTTTTCTTTTTCTGGAGCTCTTATGGAATGTATGTGTCTATAGTGGTTCTCTCTGCTGCTTGAGATGAAAAAATGCTGCAATTTGTGGATTATTTGGGACATGCCAGTTACTTCTAAGGGTTTAATGAAATTTATGAAAAAAGTAAATCAGTTACCCATAGGCTTAAATCTGGCAATCAGGAATCTCTGTCTTCACTGGCAAGTTATTTAAAAAATGCTAAAAGCCACAGGAACATGCATTGAGAATGTGCAGCTGTCAAAACTACAGACTAGGGGCAGACAAAGGAGAAAGAAAAATGGGTTGCCTAGGGCAGTACTGAAGTGTTAGTAGTAGAACCATGGACTACAGAAAGTAGTCGTCTGCCAAGTGGTGCTCTCATAGGAATGAGCAATTGGAGAACAGTAGTGTGTCAAGTTAGAGTTCCTAAAACACACCCTTCTTGTGTGTGAAGAGTTGATTTTTTTTTTTTAATATCCTGTGGTTTTATTTCCTTTTTTCTAACTTCAGAATGATGAATCTCAAAAGAAATTTTAAGGCAGTAACTGCGTCTCTAACCTCTGGTGGATGAATACAAATTGCAAGCGGAACAGAAGGGGCTCAGGAAACTGGTTGCAGACAGCTGTGCCACCACTGGCTGATCCCCAGCTGTGGCAAGGCTCCCTGCTTGGCTCAGCTGGCTGAGCTGCTTAACATGCCTGTTTCCTAAACCATCAAATCCCATGATCTGGAAACCTTTGTTCATCTGGTTTGCTTTGACTGATACAAACAACTAGGGAGAGTTCCACAAGGGGCTGAGTCAGTGGATGCAAATGAGAGGGTTTGCTGTAAATCTTGACTGTGCCCAGCAGGTCTGAATAAAATTAGTATTGCATTGATCACCTGAATTGTTTACTCTGCACCCCTTTTTTAATCTTTGAGAGGAGTGGGGCAGAGGGCTTAAATCATTGCTAGTTAGAAACGCATGAATAGAAAGGAGGTGGTGTTAATCACGCAGAAGCCTATTTCCATGCCTTTTGGATGGGGTCACAGAAAATATGGGATTTCATCACACCTGGTGCTCCTCAATGTGCCTACATGGATTGTTTTCAAGGGAAATAGCAAGTTGTGTGATTGGTCCTTGCTCTTGCCATTGTCTGGATACTGCTAGACAGCAAAGGGGTTCAGTTTGGCTTGAAAAGTAAGTAGAGTGGGTCACAAAGTCTTCTTTTTGGGTGATTTTTTTTTTTTCTGGTGGGGGAGTTATTGAGTTTGGTTTGGTTTTTCTTCATCATGAAAAGAAGGAAAACAGTTTGCAAGAACATATCTGAAGTTCTTTGGTGTTTATATCTCATTCATAGACCTGTAATTTATCCTCAGATAATAAAACAACAAAGTTAATAAAATAACCTTTATTTTGATTCTCTGAGTGATTCACCATCCCTCCTTGTGGCTGTTTTGTTCAAAAATAAAGGAGGGGGGGAGAGTATATTCTGAGTACAAAGGCAGAAGATAAAAGCATCAGTCTGTTTCTGTACCTCCTACATAATATTGCCATAGTAACCAGGAGCTGAATGTGGCGGTTCATCACTGAATGCTGAGGTAAAGCAGACACTTCTTATTCAAAGGAATATTAGTAAAATACAGATTTTTAAGGTGTCAATAAGGAATTAAGAAAAAATTATCTGCCTTACATAGCACACTCTGTAAGCTAATAATAAAGTGCCGCTTTGAAAGCAGACAGGGCAATTAAGCATTTAGCAAATATTTATAATGCTGTAAATCAGAACGTTTTATCTTCCACACAAAGCAGTGCTGAGGTGTGATGTGCAGTCACAGATAATATATTTTGACATCAAATTTACATGAGATGAGCAGCTTTCTTCTGCCTAATACATTTCTGGCATGGCAGTTGGCTGTGGCTATTGCCAAATATTTGTACTGCAGCATTGACTGGCTGTGCTCTAATCCAGATTAAGTATAAGTGGGTAAAGTATTTTGTGTATTTAGAACTGCATGGTGTCTCCTAGTTTCTAGTGCTATTTTTTAACCATTAAACCACCTCAAGAGGGGATTAAATTCTGTTCCAGGTGTGTGCATCAGGTAAATATATATATAAATACCTTTGAAATTTCTGTGAGAAAAGGAATAGCTCAATTGGTCTCAAGAAAAACTTGGGAAGGACAAAGAAGTGCACCCATTTCAGTGCACCACTATTAGTGTAACTTACTGTTACTACTGTAACTTCTCTGTGCTTTACAGTAAGAATTTGACATTTAACTTGTCGCATTTTTGTGTCCAATAGCAGCTTTTTTTTCCTTTTTTTAAAAAAACTTTTCTGTATTTGATCAAATGATGGATTAAAAAGGAAACTTGTTACTCTGCACACACTCTCAAAGGCCTTGTTAAATTGAAAGTTGCTTGTTCTGTTTTCTTTTCTGAAGGTTTTTTCATTCTGAAGCGTGTTTAAAATAAGGCCTTGAAGCATGGAGAACTCTGCTATCAACCACGGCTGCCTCCTGGGATCAGGAGACAGGAAAGGGCTGCAGTAACACCTTTTCCTACACCACCAATGTTCTCTGTCAGCCCCTCATGCCTCTGTTTGGGGTTATAACAAGGACTAGAGCTGGAGGCAACAACTTTGGGGAAAGTGATAGGTATTCAGAAGCCTGGGAAAATGATGCAGATTCAGGTCAGAGCCAGGCTGAAAGGATGGAAAAGCTCATCCAGGAGGAGCAATACCTGGAGGCTGTTACGGTTGGAGCTTCAGAAGTGGAGACTGAGCTGAGAGTGCTGGCAGATCCCTGTGAAACAGCAAAGTAAACGGATGTCTCAGCTCCTCCCATGACTGACCCGGGTAGCTGGTGACAAACTGGCTCCACAGGCTGAGCTACTTTCTTCACTCACCTCTGTGCTGGCACCCAGGCAATCCTACCCATGCTGACAGCTGTTGGGGCAGGCAAGGTGGTCCATACAGTGTCGTTGCTTTGAGAAGGCAGGAGGGAGGGTGGCATTCTCTTTCTCCTCTTTGAAAAGAGCACCTTAGGCAGTTACACACACACACCCCCCCACACACACACCCACCCACCCACCATGGTTGTGGGGTCAAACATTGAAGTTACGTATGAAGTAGTTCATCTCCCTTTATTTATATGCTCGTATAGCCTTTTTATAAGTAATCTCAACATCATTTGCTGCCTAGAATTTGCTCTTCCTTGTGCAGCCTAGTTGTGTAACTAAGAGTTTGTTATGCCTCACAGTGATGGGTTTTACAATAGCTCCCTGCACTGGCCGCTGGAAAATGCCAGAACCTGCCTAATTATGCAGCCTATTGGGTTGCACATTACATGATCTGGTTGATATCAACTGTGTTGCCTGGTAAAAGGCTGGCAAACCCAAGCTTTTACCTGCTGAGCATACTAATGGGAGCTTTCTTGTGTTTTATCTGCCAGGGAGTCCGTGTGAGAAGGGAACAAATAAAGATCGTATAATTTGGTCTCTTTGCACAGTTTAAACAGTTGCCTGAGTGGTATTTTTATTGCTTGTCTGTGTGAATAGTAAATACTTTTCTTTCCTTTTTTTTTTTTTTTTTAAATGTGAAACTGGCCTATCTGACTTATGGCATGGAATTCCAGTTTCACCAACAGTTCAGGGTTTCAAGAATAGCTTTGTGTGCATGGGAAACTGTTCATGAGGAGGCAGGAAACAAGGATTTGGAAGAGGGAAAAATTATTTGTGGGTTACTGATTCTTAACAGATTACTGTAATTAAAAGTGATAGTTTTAGGAGCAAATAAAGTGCAGGATTCCTCTCTAACTGGTTCACTGTCCTTATCTTAGGGAAGAGTTATTACTTCATGTGTGTTCTTTATTCCTTGTCTAATAGTCTTGGAAGAGAAGTTAAATATTCTCCCTCAATGTAGTCAATAGCCTGGTTGTTATGTTGCTCTCCTGGAAGGTGAGGGCATGTGGGTGTGAACACCTCCATGCAGAGGATGTGAATGCAGTGACCGCTACTACCCTGTTACTCAAAGTCTGCCATTTTGTATGACTATTTTCACTATCAGAGAGATGACAGTGAAATGTTTCTGCTTGTGAGGGAACCCAGCTCTTACAGGTGTCTAAATTGATATCTAATTCACTACAATAATGTTCAGTGCAACATCTGAGTGTAGATTTGAGAAATATTTTTCTTGAGTACTTCTTTGTTACTTTAGGGTTTTTTAAATTCTTTTCTCCCCACCTCTGCAGCCAGAGTATGAAAAAAGTTAATGTTCCTGCAGGAGGGCAAATATTCAGCCCTTAAGCCCCAGGCTCTGTTGGATTTTGGTGCCTGGCCTGGATTTGTGAATGCTACTCTGTGAGCTGAATACCTAAAAACTAGATGGGGCAATGCCAAGTGTTGCCTCACTGCAAGTGTATCCCTCTTTTGACTGCTGTAGATTCAGGCCCTTGTCTTAATTTGTATGTACTGTGATGCAGGTGCTTTTGCACAACAAAAATCTTTTTGTGCGGGGAAAAAGATAAGGTACTGAAATTGGGACTATAATGCGTACTTTGTGGATATTTGTTTAAATTCTTTGGAAAAAATAGACAATGCATCATCTAACAGAAGGATGAAGCAATGTTGACACAAGGCAGTGTTGGTTTGTGTGGGTTCAACACGGTATCTTATGTACAGCGGGCAATTAATCCAGCATGTGAATGGCCAGTTAAGAACATCAGCACACAAATGGGCAGATATGAACTTGGATTTAACAGTACTTTTACAGTGACTTCTCAGCAGTTGTGCTCATTTGCGGTAAGACTTGGGTCACATAAAGGAAAGAAAGATATGCCAACATATGTATTTGGTTTTTCATCTGCTGCATACTTTTTCTGGTTTTCCTTGTGTACCTGCCAGGATGCTGCACACATACTGTAACTCACCCTTGTGTGAGGCCAGCCTTGTATTCCTTATGTTGTTTTCTCTTCTTTAAACAACCACTGGTTAATTTATTCCTCACCATCTGAAGGCTGAATGACTGGTGCTGCAGGAGGTATGTAAACTCAACAGTAAAAGATAAAATGCATACAAAGTCTCAGGTTTGCAGGTAGAGAGTTGCGTGAGCTTAAAAGGAGTTTCAGACTGTCTTGTTCCAGAAAGTTTTCTCCTGGTAGTTTAATTACTTCTTTTTTAGCTTTCTGCACTTTTGCTGTGCTATCTTCAAGACCCTTTGTTGTTGGATCAGAAATAAACTTCACAGCTGTGTTGGTAGGGAAGAGGTGAATAGCTACTGAGTCACAACAATGCTTCTTCATCGAAGCTTATCTGTATGTCTGTTCTGTGTGTTCACTGTAGACTAAAGCTGTGGGCTCAGGTTCAGGAAGCTTGCTGAATTGTCTCAGAATAGTGCTGCTGGGAACCTCTGTGTGGGAGGAGGCAAATGGGATATCACCGGGGAGCTGCTGCAAGATGGAGTGGGGGAGGGGGAAATAGAAAAATAAGGTTGATGTGAAGAAGAGCAGACAGGAGCTTAGGGACATGGCACAACAACATAATATCTCAGTCTGTGGCGTGGTTCCATTTCTCTCTCATAAATCTTGTATGGCACACACGGTTCTCAGCAGCATCATCTCGCCTCTAGAGAATGCGAGCACCTGCACCATCTGCCAGCCTCGACCTCTCTGAGGCAGGAGATCTCTGGCCGTTTGGTGGTAACTCAGAGTGGATGTACACTGATTTGAAACCATGGCATAATCAGTGCTTTTTCCCCTTGCTGCTTGTGACAGAACTGTAGAGGTTTGCCTCTCTTTGCTGTTCAGTATTCAAAATCCTCTGGATTTAAAAATGAGAGGAGAACAGGCATGGGTGGAATTACTGCTACTGATTTTAACACTCTCCCTTTAGCCCTCTCACTTACCAAACACTGTCAGTGCCGTAATGTATTATTGCTGTGTTTTTTCACTCTGGGCACTGGTGCTGCCTTGTACTTGGAGAGTGAGGGCTGTGAGGTGGGTGCCAAGGCTGCCTTCCACTCTTAGCACTGCGGGTGCCTGCAGGCCTTTCTGTAGGGTGGAAACCACCAGGATTATGCATGTTTGCTCGTGTCCTTGGTAGCAAAGTATTGCTTTCAATGAAAGCAGAATTCTTCCCACTTCTAGCAATTTGCCTCTTGAGCAGCGCTATGGTGTTTAACCAGTGAGATGAGTTTTGCAAATCAGTTGGAGGAGGAAGTAGTGGTACTTTATGCTTATGTTTTTGTGTTTTGTTTTTTGTTGTTGTTTTCTTTTAACAAAATGAAGCTTCTTTTTAAATGCCAGTCATTTTTATTGTACTGTCGTTTTACTTGCTGTCACATCTGCCTCATTTTGCTGCTTATTAGACACACATTAGATATTCACTGACTTTCAAAATCAATCACTGGCATTCTTGAGATTTCATAGCAACAAATTGTACTAGTGAGAGAGAAGCAATGTTGCATAGGAATAACGCCAGTAATGCCAGATATTTCTGAGAGATGGTAACTATTTTCTTTGAAGGTGTCATTCACCTCTAAACAGGAAAGACGTAGTCAGACTTGATCTCAAATAGCACTTGTGAGGGACAAGTGAACGTGCATGTTAACTGTTTTATGTTGCCTCTTGACCTTTGGTGTGGGAGCTTGTACCACTTCAGAAGCATTGCCATAAAATGCTTTCTGAAAGGGCTGTTTCTTGGAATGACACTTAAAAATTTGATGAGCCCAGAAAGGCATCAGGCTTAGCCAGAGTTGGATGCTGAGCCACTGATAATTTAGAATAAACCAAGAAAAAATATCTTGCAGATAGAATATACTAACCCAGGATTTTTCTGTATCTGAAATGAATACTTTAGTTCCTCAAGCGAGATCTGAGGTAGCAGGTCAGTGCAGGACAAAGAACTGACCTGTTTTATGACCCTGACACTAAACAACACATTCCAACCCAGACCTCAAAAATGAGAGCACGTCAGGTGCTTAACCTGAACCTGCATGTTGTGCTTGCCTGGAATACTTGCTGTTTTCTAAAGCTTAGAGAGGGTCTGCCACACACCTTGTTCAATCAGGTAGCATACCTCTTGCAGATTAGCCTAGTTTTAGTGAGACATTTTTAAAAACTTTTTTTATATACTTTTTTTGTCTGTGTTCTTAAGAAATGCTTTGATTCTTTGATATCCCAGTACAATTCTGTGCATTTTCAAATGTGCAACAGACACTCCACCAATTAACATAGTTTACTTATTTGTATCAAAACGTTGGGCAAGTCATCAGAGTTGTTGTACTGCCACAGGCCACCCCTCCAGACCTCCAGCTGTTGCCATGCCCTGCATGTCATGAGTGGGACCTGCCTACCTAGTATGGATGTCCCTGTTACACTAATGCATTGCACATGGCACAAGAAGCCTTGCATTTCAGCAGCATTTTTAAGTTGTTTAGGATGACATCTTTGTGGTTTGCTGGTGCAGCCTGTAGAATTTTGGCTGTCCAGTTCTGTCTGTATAGCAGAAAAGTGTATCTGTCAGTAAGTATGCACAGCTTCCACCCCAGCTTACTGGAGATGTCTGAGAACCAGAAGGTTCTTGGTATTTAAGTATGTGTAGTGTGGGAAAGTGTGTTACAGCCAGCTATATTCTAGCTTCATTCTGGTTATTGGCTGTAGTTAGACCCGAGTTTCATACCTAGGGGTAGCAACCCAGGCACATGCGTTGAGTCAGTTACTCAAAGCCTTAGAAACAACAGTGCTCACACTAGTTCTTTATATTCTGAAGTTGTATGTTAGCCTGTGTTATTGCTTCATAGTAGTAAAAATGAAAAGTACTTATGAATTAAAACTTACATGCTGAAGTAGATGCTTGAATTGCACGTGTTTTAGCAGGGTCTGAATTATATATTGGCAAAGACATACCACAAGGTAGCCATTGGCACAGTTCAGAGTCTCTCTTTATTTGGCACTAATTTGTTTATGTGCAGAATAACCACAGGAGGGGACTATGGACTATCAAAGATGGCAAAGAGAAGAGGATAAATGGCAAATGAGCATTTAGTGAGGATGATGAGGAAGGTATGATGAAACAAGCCCTTATGGATCAGGTAATCCCATTATGGCAGGTTACCTGGTAACTGACGCTATTGTATTTTAGGATTTCTGATCAAGTAGCAAGGAAATGATTCCGTTGCCCAAGGCCTGAAACTCCATGTTTAGTAACCAGATACCAAGAGAGTTCCTCTGTTGGTTTAGCTGGTAAGAGAATGGATTCTGACATCAGTTGTGGTTACTGTAGTGGTATGTTTGTTTATTTTTATTCTTTGTTTATGTTCTCAGTGGGCAAGAGAAAAAATTTGACTAGCCTAAAATGCTGAAGGCAGCCTTAAAAAAAACCTACTACAACCTAAGGGAAATGAGATTCTTAGGTGTGGTATTTTGCTGTTCCTTTGCTACAGTGCTCTTTGTTTTCAATGGCTACTAGGTGAGAGTCTGCAGAGGAAGGCTGGTGAGGAGATGTTTGGTCTATATGAGTACAGGGTATACACTTGTGAGTCAAATGAGAGTCGTCCTTGAACTAAGACATTAGAGGGATGATATTCAACAGTATTTACTTCCATAATGACATATGCAAATATGTGCTATATCAGAAGACACTTTTTAACAAAGCATTTATAGTGAGTATTGTGGGATACTCTCAATATTTTCTTATGGTTAATGCTCACCTCTAGTGTTTACTCCATCAGGGTGCAGTTTGACATAGGTGGGTCTTAGCTCATGCCCTGCTGATAACTAAAAGAAGTTTGCTTTTACTTCAAGTACCATCATGTCATTTGCAGGACAGTAGCATGCACTAGTATGACAGCCATAATTCTGTAGTGCCAGAAGCAGTAATTGTATGCAATTGAAAAGACACCATGTATTCAAACTTCTTAGGAGGGCCTGTTGAGACAGACAATGGGTCATCATTTGAAGTGGAAGGGCGGTCAGTTTAGACTAGATATAATGAAGAAGTTTTTGAAAATGAGGGTGATGAACCACTGGAACAAGTTGCCCAGAGAGGTGGTGGATGCCCCATCCCTGGAAACATTCCAGGTCAGGGTGGACAAGGCTCTGAACAACCTGGGCTACTTGAAGATGTCCCTGCTCATTGCAATGGGGTTGGACGAAATGCCCCTTCCAACCCAAACAATTCTATGATTCTATATTTCTGCTGAAAGTTCAAACGTACTTTTCTTTCAGAAAGTTGATTCCTATGGGTTTTTTTCCCCTCTTTTTACTGTTTCCCTGATCATATATGATCGTATATGATGTTTGGCATACCATGGAACTAGAATCACGTCTCTGCACATTAAGGCGGCAAATGACCCAGGCTCCCGGAGGCTCGGGCAGCACACAGAAAGAAGCTGTAGGCGTCACTCCAAGCCCCCCTGACGGGAATGCAGATCCCAGGCAGGTGGGTCCGGGGCTCAGGGGAGGCGGGGGTGGCGTTCTGGGACACTCAGGTCAATGTTGCCATCTACTGGGGCCCGGCAGGAGTTGCCAGCTGCGTACAGCTGGAAAATCAGACCGTCTAGTATTTGTTGTCCGGAGCTGGAAAGCGTGTAGATAATAGCATGTACATGCCGGCAGCTTAAAAATAAAAGCCTCCCGCCCAGGTTCTTTCAAGCTGAGTTTAGAGAAAAGAAGCTTTTAGAAACTGGGGAAGGAAAAACTTTTTTGGACTACATCTGGTGGTGCCTTCCTCTTCCCCCAGGAAAATAAGCTACCACAACTATGGACATTTCCTTCAAGCAGTTACTACTGGCCTGTACTTTATCATACTTGTAAGGTATTCTGTATAAGGTGATTTTCCTCATAATCGTTGCTCTGTGCCCTGAACATCTCAATTTCCAAATTAGCCAACCAGTACTTGCATCAAATAAAAGTGTAAGTATGCTTGTGCTCCTAAGAGGCCTGTAGCACTATGAGGAAAGGAAAATTATGCCTCATCTTCTTTGTTGCATTGTTTAGTTTCTTTTAACTGTGTAATGAAGATAAATTTCATAGGTAGATACCAAAGACCAGTCTGTCTTTTCTGTTTTAAAGGCACAATCAAACAAGTAAGTTAAATGACATCTCAAAGGGCTTAGTCTTTAAACAGTTTCAACTTGCTAAACAACTTGAGCTTCTTCAGCTTTTCCTTTTCTTTTCCATCTAGCCAGGATATAGATTTTTATATATGCGTATAAAAAATGGAAAATACATGTATTTAACAAAAAAAAAAATCTGCCAAGGGCAAATTAGTTAGTGAGACTTCCCCCCAACCAGTGCCAACTTAGAATGTAATAGGATCTCTCAGGCAGAGAAATACTATTTATGCCTGCTAGTGGGACTTGCTGAAGAGGAAAATTCAAAAGCAGAGAATTCAAATCTCAGTGTCTGACTTTAGTGTCAAACAAAACCTTGAATGGCGAAAGAAGGAAAAAGATGTCAAGTTGAGGGGCAGGAGGATGTTGGCCAGAAGGGGTAGCCAATATTTACGAATGAAATTATTTGAATTACGAGTAGAAGCTTGTTTTCAGAAAGGTTTTGTTTATATTTTCCTCTGAATGCTTTCTTGGTGCAAGAAAGGATTTTTCTATCTCCAGTTCAGTTATAGTGGACCAATTGGCACTGAGGGCTAGGATTTTTAAGGTGCAATTTCAGCATAAATGCATATATGTCTCTACAATTCATGCATTATAATAATAACTAAGCAGTTTTAAAAGCAGAAATAATGACTGTACATGAAGCACAGTAGAAGTAAAATAAATCAGACAAAAGGAAGGCAACAGTAACAGTAACTACAAGAGTAACTATTTTTTTCCAATGAGAGCTGCAAAGATATGTGAGGTATTAAAATCACTTTTCTAGTTATGCAGCAACTGAAAAAATAACCTAGTAAGAGGTATGATTTGTTCTGTTTTCTTGCTTTACTTTGATATATGAAGAAATTTTGAAATAAATAAGATTTTTTAGTAACATACAGAATTAAACTGCTATCACTAGAAGCTGTAGACAACCCAGCAATCTCCAGTTTTTATAGCTTGCAATTCACCAAATGCCAATTGTGGAAATCTCCTTCCTGTCTGTCACTCAGGTTGCTAACAGTGGCATCCTTTTATGGACTCTTGTCCTTTGCAGTTGCTATTTTTTTTTCCCCTTGGAAGAGGAGAAAGGCTTTCCAAAATTTTCATAGGTGAAGCATGCCATATTTTCAGGAAGCACTGGGGAACAATCCTGCCTGGTGTGAAATAACACATTTATTTTGGTGATATGCCAGTCTGCAAAATCCCTGTGGACATCAATATCTAAATATTAGGGCTTGTAGGTTTGGTCTGTCAGCTTGGCCGTACAACAACTTTGTTATTTGATTAGAATTCTCTCCCTTGTATGCATTAAGGTTTTCATTCCTGATGGTACTATTTTGTCTAGCTATGAATTTTCACATGCTGTCTTGGACTGTTATTGCCCAGCTTGTGATTCTGTTTTTACAAAACCTTGTTAGGCTGGCTTGCTGACAGAAATATAGTCAGAGCAGTGAGCTGAATTTTGTTCATTTACTACTAGCCTGCAGGCAGAAACAGTTCGTGTTCTCCTTCTCATGTGTTGTGGCTTCTGTTGAGCTCAAGGATTTTGTGGTGAGGTGCCCTGTTGCCACACAGAAAAGCTTTCCCTGGGGTATCCTCATTTCTTTACTCTATTTATTCCTCCAGCAAGGTCACTGAAGACATGAACGTGTTGGCCTCTGAAATAGATGCCACAAATCAGTCTAGCACTTCTTTCTAATTTTAATGGAGATGAGCTACTAGTTGTAATTTCTTGAATCTCTCAGTTAAAATGTAGAGAGACCATAAATCTTAAAGCAACAAACATCCCCAAATCCTACACTTTGAAGTGAGTAGGAGCTCCTGGGTCATCAGCGCTTTTCGGAAACAGGCTGCTTAACTAGGTGTCCGAAGCCATTACAGTATTTTTTCTTTTTTCTTTTTGAAAACTTTGCTCTCAATGTTTGAGGAAATATACAACAAAAAGTTTGCATGGTGTTAGCAGTGCTTCTCTGCATAGCCTCATACAAAGCCAATGGATATGGTAGCGTCCAAACTCAGCATTCCTTTTCCAAGCCAAGCATTTGGCTTCAAGTTTCATTACATTTATTATTGTTAGATTTTGTTTGGTGGGAGGGATTTTGGGGCTTTGTTTGCTTTCAACCTTATCAATAAAAAAAAAACAAAACAAAGATAAGAAAACCTAACAAAAATATCAGGCTTGTTGTGGGGTTTTTTTGTTTGTTTTTGCTTATTTGTTGGGGGTTTCTAAGTTTCTTCTATCAGGACTTTTCATTCCCTATCTTATGTCTTCTCCTTTCAAAACTTACTTGAGTATGGGATGTGATATTCTAAACCATTGCTATAAAAATTTGCTAAAACACATTTCTTTGCAGAGTATAGTATAGCTAAATATACGCAATATATTATTACGTTCTTATTCTTGCTTTTTTACTTTTGTCTTAAGCTGAAAATCCAGTTTAACTACATAGTGTCCATAGATAAATAGTGAGTTAATCAAGCTGTGTGCTGTTACTTAAAGACCTAGTACAGTTTTCCTACTACAGAAACTATATAAGCAGTATACTGAAACATAGATTTAAAAAAAAAACAGTTTCTGATCAATTCTTTATTTAGTCAATTAGGAAGGGAGGGGAAGAAACATGAAGGTAGTACCAGAGCTTATCCGCTATTAAAGGATCATATCATGGCACAAGTGTTTATGTTTTACCTCAGGGTAAACTCTCCAGCCTGTGTTGGCTGAGTCTTGAGGGCTGACTCATCCTGGCAGCAGCCTTCAGCAGCCTGGTGCAGTGTGGGACTCATGTTTTAGTGGCACAGCTACACTTCCACTATGGCACTTTGTGATCTCATTGTGGGCAGGTGCTCATAATTTATATTGGGGATTAATCTTGTATTAACCCTTTGGGGAGGCTTACAGGTGCTCAAGCTCAGCAAAGAAGGAGGTAAGAACTAACCTAATGAAGGAGGCAAGGGATATTCCCTGTGCTGGGAAGTGTGGTGCATCCCTATTGCTTGTAACTCTGCGCATTATTTCCATGTCAGGTTTTGACAGGCTGCAGCAGAACCATCAGCAATGTGATTTCATCTTTTGTAACCACATGATCTAGACCTTTACTAGGTGGTGATGGATTTTGTGCTTTGTGGTGGCTCTCCTGTCCAGGGGTTCCAGCATGATGATATTTGTGTCTTAGCAATTGCAGCCAGAGAGAGGAATGAGAATATGTGAGAAAATCAAAGCTGCAGACATCAAGGTCTGTGAAGAAGGAGCAAGGGGAAGGGGGTGTTCCAGGTGCTGAAGCACAGATTCCCGTGCAAGCCATGGTGAGGCAGGCTGTCACCCTGCAGCCCGCAGGGGAGCAGAGATGTACCTGCAGCCCCTGGAGGACCCCATGTAAGGGCAGGTGGATATGTGAAGGAGGCTGTGGGCTTCTGGGAAGCCCGCACTGGAGTAGGATCCTGGCAGGACCTGTAGACCCATGGAGAGAGAGAGGAGCCCACGCAGGAGCAGGTTTGCTGGCAGGACTTGTGATCCTGTGGTGAATCCATGCTGGAGAAGCCTGTTCCTGAAGGACTACGCCCCGTGGAAGGGACCCATGCTGTAGCAGATCATGAGGAACTGCAGCCCAGGAGAAGGACTCACCTTGGAGGAGTTCACGGAAGACTGTCTCCTATGGGAGGGACCCCATGCTGAAGCAGGGGAAGAGTGTGAAAGCCCTCCCCTTGAGGAGGAACAGACAACATGTGATGAACTGACTATAGCCACCCTTCCTCAATCAGGGGTAGACTTAAGCCCAGGAAGAATGGAAGGGTGGAAGGAAAGTGTTTTTAAGATCTGGTTTTATTTGCCACTGCCCTACTCTGTTCTGATTGGTAAAAAAAATAAACTCATTTCCCCAATTCAAGTCCGTATTTCCATGACAGTAACAGGTGAGTGGTCTCTTCCTGTCCTTCGATTGACCTATGAGACTTCATTGTATTTCCTCTCTCTTGTCAGCTGATGAGGGGAGTGATAGTACAGCTTTGGTAGACACTTGGCATCCAGCCTGGGTCAACTCACACACAATCTGAGGACTCTGAAGTAAAAAAACCCCCAAAAAACAAGTAAACCAAAATAGATATATGATACTTCGGATATGCTCTCTCTTTCTTAGGCTTTGGCTTTCCCTCCCCGTTCAGAGGATGTCTGTTGCTGCACATATCTTCAGACAAGCCTAGTCCTGACAGAGAGAATTGAAAAATCAAAGGAACAGCAGTCAATATATATTAAGATAAAGTTCATCATCTCTCCCTGGCAAGCCTTACAGTGGTCAGCAAAGCATGGTTAACATCTGTGGGATACTGTAAGACAATTGAATAGATTTAGGATTTGGTATTGTTAGAGTGAAACCTCTTTGAAAAATAAAATTGAATAAAAATCAAAGAAAGAAGGAGGTCTCCAAACAGAAGGTACTTTAATTTGTAAATAATGAAGAATGCTTCCACTTCTATTATCCAGGATTTAAAATATAGACATTGCATAAATTATCTTTTTATATTATTTATTGTAAACCTAAATAGCCCCAGATAAAATAAGCTAAATTGTTGTAACTTGGGATTTCCTTTTTTAGTTTCTTTATTTCTTTGTCTATTCAGTTTTGTCCTAGAAAATGCAACAGAGTGGCCAGTACTGCTTGCAGACCCTTTAAGATTCTTTTTGTGGGATGCCAAACTTTACTTCCACCGGTGAAAAAGGTGTGGGTTTGTGTCAGAGCAGTTAGCAAACTTGCATTGTCCTTAGGTGCTGTGAAGAGAATTTGCCAGTGTTAGTTTCCTTGCTGACTTCAGCATGTTCACCTTATGGTCAGCATCTCATCTCAA
>JAWWMO010000121.1:30324591-30350199 GCA_035047845.1 Dendrocincla fuliginosa
CTGTGAAGAGAATTTGCCAGTGTTAGTTTCCTTGCTGACTTCAGCATGTTCACCTTATGGTCAGCATCTCATCTCAAAAGCAATGCTTTGTTATTGTCTTGGAGTGGGCTCTGTTTGTGGTTAATGCTGAAAGAGTTCTCCTGCGCTACAGACCAGTCCTGGGTGGGATGATGGAGGAAGGTGAATGCCTGCTGGCTCAGGTGCCAGACCTGGTCAGAGGCAGCAGAGCAGGACTCAGGTTGGGACTGGAGATGGTAAAACACACACTGTAGCCCAGAGGGGCTTTCATAGGTTTTCTTAATGGTGGAATTGCTGCAGCCACTCTGATTCTGGGGGCGCTGACAGCAGAGATCAAAATTACACAGAAATGCTATAATTTTAGTTTTGATGGCAGGGTTGGCATCACCTTGAGGTAATGTGTATTTCCTAATAGTTCAAATATCTTGGACACTTCCCCAAAAAGCATTCAGTAGATTCAATTATTGCCATATGTTCTTTAACAGCTACCATGCATCAAAATTTGAACTGAGCCCATCAAGGACGACATGAATGTTTGGCAAGACACTGGGAGAAAGCTGGCTTGATTTTACACATGTAGGATGACTTCTTGAGATTAAGGGTGCTCTTAGGCAGAGTGTCATAAAGACTCTACTGGTTTCAAAAGGTAGTCCTTGAACCAGGAAGACAAGATGACTGAAACATTGTCTGAATGATGCCCAAAGTGATAGAGGACAGCTGTCCAGGTGCTGCAGGCCTTTCGCTTCTCAACCTACAGTACAGAATACAACCAGCAGTGTATTTATACGTATTTTGTAGGTTACACCCAGATGCATATGTATCTATATATGCAGCCTGTATAACAATACATTGAGCTCTGCTTCATAGCTTGCCCATTTTGTGAAGATTTGTCTTACTTTCTTGACACTGGCTTTTTAGGTCATACAGGTAGGGAAATGAGGTAGATTTGCAAAAGGTAATAGTAGTTACTTGAGTTGTTGCTATTTTCTCAGTGCAACTGTAACCAGGCACACAAACATCAATCACATCACAGCCTTCAAGATACTGTGATAGTTGTGTAGAGTTGGTCCTCCTTCCTCTGTAAGAGAAACTGATGTCTGAAGCTCTGGACCTTCGTACTTGTCTTCTCAAAGCTGGACTTGCAGCAAGAGTTGGGTGAGAGACTCCTCTCCAGCACAGAGATCGTGTGAGCAGGTGAGATTTAAAAGAACATCTTAGTGTGAGCTCTTGTGCTGTGATGTCTGCAGTTGCGTGAGGAACAGCCCCTTTGGAGCAACACAGGGTGCCTCATTTCAGAATGCACTTGGTTACTTTTATGAGTCCTTTGAAGCCAGTTGGACACAAGGACGTTTTGAATAATTTACAAACCAGTCATGAAACATATTTGGGTGGCACTTTGCTTCTCTTTTCATTCTCTTGAGGAGAAGGTCAAGCGAACAGATAAAACTTCCTGTGTAGAAATGACAAGAAAGAGGAGGGAAATCCCATTTGGTCAACATTTAAATTAATAAACTACTTTTTAATTTCAGAATGAAACTCATTTATTGCACATTAAAAACAGAAAAGCTGCAAGAATATTTTCTTGCTGACAGATAGGAGTAACTGATGATTGACACCTGCCCATTTTTTTTGTTGTTGACTGCTGAAATCATTGTCAGTACAGCCTTGACCTGACAGAAATAAGTTTAAAGCTGAGAACCTGCCCAGGATAGGAGAAGATATTTGACACAGTTTTACTTGTAGCTGCATATATATGTACTGGTCAATTAACCAGACTGGAAATATGAATATATATTGAAAAAAAAAAAAGTAAAATGCCTAAGCCATGTAGAATTTTTTAAAACAACAATAGAAATCCTTGTTATGATTTTTTTTTTAAGTTACATTAAAATAACATTTAATAAAAGGGAGAAGCTTCTGTGTCAACAGGCTAAGAACAATCACACTTTTCCAGGCTTTTTGTTTCAAATTCAATTAGAAATCACTTGTTGTTGTTTGTTTATTTTTAAATTCCATTTTGCACATGATTTTTAATCAGAAGGCTTTTTTGTTAGTTTCTTGTTAGTTTTGTTTTGTTAGATGATGACAGAAAATTTGTCCTCATCTGTTTTTATTGTTCAAGAAACATAAAAAAAAAAAAAAAGTTGAAATGTTGAAAATCAAATTTGTTTGGGGGAGAAAGTGTATGGAAGACTTATTTGAATGTGTGGTTAAATTAATTCTTAGGATATGTGGCACCAGATTTCTGGATTACTTGTTTAATGGTAACTACAAGTTAGGATAAATACATGGTTGAGATGAGTCTTACCTACTACTACTTATTAGTCTTTGTATTGCTTTTATAATTTTTTTCAGGTATTGTTTTAAAAAAATAAAATATTTAACTTTGAAATATCCCTTGATTTTACAGCTAGATAGGATCTCTCTCAAAGTCTTCCATGAGATGCAGCGAGCTGTTTAAATATGTGCTACCAATTTCTGTGCTTTTGATACAAGGATTGTTTTCATAAACTAATAATTTATGCAGGTTTGCAACTGAGTGGCCTTATTTTGCATGTAAGATTACCAGTGGAGACGAAAAGCTGCTCCTAGTTACTCTAAAAGTTTTGGCTTCTATTTCAATCTTTTGAAAGTTGCTTTAACTGAGGAACACTCCACAAAAATAACAGCATAACTTTGCAAGACAGCTTGATCTGAACTTGTAATAAAAAAAAATATGTAGTCTGATTCACTCTCTCTGTGAGAAGGAAATAAATCTCCTTCTTAAGACAGCTATTATATCTGGTGCCACATATCAGGTTGTCTCTACAGGTCCTTGTTAAAGTAGAGTTGGAGGCTTATTAGCATCCTATTAATATGTGCATAAAATGTAGTCTGTGTCTGAGCCCAAATACACAAGCTGGGAAATCAAAGAGAAATCCTTCACACCTTTTGCTGGCTTCATCCTGAACTTTTATTTAGCTCAAAACAACTTCCTTAAGAGAATTTCCTCTTCTAAAGGAAGCACTTTTCTCCATACTTAACAGGGGAATATGGCATTGAATTATTTTTGGAGTGACACAGTCACCATTGGGAGAGAATTGCTTTAATCATGATATATGAATCTTAATTTTGTCTTGTGTAAAGTATCAATCGATTTGAAAAGCATTGACCCATCTGAGGCTTTTTTCTTTATAGGTGAAGGTTAGGGAAATGTTAAGTAGGCAGTATTTTCACTTGTATTTTATCAGACTCTTACAGAGAAAAGACTACAAAGACTGCACTGTGTTACAAGTTTTGTTTTACTTATATGAACAATAGTAGCATATTTTTTTCTGAGTACTTTAGGGCTTTGTGTATACTACAAAATTACCTATAAAACTTGGGTTTGTTTTATACTGACTTCAATATTGCAGTGGAAAAACCTTGTCTTTAACAGCGATTGTAATTTAGAATTCCTTCTGTTTAGCTTATGTTAGTAAGCACTGGATTTAGACTGAATTAATATGTCACTATTAAACTGAGTTAAGAGGCTTGTACAAATTTAAAATTCAGTGTTTGATTAAAGTGTTTTCTAAACCAGTGCAGTTTGTTGCTCAGAGACTGTTCCAGTTGTGAAGTCGAGTAGACTCAGTCTGATGCTAGTTAAGTGCCATCCTTTTTCCAGGCAGATAGAGAAACATCCTGTTCATTTTGTCAAGCAGAAAAGAAAAAAAAATGCTTCCTCAGTACAGTACTGACCCTTTTATATTCACATTGCATTTAGAAATGTGATAAATGTTTTGTCAGCTTATACACATCTCTGATTACAGCGTCTCCTGCACTAGTAGTCAGACTATCATTTGACTATTACTGTCTTTTAATTTGTGATGTTTTGGGAGACAGTGGCAACTGGCTGTGGAAAAGTGCATTTCCTAACTTTTCTCGGTCCAAGATGCTTTGAAGTTACACCTGAGAGTCTGGCCTGGACTCCAGAATCATTTGAATAAATTATCAGGAATTGTGGCACTTTGTGCATGGGAGAAGGGTGTGGAGAATGAGGTGTAACTGTTGCCAGAATGGGAATCTCATTGACGGTGACATTTGTATAAAGCAGGCTGAGAGTTGTGCTTGGAGAAGGAATAGGATAGATTCTTGCATGCACTGTTTTGTGTGTTGCCTAGCAAAGCTCTCAAATGTGCCTCATGAACTGTTAGGAATTATTTTTAAAAAGTTAGAGAATTCTGTTAGAGCTTGAGGATTGAGAAAAACTTCATTAAGCAATGGAAGCTGAAGCACTTTTAAAATAAAAAGTCTGTATTTTGTTCTTCAAGATTTTTTTTTTCCCTGCAAAATTTTTCCCCCTTTGTTTTTCTGACTTGCAGTTGCCAGTGAAAGTGTCCCCTGAATTGCCTGCAGCCTGCTGGTAACTGTCCTGTGGAACCAGCACCAGCAGCCTCCAGGCAAGCTCTTCCCACACTAGTGTGCCAATAGATCTGAAAAAGTTACTGTATCCAATTACTAAGTTATTTGTAAAATTATGCTAATACTTCTTTTTACAGGAGTTTCTTGCACATTATTGTTAATGGCTTCCACAGCATTATTTCCCATTGTATGTTAATGTCAAATAAATACATGGGTGACTGGAAAATGCAGACTTCCTCTGCCTGGGCCTGCACACACAAAATGGTTGAACTTTTGTAGCCTTGTCAACTGTGTCATGGGGGCCTTGAAGTCTAAAAAGAAGCAACAGCTCAAATTTTCTTCTCTTCCAGTATATTAAGCTTGTTTAAAGTGTGTGTTTTCCACAGTCAGTTAAGTCTACATACATAGATTTAACACAAATATGGAAAGAAAATTAAGTTTAAAAAATAAACCCCAGTAATTTTTCTTCTGCCGAAGATCTATCTGTGGAGGAGATCATATCTGTAGAAATTAATAGATCAGCTCAGCTTTTTCATTGTAAAGGCCTGTAGATTGCACTCATGTTCATTTGCAGGTGTGTCTGCATGGCCATGGTGTGCCCTGGAGTGTTTTGGGTATAGAGCAGGAAAACAGCAGTGGTGATGAAAAAAAGCATATTTAAATAAATGACCATGGTTGCTGACAAACTTTAATTCAGTTTATCCCTACCATTTAAAATCTGAAGTACTTGAAATACATTAAAATATTAACGTTTATGCAGTGAAAGTCTTTAGAGCTAATTACCTCAGACTTGCAGCATACTTTGAAGTGAGCCTCCAGTTGCCCCCCCCCGCTTGGCAACTCAAATTGTGAGGTGGGGATGATGTCAGATGGATAGATGGATGTAGGACATGCTTCATCTTGTGCATGCCAGCTACTAGCAGGTGTTTTGGTCCACAGATCCAGATTAGAGGTACCTCAAAGTAAAAAACCCAAAGTAGGTGCTGAGTCCTCAGCACTGACCTTCATTCTGCAGGTTCAGCTTCCTCTGTGGGGTGCTAATGTGTGGCCAGAGATGTGCACCGAGATTCTGTTCATTTCATTACTCTTAATGTGTCTGTAGTGCATCTTAGGGAGTGTGAAACTCTTGGTCCTTGTCATTTGTACTGATGAAGTCGGTAAAAATGTATTAGGACTTTAAATCTTTAGCTCAGGTATATAATTATTTGGTATGTTAGCAGATAATCACTAATTTTTAATATTGACAGCTATATATTTTGAGCAAATAAAATAACCTAAAGACTGCAGGGCTGGTTGTGCCAGTCTGTGTTAAAAAATTGAAGTCTGTAGGAGCAAAGGATGGTAATTTTGGATTTTTTTTCTCAGATGCCTTCTTCAGAAGAAAAAGTTTTGGAGAGTATTATTGAAGAGGAAGGGGGAAAAACTGACTGCAGGTGAAAATGAGAGCTGGATTCTGCTTTAGCAGAGGACCTGCATCTATTTCTCTGTTGAATTTAGCAGGTACTATGGGGAAACCCCCACAAAGTATGTCTGCAGTGAAGCAGGGCCTTTAAATATGTGATTTAATGCTTCAAATTTGCCATCTTTCTGAACCCAGATCTACGAGTTGCTCTGTGGAGGCATGTACATATGTCATGGGTTATGGAGAGTGGAAGCAAGTGGTTGTATACAGCATAGACGCTGCTTTGCTCTGCTCATTGCCTGCTGATGTCCAGGCTGTGACTGTCTGTGAGCTAGCATCGTTGGAAACTGGGCTGTAAAACTGTAGTGTGTGACCTGTTGATCTCCACGGTGTCTCCTGGTGTTTCTGTTTTACGGTCCTTTTACACCTCTCTAGCCTTCCCAGTGCTTGAATGACTGGAATGCAGCACCAGACTCTGGGACAAGACAGGTGAAATGGTTGTAAACTAATACGGAAATGAAAGCTTTTGCTCTTCTCCTCACCCATTTTAGATTTCAATTAGCTTATTAGCATGACAGGGTTATAATTATACTTAAAGGAACACAAAATATGAATCACTTTATGTAGGCCGATGTTTCAGCTCTGATCGTGACAGTTACTTACTAACACCTGAATATCAATATAGTTCTGGTAGGTATCTGTGAATCTTTTCAATTGGTCACAGCAATGGAGAAAAAGGCAAATCTCATGTGCAAGTTTTACTTGCTTTGTGCAATCAGTCTCTGACTTCTAAAATTTAGAGCCATTTTTAAACAGATGCTGAATCGTGTTGGGTTTCTACCCATTTTATAAATCATTGATGTGGGAAGGGAAAATCCTAAAGGGAGTGACGATAGGAGGATAAAAACAGTAAATGCTCTGTCTGCCCCTTTCTCAACCTATTTTCGAGTTAATTTATCCAGGGTTTGTGAAGTAGCATGTTGGGTTTTTTTTCCATACAGGGAGAAACTGGGGACCCAGTGACTGAAGATTATGAATGTTACCGGTATAAGCCTGAATTTTGTGATTTCTTTAACAGTTAGCCTTGCTAGAATGCCCAGTGTGAATCTCATCAAAGTATTAAATATTGTTCCTTCTTTAATGTAAATATTAGTGGTTTAAAAGAACTTGATTGCCATGCCTAATTGGTCTGAGCAGTTTTTTGTTCTGAGATTTTTGTTTGTGTGGAATTACCTACATTTATAGATGGTAAATGCTAGAGTATACTTAGCTGGCAGGGAGAAAAATTGTGCTATTTGTTTTAGTAGTACAAGAGGTATCATTGAAAGATTCTACTAAAAATAGTTCTTCTTATCATTTGCATGAATATTGTGCAAAACCTAAACAGAACCTTGAACTCCTGAAGAACAACAGATGTGGAAAAGCTGTTGCCTGTAATTGACACTTTGGTGTCGGATGAATAGAAGCGGTGAGCTCAACAAGTTCCTCCTTTGGGTTAAGCTGCATTTCAGATCTTTGGGGCGATGCCATGTTCCCACCTTTCCCTTTAGCCAGCACTGAATGATCTGTCCTTTTCTTGGTAATGTGCTCCCACTAAATGTTTCAGATTTTCCTTATATGTATCTGTCACATTTAAATGGCTAACAGCTTTTTGCAACAAATAATTTCCTACCATTCAAAATGTGAATCTCATTTTCTTGGGAAAATAGAAGAGGATGAACCTTATTTCTTTAAGAAAACATACAAAACCTCCCCAAATCTCTGACTGTAATAGAGTCAGTGATATACAGTTTGAATAATGGAGAGTGTAAGATGTTTTTTTTCTATAGGAAATTTAAATTTTGACTTTCTGCATAAGCCCAAATATAATGTGAATTTTTCACAAGTGTGTGAATCTTTATAATCCTACCTAATCTTGTAGCATGGGATTCCTCAGCATTAGCTGCTACAAGTTAAGTGTCTCTCTTAAACTAGTAATCTTGGAAGTAATTTCCCACTCTTCCCCCGCCTCTCCCAGCAGATAGTGATGCCAGGGTGATTCCTCTCACCTGTTTTACTCACCTATCCTAGAATGGGATAAACGGCAATCTGGAGACACTTATCTCTCTTGCTTGACTACAGGAGGAGCCTTGTTGACTGGCTTGGACAAGCCACCTGATTTCTAGGTGGCTATAGAGCAGGGAGACTACCTCTTTTGATCTCATTATATAACATGTATTTTTCAAAGATGTTTTCCTTGTGCTGAAAGGATTACTTATATATATCCACACAGTTGAACAAATAATAACATCTTTTTTATTAGTTGGTGCTTTGTGTATGGATTTGTGTACACTTTAATGAACTGTACTTAAGTGTATAATTTTGTGTCCCAAATATCTTTCTGAGAAGTAGCAAGACAAAATTGAAGTGTGCATACACAGAAATGTGTATAACATGTTGTGTTATGCAGGCACAACAGCTCCCTTTGCACAGAGGAACAGGGAAGCTCCTACTGTAATCAAGTGAAGCTACCAGCAGTTTGGTACATGAGAAAGGCCAATCTAGGCTAATCTCAAGTGGAAAAAATAAACCTCATTCTGAAAATTCAGTGTAAATTGAATGCCCACAATCATTGTTTCCTTTTAGCTGTGGAGAAGGATGTTCACATGTATTGATGGAGTGGCACATCAGCAGAGTCTAGTTCAATTCAGTTCTCTGATAAGTCTAGATCTGTGGAAATGGGCAAGCTGGTTAGGCTTCCTGTACTCAGGTTTCCCTAGCTGTAGTTTTTCTGTATTGCTGAGGAACATCAGTGCCTGGATTGTTTTGGTATATTAACTTCCATTAGGCAGCTCTCCTGTTCCAGCATGCCAGGAAACAGTGATGCAGACCCTCCAGCACTTGGTTCCCTGCTGAGCCGAGAGGAACCACACAGGTACTGAATTTCTCTTTATTGGTGGCCACATGGTCTCCTTGAAGTGTCAAGCTGCAAAGTGACCATGAGAAGTCAGTGCTGCCACAGTACTCAGTGGGTCCTAGACACTTCCCATGGCATGAGCACTGGACAGGTGAGCTGTGGGTACACACAGGGACTGTGGGGTTTTTGTCAATTATCTTTCTGGATCCTAGGCTGCCAACATCTGGGAATGATAAGGACACTTTTATACCAACACACCTGTGCAACTGTCCCAAGACACATGTCAGAAGGCTTAAGGCATATAGCTGGTTATTCTTCAAAACTCATTGGATAGATGTTCTGAGAACTCTGTTGCAGAGTTTATCCCTGTCACAGATGATTTTCAGTGCAGGCTGAGGGGCATGCAGAGGCTACACAGCTCTCTCATGCTACTGGATGAGCAGGATTTGGGAGCTTCAGTGAGAACTGTCAGCAAAGGCAGCTTTTTGCAATGCTGTAATGCTGCAAAAGTACTTAATTTTGGAAAAACTCTGGCAAGTTGGCAAAATCTTAGTTTTAGGAGATTGCAACCTGCTTTTTTTTTTTTTTTTTTTTTTTTAAATCTTACACTCTCTGTGCAAAAGTGAGAATCTTATTTTGTGTCACATTTCAATAAAATTGTGTACTTCCTGAGGGAAGATGTGAGGCACAGTGTATGAGTGACTTAAAAAGGCTTGGGTAATATATTGAGATTCTTCATATAGTAGATACAAAGTATCTCACAGTTGACATAAGAATCTTAAAATTGCATATATTTTGTGCAATGTTTTTGGCTGAAGTAGAATATATTTTTTGTCACTCTGTTAATCATTGAAGACCTTGACTTAATTCTAAGAACAATATCCTTTTCATTTTGTTCTAACAGAAATGTGATTTGAAAAAATAATATTCTTGTTGCAAAAATCTGAGAATTCACATGTTTTTTCTGTGAGCCCATTTTCCTGACCTGAGCCTCAGTTATTCATTCTTCTCCAAAACAGAAGTTGAAAAGGAGTGAGACATACAAAGAGGTAAAGGATCACAGTATCTCAATTTTACTTTCTTTCCTGAAGAGTATTCTCTTTGGACAGACAGTAATTGTAGTTTCTAATGACACAAACTTGAAGGGAAACAGAAGAAGACTACAAACAGGTTTATGGGTCTATCAGCAGGAATATGTGGCTACAAATTGCTGAGTAAATGAAACAGCCTGTTGTTTCCTAAGCCTGAGTTTGTGAGTGTTATGCCAAAGTATTTGAGGAGGAGCTAGAGCACCAGGCGGTGTAAAGGATACCTGCTGGGCCCTAATTGGCGCCCACTGTTGTTAATGGCTTCCTGTGGCTGAATGTTTACTTGTCATTTGTTTTGTGCTTTGTTTCCCAGCTACTGGAAGGAAAAAAAAATACTGACCAAAACTTTATTTTGCTTTTAAGTGGACATCCCTGGACATCAAGTGCCATGCTGCAAATTGTCTCCTAACGCTAAGTACCTTGAGACTATTCCTCAGTCCTCTTAGTAGCTGTTAGGCTTCAAAAGTTACATTTGCTTTGGATGTTGTTTTTGAATTTGAAAAATTACCTGATTTTTTTGCAATAGGTTTTTATTATCTATTATATATGTAATACATATTATATATTATATAACTAAGAAAAGTATGCAATATAAATGTCTAGGGCTTTTTTTGCTGCAAGGCTTTTTATGGTTAAACATTTTAAAGATACCTCAGAAAATACCAGTCTATTTTTTGACATCTGTTTTCTTAAAATGCCCATTTTTCTTATAAATCTCTTTTTTTTTTGTGGGATAGTTGTGAGTGGTCTGTGAAAGATGAAAAAAGAATGGAAACTTCCATGCTCAGAATTTCCCTGCAAAAGAATTCCCTTCCCATGTATGATGCAGCTGTGGTCTGGTTTAGTGAGGGTTTTTTTTTCCTTTCCAATACAAAGGGATAAAACCCAAAACTATCCAGGTCAATGTTTCAGACCCTTTGCCTACTCTGTCCTTGGTTTCTCTAACAAGACAGCCTGTTATTACCAGCTGTGGTGTGAACACCACCCTGCTGGGAAAAAGGAGTGAAACCGCTATTTTTAACTAGGCCACCAAATAGTTTGTGGTGGATAACCGTGTGCACACATTACTGATGAAGAAGGAATTAGAACTAGTATAAACATCCTAATCCTATAATCTTAAATCATCTGCTTCTCCTACACTGGGTTGTAGAGGTTAAGTTTTTTTGAGTGTTGTTGAGGGTGATTTAGTTTCAGTAATCCTAGAGAGCAACACAGAATTCAGATAAAAAAACCCCTATATCTCAGTTTAGCAACTAATTCTTAGTCTAAGAATTTTTAGGTATTTTCCTCTATTCACAGCTTGATATACAGAAACCTAATATAATCGCAAACAACTGAATCAGTTTGTGACAAGGCTATATTTGAAATCCAGTTCTATAGATTTCAGTGTTTGAGATGTCCTCAGACGCAGACCAGACAATGAGGGAGAAGATTTCACTGAAGTATGGACCATTTTGTCTGGGGACATAAATGTAATTTCTTGATTACCACTGCCTGTTGTTTCAGCTCTGTTTCACATACATATCTCTTCCATATGCATTTGGCACCTTGTAGATGCACTGTCTACAAAGTACTGTCATACTATTTTGCCACTCTACATGACACCATCTTGACTTCTCCTTTATCAGGCATGGAGTTTGGAAGCTCCTAAAATCTGATGGAAACTTTATCCGGTGTAGAAAACCATGATTTAGATATGGAGTTCCAAATATTTAAACTGTGTGCTTACCTAGATACTGAAGAGAGGGAAGGAAGATGTGTTCAAAATTGCCCTTAACATACAGCCAGGCACATTTTCGCTTTGCAGGCTGCTCTCAGGAAAAGCTCGTCTAACTGATGTGGGAACCCGTCCGTGTAATTCCTGAAGGACCTTGATCTGTAGGGGGGAGGAAAGGGCATCTAAGCTGCTTTCACCTGAGTAGGAAGATGGTGATTAAAAAACAACAGAGGGAGGAGTAAACAGATTTGCCCCATCTTCAAGGGAAAGCTTAGTGTATTTTAGGGTATCCTTATTCCTAAGTATGTCTCTAACACATCTAACACATCTTCTGGCATGTAGCAAGGTATTTGCTGTCTTTGATTTATTCTTGGTATTGAGTATTAAGCAATCTACTATTTTTTATGTTGCCTCTCTCAGGTTGGAAGACTAAAGAATAAACTCCAGAAACAATGTGACTGTGAAAACTTTTGGAAGCTGGTCCCACTGGGCTGTCATAATTCACAGCTCAAACTAAAACCTGAGGGTATAAAACAAAAAAAAATTCGTTTCTTACACAGTTGGTCACAGCTGAATATTTAAGTAGTTTAGGTGCCAGGGAAGAGGGGAGGAGAAAGAAGCCCGAAACCAAAAACTGATTGTAAAAAAGTAACAGCAAGAAGGCAGCAAGAAAAAAGCACCAGATTTTTAAGTGTTATAGGAATGTGTAACTTGCTAAAACCAATGCATCTGTTCTCACCTGAGAGTCAAGCCCAGTAATATGGTGTTATCACTTTAGAGTAATGCTTCTGTTAATTACATTTTTTCTGCTTGTTAAACAAAAAACCTTCCATGTACACCTGCATGGTGCGGGAATGACACTGTACTGTATGGTAGGAAGGGACTGTAGAAAATTAAAGAGATGCTCTACATGAAAACTAAGTGGCATGGAGGCTGAGAGAGGGAGGGTATATAAGTAGAAGAAGAGTGACACAGAGATAAGAAGGTTGCAAAAGCTTAGAAGATGCTTTATTGTGTTTGCCCCAATCTTCTTGGTAGAATACCTTGCCTTCCAGTTCATCATGGCCAGGTGTCCTGTGCAAAGGTGCTGTAAACTGAAAATACAAAAAGGGTATGCTTAAAGGATGAATAATGCTTGAAAAGACTCAGTGGCACTTCCAGTTCCAATTATATTCATTGAAAGGATTCATTCTGATGTCTGAAAAATGTTTTGGTTAAAACCTACTTTTTTAATAAGCTGGCAATGGAAACTGCCTGGCTGAAACAGCAGCAGGATAAGAAGGAAACTAAAATATCTCCCAATTTTACTTCAGGCCCCTTCTCACCTCCTCCCCTCAAACTCACTTGTTTCCCCTCTTTGTGTACAGTTCACCAGCTGTGCCCTGTGAGATGAGCTGGGGTGGGCCACGTTCCTCACACCTCCATGCGATGCACACATCACTCTCCCAATCTGCCAGACTTAGCAGTATTTCTTGGGCCAGACTGTCATGTTGCTGAGGATAAGTGAGGGTTTAATTTGCAGTTTGCATTCTTTTCCTAAGTACTATATGCTCTGGAGAGAAGTCAAAAGCAGTCGTATGATTATGAACTCAACAGTTCCATCCATCTATCTTTTAATTTAATGAACTCAGTTCTGTCCAGAAGGTATTTCACATGTTGGGCCCACTAAACTAATTTATATTGCAGGGGACAAAAATAACATCCTTTCTCTACAGGAATGAAAAATGTGGTGAGCCTCAGTCTCTGCTTGCCAAATTAAATATTCTAATCCTAAATCCAGATTATTTATTTTGCGCATAGTTATACATCATCATTTTGTGCCTGAATTTGTCTGTTTCTTAAGTGATACTCCATTTGATGGTGTGGTGTGATACACGGTTTTTTTTCCTCTTCTCAGGAGCACTGAAACCAAACACTATAGTAACCAATCGTTAGAACAGTTTTTTCCCTGTCTCCTGACTTGTAGTGTATTCATCACTGTTATCTAGATGATGTAACAACATCAGCAATTTTAATAGTATTTGTGTAGAGGACTTTTCTCCTCCTTACCCCTCATCCATAACATGTTGGTAGCTTTCTGTTTTGACTGAAGACAGAAGGAACAAGTTTTGATCCCATGCCACAGGTGGCAGAGATGCAGTGCTTTGACTCTTGTCCTGTGTCCTTATCTCCAGGTGGTGAAGAATGTGCCTGTCAATACCCAGTTACTTGCTTGCACAACTTCAACTGGGTCTCTTGCAGCTGGTGTCACTGTCAAGACTGCACATTAGTCCTGTGACAAGGTTGAAGGTGACAAGCTAGGTTTTAGTTAAAGGATTTAAGTTAAAAGGCTGAGGCTTTTAAGGTGTCCTCTAATGTGAGAGGAAGAGCTGACTGATTTGGTATGATGAATGCTTTTCTTTTGATCCAAAGAGGGCTTCAGCCTCCTGTCCAGCTTAAGACCCAGCTTTCTCCCAGTTAGACTAGAGAAGAATGTACTATGTAGATTCTGCCATATGTAAGGCCTTGATAGACCTGAAGTTGTTCCCAGGTCTCCCCAGCTGTAGTCCCCTATGGCAGGATCTCCTCTGTAGGATTGCTTGGCATGGAAGATCCCCCAGTCATCCTGCTGGCGTCCTGGCAACCTGCACAGGCACCATCACAACAGTAAACTGTACACTTCATTGAAAATCACTGCCTTGTTTTTTGAGAAGATGAGGAAAAGTGCAGTGACGCAGTTATCTCTTCTGACCATCTGATTTCTCCCCTAGTTTCTCCTCTGCCTTTTCTGAGTAGCACTGTAACTCACCATCAGGTGGGAAAATAACTGGTTATGGCAGGTTTTGCCCTATGAGGGCAAAAACGTGCCCTGGAAAATAATAAATGAAATCTCATAAATGAAGAGTTACTTGAGCTCTGGTAGGATTTAGCATTGGAGAACAGGGGTTGTGAGAGCTTTGCTTTGACTCAACTGAGGAGTTCTTGTCTTTAGCCCACAGTACATCAGACACCAAACAGTATCTTTTGCCGTAGACTGGAAAAAGGCTCAACTAAGCAAATTTCACTCTGCTTTCTCTTTACACCTGACAGCTACAGTCTCCAAGCTGGAGCCAGGAGTAGCTCACAGTAAACCCCTCTGAGGAGCAGACATCCTACACGGAACAGGGGGGCTTAGACCTGCTTCATGCTTCTGTGTAGGCTGACAGGAAGGCTTGGACAGCCACGTATCATGAAAACTGGTTTATTCCATGGCCACTAAAAGCAGCTTTGAGGCTATTTTCCTTTCCACCTTTACAGTCTAAGTTGTTTTCTCTGTAAACTGTGGTTTTGTCTACACTTAAAATGACTTTTCCATGTGATTTGGCCACCAGCTGACACCGGTAGGAGAATTTTGGTTAACTGTTATTCAGTGAGCAGAGCTGGCAAAAAAACAGTCTGAAAGGGACATGGAATTTACCCCATTAACAGATAAAAGGTGAAAACACACAAATATAATTGTTCTAATTCTTTATTTAAGGAGAAACCCACACATGAACTACTGTCTGGTCTGAATTAGCTGCCAGGAAACCTAGTGGTGCACCCAGAGAAAGCCCTGGATGATTTCCCTCAGTGACAGCACTCTTGGCTCCCAACAGTGTAAGCAGCAGCAGAAAACATGTCTCAAGTGCCGGTGATGAGAAAGAAGCCTCTCTCAGCTTCTGGAAAGAGGTTTATTTGTAGCCACTTTTGGGTGACTCTTGGTAATTGTTCTCAAGCAAAGGGAGGGTTAGCTGGGGTGTCACCAAACCGTGAGGGGACCAGATCAGCCTTTCATCCTGCCCCAGGCCAAGGGTGGGCCACACAGACCCTGTTTGCCTGACCTAAGGCAAATATGCCTTGGCTCAGTGCTTGTTTCTGTGTTCTTGGCTGAGGCAGGAGTGATTGTTCACAAACAGGTGAGAGAAAAATAAAGGGGAGAAATGAAGGAGCAGCTTTTTATGCATGAGAAGGGGAAAAGGCCATTTGAAAATTACTTGAAAACCCCTGAACATTTTCAGGTGATCCTGTCGGCAGGATGATAAGAAGAGCAAATGAAGTGAAGTCAAGTGATTTTTAGAAGAGAAAATGAAAAACAGAAAGGTCAGGCCAGGAGTTTACATGGGCTTGTTGAAATGGGCTGGCTCACTTTGGCATGTCCAGCTTGGGGCAGCTTAGGTGTGTTCCCAAGAGGGGAGTGGGGAAGGAAAAGCAAGAGGGGAACATGGCACATATGGAGATTTGCTTCTGGATATTGGCTTTCCTTCCAGTAAATATGACACAGCCATTCTGTAGTAATAACCTGTACAAAGCAAGTGTATAGGTAGCCAGGGGTGCAAGTCTGCAGAGAATCAGGCCCAGAAAGCTTTTGTTTTTCTCTATGAAATGCAAATGGCTTTCAATCAAAGGCCTGCTCACAAAGTGCCACTAATTTAAATGTATCTTTTTTTTTTTTTTTTAACTGATACAGGCAATTGATGCAGGTTTTACATAGGCATTGCCTGAGCGTTTCCTGATTTTGTATTGTTGCCCACCAGGGCTAGAGAGATATATTCAAATCCTGTATTAAGATTTGCTTGTATGCTTAGGTACTTATGCTCACAGTGCAAAGCTTCATAAATGTTAGTGCCCTTGCATTTTCCTTAAGTTCCCTGCTCCCACTGTTACAGACAGGCAAGTTTTCTTTCTGTTTTCATTTGATTCAGCTGTGCTCTTCAGCTTTGGTTAAATGAGGATCCTCATACTCATGAAGTTTAAAAAGAAAAATGGTTTAAAATAATTTTCCTCTGCAGTTCTTGTTCTCCAGCTCTAACTTTAGTTTGCAGCAAGGTCGGTTTCATGTTATGCAGAGAAAGGAGAATTTTTATGGGATTGCTGCAGAGAGCAACCCTAGACTAGAGGAGGACCAGATCCAGAGTTCACATTTCCATATTTCACATGAGTGTTAAAATTTCTCCCAAACTGTAGCTATTAAAATAGAGTAGGCAAGGAGATGTTGTTTTCTTTTTTATTGCATGCCACTATATATAATAGACTCTGGAAGTGAATTACATTTAGCTGAATAGCAAGAAAATATATACCCTTTTCAGATGTTACTTATACTTGGAACAGTGTTTATGTCTAAGGAGAACTGCATATATTTAACTGTTGAAAGTTGGAGTTTTAATAAAATCCATCTCAGGCATCAAACTGCAGTCTGTAATCTTGCTTTAGGTAAAGACACCTTCATTCATGGAGACTGGAATGTGCCAGACAGTCCTGCTGCACAGAACAGCAGCTCCAGTGCTCCAGGGAGGGCTGCCAATGGGCAGCTTGCATGCAGCTACATTGGCTTGAAGGCTAAGATAGTTTCCTGGCATAGGCACCAGCTGCTCCATGCTGTTTAGCTTCTGTACTAGAAAGCTTCCCTTAGCATGTTTGATTGTACTAGTGTTTGCAGAGCATCAGCAGCCCCTAAGAAATGTTTTGTAGTCTGGCACATTGAAAAAATCAGTGAAAACACTGAGAGGAAACAGGTGTGTCTTGGCTTCCTGAAATGAAGAGTATCCTGCATCAGTAGCATTCATTTCATTCCTCCCTTCATTTCATGCCTCTTGAAAGATAGTTATATCTGAAGCATAAAGATGAGAGTTTAAATATAATAATTGTTTCTTTTTTTCACTGGAATTATTTTAACTGAAAGTACACTGAAGGAACTAATTTCTTCCTTATCATACTTATTCTAAGTAAATGTGTTGTAATTCTGCTGTCTGTCCCTCTTTCTTCCCCTGCCTCTGAACACACTGCCTGGTTTTGTATCAAGGTTCAAAAAGGTTTGTGAAAACTGGTATCTGGGGACAGGAGTATGTGTCAGACACAAATCTGAAGAAGACATTTTCAGTGCAAGTTCAAGTTGCCTTTTTGAATGTCACTTTGAGGACATGTTCATCACTGGCACTGCAAGGAGCCAGCAGATGAGAGCTTTTACCCAGCTCTTGGCATAGAATTTAGGGATAATGGGCAGGAATTGAAAATTCAACAGTACAGGAAAGGAAGTCACAGAGGATATGGATCAAAAACTTTTGTTACTGCTGCTGTATTTTACTTTTAATGTAATTAAAGTTGCTGTGAAGTGATTCCTTACTGTATCTAAAAGCACCAGGTCCTGGGAGTGTAATGCATATGTATCATTCAGTTCATCACAGGTCCAGAAAGACAGGAGAAGTGAAGAACTGAAAAGGAAAATACTTGCAGCAGATGCAGATGACCAAGACAGGATAAGCATGTTGTCTGGTTTTATTTGTTTTATTATGGAGGAGGACTTGAAAGGCATTAAATACTCCAACACTGGTAGGTATATATATTAAAATTGAAGTTTTAGAAATGGGAAGAATATTGCTGCTAAAAGCAACGGAGAAAAGGGAACAACATAAAAGGGAGTAACATCAAAGGAAAAAGACAAACTGCCCCGTAATATCTGCAAAGTTTAGTTTTAAACAAATAGTCATCCTTTCAGGCTAGCAAATCAGAAGTGCTATTAAATGTGTAGTGCTAAACTGAGGGAGATCACTTTGGTATTGAGATGTAGATTTGTGAGCCATTTACCTAAAGGTAATAGTTACATCAGTGTGAAGAGAAGAGGCTCCCTGAGGATAAGGTACAGAAGATGACACTCAGGATAGAGCTTTGAAGAGCTCTCACAGAGAGGAGGCAAGAGATAGTGGAGAATGAGGAGTCATTGGAGGGTGATGAGAAATCCATGTATGTGCTGGGCTGCAAGGGAAACAGAGAACGTTTTGTTAGGACTAGAAGGCATTAGAAGTGCCCACAATTTGCTCCTTACAGCCTAGATCAAACTACACTCTTTGAGTTTGCATGTTAAAAATGAATTTGATATCTCTACAGTATAGTCATAACTTCAAAACTAGGGGCCAAAGCCAAGGTGAGTTTTAAAGAAGAAAGAGGGTGACAAAGGAGGGTGGGGGTCTGGAAGGAGAAATACAGTGCTGACTGTCAGAGGGATGGGAATAGGACAAAACTGAGTGAAGTGCAGTTCAGCATGGCAGAGGTGAAAAGGAAAAATCCAGGATGGGTTAGGGAGGAGCTGACTGTGAATAGGAGTGCCAGGCTTCAGAGGGATGAGGCGGGAGTTTAAATACTGAGGAGGGCCTGGGCTCTGTGGTTTTGTGTGTCTGTCCAGTAACTACTACAGGATAGTTGAATGATAGTAGGCAAAGACTATGACTCCACTCTCTTCCCTCCTGCATCAGTGTCTAATAACAACAAAATAAATCCCCAAACTGCTCTGCCTCATGCCTCAGTCAGCCTTCCTTTCCCAGAGCAGTACTACCTTACATGGGTCCAGTGCCTGTCGTCCTGAAAGAGACCCTGGCCATTCCTCCTCTCAGGCATGACTGAAATGCACCTGCCTTTCAGTCTGTAAATGTTGAGGCCTGGCCTGAGCAGGGGCAGGAGGAGAAGCTGACCCTCTTGATGTGGAATTTTGACAAATAGCATCTTCTGAGAGCAATCCTTGCCACGCACACCAATTTTTGGAATAGAAGTTTCAGAAAAGCAGCCACTGATAGGCAAGACATTGCCATCAGTCATAGAAACTTCCAGTCTGCCTTCCACTATCACCCATAACTCACAAACCAGAGCCTCCTGAACACCGCCTGCTCCTGTTTTAACTCTAGACACAGCAGATGAGATTCGTGTGAAATTCACTTCATTCTAAAGTTGCTGTTAACCTCAGCAGTAAATAGTTAGATGTGGAGTGGGAAATGCCAGAGAATCTAGAATCTTCTATGAAAGAGAAACATGTTTTTATGATAAATCTCAAAAAATGGAGTTTGAGGAAAATCATTGTTTGTTTAGAACATTTAAGGCAGTCCATCTTAACATTTTCAGTATGTCAGTGAAGACTTCCCCCCACCCTGCCCTGTATCAGAGACAAGGCATGGATTTTGAATTAATTTTTATTCTTCACTAGGAGCTTAATGTGTTTTTAGTAAAGGTTCTCTAGGGGAACCCCACTGTAGGAGGTTACTGGTTATGAGGCTGGTTATGGATGGAATATAACCTATGTGGAAATTGGTGTCAAGTAGATGGTGTATTGTGAATAGACTGATGACTCTTCAAGTGGGTTTTCCTTTTACATACTTAGCAATGTTAAGAAATAAATTTTGCACAGAGTGGATACAGGTAGATAATCTGAATAGCTATTGTGTAAGACTGTCCCTTAGGTAGTTATTTCAAATGAAACATTTCCAGTTATCTCTGGAATGAAAAATGATAATCAGGAAAAAATCTGGAGTTGTTAACTGCAAATTCCTGCATGAGTGGAGAAGTCTCAGAGGTGACATTGTTGGTCTCTTGACATTCAGCAAGGATGATTGATGTGGAGAATGGGAGATCTGTGTCAGTTAATTTTGAGCAGCATAGGTCTTTGGACTTTTCATCAAAGTCACAGTGAAAATGCAAACCAGAGTATCACTTCTTTCTTAGAAGGTCTGGGGCTATTCAGCCATGTAGTTTACAAATAATAAAAAATAATGGCTGAGGTTGTATGCCAGTGTGATCAGGGAGTTTCATATTTAATCTCACGATTGTCTGTGGTGTGCCCTTGAAGCTGTATCACTGAGACAGGTGCTTGCCTGTGGGAATTGTAAGTGCCCTCTAGGAACTGTGATACTTGTGCTGACAAGTCCTTGGTGAGTGTGAACTCTGACTGTTTGCTTCATCAAGGTGGCTGCTGGGGGAGGAGGTTGTGCATCAACTGTGTCAAAGAACAAATCCTAATGTATTTTCAAACATGCTTAGAATGTAAAGTGAAAAAGGATGTTTTAGCATTTGTGTATATATTGGTTTTATTATGAAATATCTTGTAAGTCCAATGTATCAAATGTGTCATTTATGTTGTATGTAGTTATGTAGAGCTTCTCAGTCTTATTGTAGTATGCAGGCATAGTGTATTATATAGTTCAGTCTGTGAAAGGGCTGCAGGTGTGTTTGGCTGAGGTTATACACTGCAGCCCTGTTTTCCATCGTCTTGCTCTTGTGTTGTCATTTATATCAGTGCAAGTAGATGTAAACTGAGATTAACAGGGAGGTGGCAATAACTGCCCAAGGTGCAGACTCTCAGACTTTGTATCTGTTATACTTGGTATTCCACTGTGAAATATATTTCTTGTTTGTCTTCCAAAGCACTTTTCCAACAGCTACATTTTGGGGGTGTGGGGTGAAGAGGGGAGGTTTCGTGTGTTTTGTTGTTTAGGTTTGGATGTTTTGTGGGGTTTTTTTGTGTTTCTTTCTTTCTTTACAGAAGAACATACAGAGTCATTTTATCAAAACTATTTTTTGAAAATGTCAGTAATAGTGCTAAATTCATATGCCAAAAGGGCACTTAAAGGAACAGTTAGGAAAATTTGTTAAGGTTTTTTTATTTTCTTCTTGAAAGCATCTTCAGTTTTGTCTGACATATGGACCTAAGAACCACACGTTTCATTGTGAAAGTATCCCTAATGATGTGCTAGTTCTCAAGGATGTATCAGAGTGCTGCAGCTAACACCCGATAACACTGCTCACTCCAGTGCTGGCACACTTTGCCTGATGGGTGCAAAATCCCTCCGGAACCAGATCTGAAGCAAAAAGTCAGGGTCTGCATTGACTTGCAGGACCATACAGCAAGCAGCAAAAAAATGAATTCTCATCCATAGCTCTCTTTGTCAGGAGGTTAGGTTGAATGTCTAATCCTTTTTCTCTTTGGATGTCTTCTTTTCCCCCTCATTTTCTTCATGCAGGAAATATGAGTGTTACTTGTATTACAAGGTATTAGCAATTTTCCTGGGTTTTAGAGCACAATAGTTATGCATTGTGGCAAGATTTTCCTTCCCCACCCTCCCTGGACTGAAATTAAATCAGTGCTCCTATGTTTAATACATTAACAAAGACTAGAAGAGTTATAATAAATATCTTTGCTCTGAGACTGATCTTTCCTTAACTTTTACTGTGTTAAAATGAATGTGCATCTGATAAAGAACTACAGGATGCACACTTTTGGAGGTTGCTGGAAATGACTCCCCTTCCTTGCTTTAACTTATATTCAGGCTGCACAGGGTTTCTGCAGGAAGAGAATTACAACGAATTTGTTGCTTACAAAGTACAACGTATAGCTAACCTCTGGCAGCAAGTCCAGGAGGCTGCTCCACTGCCTTCTCTCTTTGCTCAGCTGGCCTCCTGCCTAATCTGCCTGCTGTAACCGGGATGTTTGTAGTTACTTTCCCTCTCAGTAGCAGCTTCTGTTGAATTGTGTGGTCAGAAAGACACAGGCAAGATTGTTTGTAGGTTTCTTTAATTAGACCTGCTGAAAAAAAGGGGATGATTTTTGAGGTACAGAGCTCTTCTCCAGGCTGACTTGTAATCTTGTAGTTTGAAGAATGCTAACCAAGCTTCAAAGGGTTCTCTCTGACATCTCTTCATCTAACTCTGTATTTATTCATTACATCTTAAGGCCAGGAGGGCCTAATTGATTATTGACCTATCTCCTGTTCAGCTGTCATACGGACAGGACAGTGACTGGTATTTGGCCAAAGCAGGTAGTCCAGAGAGGTGTTCGGTTTCGATAATGACCTTGCCTGTTACTACTTGTAAATGCTCTTGGTTAAGGCTTCAAGTGAAGCAGAATGCCTCTGTTAAAGTGATTGGATCAAAGCTACTGCTGTAAGCCCTTAAAAGCATTGAAAAGCGTAGTTGAAAGGAATCTCTAGATTTCTGCTTTAGCTTCAAATGTAGATCACATTGCTTGGGATCTTTCGAGGAACTGGCCTATCTCAATATACTCATTCTGAATCTGCCTGTGCTGCCAAGTACAAAATTTCAAGGGGAAATTTTAAATCAGATAAATTAAAAAATCCAAGTGTATTGCATCCACACAGTTGTTATTGCCAACCTAACTTGTCAAATAATGAAAAGCTGCTGACTGCATTCATCATGTTTTTATTCAGTAAACAAACTCTTTTTCAGTAAATAAACTCTTCTCTGAATTATTGTCATAAACTCTTTCATCCAAGAGTCTCTAAATTGCTTGGGGCATTGACATATGCTTCTGTGTGAAACTTGCCATCAACAGATCCAAATCAAGCCTACCTCGTGGATCAGGTCTCCTTTGCTGCCTCAGTTGTGAACCTTTGCACCTCTGGCTCGTGCCTAGAAATGAAAATGTGTAAATACCTTACACTTATGCTGCTTCCAGCAGAGACAGATCCACACTTTTTTAAAACACTAGTGCAGTGCTGCTTGTATGCCACTTCTGAGAGCTGCAGGTAGCAGCTGCTTGATCAACAGTGATTTGAGGCAGATGGAGGAAGCTGTGGGAGCAAACACTGAGCCAAGGTAATTGCACTTCTCTAGGTCTCATGGCAGTGTAATAACTACTTGAAGTAAAATCACTGTGTTTAATGTTTCATCAGAACAACCTCAGTGCAAAACTTAGTACGGTCCTCTCCCATACCAAACTTTTTCTATTGAAAGAGAAACAAGGCTTTAAATCTCTGTTTCAGTTTTTGGTCTCTGAGACAGATTTTGAATGTTCATGTATAACTGCCTTTTATGACAGATCTCAGAAAGAACCACTGTAATTTTCTATCCAGCAAGGAAAAAGAAAATAATTTCAAGTGTTTTTAAGTTTCACTGTCACTAACGATCAGCTTGCCACAGATGCTCTAAGTAATGGGTTGCTGCCACAGCCATGCTGACATAATAGCTGCTGCTAAGTCTGCTCCCCTCCCCTTCCTGTCCTTGGTCTCCTGCTACTGCTTCTCTGACACCAGAATGAGCCAGTTCCCAAAGCTCAAAGAAGAACTTTTTTTTTTTTTTTTGAGTATGTCTTTATTCTTTCAACTAATTTGGCTCCCTTAGTTGCGAACTGGTCAGGACTTCAGTTTCACAATAATTTTGGATTGATGTAAGTGTGCTGTGTGAAATGAAGTTGTTGACTCCAGCTCTTCCCTCCTTGTGCTCCCACTAGATCTCACACCACCTGTGCTGGGATGCAGATCTCAGTGCTAGCCTGCAGGGAAATCATCTTCCCACTCCCTAATTTTTATTCAGGTTAGTTTTGAGATGCTTTCTTGACATGGCTTACTAAGTAGCTGTACAAATACTAGGAGGAATGGACAGGACCTCCTTTAGGTGGTAACTTCCACTTGTCTTGCCTGAGAAGGAATGTGGAAAGACTACTTCAGCCATGCCCTTGTAAAACTGGACTTGTTTTGCTGACACTAAAGTATTTATTCTATTTCCAATGAGGGTAAATTAGAGCAGAAAACAACCCAATGGAAAGAAAATATATAGGCTGAAAAGAGAGTGAAGTATGGAAAAACCAGAATGTGATCTTCTTCAGAAGTGTTTTATTCTTTCAAAGAAATGAAGATTGGCTTGAGTAAGGAAAATATAATCCCTAAAACATTCCTGCATTTTATGTTAGTTACTTTTTTTTCAGGTGAAGATGCACTCTATGATGGCACATCAAGGGGCAAACACACTATCATGAGTTGAATATCCCATTTAGAAAATGCATCCTTCTGATTTTTGTTTTCTTTCCTCTGCCCACAGCACTGAGCCAGACTGCAGGGATCAGTACGCTGCCAACAGCTGCCTCGTTCTCATAAATACACAAAGCCCCAAAAGAGACTGAGCAAATATTTCCAAAGCTAAGTGTGAAAATCCTAGCCCTTGCTGACTCCTTTCAGCTGAATTTTGCTCTATAATTACTAAGCTGAGTGCATGAAATAAAGGCTGTGTTTGTCAGCAGTTTTTTCCACTGGACTGCACAGAGTTGCCCTTGGTAGCCCTTCTAGAGTTAATCTTAAGTCAGTGTGTGGTTTGGTTATGTCAGGCTTCAACCCCTCATTGCTGTTAAAAGTTGTCTGAACTAAAAAGGAAAATACTTGCAACTTGTCGATTCCCACCTGTTGAAGAGTGAGTTATGTTATAACCATTCTTTTTATAATTTTACTTCTAATACCTCTCTAATGTGTCTTTTTAAATTAAAAGTGAAAAATGTTCTTGCCTAGTCATTCAAGGAGTATTTTTTGCTTTAATCAAACTTTATTTGTATGTTCATATGGTGTGAGAGAACTACTGCAGCCTTGAACAGCATGATGCTAATGTATCACTTGTGTTGTGATAGCCCTGCCTGTGATTTGCACACAGGGAGGGATTTCAAGCAGTGACTATACTCCTCCTCTCCTCAAGGCTTTCCAATGAAACTCTCCATTCTAATGCTCTTAATAAAAGACATGTTATATGTCACTAGTTCTAAATGTTATGCATATGCTGGTTTTAAACAAGCATAGCTGTCCTTCCTCACAGCTGAGGATTAAACATTATATTTATAAATTGGTATTTTCCATCTAGTTAGTTGATATTGTAAGAACTTTGTCTGAATGTCATCTCTTTGTTGCACAGGACCATTGCTCAGGCCTGCAGTTAGTCCCACCTTGATAATACAATGATATTTAGCCTTCCCCCTTCCAGGACTGATATGTCTATTCTTCAGAACATAGCAGCTAAAAGTAATTTCTTGGCCTATTTCTTGAGTTGTGAACCCCTGATTGAAGCGATGTCAAAGCCCTGTATAAGTTCTTTCCTTCCTGTCCCTGACTTTTCTTCCTGTGTCCAGATCTTGACCAGCTCGAGAGGTACAGCTACTTCTTTAATATTAAAAACAATTATTGCTGCATAGAAATTGCTACACAAAAACTGTAGGTGGTACTTATAGAAAAAAGCATCTAACTTTAGTCAGGACCAGAAAAGAAAAGAGAAACCTTAAGACAGTATTTTAAATTTCAGCTTTAGCTGGTAGATATGAAGTCTTCCAAGATGCCTTCTAATTCTTTTCTAAACAACACTACTTCCCCACTTTCACACCAGTGATCTTGTTCTATCACCTGAAACACTGTATGTGCTCAGAAATTTTGTCTCTACTCCATGCAGCAGCAGAAAAGGATTATATGAATGAGCGTTATGGGGCAGCACTGAGGTGTGCAGTTTGAAAAAATGGTCCATATCAGCACTTGAGAATTAAGGTGCAGACTCATCTGCTGTTTTTGTTTGGTTTCCTTTTTTC
>JAWWMO010000121.1:30356043-30383050 GCA_035047845.1 Dendrocincla fuliginosa
CCGGTGCACACTCTCCAACCCGTTGGATAGCAAAAGAAAAAAAACAGGGAAAAAAAAAAAAAGGCATGACTTTGACCATTTCCTTTTTTCATTAGCTGTCTCAGGTACATTGAGCTACCAGTTTGAATGGAAACTGGTGGGAGTTTGTTGGAAATACTGAAGGTAATACTGTAAGGGTTTCATCTCAGTGTAACTATTATTTTTTTAAACTTTTTTTTTCCCCTTTGTTGTTGTTTGTTTGGAGTTGTTTGAAGGGTTTTTTTGGTTGTTGGCTTTTTTTTTTTTTTAATTAAGTTTAACATCTTAGCACAATGCCAGGGAAAAGAGATTATTCAGTTTGGAAACACCTGAACTACAGCTAAAATCTGTATCTTGCAAGGGTGAAAAACCACATTAAAGTTATGTTGAAAGGTAGAATTTTGATTCCATTCTAGCCAGGAAATTGATGATTACCACTGCCATAGCAACCAGGACACACCTCTGGGACATACAAATTGAATTTTCTTTATATATGTATATAGTGTTAACTTTTGGTCAAAATCCATGCTAGCACCAGGAGGTTTCTTTTGATTTGTTTTATTGTAATTGAAAGGTGAATTGGAGGGATTATACAGGAATTGTAATTGCTGCAGGAACCAAACTTTCCTGTACCCACAGTAGGCCAAAAGTTCACTTTGAACTAGTGTGTCCCTACTCCTGTCTATGCGTATTAAAGTATGTCCAGGGGAAAAAAAGCAAACTGTCATCATCCATGTAGGAACTATACACATTTAATTAACAAGACTGTAAACTAAGAGTAAGTATTATGATGTTGACAATCTATGTTGGGATCAGATCCTTACAGATGGGAATGTTTTTCTGAAGATGTACTCTTGTGACTGAAAAGTCTTACCCTTAAAAATCCTTTAAGGATAAGGAAATCTATTTGTGCCTGTAGAACGATGTATAGTTGTTGATATTAAAACAAGTGTTTCTTGTACAGAGGATTCAAATTATTTGCATGTTCTTGCCCACGCAATGATAATGGTACTTCACAAAAAGCATTATAAGACTTAAATACTCAAAGATTTTCCATTTCTCCTGCTGCAAATTTGGCAAAAGCATTCTCCAAATGGAAGGCTGCCTCAGAAAATAATTTTGGAATTTATTTGATATATAAAAAATCCTTCAGACTGAATGGGGGGAGGGGAAATCAATGTAATTTTCTTCTGTCCTGCTGTAAAGTGCAGAGTGATCTCACAGTAAAGTCCCAGGGTACAGTATCAATGATATGAAACTTCATTGTGGTTTGTAACTGCAAGAGGCCTGAGCCTGTGCTCTGCTTGAAAGGGGAAAAAGGAATGAAAAAGTAACATTGGATATTACTATAAATCCACCAAATTCAGGAAGAAATTTAGCTTTATACAGGAGTTGAATCTGGTCCAGTGAGCCAGTGTGGTTTTTTTTAAAAGCTTCAAAAAAAAGGCAAAAAGGGACACCAAACTGTGTAGTATGTTAGACACAGGTGATTTGAATAAATTAAAAAAACTTCTTGAAGTAATTATTCTCCAAGAAGATTCTGATGTTTTTCATACAATGATTTTAAGCAAAAAAATGAAAAGAATGTTTATACTCTGGTTGATAAGCTGTAGCTGAAATACATAATTTTATATGTCATAACATTTATTTAAATTAGTCTAAGCTATTATTTATTTTTACAGAATCTATTTTTAGTATTCTAGTATAATAAATTTGTCTGTCATTCCTTGATGTCTTTTCTGTCTCTGGCCATAAGAATTAACAGAAAAGCATACTGGAGAGCATGCAGACAGGTGGTTCCCTATAGCTGAAATGCCTCCCACTATAGAGTGTTGATTTTATTTTTTTTTTAAGATCAGACTGTAGATAGACTTCATGGTGTTTTCAGAAGTAATTTCTATAGACTAATGGCCTTTTAAAAAGTCTGTCCAGTGTTTATGGCTTGTTGCACTCCTTACATAGTTAAGCATAAGACAAAATTTTTTTCCCAATATCATAATACCATATTATGAACACATAACAGCTTTTTGTAGAGGATGGTAGAATATAGGTGAATTGACAGCATAGGTCATAAGCTTTTTGTTTTATTTTTATGAAAACCTTGTCAAAACCTGCATATTTTTTAAGGGTTTTGATCTTGGAAATGCTATTAACTGCAAAAGTTTTAGACTTATTTGGTTACTGAAAACAAAAAAATTGGAAAATTCTTCTCCTTTAAAGAAAAGACAATCTAATCCACTTGCCTGCCCAGCACAGCCTCAGATAATATCCACTCTATCTTTGATAGATATTTATCTAACTTTTTCTCAGGGACCCACTCTCCCTGTCAAACTTGATCCAGAGCCTCCCCTCACCTTACGATAAAAATGTATTTCTCAACCTTCCTTCTGCAACTGAAGTCCATTATTCCTCCCCCCCCCCCGCCCCACATAACTAAATAAATTGAAAAAAGCCTATCAATTTCTTTCCACAGGTTTGCAGATCATAGTGTTTTCGGTCTTTTCTTTTTAAGAAATTTGACTTAAATGCATTTTCTAAAGCTCTGCTACTTTCTTTGTTCTCTTCAGCAGTTCTGTGTCCGTCTTGAACCATCTCACACACAACTGGTTGCGGTACTCCCTTGAAGGTGTAACACAGGTATAATTATTATGTGTTGTGATTTCCAGCCTGGAGTTACACTTCTCTTGCAGTGCCTGCATGCACTGTCTTGAATTTAGGCTGGATAGCCTGCCACTGCTTCAGATCACGCTTTCAATTTGTGCAAATCACTTTATATTCTAAATCCAGCTTCCTGGTAGTCTCTTCCCACTTGGTGTCACCCACAGGTTTAATAAAATCATCCACTACTCTGTCACTGCATGATGTATTATGGACTATAAGATTAATACAGGTGGTATATAAATAGAGTTTTTCAAAAGAATTAGAGCTGTGTCTAGTGGTTCTAATAGTGGTCCTTGGAATACTAAATCAGAAGCCCCAGTGATGAAGTGTACAAGGACTTATGGTCTGGAAAAGAAAAGGAATTGAGAAGTAACAGGATAAAAAGCAACAAGGTCTATCTTCCTGATGGAAATATAGCCCCACTTCCTAATAATGTAGTAGCATGACTAGTGACAGAACTAAACGTTGAACTGGAGATAACAGAAATAATTCTTCTGATGAGGCTAAGCTCAGTTTTCCCATGTGTTTTTGTTTCAGGTGATTTATGAATGTCAACAGAGTAAAAGTCTAACCCCTGCCATAGTTCTTCTCTTTACACTGTGTTAGAGACTGGATGATTACTGTGTTGCCCTTACTAGCTGGCTGCTTTTTTTGGTACGGAGATAAAAGTGAATCTCTGTAAGCCACCCCCAGGTGAACCATGACTGAAGCTGTGAGTCATTTTCTGCTCTCAGGAAAGTAGACCTGAGTTCTGTGATGACAGGATCAGAGAGATTATTTTTCATAAAGGGCCCTAGAAATACATTTATTATTCTTTTATTCTTCTTCATTTATTATTCTTATTACTCTTCTTCAAGCTAAGAAGAGCAGGTTAGTTTGGGGACTGTCCAGGAATTCCAGTGAGTCATGGAAATATGGGGGGAAAGAAGTTAAAGCTTCACATCAGCATTGAAAGGGTGCTTAGCAGACTGTAAGCCACCAAGATATTTCACAGTGTGATGCTTTTGAATGAGCCTTCACACTGATTCTTCTTTTTAAAACTTAAACTGTTATCAATTTTTTTCTCAAGGTAAGAATGGTGAGGTCTCATTGGAAGAAAGTGGAGTATTGCATATTGAAACAGTTGATGGCCTGCAATTCCTGTTTGTCCTGCAAAGCTCACATTTTGCTATTTCTGTTTAATGGTAGACCTGAGTGTTGGATTATGTCCCACAGCTGAAGCTTTCTGGGCCTTCTGATTTGCAGAGAAGACCTGAAGAGCCTTGGAAGGAGATGAGTTCTGACAGCAAATCTTCACAGCACCCCTGTTATCCATACTTTCTCCTCACTCCTTCACCTCCCAGCCCAACCGGAAAAGGAAAAAAAAAAAAAAAAAAGGTTTATTTGAACTCTTGTAATTAGATCTGTCTGGGAGAACAACCAAAGTGTCAAGGTTTCAAAGGGAAATTCAGAAAAGTCAAGAGCAAGTAGAGACTTGAAGGGGCAAAAGGGAAGTCGGAAAAAAAAAAAAAAAACAAACCCGCTGGTCTTTATCATGATAATAGTAATGAAGCCAAGCTGAAAAACTCCAGACAGGGCGCTGAGTTACTGTACTATAAACTGCTTCCCGCCGCTGGGCTTCACACGGCAGCATCCCCGAGCGGATTAGGGAACCGCGGAGCCGCTCTGGTTACCGAGCCTGGGCACTTCTGTCACTGGGGCATTTCTGGTTCTCACCCTGAGTAGTGATGGAGCAGGGAGGACTAAAGAAGCAAACGGCTTACTGTTTGCAGGTGGGGAAAACGGCATTTCTCCTGCTGGAGAGCCTCTCCGCAGGGGGCTGAGTGTCCTGGATGGCTTCTGGGCCAGCTGGGCGGCCAGCAGCCTGTAGGAGGTGGCACTCAGGTTTCCCCTCCTGGCCCTCTTTTTCTCCAAGTCTACAGTCCGATGTTGTGCTTGGGAGCGTGCTGGAGATGGGCGTGGGTGCTGGACCAGGAGCAGTCCGTGGAAAATGATTTCTCAGCGTGGGAGATCCCATTTCTCAGAAGCTGCCGTGCCATCTCCCCGCCTCTGTGCATGCATATCCCCCCCGGGGCACCCAGCCCTTCACGGGTGCAATCAGGCTTCTAATCAATTAGGCAAATTGACTGCAGGGGTGAGCTATTTCCTACGCTTGGTAACAGAACTGGGTTATGTTAACTCCGTATTTCCCAGGAGCTCTGGTCCTCCTCACCTTAGTGCTTTTTTTCGGATGCTTGAACGTCTAAATTATGAAAAAGCAAAGGAGTTTCTAGTAACTGTGGACATGCTCTGTTATTGCAGAAGACAAAATAATTTAGCTACACGTGGGAGGCTTTTGGTGACTCTTGGAAAAAAAAACAAACAACAAACATTAATTTATATTCAATGGGACAAATATTCCAGTTAAGCCGATATGGGAGCACTTGCTCTTTAAATCCCAGTCAACCAAAGAGAGAGTGCACATGAGCAGACTCACAATTACTCACACTGATACTTACGCTGTATGTATTTAAATCTGTAGGTGCTACAAGCGGATATGACATGCCACTTAACAAATACAACTTCAAAAGTCCTGAGGACAGAAGTACCAGATGAAAGTTAAGCTGCACTTTCCCTCTTTGTTGTTCTCCATAGCAGGAATTTATTTTTACCAGGCTCTACAAGGAGCTCCACATAAACAGGTCACTGAAGTCCCAAAGACTACACGTAGGTGCAGGCATATTGGAGGGTAGGGGCCACATCTGTTTTTCTTAAATATTATTTTACATATTCCAGACTATTGGCTTTGCAGATTGTTTCCAAAGATATTGCCAACATACACTATTCTGTCTGATTTCATTTGCTGTTTCAGGAGGGTTTTTTTTCACTACAACTTCTTCCCTGGTGTTACATATGGGACAGAAGAGACAGCCCCCACAGTGCTGTAATCAGTTGCTTTGGGTGGGTAGCTGAGCAGCCCACCAAGCATATGGCCCGGCTGTTGTTTCTGTACAGTCCTACCAGTTGCTTTAGCCTCACTCTACTGGAACACAGAATGCTGAGGGTGTTGTATAATGAGTCACCCACACCAGTATTTTATAAATTGAAAGTAGACCGTGCAATAAGAATGATTCCTGAAGTGTTTTGAAGCCCAGCATCACAGCCTTAGCTTACAGTTGGTCCTCAAGTCACTTTAAAATTTTAGAGATCAAATAGCTACCATTAAAGATTTAATAACTTTGTTTCTTTTTTTGCTATATTTGCTTCCTTCGTGAGGCAAAAAAGCCACTGAATACATACATAAAAAACAAAGAACTCAATGAATTTGCCATCATACACATATAAAAACTTAAGATTGCTGAGATTAAAAATTGCTACCCAAATTCATTAATGACAATTTATCTATTTATTGTAAATTACATGTAAATGTACATTCCATTTATGAGGGATATGGTCGCACAGTAAAATAATGAAAAACAATGTCAAGTCATATAAATAATATGAAAATTGTATTTTATAAAGAATATTACATCTCTCTACAGTTATTCCCATATGGTAGAAAACTATAATTAAACCAAGAGCTTTATACTTTAGGGTTTATGTTGTGGTTTGGGTTTTTTTGGTTGTTTGGTTTGGTGTAATTTTTGGGGGGTTTTTTGCTTGGGGTTTTTTGTTTTGTTTTGGAGTTTTTGGGGCGGTTGTTTTTTTTTGTTGTTGTTGTAGCATTTCTGAGTCTAATGCAAGGCTTCATCAAATGCATTATGGGAATAGGATTTTCAGGAAGTCATTAAATGTCAAGCATTATACAGTATTATACTGACAATGTTTACCTCCTAGTTGATTCAAATATGAAAATTCCTTTAAGTAAGCTCAGTTTATAATAATCACAGTTTATAATAATTACAGGGTCTTTTTTTTTTTACCCACAGTATAGAACCTCTAAAAAGAGGAAGAAATATTTCCAACATGAAAAGCACTTTCTTTATTTGCATCGTACATAGGATCTTAAATATTGGTATGGGGGAGGAGTAAAGTAAAATTAACGTTGCAGTGAAAGCTTGTAGCAGGCAGATGAGTGGTAGGTACCAGAGGCAGGGAGCTCACACATGGGAACCTTTGAAACTACGATGCAGTTTGGTATAACTGGTGTAAAGTTGTGTTCATGAATGAGGTAGCAGAAATCTGGTAATCTTGAGTGCAAGTTTGTGGGCAGACACAAACTGTAGGCTGAATGTTCTCTAGCATTTGTAACTTGTTCTCATGAGAGCTAAAACTAACCAAAATTTTTATTTTAAAGATTTCTTTTGAAAAATTGTGCCTCTGGTAGATAAATGGTAAATCTGCACAGAAGACTGGATGGGAAAAAGTTCACATCTTCTATTTTCAACCTCTCCTTGTTCTGCATGAGGTTTTATTTGAATAAAATGAATTAGAAGAAACTGGCTGCAAGGGTTCTTGGATGTATGTTTATTGGGTTTTTTTACCCTACAGGTTATGGTTGTTCTCAAGTATTAAATATGAAAAGACTAATTTTTTCCTCTAGATCTTCTAGCCTTTAAAAACAGAATTTAATATCTATATATATCTAATATCTACAGATAAGCCTTTCAAGGAAATTATATCAGGATCTTTACAGAATACTTGTTTGCAGGTATAATTCCAGAACTGTAGTAAGACCAAGAGTAAGCTTTTATTTTTATAGTACACCATAAAAGGGAATACTGAGTATTTACTACTAACAAGACACATGAAAGACAAAGTGAAAATCTGAGAGTAAACACTCCTTTTTTGAATTACAAATGACAGACATTTCACTAAAATAAGAACCATTATTTCAAGAAATATAATAAAAATAAGTAATAAAGAAATATTTCCCTCATTTAGCTAATATTTTACTGAAAAGTATCAAAACCAGCAAAACCCAGGAATGGGTTATAATAGTCTCAGATTGTGGGACATTCTTTATGCATTTAGAGGAGTGTGGTTCTTAAGAAATAAAACTTTTAAATACTGTTCTTTTACAGGCTTCTTTTGCATGACTTCTCTAATTACTTCTTTGTACTGTGTAATTAACAAGCAGTGTGTTACTCTGGTAGAGGAAACCCACACAAAATAGTAGTTAATTTTGACGTATTTTTAAGCACCTACTTTAAACATCTAACCTTCTCCCTATCTCAGCTGTTTGTCACTCATGAGGAATCAGGGTTTCACCAAATTTGCGTTAGCCATGAACCTCACTCCCCATGCTAACTGGCAGAAATATACTTTCCTATTCTTTCCAAAATTCTGTCTAAAACTATTGTCGAGGCTCAAATGTGGTAAATAGTTCTAGTAACTAACACAAGTGATCCAAAGCTTGAAAGATGGATTCATTTCTGAGCATGTTATGGATTGTTGCCATATTTGATGCCTTTTAACTGTATTCAGTAATCTCCTATGAGGGTGGTTTTTTTGTTTGTTTGTTTTTTTGTTGTTCAAAACAATTTTGTGTTTCTTTTATCCCAAGGAGGATTATTTATTTCCAAGAGAATCACCAGATGTCACTGAGAAAGTGATGGAGGAATACACATTTCCAGTCCTGGACAGAAAGAAGCAGCAGGGACAGCACTGCAAGAGATCTTTCAAAGCATGCAAAGTTTTCTATGAATTGAGAAATTAAGACAACAGGTCACGGAAATGTGAGTATATTTTCTCTGTATAATGATTTGAATCAGCAAATTTCCTAGATTACAGCCACTCTTGCAGGAAGCTTTATTTAAGTTTATTTCTACAAGAGTAATAGTAGTTCCTGTGAGTAAAATGCCTATAATCTTTCATTCTCTGACTGAAAGCAGAAACCTGATTTATAATAAACAATAAGGTCTCCAACGCCTTTTTCTTTTTTGTAACTGTGATTCAGAACAATGCAGTTCTGAAAGTAATCGCACATTCAAATACAAGTAGGTGTGAGCTTTCAAATATACTGAAAGTGAATATTCAGAACATCACATCCTGGTGTTTGCTTCTGATGTTAAAAACCTGCTGTGCCAACCAGGATGCATGTTTTCAAAAGTCTATAACTTTGTTATTTTGAAGCCAGATTTCTTCAAACAGAGCAAGGCACATATTTGCCTTCCAGAGATTTGTGCCATTTGTGCCAACTTTGGTGCCCTTAAAAGATATTGATTTTGAGTTTCTTTGAATGCAAAAGTACATGCAAATAAAATTTTCACAGCTCATTTTTAGATAAATTTGTTCAGATGTTCTGAGTGACATCTTACTAATAGTTTCTTTTCAGTTGAGGCAGGGAAGTTTTGATAGAGCCCTACCAGAGAAGAGATGTTCTAATTAAATGGACAGAAATTTCTTACTATAGAAAGTGTATATCTAACATAATTATTTTGTAAACATAGCACTATGCTGTAAACATTTCAATTAGGCCTATAACATTAATTGTTTCTACTCAGTCTTTTCAGAGAAGTTTTTCATGTATCTTGCAGTCCAGGGCATCAGAAATCCAGTGCCAGTGCTGTAGCGCCACAAGAAATATACTCTCTGACTCTTCAAGACATGGCTCTGAAGCATCCAGTGCTGGTACATTGCTACTCATTTATTCTACACTATCATGTTCAGTTCTGTAAGTCTGTTGCACCAACTTCGGAGGCTTTGTCTAATTTGAAGAGAGATTTGGATTTGATTTTGCACTCAAGTCTGAATGCAGCAACACAGAGAGACTTCAACTCTACTGTTCTAATAGGCATGCACATGTAAATATTAATACTTTTTCCCTAAAATATAGAGTTAGGTACTTTAAAAGCACAGGTTTTAGGGATCTGATTAAGAGTAGATCTAATGAAAAATAAGAACACATGAATTTTGAAACATGTTCTCCTTCTTGAACAAAAAAAATAGTAAAATATTTTGGTACCACCCAAAAAAGAAATCTCAAGATTTCTAGCAATAGAAAAGCTGCATTTTGACTTGAAAACTAAAAAAAGTCCCTTAACTAAAACATTGATGTTCTTGGCTCAGATTGTGTTATTTTCATTTGTTGTAATGACATCAAGTGCTGTGGGTCAGCTTAGTGTTAATCTGTATTCTTCTGACACAGGGGGGCTGTAACTCACATAGAAAACATGGACTACGTCTGTCAGGCTCCCATATCAGCCCAGCCTCCTGAGCTACACTCACTCACAAATTCTCCACTTACCAGAGGGGAGGCCTCCTTGCATCGTGTGTAAATATAAGATGTGCAGTCCAGCCAAGGGAGCCCCATTAGAAATAAGCCACCATCCTTCTGTGGGATCTGGCTCAAAGGCAGCCAGCTGTTGTACTTGGCTCCAAACATTTAGATGGGTTTAACAAACAGTAGCACTGGGACTCAGTTTTGACTTAAAACTATTATTTTTTGTTTTGATTTTTCCAGTTCAAATTATACATGATATATACTGCATTTTTCTCCCTCCTTAAGTAGAAAAGTACTGAAGTTTTTTTAAAGAAGTTGATATAACTGCAATGATGATATATCTCTTGTTGAGTACTGTTACTGTTAATTTACATGGCTTAATTCTGCTATGTAATGGTGAACTTTTGTTTGGTTTTTTTTAACTTTAAGTAGCAAAATAAAGACTTACTCATCTGACTAATTATGAAGATAAAGAAGAAATGTCCTAAACTGGAAAGGAATTACTAAAACGTAGAAGCAAAAATTACCTTTGTATAATTTCTCAAGAAACTACATAGGTATAAGTTATCTATAAATACTTGTAAGTTTAAGCATTATCCTGGCCCTGCACAAAGATGAGAATTTTTGCTGCTCTTTTATTTTCCTCTTCAGTAACAAATCCATTAGGCAATTTTTCAGAATGGTTGGTATTACTGCAACCCCAAGCTTAAAGTCCTATAATGAAACTTGAATTTCTCCATTTGCACTTCTAAACTTACAGTACTGAAAACCATAACCAAACTTTGTTTTGTACTACAACTAAGTTGGACGAAAATGTTTTCCAGTGTAAGACCAGTATGCACAAGTAACAAAACTGAATATGAATCAATGAATTCAGCTTCCCAGGAAACAGTACAATAAGTGTATTCAGAAGTCTGTTCATATTCTTGGTATGTTGAAGAAAATGGTTTTCAGTTTCATTTTATGGAAGTCTTCATACCTCGCATGACTGGGCTATCTTGCACTCTCAATTACTGCTCATAGAACTAAAGACAGCACAAATTGATTTTAAACTAGGAATATTTGCTGAAAGCTGGGGGTTTTAACAAAATGAGAACCATAGTCATTCATGATGGAGAAAAATATGTAAACATCAGCAGGTCGTGTGAGATAAAACTCCCAAATTTTATATACATAAAAATTGATTCCCTCACTCTTTAGAACATGAAAGGGACAGGCAAAATGTTGTTCCTGTCACAACTGGAAATTGCAAGGCAAATTTATCCAGGTAAACTGCCTTCCTGGTCCCTGAGAACTGACTGGCCAACTGTTTAAACATAGATGAAGACAAAGTGCCAGCAAGTCCTCCACAACTCTTGGAAGAAATGCCCTACAACACTTATTGCAAGACCTCATATTAGTGGCCACTGCTAAGTAAGCGAGCCTTTGGAGAGTATTTGTCACACTGCGACCATGCAGAAGAGATTGGTTTTAAAGCTTGAACACACCAATTACTAGTAGGGACAGGGATAAATATGTAAGGAAAGTGTAACTTAATTGCAGAAAAAAGAATCTGTAGAACAAGTTAATTTCTTACTTCCAGAAACGGCTGCTGGTTTTGGTTATCTTGCATAGAACACAACATGTCTTGAAACAGAGGAACTGAAATGGTAAATATGTGAAAAGTAAAGCCAGTGATCAGATTTCACAAGAAGAACAAAAATGGGACTGACCAGCCTGTTTTGGAAGAACATGGCCATTCCAACAAACAATTCACTTTTACAGGAGGAATCTTCCTGAATTTGATCCTGCTCTCTATTGAGTCATTCCCCCGCCCCCAGATTTGATCAGTAAATTGATGTTTAATCCAATTTTGTAATTGAAAATTCACACACCAAGATAGTTTCATTTCCAACTACCAGTTTCAGAGTTCCAAGTACAGCAGATAAAGAACTGGAGAAAAAAAAAAAAAAGTCATTCATAACCAGTGAAGAAAGTTTTCCAATCTTTACTAAACTCTTAAAATAAAATTAAAAAGAAACCAAAAGTTTTAGCAAAATAAGGTGTCCTGTTTCTTTGCTTTATTCTTCAGGCAATAAGCCAGGGCATAAAAATGCTATTTACAACAGACACGAAAGCTTACAAAAGAAATTAGTGAAGACACATTTTGTGGAAGGCACCTAAAATCCAGAACAAAGGTTGTAAGATTTTTAAATGATATATTTCTGCACTTAACTGCTAATAAAAGTGGCTACTAATTGTTAGGCCCAAGAGTTATATGAGAGGGACCATTAACATGTTGTTCTGTTTTTGAAGTATCTGTCTGCATTTACATAGGGCATTGTAGTGCAGATTACATTGAAATGCTGACTACTCTGCTGCAATATTGCTAGGAGGAAAACATTCAGTCCTACAGCAAAGAACTGATATTAGTTAGCTTAGAAGAGGTAAGCATTGCTCTAGTTTTGATATTTTATATGGTCTGCTTGATAACTGAAGAATACATATGAATTTCCCGTGATGATTTGGTGTTTCTTCTTTTCACAAATAAATGTTTTACACTAGGATTTTTTATAATAAAACAAAGCGGTTATGTATACAAACAACACAAAAACTGTGACATTAACACCAACTCCTTCCTGCTAAATCTCTCAAGATACACAACAAATTTAAGGTTTAGATTTAGAGAAAAATCAAATCACTGTAGGTCAGGTAAATTTCTTTGCAGAAGTCAGCCCTGTCTAAGAGAAACCAGTACTTTGAGCTGCTAAAAAACCCATTTAGATCAATGTGTCATGATCAATGAAGTCAAGATCTTCTATAGCCTTGCCATATTAGATTTTTTGCTTTACATTTTCATAGCTAATTGCTTCAGTCCAAAGTGCCAAATGAAGAGAGAAAAAAGGAAAAAGAGAGAGTTAATTGTCGCAAACAGGGAAAAAGAACCATGTTTGTTTGCACATGCTAATCAGTTTTTCCTCTTGTGTTTTAGTTTTCCCCTTGGTGGGTGCAGACTGAAAGTAGGTAGGAACAGTGAACAACAACAGCTATGCTTCTTCCATCATCTCCCCTTCCCCTTTGTTCTCTTCTTCAAACAAAGAAGTTTCTCCTACCGGGCTTCTCCTCAGTTTACCAGAGCTGGCTCCTTTCTGCTCCCATTCCCCTCACTGCTCCATGGCCCCTTCCCCCACCGCCTTGCCTGTCTCCTGTCTGTTCCCACTGGTTTTCCATCCTCCCTCCCATCACTCCTGGTTCTTTGTTCCCACAGGGCTCTGCAGATGTGCAGCGAGAGTTCAGCTCTCTCTTTTTAATTTTCTTTTTCTCAGGGGGAAAACATGGAACATTTGAAGCCCCATTAACAACAGACTAGAAGATAGAGAAAAGAAGGAACCATCATATGCTTTAAGAAAATGCTATCAGAAAACACAACCATGTTTTCCTTTAGAAGAAGATACACAAGTACCAAAAAAGTCTGTGTGCAACTTGTATGCAATTTTGACAGACTGCTGATTAAGTAATTTGTACAGAATTAAGGACTTTCCTGCACAACAAGTTTAGCAACATTTTAAGATGCACATTTATATCTATGAAGGGATGTGAAGAGAAACTAAGCTAAGCAGTCCATTTAGGGTGTAGTTACTTCATATGGTTTTCAGAAAGTTTTACATATAGAAATAATGAGTATATTTTCAAATCCATGGAAGGATGTTTAGCAAGGAACTGGCATTGTGTCATAGAGTACAGAAAGGCCTCAGGTGCATAGTACTAATCTGCTAGCGTAATGGTTGTCTGGGTAAAAGAATTATAGTCTCTTTAAAGAAGAAGAGAAAACATAGCTATCATTTTCCCAGCTTTGTAAAAGTGTATGATGAATTTTTCATTAAAACCATAAAAACCAACTTCCGCCACCACCATATTATGATTGGGAAAGTAACTTCCAAAACAAGTTTAAGCAGCGAAGAACAGATGTTTACAAAGTGATGTGTCTCTCTTACCTGTTTAAAAATTAACACCATCCCAGCCGAATGGAAGACGCAAAGAAAGGAATTATTGGAAATGAAGAACCTTTGCTTTCTAATCAGGTTCTTCAAATAGTTTTTAAAGTCCTGCCTGCTTCCAGACTCTGCTGAGATAATAATGTTACTTAAAAGTGAGTTAACAGAACAAGCAGCAGGCCAGTCAGACCAGTCCAGCTTAGACTGCATGGCAGTGCTCAGGAAGATGAAGGTACCTACAAATTCATTATCCCTAATATCAAAGATCAAAAGAATTAAGTGTTGCTCTGCAGCACAGCTCATGAATTACTTCATAAGGGAATTCTCATGCCTCCTGATGGACCTATGAAAACTGGCAGACACTAATAGGCAGTAAAATAATTTCTCTAGAAGTTCGCTTCTGCTGTTTGTTTGCATACCTCTCTGGGACAGAAGTGAAATTTGCTAGTATTTCCCCCTGAATCTCCTCCCAGGCATTGAAAACAATGAAATTCTACTTGAATTAGGACAACAGGAGAGGCAATTTAAAGGGGCCCTAAAGATGCAGTCTCTTAATCACAACTGTAACAAAATGCTGTTATCCTTGCCGGCAATTCCCTAGCAATTTACAGTACACTAGTGTAAAAGGAGGAGACCTTGCATTGCAAAGAAACCTGACTAGGTACCCAGATCTTCATCTGCTGTTTCCCCTGTCATTGCACTATTACACAAATCCTGGCGATCACCAATTACTTTGCCCTCCTCAAGCCACTTGGGAGCTACGTTTCGACCCTGACATTGAATCTAAAGTTATTTAGAAACTGAAGTCAGTGCAGATGTTGGCTTCTGAATAACCCAAGTAATGAGGAGGCATTTCAGTAGGACTGTGTGAACGCACACTAGCAGCCCCATCAGGCTGCAAGAGCAGCTTAAGAGTTTTTACTGTGGGGGCAACCTAAAATCACGCTGGCTGAACTTTAGTTTGGGCTGCTCCACAAAATGGACTTCCTTCCTGCATGTAAGACAGAAATTAAATTGTTGGGTGTGTTTTCTCTGAGGCCCTACGTTGCCCTAGTCTAGCAGTTGTTTTAGTGTATAAGAAAAGGAATACCTATTTAGGGAAAGAGCTGAGGGACTTTAATTTCCCAAAGCAAAGAAGGCCTAAAGAAAGGATTAGACTTTTTTCTTTTATGTCACTGCTGGGCTGATTTTCTGCTGAACAATTGCTCAAATGTAAAAAATATTTTGTTGGACTTTGTTGTGGTAGCTTAAATAGAGTCAAATAAAGGTGTATTTTTATTATCTGCATAAAAATGAAGGGAATTTAAAATGTAGGGTGTAAGCAGGTAGCATAAAGACCAAGAAAATACCCCAAGGACCAATCTGGTCTTCAAAAGATTATAAGGTTTCTAATAACTTGTTAATTGCTTGTTTACCAGTAAGTGCCAAACCCAAATCAGAGTTTCAAAACAAAAACCGTAGGAATGCCAACCTCTGTTAAACAGCATAAAGAAAACAAACTCCACATACTTGTGATTTTTGAATTGTTGTAATTCTTATGACTCTCATAGGTTGCATTTATTCTCTCTCAAATCAATCCCTACGTAGCCATTGCCACTACTGTTTTCAAACCTTGAATATTTGAATCTTAGTGTCCTTCCTATGAGAGCCTTGAATAACTGGAAACTGCTAAAAAAAATTTGGTTTTATTCTTTAATCTGGACACTTTTAGCAAGAGAAATACTTTTAAATGACAGTAGCTGTTCTTCTGGCAGACTCTTCAGGCATGTATTCCTGTATTCCTTTAGGGTGAAAGCATTCTCAAATTATTTTCTTCTCTCTTTATGACCAGTTGTTGGGAAAAGGCAAGAGAAATGTTAAGTATAATTCGTTTATTTTAAAGCATATTGCTAAATCGACATCACTTTCCAGAGTAGAGTATTTCTGCTGACAGCCTTTTTACACAAGATCTTCAGCCAGTTCTCCATGAAAAGTTCAGCTTCAAGCAATCTGTAAAGAGAAAGTCTTCCAGAGCTATTAATTTATTTTATATTAATTTATGTAAAATGAAGAATGTAATTTCAAAACAGATATGAAATAAACAGTTGCCTTTCCCTTCATGAAGTTTGCATGGGTTTGTCCTCTTGAAGGAGATTCTCACTAGGACTTGCAGCAACAGAAGGACTTTCTCTGGTGCTATGCACAAAGCTCTTTAGCTACAAGGGGAAGAGAACATAGTGTTTTTGCGGCCACTTCAGGATTTCTACTTGGAAGCTTAGTAAAAAAACACTGAAGTAAAAATAATGAGAAACATTTGAAATTGAATGTTAAACTTTGTCAACTGAGGCATCTCAAATATATCTACTGAAATCAGTCTCCTACCTCTTATTGGGACTGTTCAGTTGCTGTTCAGTATTTTGTTCAAATGATGTGCTTAGTTGGTCTAAAGGTGTGGAAACCAATTCTAATACTTCATAACATCCTTTATATATGACTAGTTTTCTGTAGAAGTTTATATTGCTTTGTCAAACCTGAGGTAATATATAGAAAATTTTGTCTTTTATGAAAAATATTTTTAAACTGTTGTTCCAGTTTTGAATCATGATTGAAGCTTAAACCAAATTTTTCAGAGGCAGACAAAGGTTATCTCCACAAATACTTTAAATACATTGGGGATCACTATTTTCCTCTGATATTTCTCTGAGTCAGAACATTGACTTTATTAAGAAAACTGAGTCTTGCTAAAGTGTTTGGGAAAGACTTAGGGGTAAAATTTTGTTTTGGATACATGCTTCAGATGGCTTTTGCAAAGGTCTGTGAAGCATGAAGCCTGGAGCAGGCACTTATGCTATACCTTGGTCTCTCATGACAGCTTGTTGATATCCATAAGGCTTCCTCTTGGAAGAAAACATGGAATTCTGTGTATCTATCTACTTTTCTTCTATATTCTTGTTTTTTCTTTCCTGTAATGTTTAAGCTAAAAAAATGTATCAAACTTCTGCAGCTAATTTTAGACATGAGAATCCAATTCAATAACTTAATTTCTGCAATGGCTTCATCTAGTGTCACTGAGCCTAACACAATTAATTTGGTGAGCAAAGCTGAGAACATGCATACCTCTGCGTCTGAGGGCAGGTGAGAAATGGAGGTTGTAGGGGATGAATTAACCTGGTTTTCTACAGTTCTTGACTTTGGTAGGAATTGTAAGTATTTAGCACAACCAGTTAACAGATAACTTATTTAGGTGTTTAATTCTAGGCACCCAGATAGGTTGAGTTTTGAATTTGTTTGCTTCCTTGAGTTTGGATATAGGTGAGGAGAGGGTGGCATTGAAATCTTTTAAGATGTAAAAGCATGGAGGGAGAGAATGGGTTTGAGGTTGCAAGTCAGGATATTTCTAGAAGGAATGGGATTAAAGCTAAGCAGAGTAAAATGTGTGCACCATATGAGGAAAAAGATAGCTTGCAAGAAACACACATTTGTCTGTAAAAGTGTTTTCTAAGACAAGCAAAGGAAATGTTAGCATGCATGGACACTTGAAAGTAATCTGGATAAAAAAAGAGGCATTTACTGGTTAGAAATGGTTTTCATCTCTTATATTGTCTCAAAATATTTGGCATGAAACACAGTGATTTTGCTTGAAAATACATGGGGCAACCAAAAGCTTGCAGCCTCTTGTACCTTGCTGAGAGATCAGCTTCCATAAAACAGTTCCTTTAAAGAAGGTGCCATGCTGTCAGCACATCTGTCTTGAGAAAGGGAAGGAAGCACTGAAGGTGGAGGATTGCTTTTCATTAATTGCATTATATTGAGCTTCCAGGCAGACAAGTACTTGAGACAGCCAAAAGGTGGAGATTTTTAGGTTCCTCCCCCTGCTTTTCTATCTCCTCCCCCCTTCCCAAAAGAAATGTTTTGCCAAAACCTCCTTGTGGCAAACCAAGAGTTTTAAAAGAATACTCAGGAACAAAGCAAAAATTTCGTAGACCTAGATAATTCCAGTCCTTTATTTTCTCAAAGGAAGACTTGTAATCTGTACACTCAGTCAAGTTACACCTCTTTTTCATTGTTATTCAGGGTTCAAATCCACAATAAAATTAAAAACATGACAAAAAAGAAATAAAAAAATAAGGTCACAAGTCATTACCTAGGCAAGTCCTCAGATCTCAGTTATTGTGCTGAGAACAAAAATTATAAGAACTGGGGAGATATTTATCCTTCATTCAGCTTTATTCTTGTATGGATTACTCATGGAAAAACTTCCTATGCTTTGAGCAGAATTATTTCTGAGGTGAAAATCTATAGAAACTAGCTGATGATTAAGAACTTTTTTAGCATAAGTGTTTATTAATAAAGTGAGATTGTGGATTTTCTAATTTCTTTGTCAGAATTATATACCTGATTTATTAACTTAATATTGTTTCAGTGTTACACACAATAATCTTGTATTTTATAGATGTAAAATAGGGTGAGAACTTTTCAGTGCATCACAGTAGCTGCTTTTTTAATAGAAATATATTTACTATATGTGTACATAACTTAATGTGTGACAGAAGGCATCTGCCAAAGGTAAAGTCTTGATTTAAATCCTATTTCATCAAAGCAGTTGATATGTTGAGCCCTTAAGTAAAGGGTTTTCTTCCTAAGGGAAGGTGCCTTGAAGTTCTTTTCCTATGGCTCAGATTGACCCTTTACCCAACATCTGGACAGACAGAAACAGGAAATTAATTCCTGGGTCTACATGGCATCTGCCACAAGATTCTTGAAGTGAAATTCACCTTAAATTACTGATTTGGAAAATATTGAAATCTTCCCTCTTGTTTCTTTAGAAAAATCTTTGCAAAGCCAGTGATAAATACAAATAACAAGCTGTCAAAGGGATAAAATTGGAGAACGCTTAAATTAGTGGTGTTTGTGGGGTTTTTGCTAGTATACTACAACAATGAATATAACAGAATCATGATTAGTTTTAAGTCAACTGTTTTAATTCAACTTGTTTTTAAAACAGCTGAAGAAGGCAAATAAATGTTTGCAATGTGCCTGCAAAGTTATTAATGTATTACATTAATGAGGATGCAAGTGGAAAGTCCATGATTGAAAGAACCTGCCAGCTCAAATGAGCACACTTGGCAGCATCCTTAGATTTCAGTTTTGAGAAGTACCCAAGTATCAGAGTACTTCTGAAAGAACAAAAATGTAATTCAGATTTAAAATGATTGGTACCTCTTATATGATGGCCATATTTTTTTCACTCATGTGTCTGGGATACTCTGGAATATCACTGCAATTGGGTCATTTTTTCCAGTACACACTGGGGGAAAATTCCCATGGTATGGTGTGGAATAACATTAAGGAAACAAAATACCTTTTCAAATAGAAGCTATCAAAAGTACTAATGCAGATAGGCATGACTGGGATCAATCTCTTTTTGTCTTCTCAGAGATGAGTTAGGCACACAGACTTGTACAGGAAAAGACAGACTAGAGTTGAAGGTTTAATGTTGTGTAAAACAAGAATACTGATGTGAGCACGGTGTAGAGTTACCGTGGTGTAACCATGTAGCACAACACTGATAAGACAACCATCACAAATTGTAACTTTGTATGTGCCTAGGAGAGGACAAAAATGTTAATGCTGAAAGATTTCATACAACTGAATTCCTGACACTAATAATGCTGAATTCATAATCATTTTTATAGAAATCTGTATGAATTAGCCTGTCCTTCTATCATTAACTTTTAAATTTGAGGGGTGAAGGATCACATCTTTCTACCCAATGACCAACCTCTGTGAGACAGGACATAAGACTACACAGGCCACTGGTACTAGGTCACAGATGACATTTTTCTTAGCAAAGGCAAGAAATATTTTCTGGCCCTGGGAAGGTACTTGGCATGCAGAGGTTTCAAAGAGACTCTTGGATTTCTGCAATGTCCCTTAGGCATTCCTGGCAGTGCTGCCCATGGCACGGGCAGTGGTGATTATATGATGTGGTTCCCATACATTTGTCATATCTGTTGCACCTGCGTGTGATACTTGACAGTATGGATGGATTGCTAGACAAAAAGGTCAGTCTTCAATTGTTCCTTTTTACTCTGTGGACCGGTTTTGTTGTTGTTTTGTTTTTTGGGTTTTTTCAACTAATAGGAAACGCAAACTGAACCAATGTCTGCTCAAACTCAGTGTGCTAAAATGAGCAGTTTGGTAAAAATGTGGTGTCCCAAAAGCATCCAGCAGGAAAAATGCATCCTTATTAGAAAATCAGGCTGAATTTGCATTACTGGAGATCAAAGGTTGTGAATTTTTGTTTTGACATGTAATTAATTTTTATTATGTATTATTAGCTTATTGGATACTTACTTGCATTACAAATGGTTCTAGAGAAAATAAGGATGGGATATTAGCAACAAAAATTTCTGTATAATAATTTCACTCTCAAGGTTGCCAAAATGAAGTTCCTGAAGACTTGCCCAAAGTCCAAACAGTGAGTCAGTAGAGCCCAGAATTAGCTCTCCTGGTATTCAGGCTCTTGTGCTGTATGTTACAGCAACTGTCTTTCCGTAGCTAAACTTGTTAGGTGACATAAGGCCAAAAAATGTGCTCAAGACTCAAATAACTTTTGCTGCATTCAAAATAGGAAACTGAAGGAAACATTTGTGTTTGCCATAGCTTGATGGGTATGTTTAACACAGAAAGGATGAAGTTTGCTAAACGTTTTACACTCCTGGTCATGAAATCACAAGCAGAGAACCACAAGCATGTCTGTATGTCCCAGAAGAGGCTCTCAAGGTCTGAGGCCTGTATGACAAACAGAAGCTGGCATTAGTTTAGTCCATTGTCTCCCTGAGAAGACCAACAGGTGCTTCTTTAAGGAGCTGTTGTGTCAGCAGTTTCTCATTTCTCTGCAATTGCCACTTTCCAATGTTTATTTATTCCTTGTCCAGATTTAAAGTTGTTGGTGTCACAGTCTTGTTCCTCTGCTCTGTGTAGTCCTTATTCCATGTACTTTCCTCTTAACAGACCTGTCCATGATGGTGTGCAACATAAATGCTGTATACATAACGGAGAAAAGATTTACAGGAAAACTGACTTGATTGGTTTGTGAGCTTTTCACTTTCTTAAAACTAATAATGTGAAAATATTTATATCAGATGTGGTGAAGATCTTGTTCATCAAGTAAATGTGGATAAGATGAAGAGTTGGGTATAGAAAGTAGAGGTAGGTCACATACAGCTTGGAAAAAAAGAAGTTAATTGCATTCAGACCAGTGTAATAGAGGATGTAGTGAAGGGGCCTAAAAAGTGGCTCAGTTGTTGTAAAAGTATGGTCCATGTGAGTTCATATCATCTCTAGACTGACTTAAGTTTCCATCCTTTCCTCTGAGCCTGCTGCACCAAGATGATCAAAACAGCATCAGTTACACAAAGCTGTTGGTGTCAGACACTGGAGGTTAGTTCAAATGACATAAAGAAGAAAACACTTTTCTATCCTGAAGCTTCCTTGCTGATGAGAAGCATAGAATTTCCTTTCTGTAACCCCTCACTGCTGAAGGTGCCCAAGTGCTTTTATTTCGTCTGTATGAGGGAGTTCCCTAGAGAAAGAAATCAGGAAATAATCTTGGCTCTAAAGGCTTCATAAGGGGCTGTAAGCTTTGAGGTCACATTTAAGGCAAATACTAGATTTAGACACAAGAATACTAAAAATGTTAGCCTTATTTATAAAATATAAAATAGTGCTCATTAACATCGTATATTTACCTTTCCTGTGGACCAGTGAGGAGGAGGAAGAAAAACACTAAAACAGAAAAGGAGGGGAAAAAGCAGCCCACAAAACAATAGAAAAGAGCTTGATTTGATTTTTAAAGTTCTGTAGTTATAAATTAGGACTTGCAACTCTTTTTCTAGAGGTGTTAACCTTGTCTATATTTGAAGCACCCAGCTTGTTGTATGCCTTACAGGAATTTCCATGAAATGTTCAAAGGAAAGAGAAAGGAAAAAATAAGGACTTCTTATTGCCTTAAATCTTTCACTGATGTTAGAAGAACTTGGAAAGTTTGATTCTTAGCACTGCATACTTTTATAAAGATAGATAACGCTTGGGGCAAAGATGAATATTCCCAGTAAAAGCCTGTTGGTTTGGTTATTAATGTCAGAAAATCTGAGGACTTTTGTACTTGAGACCTGAACGTTAGCTTTTTAACTTACTCCTACATATCTCAATAAGAAAAGTTGAGTTTACATTATTGCCCTTGGGAACTACATGGATTAAAGTGTAAGAAAAGGTATTGTTTATGGTAGTCTTCCAACAGGACTCCTGCTAAGTCATTTATGACAATGCTAGTACTTTCTGTCAGCAGATTTCTATGGTCCCTGTTTGAAGCAGAATATGTCTTTAGTGTGGGGTTGATTTTTGGTTGTTTTTTTTTTGGCGTTTTTTGTTTGGTTGTTTGTTTTGGGTTTTTTTGTGAGGGGGTGTGTGGGGGTTGTTGTTTTCATTTTGTTTGGCTGGGTTTTTTTTGGTTGGGTTTTTTTTTGAGGTTATCCTTTAGACCCGGATAATTCAGTAAACAGTATCTATTATTCTACTACTTCTCTTTGCATCCCTTGTTGTCCCTGTTGTGCCTGTCCCTCTTTGCAGTTTTTAATGATATGGCCTGTTAAGTGTGGTGGGTGGCTCTTATTTGTGTCATCTGATTGCTCCCCCTAGTTCACTCGGTATAACTTGGTTTAATAATGCTAGTCGCCTAAGTGGTATTGTTAAGATATTGAAACAGATATTCTAGCTCAAAATTTTGAATTTGAATTAAACGTACTCTGCTCTCAAGTTTGATGATTTCGTCTGTCTTTGATCCAGATTCAGCCTTATGGGCTTTCATGGGAGCTTCAGTTTATTTTGTTGTTTTTCCCCAGCTGGTGCTGTCTAGTGTAGCAGGCACTGAAGTAACTGGAAGTTTCATCATTGACTTTCATGAGGGAAACCTCAGGATCTGAGCATTTGAGCTGGAGAGGGTGCTTAGCAGTACTCAAGCAAAGATCCGACTAAGTCAACGGGAGTTTTGCCACCTTCCAAAAATACAGGATGGCACTCTGCCTTTGCCTCGCCCTCCCAAATGCTAAAGCAGGAAAGCAAAACAAATCAAAATCAACATGTGCTCTGCTCAGACTACTTGAAAAGGAAATGTGTTTCAAAGGTGTGTATGCATTAAAACCTGTAGAGAAAATCAGTCCTATTAAATACTAAAAGCAGGAAACCTGAAGAATACTTATTTCAGAGTCTTAATGCTCACAATGTATGACTTCAAAATGGATAAAACCACTGTATTTTTGCACAGGTTATCATGTCTTATGGGGGTATATGTTAGCACATTGGGGTCACAAAATGGTGAGTTCTTATATAGAGCTCTTGCAGCATGATCTTTAGGCTTTTTCTTGTTTAAGCCTTGCATATGAGGAAAAATGACATGCCAGATTAAAAAAAAAGCCAGAAGCTTCCCAAGAAAATGGCATTTACATCCACATTAATGCCTCAATAGTAGTAGCAGTAGGAGATTCCTTCCCAGTGTCCAGAAAAAGCAGCTGACAAGTAGAGTTGTACATCTTTACTACATATATGTAATAATATAACATTATTAAGGGGGTGGGAGGAGCAAAAAGCTAAGCAGTGGGAAAGCAGGTGTTTATTCTTCAGGGAAGGGAAGTTTTGACCTTTGGAAGGTGGGTTTCATCCCTGGGCGCAGTGAGTGCCGGCCCGGCCCGCGGCTGCTGCCCGTGGCAGGGATGGGATGGGGTGGGGCGGCTGCAGGGACGTGGGTCCGCACCAAGGGCGGTGTTAATCGCGTGTGTCCCCACCAGAACTGCAAGTTGAAAGACAATGAAACAATACCTCCAATACTTAAACACACTCTCAATTTTCTCACGGCATCCCCAGGCGGTTAAAGCTGCACAGGGGCAGCTGGTACCCAAGGGCCGTGACACTACGGGACGGACTGTTTCCTTCTGGGAAGGTGTCTGGGGGTTTGCGATGTCCCAGGGAATAAGGTAGGAAATGACGGACAGGCCGTCTGAACCCGAAGTAACAGCTGGAGGCCATTGGTCTTCCCACGCAAGAAAGTATTGCTATAAATCGGGAATCTTTATAGCTATTCGGCTGGAGGAAGTTTTTTGGCTGTAAACTGTCATGCACTGCAGCTCGCGGTGAAAAGACTGTGGAAGTGGAGAGTCCTCTCTCCTGAGAACCAAAGTGCAATTAAGATCAGAAAGAGGGAAAAGGAAATAAAATTAAGACAACAAGAATCCAAACCGAGGAAAAACTTTACGGTTTGGGCTTGTTGGATTTTTTGGGGTGATTGTCAGGTTGTTTTTTGGCTTTATCCCGTTCTAAAGAAACTTTTTTTTGTTGTTGCTATTTTTTCATGGTCATTTCAAAATTGTTAGCTGGAAAGACTTCTTTTTTGTAAGACCATCTGAATTTGGGAGCATGCATCATTTGTCTGGCATGAGGGGTTTGCTCATTTGCTGAGTATTAAATAAAACGTGAGCTATATCAAATCAAACTGAACTTCACCTCTCCTCCCTCTGCCTAAAGAGACCGATGAGTGAAAAAAATGTATTAACCATATAGGTAAGTACCTGCTGCCGAAGAGCTTCCCATTCCTTCAGTGCATATACATATATATATAAATATATATATCTGCATAAGGAATTATTCCTTCCTTGAAGCATCGATCTGCAAGAATTAAATGGTGTTTTAAAAGCTCAGATTACCTGAATATACATTTAGATCGTCTCTATTTTATTTGTTTATTTTCAGTATGGTTCATTTTTCCACCGAAATCACTCTGTCGCTTGCAATTCCGGCTATTCCCGCTGCTTTCGGCTCTTAAACACGTTCATTGTCAGGTGGGGTCGAGCTGAGGCTGAAGTCTCCCTACACTCCCTCCCCCATCACCACCACCCCCACCTCTACCACTTTCGTCCCCTTTCCCCTCCGCGGACCGTACCCCAAAAGCGATGCAACTTCTGCAAGGGGTGAAAAGTCCCTTCTCTCCCTTGTCACCTTCGCGGAGCGGGCGAGTCCTTCTTCGGGGTTATCATCTCCTGTTAGCTCGGCTTTTTCAGGATTAAGATGTTTGATATATCGCCTTCAAAGCACAAACACAAAGATGGGGTTGCCAGCCCATTCGAGGGCCAGCGTGCCGTGCTCTAGCGAGGTTTAAGTGCTCATGGCTTTTGTTGGGTCGTGTTAGGTTGTTTTGAGTGGAGCGCCTTCAGTGAAATAAACACCTGATAGTGAAAAGATAATCTCCAACTATCGCTAGCAGTGACTACGTAGCAACTTAGTAAACTTTGTCCATAATTTCTTTGCAAATGCTACTTTCCCCTTCCGAAGAGAACAAAAAGGAGGTGGTAGGTGCTAAAGCAGAAAGAGTTTTAAGATACTTTAACGCAGGTATTAATCTGAAGGGATAATAATTTTTCGCGTGTTTCTGCATAGTGGTTGAAGAGCGTGTGGAATTCGGCATGTCAGGTTGAAGGGGGGAAAAACGCTCTGTGAAGTTGAGTAGGTTAATGATATACAATCCCGATGGTGCTGTGTCATGAAAATACAGCCCTATGCCGTAGCTCCTTAACTAAAAAGAAACAGAAAATAAAAGCGGAAGGTTTGGGATTATTTGAAGTTGGACGAGGGCAGACACAGCAGTTCGGGCTGCTGTTCCCTTGGAGAGGCAGGAGGTACAGGCAGGAGGTGTCTTTCCACAGAAAGAGCCGGTGCCCGAACTGAGCCACCGTCTGCATCCCGCGAAAGGGACAGCGAGTGTACCTTCCCCTGGCAGCTCTAACTTCCAGCTCCTTCTGCTGCCGGGCAGCTTAACAGTGTACCACAGGCACTTTCTCCTAAAATGTGAAAAATCCCGGCACCGATGATGCGCGGCGTTTGAAGAAGAGGAGAAACAACTTTATTTTAGAAACAACTCTGATTTTTACACCGAGCCCCTTCTTTTGCCCTCTCCTTTGCTCCCGTTTAAAGAACTTGTTATTGTTTAAAGAGACCCCATTGAACTATTTCCTGCTCATTGTCACCTCTCTCCCCCTCATCCTCTATCCAAGGATTCTCACGGAAAGGTAATAAACTGTTTCCCTCACACCACAGACCGCCACAGCCCGGGAGAATGCAAACTATTACAAGACCAGCGAGCGGGAGTGCTTCAGAGCATCCCTCCTCTCCCTTGTCCCGGCTCTTGTTTTTGTGTCAAATAACTTTAAAAGAAATTTAACCCCTTGCAAAGTTTCACCCGTGAGGCTCAGCCTCCTCTCTTGCCCGCAGGAACTCGCAGGGATTTCTCCTTGTTACGCGAAACGAAGCCTTTAGCTATCGATCGATCTGGTTTTCAGAAGTATGTTTTTACTTAGGTGCGATGGCAGGTAACCGTCGATCCGATTTTTTGATTAAAAAAAAAATAAAATGTTTTATTTAGGTAGGATGGCTCGAAACCAAGGCTGTCGAGCATCCCGGCTGCGAAGGCACTGCCTGTGCTAGCGGTGCTGTGAGGCAAACCATGACTTTTCTCGCGGGTGCGTCTCTCTTGGGCTCACTTAAAACCGGGGAGCCGGTGACGGGGAGTGCCCGTGCTGTGCCACGTCTGTAGAGCCAGCCGCTCTACAGTGCTGTTTCAGCTCCTCGGCTAAATCGTACTGCCAAGTTTGTCGCTGCCAACTGCATCCTTCACCGAAGCAGGAGTTTCTGTCAAGGATGCAGCGGCGGCGCGGGAACGGGGCAGGGGTGAGCGGGGCTGCTGGCAGCCTGCGTTTGCTTGTGAGATAAAGACTTGCCCCTTTCCCCCCTAAATATGAGTCAGAGATGGGGTTGCCTCCCGTCGAGGACTGGGGACCGGGGGGCTCGCTGCGGCGGGAGGCGGGAGGGTGCCGCGCTCGCCGGTTGTGAGGCTGTTGCCGAGATGGGCCATTTCCTCCGCGGCTGCTGGAGCCCCGGCCGGGGCGGCTTTGATAGAGGTGCAAACATTTGGGGTCAGATTTACATAAAATAGCCGCGTTTAATCCCGCGGGCCGCAATTAACATCACAGGCCCCCGCGGGCCCCGTTGTGATATGGCCGCGGGCAGCCAATGGGCGCGGCCGACCCGCGGCATCAAAGGCGCCGCCCGCCAATCAGCGGGGCCCCCCCGCGGGCGCGGTGATGTCACCGGGGGGGCGTTAATGGCGCGCTAGATCCGCGGG
>JAWWMO010000121.1:30383087-30410379 GCA_035047845.1 Dendrocincla fuliginosa
ACGCTCTTCCGATCTCGCTCCGCTCCCCTCCGTGCCAGCGCCAGCGCGGGGGGCCAGCATGAGCTCCCCCGGCGCGGAGGGCGCGGGCAAGCCGCCGCAGTACCGCGTGGACCACCTGCTGAGCGCCGTGGAGAGCGAGCTGCAGGCGGGCAGCGAGAAGGGCGACCCCACGGAGCGGGAGCTGCGCGTGGCGCTGGAGGACAGCGAGCTGTGGCTGCGCTTCAAGGAGCTCACCAACGAGATGATCGTCACCAAGAACGGCAGGTAGCCAGGGGAGCAGGGAGGGAGGGAAGGAGGGGTGCCGGGCCGCCCGGGGCGTTGTGGCCGCGGGTCCCGGGAGCTGGGTGGCCTCCGCCGCGCCTCCCGCCGCCGTGTCGCCCCGCAGGAGGATGTTCCCGGTGCTGAAGGTGAGCGTGTCGGGGCTGGACCCCAACGCCATGTACTCCTTCCTGCTGGACTTCGTGGCGGCCGACGGGCACCGCTGGAAGTACGTGAACGGGGAGTGGGTGCCGGGCGGGAAGCCGGAGCCGCAGGCGCCCAGCTGCGTCTACATCCACCCCGACTCGCCCAACTTCGGCGCGCACTGGATGAAGGCGCCCGTCTCCTTCAGCAAAGTCAAACTCACCAACAAGTTGAACGGCGGCGGGCAGGTAAGCACCGGCACCGGCAGCGGGACGTGCCGGTCACAGCGGCGGGGCTGGACCGGCGCTGCCCGTCCCGATCCGTGCCTGCAGCGCCGCAGGTCCTGCCGGGCGGGGTACCCCGCTCGCTCACCCTCTCCTCAATTCTCATCTTCATACTGCTCTTGGCAGACGCGCTGGGGTGGGTTGGCTTCCCCCCTCCGCCTTTCCCGCAACCCGCTCTCTTCCCCAGCATCTTTCGTTGAGGAGAGCTGTTTTTTCCACCGAGGATGTGGGTGCCTTGTTGTTTTAGGACTTTGGTTTTTAAAAGCCTCGTTCTGGTCTGACTAATGCCAACGGTGCGATAGATGAACCTTTCTGGCTGGCTTATCACTAGTGCGTTTGTGACTCTGCAAGCACCTTGTCAAGTAACAGGGATAAGGATAACTATGCAGAAAGTTGTGGCATCTGTCCCCAGTGTGCATTTTTTCCCCTCTAACAGCTTCAGTTTTAAGGTTTACTCATACCTGTTGCCTTTTTCTTTTAGGTACTTTAAAACCTGTGTGCTCTCCGTACCTGCTGCCCTCTGCCACTACCCTGTCCCTGCTCACCTGCTCTGTCCATTTGCTCACAGATCATGTTGAACTCCCTGCACAAGTATGAGCCAAGGATTCATATAGTGCGAGTGGGTGGCCCACAACGGATGATCACTAGCCATTCCTTCCCAGAGACCCAGTTTATAGCCGTGACGGCCTACCAGAACGAGGAGGTATGCACAGCAGGGAAGAAAGGATGCCACTACCGGAGGTTTCAAGTAGCAAAGTGCATGTTACAGGGCACAATAATAGATCTCGTTTCACATTTTTCAATTCTTCCTCTGCTTTTTGGAAGCTAAATCTAGAAAATGGAATGAATGTATTTTAGCACAAAGTTCTGATTGCTGTTTGTCTCAATGTGTTCTGTAAATTCATTAGAGGAGAGTAATTCTTCAAACATTCTGTGGGGCAAGCAACTATGGTAAAATATACAGTTGTCATTTTCAGCTACACAGTAAAATAATTGGATGTGCCAGTTTTGGGATGGCCCTTTTTCTGTTAGCCTAAATGCACTTCTGTGTTGAATGATGAATTACCCATCTTTCTGAGATTTCCTTGATGTCCGTTCTGCTCTGGCTTGAAATGTGAAGACTTTTATAGCTCTTTAGTGTACTACCTTTCTTAGGTATTTCCTTGGATGATCAATAAACCCAGGCAATTCAGTCTCTTAGAATTTGTCAGAGCCCTTTGATAATGCTTCAGACCTTAAGGAGCTGTTTAATTGATGTCTGTAGGTTGCTCTTATGGGCCTGCTTTTATTTCTTAAAATCTGTGATTTTTGCCAATTTGGGTGGGTAGTCCTAATTCAAATCCTGATATCAGTCTGATTATGAATGTTGATACTTGTGAATAAAGATATTTGTTGTTTTTTTTAGATCACTGCTTTAAAAATTAAATACAATCCGTTTGCAAAGGCATTTCTTGATGCAAAAGAAAGGTGAGAGCTCTTAACTTAATTCTAAAGTGTGAATTTTTAACATAGATTTTTAGAGGCATATTCTCAACTAATACAACATTTCTTTTATAGAAGTGATCACAAAGATATGATGGAGGAAGTGGGAGACAATCAGCAGTCTGGGTATTCACAGTGTATGTTTCCTTTCATTACGCATCATGTACATAACTCTGTTTTCTTCCATCTCATCTGTTAAGTTAAGCAAAACTTTGAGACCACTGTTTGCTGGCTGTTTTTTTAGTTCATAGGGAGAGTAATATTGGCAATCCTTCGGTGGTGTACATGTCCGAAAGGACAACTGCCTTTGTATACAAGGACAGCAGTGTTCACATGGGTATGAAGACAAGAGTTTATTTCTTAAAGCTATTGAAACAATAGTTATGTTCTAAGTACTCTAAGAAAAATATGGGCAGTTGCTTAATTTTTTTGTTCAGATGATTAAAAAGCAGTCATGTTTTAATGATTTCCATTTTAATAGATGGTTTACAAAAAAATGTGTGCAGCCTATGAAGGGGTGGAGTTGATTTGGAGTATGAATTATTTTATTTCGGAGAAAACACTTAATTTTTAAGAGCAACCGCTTAAGAGCAGCCTGAGAAACTTCAGAGCTTACCTATAGGCTGAGACCCTCAATTTGAAATTTAAACTGAGTAACCTGCTAACAATTACTGAGCGCACACTACCTACATATGGGAAGGTTTAACAATTTCAGTGTTCCTTCAATGTGATTATTTTTTAAATTGCCATTTAAGTACGATGTTGGATTGATACAGGGCTTTTTTTATGCTGTTGTTTATTTCCCTGCCTGGCTGCATTACGTACCCCTCTTACAGACCTCCTGCTTCCCCACAGTAGGTAGCTGGCTTATTCCTGGGACTGGGACTCTGTGCCCACCTGCCAATCCTCACCCACAGTTTGGAGCCCCTCTGTCACTCTCCCCTGCTCACAGCTGTGAAAGGTACTCGTCGCTGAGGAACCACCGTCCTGCCCCCTACACCAACCCCTACACCCATAGAAACAACTCGCCAAGTAAGTCTCATGTTGCAGCTCTGTAAAAAGATGGGGCATGAGCCGAGGCATTTGAGCTCTGAGCAGTGGCATCATGTGTGATGCCCCAGAAATTAAGGTCGCTAAACTAGCTCAGTTTGTGCAGAAGGCTTGGGTCAGCATTGCAAAAGAAAAGGGGGCGATGGGTAAAAGGGGGTGATGCGTGTATGTCCACAGTCCCTTTATGATGGAAAAACTGAGGGTGAGTGCAACTGTATCTGGGTAATTGATTGAATTATGTTGTGCTGGCTTTGTCTTGTGCTCTTGAGTTCTAGAAACCATTGACCTTAAACTTACTTTGATATTTTTTTATAAGTCTGAAAATAAGGATTTTAATTACTAGTTATAGGCAATACAGTGAAACAAAGATGTATGTCTTGTTCTGTTAGTGTCAGTTATTATTAACAGGTAATAATTGAGGGCCTGATGATGTTAGTTTCAGTTGCCCATGGGTGTAGCTAATGTCGGTGCTGTTGTCTATGAATGCATCACAACTGGATAGACAGAAATAATATGGAGCTGAGTAAATTGCAAAGCTATTAAAAGTTGTGCTCAGAATTATCCAAATATCTTAAGGTTTAGTGTCTCAAGCACTAGGTACTTAAGGGAGGAAAAAAAAGCATTTTTAACAAAAAAAATTTAAAATATATTTTCTTCTACAAAGAAGAACGATTAACATTTTTTGCTTTTCAAGCTCTGTGGATATTGAAGGTTTCCATTTAAAAATAAATAAATATTTTGAATTATGAAGTAACACATAAGCTTGTATGTAGCTTTGTAGTTAATTTTGAAGCAAAAAGCTAGCTTTCTGTGAACTTTTCTTGCATCTTGGAAATCTTATGCAAGTTTTGTGATTTAAAAAGGAATAAAAGAGAACACCTCTGGTGTCCCTTCTTGTTCCCTGGTTCTCAACAAGAAACCTCTTCTCCCTGACTTAGCCAGCTGCCACAGCAACTTCTTTTTTGCTATGGATGGCTGTATGGGATTCCCTTTATAGCTTCCTAGTGCCTCTGCTGTATTGGCCAGCCAGTTTTGGTCACAAACTGAGTAGTCTAAGCCACAGTCCAGTCATTCCTGATGGTGCCCAAGGTGGGCTTCAAAGCTCATGGCAGCATGCTCAGCTCAAAATTGGGATGTGTGATTCAGTGATACACTTGTTACCCGAGTCTGCCGGACTGTTACTGCCAGTGTAGGTGATGGAGATAAAGAAGGTGTCCTGGAAGGTCACCAAGTGACTAGGATGGTATAAATAAAGAGCCTATCTCTTCCCACCGATGGAATAAAGAAGTATGGGCTAAATTAGCAGCTGGTTTGCAGACAGCTTTTTGGCTATAGCTGCTTCACAGAAATAAGACTTGGCAGTTGTGAGTTGCGCAAAATAGCACATCAGGGAAATGCCAAAGAAAGCATGAGCTCGATACAACTGGCTGCTGGCTTAATTTTCTTTTTCTCTGTGTGTAATTCTGTCTTTTTTTTTCCCAAGGTAGTAGTTGGGGAGTGGTTGAAAACTGTAGTTTGCATTTAAATACAAGGTTATTTGCCCCGACTCTAGTGTGTTTAAGTGATTTTTTTTTTTTTTTTTCCTCAGCAGCCTATGCTGATAACTCCTCTGCCTGCCTATCCATGCTGCAGTCCCATGACAACTGGTCTTCCCTAGGAGTTACTACACATACAACGATGCTGCCCATGAGTCACAGCACTGGCACAGCTACCAGTTCCAGGTAGGATTCCATCCCTCAGCAGCCCTCAAGTCGGTGTCTTGCTACATTCTAGGAAGAGATGGCTGAAAAAGGAGATAAAGAGTCACCAGCAAATTAAAAATCCTTATGATCATCCATGAATCATTAGCTCCCTGTGGGGCACTGAGAAGGACTATCCCCAAGAAAAAAAGAATTGAAAAACTAATATTTTTTTAATGTTTTGGTTTTGGAAATGCTGTCACAAGTACCTACGTTTGATAGATTAAGGATTGAAAATCACTTAGACAAACATACATTGAATTTCAGGATGCTTTCCTAAGTTTCACCTCCTTTAAGCATAATGGTGTTAAAAAGTTTATTTTTTATTTCTTTCATTTTGCCCGGTCCCTGTTTTCCCAGCTATCTCCATCAACCCTTGTTCTGCTACAAATGTGGGGGCAGTAAACTGTATTGTGGAGAAGGAGCACATGGGTGCTCCTTTACTTAAAGCATTACCACACTAACCAGAATATCATGGGTTTATATATGTGGTGAGTTTTTGCTATTTTGTGGTCATAAAAATGTATCTTTTCTCCTCTTTGTACTTATTATCTTAATTAAACTTTTGGGTCTTCTAGCAGAGATTTAGCTTACAGTTAGTTCCTTGGAGCTAAACTTGAAAATTCAAAGAGATACACAAAAGGTGGTAAAATATTTGCTATTAACCACAGAGGGACAAGGTTTGGACATCTTTCTCAGCAGTTCAGACCTACCATTCTGTTTGTGGAAAGCACTTTTATTTGAACCATGCACATGGACACCCAGCTGTTAATCAGACTATGTACTGCTACCCAGTATGAATTACCTGTATTATAGAACATAAGTTTTAGTCCTGAACACAGATTGAGTAAACAGGTCCTCCTAACACTTCTTTCTATGTCTGACCCCCAGGATATACATTTTAGAAAGCTGCAATGTCCACTGAGTTTCAGTTGCTGCACTGAGCTGTCCAGTAGATAAAACCAGTAGAACTGGAACTGTGGGACCTCAAGGAAGGCATTTCTGCCACTCCTTTTGCTAAACCCCTATCTGTAAAGTAAGAATAATATTTCTCTTTCTTACTAAACTGCTTGGGATCAATAGGTAGAAAGTGCTGTATAGTATTATACATCAGGACTTGATTTTACTCATATTTCTCTTCAATCACCCTCTTTCTTTTAATTCATAAGTGTGCTTATATGTATGTGTGTTTATGTATGTAGATACTCAGAGGAGAGAGAGCACAGAGGCTGTAGTGTCCTGATGAGGCTTTTTTTTCCCTTTCGAGTAGCCCTTTTTGTAGTATCCATGAGATCTGCAGTCTGGTGCTTCCCCTTCTAACGTGAGCTGATGAACAAGAAGGGCTGAGCTGCTGTATGGAGGCAGGCATCCATCCCTATCTGACTACAGAGGCGCCCAAGGGTTAGGACTCCAGCAGACTCCTGGCAGTGGATTCAAACCTGCCTGCCTCCAACAGCTGCTGTGTCCGGCCACCTCACCATGTGCCTTTCTCTTTAATGCCATCATGGCTCAGGAATCAGCTCTCAAACCTCGGCATTTGTCAGCCAGCCTGTTCGTTCCTCAGTGTAACTTGAAATTGGCTAGTGTACCTAGTGCTGGAACCTGCTCTTGGGAAAACAGGGAGGTTACATTTATTTGTGGGGGTGCCATGAACATGAATCCTGCCTGGGAGTCCTTCCTACCTCACAGTGGCCAGGAACTGCCTAGAGAATTTCACCATCTCCAGCAAATGGGCCCAGCTTGGGTTCTGTGTTGTGACATGAGAAACTGCCAGGAGCCACTAAAGTCACTAATAACTTGTTTTATTTATCGCTTTCCCTCTTTCAGTCAGTACCCCAACTTATGGTCTGTGAGCAACAGCACCATCACACCAGTGTCTCAGTCGAGCGGGATGTCCAATGGCTTGAGCTCCCAGTTTTTGCGTGGCTCTCCAGCACACTACTCTGCTCTTCCTCACCCGGTCACGGCCTCCTCCTCTGCCTCCCCCCTGTACGACGGCGGGGCACCCACGGACCTGCCTGACAGCCAGTACGATGCCTCTGCACATGCCAGGCTAGCATCCACGTGGACGCCTGTCACACCCCCTTCCATGTAAACCCTGACCTTTTCCTCTAAGACAGACATTTTAGCTACTGAATTACTTTAAATGCTTAATCCTCACGGAAGAGAAAAAGGAGACATGAAGGCAACTGCAAACAAAGCATCTGCACTGCTTTGCATAGAGCATCTATGCTGTACCTCTTATAGTGAACAGTGTGTATCATTGACTTCATGTAGAGTTTACAAATCTGGTGAACGTGCAATTCTGAGAGCAGATTCACTGCTTTTAATCTTCTTTCTTTTTTAAAGTTTGATAGACCTAAGTTTTAAGATTTTTACTTAGATTCCAAATTTCTCAGTGTTCTGATATGTTTGGACCTGAAGTTTGGCGTCATTCTTGTGTAAGTTACTCCTAACTGTTTTTCAGTTAATTTTTTTAAATGTCAAACTTAGCTATAGTTATGAGAAGACTTCTATGAACCATCTAGATAGAAACATTCTGAAATATGCACAAATGTAGCTGAGGAGTGAAGTTTTTGGAAAATCGTGCACTAACACGTGTTTGCCTCACAAATACGTTGTGTTCTTAACAGTATGCTTGTCCTTGCTGCTGAATTAATGTTGAGACAATCTGCAAGAACTGTAATCTTCCAAAGAAAACAGTATTAATGTTCGGTCTAAAAAGTTTCACCTAAAAGACTTCTTTTAGAGGTGAGTTCTGCTGTTTGATCATATAGATTTCAAATACCCATCAGCTTAGCTAAACATCTCATTTCAAACAGCTGGTGTCTTACTAGGAGCCCTATCCAAAAACTTTTGAAACACTGAAAATACATCACTGGTTTGTTTTTTTTTTTTTTAATATAATTTTTGACTCAGGCCTTAAGGGAGGGAGTTGACACCTGGAGAGTCATTCTAATTTATTTCAGTCTTCTACTCTGATCTATATTTATTATTTGGTAAGTTTCGACTGTATTTTCTACATGTTGATATATATATATAATCCTCAACCTACAGTGTACTTTTAAGACAATCATATGTGGGATATGTCACCCAATGGCACATTGAGCAACATGAACTTAAGTAGTTAACTTATTTTAAGAGAGAAATCTGTAATTACTACAAGTTTTCGAGAAAGTGCAGGTATATGAAGATTTAAAATCCACTGACTGCTCGACTTGCTGGAAAGAACAGGTCTTGATAAAATACCTCCTTCATGGCTGATATTAAGTAATGTGATCCAAATCTCTTCTGCAGGCTAACCCGAAATATTGGCTTAAAGTGTGCCATTAGACATGTCTCTTTGTCCCACTGACAAATATATCCTGGGGAAAGTGAGTTCTTTTGCGTAAGCCATAATAAATAACTCTTTTAATGAAGTGCCTAATATAGTGAAGCAAAATTCTGTATCAGGAAATTCCTTAAACAACTCATTGATGTGTGCTCATGTGCTACAGTGGCAACTTTAACATGAAAAAGTAAGTATTTGCCACCATTTTGGTTTCTTTGGCACCCTATGGGCAGGTCCCTGGCAGGGCTTTTTCCCTGCAGAACAATCTGTTGCAGGCTGCAGTCTCCTGGAGGTAGTACTCCAGCAGGAGACAACACCAGAAGTGGATGGCTGCATGGCCGCATCTTCTGTCAATATGTAAATATTGATCTAAGTGCTCCTATTTTATTGTGAAGGTAAATTGTGTAAATGATGTAAGTGCATTATTATTTAGATTATTTTGTAGAAATTAGCAACATATTTCATTGTGAGGTTTTATACTTGTATTTTGGAAGTATAATTTAAAATTAAAAAAAAGTAAAGATTCTTAAAAAAACACAATGCTTAGTTTTCAATTTGTGGGATTGATGGGAAAGGTGAAACAACTGCACATCAGCCATATTGAACCTATAGTCTGTTGACCTTCCATGGACTGGTTTCACAAATGGTTCCTGCTGCACAGTGGCTTTTGTCTGTGGATGAAGGTTCAAAATGTTCTCATCCCCTTCTTTCCTATTTTTTTCCCCATCTTGGCTTCTGCCTGCTTTTGGTAAATCCTTGACTGACTGCTGTTCAGAGGTGGTTGCTGCAACTGGTGTTGGGTGAAAGCTCTTTTCCCACAGTGATCAGTTCATAGGGTAAATGCTGGAGCTGGATGCAAACCTGGCAACTGCTTTATTTTACCTTGATAACCAGATTCTCAAGTGTGTTTCTGAATCCTTGCCCTCAGTAATAAATGCTGAAGTGCTGCCTGGTACGTTCAGCTACTGAAGGAGTTTATTATCGGCTGATCTAGCATTGCAGTGACTCTGCATGTAGCTGAGCATGCAAATGCTACTTCTGAGAACTGACGTGTTGGGGGAGCCCAGCTTTATCCTTGCCCCAGAGCTATGCCCTCAAAACAGACAGGTCAGGGGAAGAAGCTAATCAATCTGCCATAGAATCATTTAAGCTGGAAATTACTTTTAAGATCATAGTCTAACTCTTAACCCAGCACTGTCAAGACCACCACTCAATCATGTTCCTAAGTGCCACATCTACATTTCTTTTAAATGCTTCCAAGGATGGTGACTCCATTATTTCCCTACACAGCAAAAGGGACTCATAAATGGGAGAGAGGTGCTAGGTCTAGGGCTGCAAGCTGTCCCTTTGCATGGCCTCTGGCAGGCAGCCTGCTGTGGGGCTGTCTTTGCCTCAAAGAGGCTTGTGTGGAGGACAGCCCACAGCAGCTGCCCAGCACAGAGGTCAGCACTTTCTCAGGTTCTTGCAGAGCTTGTACTGAAGAAATGGGGCTGTTTATTATAGGAATGAGCTGTGGCTTGTTGAACTAACCTGCCTGCAACTCAGGCCTTTGGGCTCTGAAGTGGAAGAGCCTATTCAATGCTGGTACCAGATGGACCTTACTTAACTGGCCATTTTCGGTGTGGGATTTTCCCCCCACTATGCTTTCAAATTAAAGAAATGAAAGTCTTTGATGCCATTGAATGCAATTTGCATGCTGCATTAATCCATACTGAGCATTTCAGCATCTATTTGCACCTGTTATGCCACCATCTTCTTCTTGAACTGTGCTTTTTCTCCTACTGGGTTTGTGTGGTGAAGAAGCTGTCAAAGGAACCTCAGACTCACAAATACCATCAGGGTTGCAGTTGCTGGAGGGGCTGAGCCATCAGACTCAAATGACTCTACAATTGCTCAAGCAAGCACGAAAATGAACTTTGACTCATCTGGAGAGGCTTTTCTCACCTGTGGGCTCATGGCAGCAGTGCTCTGCTGTGCTCCTTCCCTGGCTGCCTGCTGGCGCACCCCTGGGCTGCTGGTGGAGGCACAAATGCAGCAGACATTTCTAAATGATGGGGAAGGCTTGTGTGAGACAGCTTGCCTCAAATGGCCCACCACTGAGTGTGGCTCTATTGTTTCCCTGCATGAGCTCCATTCTGCCTCTTCACTGCTCCTGTCACCGTACTGCACAACAGACACACACTGGGGCTACAGACCACTGTGAAGCTGGGAGAGATCCAAATGTTCAGGGACTAAGCTGTCAGCAAATGCTCAGGACTCTTAGGAAACCTACACTGTTTGCCATTTCAGTATGTTAATGCTTTTTTCCTTTGGGTAATTAATAATTGCTGGCTGTAAAAAAATCCCTGTAGAGCCCTCAGCACAATTGTGCAGAAATGTCTTGCTCTGCCTGCAAAAACTATGTGAATACTCAGTCCCAGGCAGGAGTAAAATGTGAGACTGGGTATTCCCATACTTGTCTCCAGGCTGACTCTCCCCCAGAGCTGTCAATTAGATTTGTGAGTTAAGTGAGATAATACACATTAAGGTATGGCATCACTGATGTATATATAAATAAAGTATAATAAAAATAAAAATTAGAATTAAACCCCCCAGATATATTCTTAGACATGTCTACAGAAGGCAGAAGCAGAACTGTATGTTTTTAAAAGCATACGGAGACCCATTCCAGGGGTTTAGATCTGTGGAAAAAATCTTCCTCGTCAGAGATTCTGGCTTTAGTTGTTCCTTCATTTCTGTGCCTTTGGAAACTGAGATAAAGATGAGTGAGCCAGTCTGAGTTGTGCATGGTGCAGTCTCAGTATTTCTCATAGTGTCTAATAGCACCTTGCAGATGCCTTTATTTCTGACAATGTCAAAAATTCTTTGAGAAGATAACAATCCAAACCCAGGTTTTCCCACTGCAAACACCACTGTGATTTTGAGAATCTGGACATTGCAGGCCCAGGGTTATATGACTGGCTGCAGCAGTGGCTTTTGTAAACAGAGAAGCCATAGAGCTTCTCAGGGATCTCATTCTGGAGCCACTAGTACTTTTCCATTCACAAAATTTACCCTTCTGTTCTTTTGTATTCATCTGCATCCCTTGGTCTCCCAAGTGGACACTGCCAGCTTTATTCCCGGGAACCACAGCAAAGTATCCATACACAGATGGAGTCTTTGTTAGCTGAAGTGCTGGCTTATGTTTATTTTGTCATGTTTATTATGTCTCAAGTCTATCTACAGGGTTGATACGAGCAGAGTGGGTGATGAAGCCCAGTCCCAGTAGCTTCCCAGAGATGGATGTTGGCTGGCTAAGTCCCTGAGTCAGTGTGGAGCACACAGTGATCCATCAGAGCTTCCATATATTTCATACTTCCCATATAATCACATAGCTTACTGCAATTCAAATTTCAAGCCAATCAAGGCCTTCCACTTCCCATCCACTTTATTTTTTTTTTTTTTTATTTTTTAATGAATGGCACATTTATAGTTGTGATGCTGCACTCCTGGTATGTCTCTGAGCTTTGTCATCCAAGGAACCACCCAAGGCAGTGCTGTGGGCATGTGACCAGAAGACTCCTATACATCACTATCTGTACCTTCTGGGCAAGCAGCTTGGAGCTTTTTCTTGCTTTCCCCTCTCCTCTCACAGTCTTGCTGCACTACAAAAGTGGGTTGTTGTTTCTGGATGCTAGTAAACTAATTAATTGCCTCAGTAAATTCATCAATGCCAATAATTCTTCTGTCATATGCAATTATCAGACTTATACCACAGAGAGCTGGAAGGGGTCTCCTGAATCTAGTTCCTTAATTATAGAAAATTCCTTCACCAAGACCTTTTAGGAAGGCACCAGGTCTTGTCTTAAAACCAGTTGGTGGATTTCTGGATTGGTTTTTTTTCAATTGAAAGACTGTTGCAGCCCTCTTGCTTCTCATTGCTTAGGAGATATCTTTTAATTACCAGCTGAAATTTATCTGTAATAGTCTTATGACTATCTGATCTTGAGCCAAAAGATGCTTCCCATCTTAAATAGTTCTCTCTTGGTGGCATTTAAGCTGATATGTATTGCTAGGAAGTAATTTCTCAGCCTGTCTTTTGATACGTTGTAAAAACACTCTCTTCTTGGGCTGCTTTCCCTCTCCTGCTGGCCCTCTGTCCCTGCATGGCTCAGTGACACTGGGACATTGAGTGCAAGTGGTATAAAGCATGGGTTTGTAGAAGAGCCTATGCAATGGCATACTGCTTCCCTATTTCCACTGCAATTAGCCATTCTGATAACTTTGAAAAACACATTTCCATTATGCAGAGTTATATCAGTGATTGATTGGTCATGGTGATCCACATCCTTCTTTAGCTATTTTTTGCTGATGAACTCCCATATTTTGTCAGAAAGTATTAGTAATCTCTTGATTATGACTTGATGCTCTTGTCCCAGTCAGCTTTATACCACTTAAATTCCTCCCCAATTTTCTCATATGTCCCATGAGACCTCTTCATTTGGCTCTGGATTAATGACATCTTTCAACCTCACATCTCCAGCAGATCTTGTCAATGATCTCTTCACTAAGAGAAGTCATTTTAGAGTAAGACATTAATGAAAATGCTAAAGCAAGATTGGTACAACTCCTTTGCTGGCTGCCTTTTTCTAACCCGGCCCTTCTCCAATAGGTAGGCCCTTACCTAGTCTATAGACTTGCAAGTTGCTTGCTAATCTTTAATCTCCTTTTGTGACTTCAGAGGATGATCTCAGTCCTGTGTGCATGGAAACAGGAGCTGCCTTTCTGGCAGTCACCTGTGAGGGTCAGAACTAGCAGGAAGAAATGGTGCTGGGGGCAGCAGCGCATTTCTATGACACAACCCTGCCCCACCTCACCCCTCTAAATCTTTGCAGATTGTTCTTGGCCCTGATGGTGGCATGGGAGGTTCAGAGGGTTGGAGAGAAGTTGTGACATCTCAGTGCTTCAACTGAGGCCAGGTAACAGTAAACCCACAGGCCATACCAGCTTTCATTTCCATCGCTATCCTTCATTATTCTTTCTTTCAAACTTTGTAATGAAGCTGTTTGTTCTGGAAGACGAACCACCCAAACCCTGTCATGTCCTATTGCATCTCTTAGAGCGTTGGTCTTGCTTGAGCAGCTTCCCTCCCCCTTGTGCCTTGTAGCACACCTCCCACATCTCCTATTTGCTCCAAGTGCTACACCAGGCCTGAGCTGAGGCATAAGTGTTTCCTACTGGGCTGTGATTTCAGGTCTCCAAATTCTGGAAGAAAAATGATGTATTTATTCCCTGAGCTCGAGCACACTCACCTGCTCAGGTGCTCTTTGCATTTTAGAGGTGACTATTCCCAAGCATTATCTTCCATTAGCTTTTCTGCCTTTGTCTCCTCATTATATCTCCTCCTCCTCAGTGAGAACAGAAGCAGGGTAATGAATCCTTGTGGAAAGAAACCCTGTATTAGCTTTAATTTCCATCATGCTCTATTGGTACAGCGACCCCACATCTCTCTCTCCTCTCTTTGTGTCCGTGGGCTGCAGATGCTCTGATCCTCACCCTTGGCAGAGGCTAATGCAAGGTCGAGTATGTCTGGTTTGCATCACTTGGGTTCTCTGAATATTGTTCAGTGACTTCTCTTTGGAGCGTCATCCAAGGCCCAAGTTATGTCAGTCAGTATGGGAAAAGTTATACAGTTTACACAGGCAATCTGGAAAAACCTCACTTGCTGAAGGGGGAGAAGCCTGACAGGACACATGGAAAGGAAACCAGAACACTCGGCAGCTCATGAACAAGATCTGCCTGTTTTTTTCATACTTGTGATCTAGGATCCCATGCTATTAATGCAGCGGCTAGTGTGCAGGCTGGGTAGCTCATGGTCCATTACAAAAGGCCATGTGGCCCTACAGAAACTGGTCTGCCTTAGCCCATGGAGCTGGCACAGGTTTGCTGGTCTCTGTGGGCTCTGATGGGGAGCAGGCAGGTGATGCTAGTTTGGGTTGGCACAGGTGAGGATTTTGGAACTGACAGCCACAGCTGACTGTGTGGGAGGTTGATCCACCAGTGGGGAAGAGAGGAAATTGCAGATATATTTGGGATGTGCAGGATAGTGGTGAGTCTGTCTTTTATTTCAGAAGCAGTTAGCCTGGAACTTGTAGGTAAGTTGTGTGTCTCCTGTGCTGAGTTTTGCTGTGGGGCTGATGGTGCTGGGAGAAATGAGCTGCTGTGGGCTGGTGAGGTCTTTTTCACTACGTCCTCCAGGGATAGAGTAGCTGCTTCACTGTGATAGGATGGCCAAAAGAGCCTCCAGCTTGGTCCTGGGGACTGTGTTGTGGTGCAGAGTCTAAAGGGGAAGCTTGCCCCAACGTGGTCTTGGTGATCATTACTGTACTTAACTAATGATTGTTTCTGCCAAGAAGCTTGTGGTCTGCCTTCAGAGATAAAGCCATTAGCCTTGCTGCAAGCCTCTCTTGCCTCTGGGGTGGAAAAGTGTTTAGTCTTCTGCCTTTCCTGATGATAAGGAGGCAGTGGTGATGCTGGCTGCTGCTTGACCTGCTGGTCCTGGGGTGGGAAAGGGATCCCTGATGAAGGGGAACTAGCTGGTAGCCAGAACCTGGAGATTGTCAACCTTCAAAAATAGGAACTTTTCTCAGTGTCAGAAAACCCTGATGCCTCCTAGCAGAGCAGGTTCCTCTAAGAGAAACTGAAATTGGCTGGTAGCTTGTCTTAGCTTCATCTTGATTCCATGGATTTTATCCCATTTTAGATTCAAGGTGGATGTTGCTTGTTACCTTCTACAATCATTGGCACTGTTTTGCAAAATGTTTTGGCTTGTTAAGTTCTGGGCAGTGCACTAAATGTGTCAAACTTAATTCTTGATCTATCCTTCAACTTAATACAGTGGTAATTGTAGTGGTAATTATGAAACTTTAATAACTCTTGATAACTTTCCACATGAAAAGTCTTGTTCCAATACACTAGAAGTGGTGTCCCATCCTGTGTTCTGTTCTCTGCCTGAATTTATGTTTGAAGGCATATGGGCTGTGTGAGATGTAGTTGTAATACATGTAATCCAGGATAGTTATGTGTTCTGGTTGTCTCACCCTTACTGGATGGTTTACGTAAATTTCCACCATAACTTAGCTTCTTATATGTTGACTATGGTGGGCAGGAGGGGAAACAGAAATTTGCATGTTTCCCAGCAGCAGTAATTTGCATCTCTACAAAATGATACACAGTCTTGCCGTTTATCCCTATGGAAACTTGTGGCTTTTTCCTCTTCCTTTGGTTTGGACACATGCAAACTCTCCAAAAAAAACCCAACCCAAAACCCCCACAAAGTAGCCACAGGTTGATGCACACTTTTCTTATGCCCTTGGCAGCCATAAAATCTGTCACTGTTTGGTGGTGCTTCAGCTGCTGTGCAGCTGTTTCCAGGATGCTTGCAAGGCTGGAGCTGGGGATCCATGCAGGGCAGGAGGGCAATCCAGGCTTGGGGTGAGACATGTAGGTGGAACTCAGAAAACCTGAGGTAACTAGTCCTGCAACTTTTTGACATCTTATATTTATGGAAATTTTGTTACATCTCTGAGTGGATTATTTGTAGTGAGTGTAGTAATCTCTTCTACAGTGCACAGAGGATTACCATAATGTCATTGAGATTTTCATGTAGATACTAACATGAAATTAATGAGAGTAAGTGTGACTACCCTAAGCTAGGGTTATTTTTTAGTGCATTAAAAATAGCCAGCCACTGGACACTAACTTGAATGTAAGGCTAGTGACACCTTCCATTCCAGGATGAATAAACAGAGGTGAACTCTGGTAGCTGGACATACAGCAGTCTCTCCTCTATGTAGTTTTGTTTTTTTTTAACTTGCAAACATTTTTCTAGGTAGGTGAGGAATGGTGCTCATCTTGAAAGCATTTGCTTCTGTAAACCACAGAACTATTGTTGGGGAATGCCAGGCAATTCTGCAAATACTCCTGAAAAATGGTAGCAATTAAACTGTGCTTGTAAAATTGCCTGTCAGAACATTGAATTTGTGTTTTTAAACTGACCAGTGACAGCAAACAAAGCTATATTTTGATTTTGACTTGCTTTTTGGTGTTTTTGCTAGTGAATAAATGGCAGAATTCCCCTCAGCCTTCTAATTTGTCAGTTTAAGGAATGGCTTTCTTCGTTGAATTTCTCCTGTTTCATAATTAAATAAGGCAGCCTTCATCTGCACTTTGAGGAGAGCTTCAGAAAGTGGGTTTCAGCAGATAGCCAAGGGGTGGGGTGAACATTTCTCTTCTTCCTTGAATGAATTTGCAATAGTGAAGATTGGTTGATGACATGCATGAAGTCCCTGCTCAGAAAGGCTGCCAGTATGGTCTATTTTGCTTTGGCAGACTTGATATCAAATGGTTGTTTCTAGTCTTCAGTTTTATTCCAGCTCTGATTGTGGTGATCCCACTTAATATAAGGATTGAAATTTGTCACTGAAACGTGTGTTTTCATCCTGAATCTTGAATATCTTATTTGTGTGTACTATATGTGTTGGGTTTTTTTGTGGGTTTTGGGCTTTTTGGTTTGTTTGGGATTTTTTTCTTGTTTGTTCTTAAAGAAAAATTCAAATGCTTCAACAGACACATTTTGCTCTGCTTTGGCTTTTGCTCTCTCCCTTGGGGATGGGTTATAGTGTGCTGCTGCCAGTGAGACAATACCCTTAAGCATATAGGTGTGTGGTGGTAGGTTCACCCTCCAGTCTCTGCTTCCAGCACCATCCATTTTGTTTTCTGGTGCATTGCTACAGGGAAGTGATCTGGACCTAAGTCACGATTTGGAGAACAAACCTCATGCAGGAGCCTCCTTCTGCACACTGCATCACCCTAAAATGTTTGGAAACACTTTGCTCTGTTTGGTTTTGCTGTGTGTGTGTGTTTTGTTTTGGGAGTGTGTGTTTGTTTGTTGCTCTGGGTTTTTTTGAGGTTTTTGTGGTGAGTTTTTCAAGGGTTCAGTGTGCCACTGCTGGCACTTAGCAAGCATGTGCAGTTGGAAAAGTTAAGACAATTATTGTGGAAATGATACTATCATACAAAAAACTGATCTCGAGATAACAAAACTGGAGCTTTCCAAGCCGTAAATAAGGATTCCCCAGCCTGAAATGCCATCTTCCTCCCTGGGAGCAGCAATTACGTCAACGTCCACGTGTATCTCTGCAGTTGGGCTTCAGGCAGCTGCAAAATATTTTTCTCAGGGATGAAGACCTTCCTGATGTGTGTAGCCTGTGCCTAGCTCGCTCTCTCTCCATTTTGGAGGCGAGGATGACGTATTCTGTTTACTGGTGGTACCTGGACTTCAAGAAACATTTTCCAAGTGCAAAGTCACATGGCTCATCTTTAAATATGTTTTCTTTTCTCCAGGTGCAGGGTATTCTTGTCCTGCTATTGCAGATTCTCCATGCATGTTCTAGCATGTGTTACAAGCTCTGTTGAGGTTTAGCTTAAGGCTTCTGTGTTAGGATCACAGCTTGGACCAGAAGAAGATGATCTTGGCTGTGTCCTGAGGCTGGGGGGTGAATCTCATGAGGGATGCACCAACAGGTCTGCAGCTACTGCTGGGGACTAATTTCAGATGCATTTTATCTGCAAGTGTGGGTGCAGGGGTAGAGCTGGGCAGAAGCTGCTAGCTCACTTCTTCTCCTGAGGAATGCTCTGCTACTGTGGAAAAACTCAACACTTGGTAACAGGCTGGTGAGGCTGTGATGGGTTTCTGCTCCTCTGTGTGATTAGGCCTCAGAAAAGAGCACTGCAGCTAAGCTCCTCCTTGGGCTGTCACACCTGAGGGGGTGATCAGGATGCAGCCCCTGGCACTGTTTCTCCTTAGGCCTGCCCTGCAGATGTGCCACATGTGCTCCCTGAGGCACGGGAGCCAGAGTTCTGCTGGCTGTCAGTGGGTGTTGAGGACCTCAGGTGACCACTAAAATGTCATCATTATTTCTAGAACAAGATCAAGCAGGTTGCTTGTGACAAAGTGACTCTTGTCAGACAGCAAGCTATGCTAGTAAAACCTATGGAGCACAGACAGTTTCTGTTCTCAAGTCTCTGGTATGGCTCATTGGGGTATTTAAATAAGGAAACATTAAAAAAGTAAATGCTTTAGTGTATTTTGGATAATATCAAACACTCTTGACTGATAAATAGCCCTGCTGTAACATTAGGCCTCCTCTTTGGGCTATTGCTGTAAATGAATTTTACCTCCCCTTTAGCCCCTTTCTGCCCTTCCCCTTCCACATCCCGTAAGATGCTTCCTAGGGGAAGGAAGGGAGGAAGACCTCTTTGAGCCTGGGACTGTACCAGCCTCTTAGGGTGCAGCTGTACCAGAGAAAAAGACTTTACTGATGGTCTGTTATCTCCCTCTTGTGGACAGATTTCTCTTTCCTTCCTATGAGCAGGTGCGGTTGCAGTGGTATGTGTGGCTTGGCACAGCTCACAGTTGATATAAATTAATTGCTAGGCAAGCATGTTATGTACTAATTACTAAAGCATGCTGGATTGGTCTTATCTGGGGGTATAACTCTGTGGTGTGAACCAAACTCAAATAGACTTTGTGAATAAATGCTGCTGCAGAAAAAAACCTGATCATTACATGTACCTTTTATATTTGACAAAGCAGAACTAAAATTAAGAGTTGCCTTTCATGTTTTGACTGCTGCTTGCTCCTTTCTCCTCTTGTTAGTAAGTAGCAACTGAAATAATACTGATTCTTATGGTGCTGTGTAAGTTTTGAATATTTTAACAAGGAGAAGAACAAACCTAAACTTAATTAAAAGTGCATGTGTAAAAGCTGCAAGAGCAGTATCTTCTGATTTGCCTGTCTGGTAGTCATTCTATTTTTTCTTTGCTGTCTTACATATTATAAACTGCGATAAATCCATCCCTTGCTTGTATACCTGCTCTGCCTCTGAGGCAGCACTCTCAGGATTGCATTACTGAAAGTCTTGTCCTTTATACCTTTGGTTTAATAGCATCTGTGGCTGATCTTCTTGACTATTTAAATCTCTTCTTGTTGTAGTTTTGAAGAGAAGAGCTGAGTCACAGACAGGTGACGGCATTTTGCTGGGTAGCGTTTCATAAATGCAGAAAAGTATGGCAACTCTTGCATTACTTAACTGCTGAGATTTGTTGTCTGAATAAGTCTGCTAATGAACAAAAACTTTCCCATTTTATGTCATTTACTTTAAATCAAATGCAGTTAAAAAGCATCTTTTCTGGTTTTTTGTATCTCTTGGCCTTCCAGGAATGCAAAAAGCCATGGGAGAGGAGACTGTGAACCACTCCTTTGGGACTCTGGTCTGGCACACACGGTGGTAAGCGCTTTCCCTTTGGGGCTCTTCAGTGTTACACGAGAAGCTTTTCTTGCTTGGAAAGAAGCTTCCTAGAAATTTTCTAAAAGAAAAATCATAACAAAAATAATAAACAAGTCTATAGGCATGGGTAGGGCAGAGTGATGGATGGGAAGAGCACTTTCCTTGGGCAGCTCAAGTCTTTCCACTGTTCTGGCTGATTCTTTTTACCTTACAGAATCCTATGCTTGCAAAAGGCAAATGCACTATCACACCAAGTGACCCCACACTGAGACACGAAGCTAGGAGGCAGAGATGAGTCGCGGCAGTTACAGTTTCCACATTACAAAGCAGTTTTCTAATTTGTTACCTGTCTCTGAGAGTGTATGAGGCTGCTGGCCCTGACAACGATGCTTGTGAGTGATATAAGAGTAAGGCAACTTCTGTTTACTGTTAGCAAATACTCCATACAGCATTTGACTATTAAGGGCCCTTATGAATCTGCTCATACTGCATATTTATGCAGACTTTTATCTCTGTTTTGGCAGAGGGAAATACACCAGTTCACACTCAGTGCAAACACTGTATAGAAGTATATTCTGAGGCTAATAACACCTCTTAAAAAAGTTCATATAACTAACCAGCTAAGTAAGATCAGACACACTAGTTAAAATACTTGTCTAAGAACTTAGAACTTTGTGTCAGATCATGGTTAGTTTAAAAGCTGCTTCTCTTGGAACTGGCTTGGGTTTTTCAAAGGAGCACTTTGATTAAGGGGAAAGTCTTTTGAGAAATCTGGAATTTGATTAGGTAATCTAATGTTAACTTTGTCATTGCTTTTATTTACCATTCAGAGAAGAGAGAGCTGCTTTACTGACAAAATCTGCCATGAGTGGAAATTTGCGATCTAGGATAAAAGATTATTTGAACTAAGAGGTACTAGCAGCATTTAGTGATCAGGCAATGAAAGGACATGCAAAATCTTATTGATATTGTTCCTTCCTTTTGTGAAATTTCCTTTAAAACTAAAACACATGACTGTCATACCCTTTTGATTCATGCTTTCACTGCAATTTGTTCTTCTGCTGTCATGCCTATGGTTTTTCTCTAGCTTAACAAAGAAACCTCTTCTTCTACATGTAATAATTACTATGGCTTTTTCTTTTTCCCTCCTTGCCCCCCATGCCCTCCTAGTGCTTCCCTTCAGTACAGGTTCCATGTGCTGCTGACAGGCAGCTCTTAGTCTCTATTCCAGGGAGGAGAATTGTTCATGGAAACAGACAACTTAACCTTTTTTCTGGAAAACCAGACTAGGATTTTGAAAATATTCAACAATCCTTTCATCAAAATTCCCTGGCCAGGCTTTGCCTTCAGGGCTGTGGGAAGAGTATGGCACAGACCAGATCAAGGCACATTAAGGTAAAATGTGTCAGGAGTGGTATTTACTTATGTTCACAGTGAGTGAATGTGTATTGCTCTTGTCCTGCATGTTTTCTTCTAGGGGCAGGAAGAAATTTTGTAACCTTCTCTGAAGAATAGCCTCTCCGTCTGCAACTTTGACTCACAGCATTTGAGTTTGCTCTCCTGAGCTTCTTCAAGAGCTGTTTCAGCCACAGATGCTTTGCATATGTGGGAAAAGCATGTGTTTGTTTACAAATAAAGTGCCTTGGCTTTCAAAAACTTTAATTTGCTTTCTCCTGTTAGTACTGCTTGTGAATGTATTGTTTCTTATATGACACAGAGGGTATAAAACTTGGAGAAAATGAGTTTTCAAAATCAATAAAACAGTTACTGTTAGAAACATATATGTTTTACAGCAAGATCAAAGAATAGTAAACTGCCCTCAAGCACGCTCCTCCCTTCTCTTCCTTATCAGGTTTCAGCTGATCAGCTGAAACGTTTCAGCTATCCAGTGCAACCTTTCCCAAATGTTCATTCTTGCTTGCTTAGGAAACAGCACTAGTGGAGCTTTACTGGCTGCCTGTCAATGTATTAGTCAGTATTGTCCCAAAAGCTTTTGAACCTACTGCTTAATTTTTTGCGTGTTAGCAGGGAGTCAGAGACATCCTGAAGGCGAGGAAGCAACTGAGTTTTGAGGAACTTTCTCACTGGGGAGAAGGCTTAGAGCAGGTCTCCTGGCCCAGAAGCTCCTGCACACCTGCAACAACCTCCCTTCTGTCTCACCCTGTGTGTGCCGATGGGGAGCCTTAAGGTGTGTTGGAGCATGGAAGGAAGGGCATCTGGTGTGACAGCACTGTGTAGGTGTTGAGAATGCTGAAAACTGAGCTTAGGTCTGTAGTGCAGGGAACAAGTCAATTGTGCTATGCGAAATACCCCCACATGTGCTTTTGAAGTCAAGGAGGTTGCAAGTAGAGAGAATGTGTGGTTTTAACTGTTGGAAAAAGGGTACAGACTTCACCAACGGTAAAATAAATAGGAAAATAAAAAGTGAGAGAACTACGACTTGAATTTACTTTTTTTTTCTTGCATTAGTGTTACTAAGGCAAGGTTACCTATTCCTTTCTTCTTCACAAAGATTTCACTGTGGTACTTAATCTTTCACAATAAAGCTGTAATTGCCTTATACAGCTTGAAGGTAATGCTGATCACCAACTTGCCTACGAGCTGCAAGGTCTACTGCAGCTCTTGAGATTATTTATCCTATCACTTCATGCTCTGGCTGTTAAAATTCAGACCTGTCCCATATGAGAACAATGCAAGTTACTCAAGTCTTTCTGTAGCATTAATAATAATCAACAAACACCTGGAAAGACTATGAGGGAGAGAAATTTCTTCTGGACCAATATCTTCAGTTTAAGCACCCATAGATTATTCCTAGTGTTGTTCTGCCCTGCTTTCTGCATTGCTCTGATGCTTCTGCCTGTGGCTTTTCCTGGACTCTTCATTGCCTTGTTAAGGGGTTGAAAAACCACTGGGAGGGATGTATAATGCTTTTTCATTGCTTATATACTACTTTCTTGGTGAGACAAGATGTCTTAATGAGCATTTATAAGCTGTACAGCAATTTACCTTGAAAGTTACTGATGCTTTCAAGCTTCAGTTAAATAGTTGTTCATGAGGGCCAGACTGAGAGGATGGAAACTGGAGTCAATAATAGGACTGGGCAGGAATTCACTGATAAATCAGCTTTTGTTCGCTTGTGTGGGGAACAATGTCTCCTCAAAATGGAGGTGTGTGGATAAATGGCAGGTAATCCTTTGGGAGAGATGTTGTGTTTGAGTGGCTCTAGGGATAGCTGTCTGGGAGCATGCTCCTGTGCTGGAAGTGCCATGCCTCCCAATCTTAGCACAGCCAAACCCCATTCCAGGGATTCTGGTTTAGACACAGAGTGGAAGAGCTCAAAACAAAATATTTTGTGGATAGTCTCTGCAGCAGTTTTGCTTGGTTTGGATTCTCCCTTCCATAGGGAATTATTACATTCCAAAACTGAACAAAAATGTGGATTCACAAGCACAGTTCCCCAAAGAGGAGAGCACGTATTTTGGCTGTTTAATGCAGTGGCCTATTTCTAAATTAAATGCTAGAAAATATGTGATAATAGTAGAAGAAATACGACATCTCAATTTTATTAATTTTATTAATATATCATGTAGAAGGTGATGAAATAACTCTTTTGATTGAGTAATCTGGCCTGTATATTAGCAGAGCTAATCTATCAGTAACCAGATACATGACTCTGACAGACAGTGGCTATAGCCATTGATCTAACCAGGTAAATGCTGCATCCAGTAACCAGAATGTTTCCACACAGAAGCCATACATATGAATTAACAAGGATATGTATTTAACAGTACAATAGCCTGCATAATTTAGACTACTATGAAACTGAATAATCTGTAATCAGCTATAAAGTCACTAAAGTAAATAAATGCCCTGCTGCAATGCTGATGTTCAACATAAAACAGTGTTCAGTATGTCACAAGGTGTCCTCTGTATTAAGATGATGTTCTTGTTTTGCACAAGCATTGATTTTTTGCTGTAAGAAGTCTGGGATGCTACAGAGGCTGCCATAAAAGATTTGGAAATAAGAATTTGTGGAAAAGCAGCCCCTGTTTAACTATTTTTAATTGAACTAGGTTCAAAGGACCTGCATGTGGTAAATAATGGGTGTGCAAAGGTTATGCTCTCATGAAAATAAAATCTGGTTTGTTGCTGGTCCTTGTTTGTCCATCAGATCAGACATGAACTTGTACATTTTTTTAGCAAATCATCCAGAAAGTTCAAAGCTGGAGCTCAGCCAGCCTGTGCTTCCAAGGAAGAAAATTTCGTAAGAATATTCAGAGAAAGGAAATGGGAACTCGGGTATAGCAATAAAGTTGCTAGGTAGGTTTTGAACATGTCTTAAAGGAAATGGTTATGTAATGCCCTGTATTCAGTCAGTGATAAACCAGAATGTTTTGCAAAACTACAGACAGTTTTGAAAAAATCTGAGAATGAATTCACATGAAGCTTGCATTTCTGCTATAAGATATGCATGGCTGTGACTTCAGCCAAGATCAACTGATTATTCAACTTCACTTACAAGCTATTTGTCAGCCAATCAAATGTTGTGATAGTATCTTCAGAAATGCCTTGGGCTGTTAATTTGATCAAAATGCCTTTTTTTTTTGAGGGATGAAGAAAAAGCTAATATTTTGGTAGTAATAGCAAACTACTGGAAGCAAGCACTGCTTTCATCCACAGTGAGGCAGTCATGGTTTACCTAGTGTGTGACTTGTTTTAATATCTTTAACGTGTATACAGGGATAAAATGGAAGTTTTGCAAAATGTATCACTGTTCCAGGAAGAATTGTGGTTTGAAACTTTTTCACAAGTGTAAGTTACATCTATTTAGTAGTATTCCATAGAGATTTCCATACATTTTATTAGGGGAGTCTGCTAACCACATATGCTTCCTCTATTAATTGTCGGGTAATATTGATTATGTGTATCTTGTTAGTGAGTTATTACATGCAGTAGATTTTCATTTGAAAAAACATCTGAGAGGGAGCACAAAACATGCTTCGCTGGAGTTCTGGACGCTGCAAAGCTCTGCTTTCTGGGGTAGATGGCTACAGAACATGTTGCTTCAAAGTAGGTCTTTGAAGGTATATAAGGGAGAAAGCTCTGGCATAATTGCTGAAAAATAGGTGGCATAGAAACAATGTGTGGTTTTCTGTCCCACAGCTCAAGATGGTCTTTTTAAGAAAAAGAGTCAAGGGTCTTTAATGGAGAGACTTAGAGACATAGAGATGAGCTTTCTGTAGGTAAACTTCGATCTCTTCGTAGTGAGTCAGTATCTTGAATGGAGAAATTAATGTGAGAAGATGCATATTCTCAAAAAAATGGGAGTAGAAGAACTTGTTTAATCTAAAAACTATGGCTAAGGAACAGCAAGGTACTCTGATTTGGTTACTTGCTGTAGTTTAATTTTGTAAGAGAAGAGTGGTCTGTCATTTGCTGCAAACTTACAAAGCATCCTGTAGCACCGCACCTTGTTCACATTAGATTTTGTCTTTATTTTCTCATGCCAATGCATATTAGAACTTGCCTGAGTTTACTGCTGCAAAGTGACTCTTCTGTTACACAGCCCTAGTTTCAGTGTGAGTGTTTGGGGTGCTGATATCTCTCTTGCTTTGCTCTGTTGCAGAGCTTAAGAGCTGTGGTTGGACTTTCTCCAAGAATTCAGCTATTCATATTTTAAGAGTGGACATTCAAATATGTGCAAGCTGGAAATAATTGTTGAAATATTTCTTCAATGAGAAAGAAATTGATGCAGCATAAGGTTATTTGCTTGTAAAAGAATTGCAGCATTCAAGTGGGGGGTTTCTATAACTACCAACTTGTATTACATATTAATATGAATAGCTTTAACTTGGTTGAGTTTGAACTATGTCAGATTGTTGCCTTGTATTAAAAATATCCATGGCATGAGATAGATATATTTTCATGAGACCATATGTCTGACTGCTTGCTGTTTCCAAGTCATAGTCTGTTTATGCTCCAGTACCTCACTGAGAAGTGTGCAGTTGCCCTCTCTGCCCATGTTGCATTGCCTTCAATTAACAGTGTTTCTGGGCAAGCAAAATTTCCCTGGCACCATGCACAATATGGAGTTGAGGTCTTCGATTGCCAGCTTTTTCAAGGAGAGACCTGTTCCTTCTATTTATATCTAAAGCATCTGTTGACATAAAGAGTCTACTAAACTACTGTGTTTTACAAGAGGACCTGGTTACTCAGATCTAGACCTGGGACTTTGTGCTGTTGTGCAAACAAAATGAGCTGGTTCTGGTTCCAAGTATTTGTAATCAAATGCTAGAAAGATAGAGCAAGTTAGAAGAATATCCACTCACCATTGTGATTATTTTATTGCTGGAATACTCAGGAAAAGTTGTCCTTAAAACTCCTTGATTTAACAGCTTTTAGCGTATAAAAGCATGAAAAAGAATCTGCTGTTCTGGCTGTAAAAGTCAGCTCTGTGAGTCGAAGCACTACAGTGCTGTGTCTTATGAAACATATCTATTAATACATGATTCTAATAAAGTGAAAAACACTGAAAACTGTCAGAGGGTCAAATGGCTGGATAACTGTCATATTGTTTATTGGTATTCGTTCACTTGACTCTGAGATGGTATACTTCTAACTGGCAGGCAGGCAGGCAGGCAAATGAATTGGCAGTAGCTCTTTCTGCAGTGTTCTCAGCAGCATGCAAGGGAACAGGAGAGGGAAGGAGAGCACCCAACAGTACCATGCCTGGGGAAAATAACAGTACAGAAATCCCAGAAATCAGAGCTGAAAAAATAAAGGAAACTTCAGAGGAGGAAAAACTATGTGTGTGGAAAGTTTCATTGCACTGATAGCAGCTTGAGAGAATGAATTGGAAACAACCTTTACTGTTCCCTAGTAGACAGGGTTTTATAATCTGTTCTATGCAGGGATCTCTCACGGAAAGCAGTGAGGAGCTCTCTGCATGTAAAAATGGCTCTAAGCCTGGAGCTACAACTGGTCCAAGTTCAAAACAATGAAGGTGTGTTTGATTTTGAGTTTTACATTTTCCTCAGGGTTGTGGCAGACCCGTGCCTGCCTTGTCTTTTTCTTACACTTGGATTAATGTGGAGCATAAAGAGTCCTCTAGGCTAACATAGTAGAAGACATCCAGGTTCTCTTTCATGACATAGATATACCTGTGCCTCTTAATTAGGCTGCTTTTGAGTTTTGAGGTACATCCTTCAATAACCACATTAAAATTGAAGGTGAGAATTTGATAGTACTGCGATGCAGTTCTATATCCAGGATACAAATTGCTTCTTAAATTTGAAAACTGAGAACTGGCAGCATTTGGTAGTTGTCCACTGTATCTTCTGCAGCCTTGGAGCATGGAAAGATTTAATGTGAATGTAGTTGTTGCCCAATGGGACACTCAGTCACTCTAGCACTGAAGAGTTTTAATGGGACCCACCCTTTCTTCCTGGAAGGAAAAACAAAGAAAAACTAGTTCTGCTGGTGATACTGACTGCTTTAAGACAGAAAAGGACACAAAGGAAGAAATCAGATATTCCACTGTGGGTAAATAGATTAAAAAAAACCCAAAAACAAAACAAAACAAACAAACAAACAAAAAACAAAAAAAAGCCCAAAAAAACCAAACCAAACAAAAAAAAAAAACCCAACCAAACAAAAACCAATCAAACAAAAAAA
>JAWWMO010000121.1:30414340-30433171 GCA_035047845.1 Dendrocincla fuliginosa
ATAGATTAAAAAAAACCAAAAAAAAAAACAAAACAAAAAAACAAAAAAAAAACAAAAAAAAAACCAAAAAACAAACAAACAAAAAACAACAACAACAACAAAAAAAAACCCAAACAACAAAACCCACCAAACAACAAAAGGGAAATGCAAGAAGGTTTTTAGGGACTTTCTAGAAATTTCAGTCAACAACCAGAAACCCAGATGTATAAGAGTACTAGATCCATATGCTAAGAAAAATCTTTCTTAAAGAACAAGTGGGGAAATGGTGCTTCAAATTGGTCTCATCAAATCATGTTAAATGCTCAACTGTTCAAATACTGGTTCCAGCATTCGAATATGACTGCCAAAGCCTTGCGATGTCTGTCCATTATGGTGGTTACCACTAATTGTTGTCTTGTTCATCACCCTTCCTTTTATAAGAGGGGAAAAAAACCCCAACCTCTGTATCAATAGTGGAATTTGATGTAGTCTTTTGAGATTGGACAGAAGGTAGGACAGGGGGTGACTGCTGTATTTACTACCTCAGACACTGATGCTTGCTTGTCTCATGACTAACAGACTTCCAGAAGGGAAGCAGGGTTTAAGGGAAAAAATAACCTGATGCAGACATAACAGAAGATTACCCTGAGTTAGTTTAAATTTGATTAAACTCATGCTAAGTTCTTGTTTTCAGATACTCTGTTCAAGAGGAAAGTGGCTTAAAAAGGGTAAGAAATTTGGGACACAAACTAGCATTTTTGCTCCACTCTTCTCCTTCCTCTCTGGTTAATAAATTATAGCATGATTTTGAGAACTCACCATGTACAAAAACTGCAGAAATAACCCATATTAAAGTCTGGTGATTCTTCCATGCAAGACACACACTGTTTGTGATATTCTTTCTGCTTTTTCTTGGTCACCAGCTGTGTAACCTCCATGGGAAAAACTCTTAATGAACAGAACTCTACAGGTCATGTGCTCATTTCCACTGCTGCTCTTCCCTGATTTTTCCCAGTATGAGCATCACTTAAATAGATATCTACATAATGTCAGCTGCCATTTTGTGTCTCAGCAACGTAAACACAAAGAAATCTATTTTATTGCAGTCTTCTAGTATCCTTTTTGTAAAAAGCTTGGAAATTGATTTTCTAAATCATGTCCTAAGTTATAGTAGGAAAATGCTTGCAATATGATATGAGTTCATCCAATATAACATTTTTCAGGTATTTTAGTCTCACAATACCTCTCCAGAATAATTGGACAATAATAAGCTAGGTGAGCCCAGGTGAGGTTAAAGTGGAGGCTTGTGGCAGAGCATAAACTAAGATCAGATCTCATAACAGAATCAAATATCCTTGTTTTCTAAATTTTTAACAAAGTTTCAGAATTGCTTCTTGTCTTTAAAAGGTGCATCTTAGATTGTTTCCATTAGGCAAAAGTCTAAGCTGGTGTTAGCGTGGGAGGGAGTATAAGAAAAAAAAGAAACAAAAGACATTTTTCATAATCCTTGGAAAGCTTTCAAACAAGAAAATATTAATGCACTAGGGGGGAAAGTATGAAGAAAGCACACACAGCTGCTATCAAGAAATCAATGCAGGGTTGATCACATGACAAATGTTGGAATATGCTTCAGGGACTGTAACTGTAACTGCATTGCCAAATCTGGTAGAAGTTCCATAAGTAAGCAGGAGATTTTGTTGATGAAAAACTATTTTGCTGATGCACTTTTATTCACAAAATTATGTTCAAGCTCTCCATGATGGTGGATCCTCCTCTAGGATTATTCTTACTGGAATTAGTTAAGTTTCTAGCATTAAATGAAACTGCAAGTAACAGTAATGTTTGCATATTCTGGCTTACAATTTTGGTGCACGTTTATGTGCAGAATCTTCAGATCCTGGGAACTGGGGAAATTAAAGTCCTGTCATGCTGTCATGGAGAGAAGAGCTTTGTCATCTTCAGAAAAAGGCAGTTCTAGACACCCACTAAGCAAACGGAAGGGCTGTGGAAAGCATGGTTTATCTGTGGACAGATGGATGACTATCACTAAGAAAGGCAAACAGCTGTTCAGAGGTGGGGCTGGAGTTTGCTGTTGTGTGCAGGGTGTGACAGTTCTGCAGCAGTGCCCTGAAAAGGAAGTTGCATGTTTCTTATGGGATAATGTGGGGTTTTTTTCAATGTTGTTGCGTATATCTTCCAATGCCCTTCTAAATACTCACCTCTCCAGTGCCAAGGCCTATAGAAGGAATAGGCAAGATTTTTTTTTTCTTTTGCAAGCTTTGATTTATTGATTTAACTTATCTAAAAGAAAATCCAGGAGGCAGTGGGCACAAACTAAAATGCAAAGAATTCAATTGCTTTTTATGGTGAAGGTGTTGAAGGAGTGGAGCAGGTTGCTCAGAGAGGCTGTATAGTATCCATCTTTAGAAATATTTAAAACCAGTCTTGACCAATCTACTGTAGCTGACCCTGCTTTGAGCAGGGATTTTGGACTAGATGATCTCCAGCAGTTACTTCCCAATGCAGCAATTCTGTGGATGTTTTTTTTATTTGTTTGTTTGGGGTTTTTTTGTTTGTTTTTTTTGGGGTTTTTGTGTGTGTGTGTGAAGTAGGATAAGGCCTAAGCACTTAGCATATTCATCATCTATTGCGTAACCAGTCCTAGTGATATTTCATTGTGTTACTAAGTGGAAATAAGTAAGAATATCTATTGGTCAATTTTCAAGTGTCTATATGTTGAAGTTAACAGAAACATATCTGTGCCTTAAAGTTTCCTTCCCCAGTGATAGGTTCTGCAAAGTGAGTTTACAGGAAATGAAAAAGTGCCATTAATCCAAGACTCCTAAGTATTTTGACATAAAAAGCAGGATTTCAGTGCTATTTAATTGCCTAGATCAGAGACAGCAAGCTAGACAGTCCCCACTCATTAGCTGCCTCGCTAGGGATGGGTAGAACTAAGGAAGTTCCTTCCTGTCAGGTCCAAAAGCTGCAAACATAAAGTTGGATGTGCAGCACACACCCATGAAGCCAAGCATAGGGAACTGGGTCCCTTGTAACAACCTGGAGGCCTTCATGATCCATGAGGTATTGCTTGTGACTTAAAACTCCTGAGGTGCTGGCTCCCCTTACAGTGCTCAGAGCACACATGAACACAAGACACCCAGCTGCCCTTGCTGTGTTCATTCAAAAAAGCAGAGAGCGAAGCAATGTTCACCTCTTTCATTGTGACTTGGCACTACTTGCAACTCCTCCCTAGGAAGTGATAGTTCTGGTTCAGCTATTTCTGCAGTCTATCTCTTTCCAGCCACATCCCTAATTCACAAACTGGGAAACTGTCCAGGCTGGACCTGGACTGTGGCCCAGTTTTGCTGCAAGGAAGTGATGAGATCAAATTATGGTCAGGAAAAGGCAACATAATGAAAGATTGTACGAGTTTTGAAAACACTAGGAAAATGTTTCAGATTTTGCCCAGGAAATCCCAGGCTATGGTAACTTGAGGCAGAAGAACCTTTCCATAGCAGTGAGAGGAAAAAAGCTCCTTTTTCCCTTTCATTCTCTTGTCTGGTGACGAATGCAACATATGTGGCATGGAGCTTTGCGATTTCCACTCACTATCACAGCAGTCCTGATCATAAGCCATCTTGTCACAGCATTTACCTGTTGATCATTTTGTTAGAAAAAAACCCAGACGCTTCAGCCTGATGTTTCTATTGCACACGCAGACAATGAAATAATGAAGACTGTGTCATAATAGCAATGACCAGCAACCCCATAGCCAGGTGAAAGTGCAGGGAAGCAGGTCTTGCTATACTGAACTATTCTGCTAGCTGAGTTGGCTGTAGTTTTGATCTGACATTGACTTTCAGATTGTTTTTGGTGGTTTATCTGCCACAGCAGCAGCACATTCTTCACATAGATTATTAACATCAGAGCATAGATTTTGTGTATTAGATTTTGTCAGTAAACTGTTCTCAGCCTTCTGCACTGATTGAAGGACACCTGGCTGATGGGTGTCTGATTCAGAACTGAGGCTTCCAGGCAGGATTGCAATCAGGTCAGCAGTTCTGTTTTCAGGCAGAAAACTGGGTGATATAGGAGGCGTCTATCCTTCACTGCTTTTTCACAGTGCAATGATTACTGATAAATCAGTTAATGACAGTACAATCGTAATCTGTTCAGCAGGTAGGTAGTCTAAATTCAGTATTTCTGTACTACTTATGTCTCGTTTTAATTGAACATTAAAAAAACCAAACCAACAAACACACCCCCAAGAAACATTTAGATTTCTATTTTTTTTAATTGCTGACATTCTTGAAGGAAGGTTGATAAAGTTGTGCCTAGGCATAACTTAAGGCTTCTCCATTTACACCTATAAAAACTGTCTAATTCAAGGTGGTCGATAGTATCCATCCTTGTTGCATTTCAGGGCTGACTTGTAAGTACAGTACTGTAGTAATGTGTGTGTGTCTGGCTGGGATTTTAGGTAAGAGAATGAGAGCAGCTATCTGTTTGAAGGCAAGAAAGTGACTGAGATTTAAAAGGGGACTATAACTGTAAAAGGAGCCTGCATGAAATGGCATTGGACCAAACAGACCTTGTAAGAGATACAAAGTCTGATCTGTTTCACTTATATCAGAAAAGTTTTGTGTTTACTTATGTGAGAATATAGCTTATAAAAACACAGTACAGTTTGGACTTTATTTTTCTGCATGATTTTTTTTTCTTTTTTTACAGTTAGTCCTGGCTTGCACTGACTATAGAATTAGGTCAATTGCTTTGTGGTATCCTCATGGAATTCTCTTTACCATGTGTGTTCATCTGATGACCATCCTCTCTGTCACCCACGAGGACTGAAAAGCAGAACCACAGAGCCAAATACATTATTTTTTTGCATTTTAAAGTAAGATTTAACAGGCTTGTTTCCTGCGCCATAGGCGAACTTTCTGTTCCTAACCTGATTTTAAAAGAAAATTTGAATACATGTTTTTCTTTCTCCTATTGGGTTTTACAAAGCTGAGTATTTGCAAGGTGCAAGAGCGATTTGGATGGGGCATGAGCTAAATGCTAACTCACGTAAACACAATCCAATTAAAAACTAGTTATTGAAGATTTTTTTGCTTCTTTTCAGAAGTTGATGGATCTGATGTAGGGGGGAAATTCTTGTGTATGTGAGTTCTTTAATTATAAATGCAACTTTTCATTTTGCATGCCAAACAGATAGCACTGTCTGTGTAATACTCAGAAGAGAAAGCAGTCAGATTTCATAGAATCATAGAATGGCTTGAGTTGGAAGGTATCTTAAAGATCACCTGCTTCTAATCACCCTGCCATGGGCAGGAACACCTTCCACTAGACCAGGTTGCTCAAAGTCCTGTCCAACCTGGCATTCACAAGTTTTCTGGGCAGCCTGTTCCAGTGCCTCACTACCCTCACAGTCAAGATTTTCTTCCTAATATCTATATGTAATATAAACCTACTCTCAGTTTGAATCCATTCTCTCTTGTCTTGTCACCACATGCTCTTGTAATAAGTTCCTCTCCAGCTTTCTTGTAGACTTTTTTTACATACTGGGAAGCTGCTATATGGTGGTATGAGGCAGATGCATTGACAACATAACAGAGAATGAAAACTGAGCTGAGTAAGACTGTAATTGTAACACAGTAGAGCGGACTCTACACTTTCCTGAGTGCCCTTAATATAAAATATTGTAGACTGGTTGGAAGTTCTGAATTCATCCAATGATGGGGAAGCTAAAATGAACCTACGATGTTTTACGTAAGCACTGCGTATGCAATTTTTTAAACAAAGTGTTAAAATATATTTTGTTAAAGTAAATGGTTCAGTGTATATCTATGAAAGATGAACAGAAAATGACAAATTTCTGAGGACTCTTTTATACTTAGTGAAAAGTTAAAAGCTGGATGACAAGATATGGATAAAAAAGTTTTGTTAGTCTTTTATCTAGTACTGTTATGAGCATTGTGGAACAAGGCACTTTATAAAAATGAGTGACATTGACTTTTACAAACATGGAATCTGGGCATGAAAGTTACAGGAAGATCGTATGCCATCAGTGATGGAGCAAGGACTGAGGCCTGTATCACAATTTCTGGACCAAAGCAGGAAGATTTAACAGTTACGACTCAGAATCTTCATTTAATTTGGAGTGTGGGAAGGCTAAATTGTTGTAACAATTGGTGAACTCTGGTTTCTTGCCTATGTGATAAAGTGGATCATGAACTATAGAGATTTTGCATCCAGTTTTTCCTAATATAGATAACTTCAAAAGAAGTAACTAATGAGGATGAGCAAGTATTCATTTGTTTAGGTGGTCTAGTACCATTCACATCTTTTTATTGTGGCAGAGGAATTTTTCATGCTCTAGTGGATTGGGTCAATAAGAATTAGCCATGAAGTTACACTGAATGTGAATAGTTTCTAGTCTCTCTCTCAAAAAAAAGTTATAAATAATTCTGGAAAGAACTGAATTTTCAATTTTAAATTTGCAGATTTTGTTTTGTTTCAGGAATATATTTAATGTAAAGCAATCAGGAAAAGTAAACTTCTCAAAAATAACAAAAGAAATGTTATATATTCATCCTCAAACTAATTTCTTTAAATTTCAATTTAGCAATAAATCTCAGACCCACTTATTTTCCCCCTACCTTTAACTTAAATATTTCACCCACTAATTTACCAAAGAGGCCAAGGACTTCAGAAGTGAATGTTGTGGCATTAACACCCTTTTGTGAATTAAAGCCAGACTTATCAAAGCTCCACCTGCACTGAAGGCCTGGAAAATATTTTTCCTTGGCATCTAGCAGCAGTGGAGCCCCTTGCAGTACAACTGCTAAAATTAATGCCCATCCTGGAGGGTTTGGACAACCTCCACCTGAAGCAAAGCAAAATGGGGAACTCATTATCTGTCTTTGTGGAGAAGATTGTTCTGATTCATATTAATGTTGCCCCCTGCACCTGCAACAGGATCATGTCAGGAAGAAATGCAACATCTCTGGTTGAGTTCACTGAGTAATCTTACTGGGTTTACATAATTACTTGGAGATCTGAGAGCTTTAGTCTGTTAGATGGACTAATGCCCAGTGTGGCTAGTAAGAGTAAGAACACTGTTAAAGTCATTACCAGAGAAAAAACACACCAGCTAACTTCAAATAGGCTATTGGTTTCTTGAGACAAGGCCAAGCTTCTTTTGATACTGGATATCCTGCCAGTTACCCACCCTTTATACATGTATATATAAAAAGTTCTTTTTTAGCCTGTACTGTGAAAACAAGACTGTCTCTTTATCCATCCCCATTCCTTTCCATCTCATAGATTTTTAGCCCCATTGCACAATTTCCACCAACTCTGAAAGGTTCCAGTGATCATTAAACTCTTACTGATTTGGGAGACACCAGGATCTGAGTTGAAGAAGCAGCTGCTGCTATCACTCCTCTGCCAGGAGAGTACGGACAGCCCAGAACCCTGTGCAGCAGGGGGCTTCCTGGTCATCTAGAAAGTGACTGGACTAAGCGTGGGCTGCCTATTACCCCACAGGGTGCTGGGTGGATGCTGGAGGAAGCTGGGCTGTTGCCAGAAAAGGTGGTTGAGAAGTAATGCTTGCTGAGTGCCAGCAGGAAACCAGGATTTGTTAGCTGTGCTGCTTGCAAAACAACTTCTACTGAGACTAGGTATGGAGATGCACTGCTCAGCCATTTGCCGTGCCTGCTTTACTGCTTCTGGCTGTGTGCAGGGCTGCACTTGCCTTGCTGTTCAAGAAATTCTTATACTCTGAAATAACAGCAAAAACAGTCTTGGTCACATGGAAGCCAAGAGCAAAACTCTGGCCTTATTATTGTGTTTGGTTTCACCAGAGGACTGCTTGCTTACTCTGTTAGAAGAATGAGCCTTTGAAACCACTATAGATAATATGAACCTTCCTGTGACACAGATGACTGGATTTGTCTTTAAGGGGCTCCCTTTTCTGATGAAGAGGTCTGAGAAGGGAAGGTTTTGGGGGATGATGAAGTGGCCAAAGGAAGTTTTTTTTGAGTAGAAATCACAGGATCTTGTTTGGTTTTGCTCCTTCCTATTCCTTATGTACATGGTGACCTGCTCAAGTGTGTTAAATTCTGTTCTGTAGAAGTTACAGGCCACAGGGTTTCTCTTCAAAGATGTGCAGCTTCACTGTGTCTCTGAGGTTTTCATTGTGCCTTATTCCTGCTAGACATTGCCACCAGAAATTCTCTGAAGAGAGACCATTTTCTGTTGAAGGTTCTATCTGTAAAATGGGCTCCTACTGCTGGTCTAGCAATGGGTGTATATGATTCAGGGAAAATGACAGGGTGAAAAGACAATGGATCTTGCTTGATGTTATTCATCTGACTATCTATCAAAGAGAACCTACTGAGATGATACTGATTTCCTTAAGTTTCTGGACATATATTTGTATGGGTTTACAATTCCAATACACTTTTGATTTTTTTAATATTTAAAACATCCTTTATTCATTCCCTGGGAGCAGAAGTACAACAAGCCAACCAGCAATTTTCCTGTTCTTGTTGAGGTGTTTACATGGCTTGCAGTCTTACTGTAAGTGGCGTGGAAAGACACGTGTTGAAGTGATTATGTGTAAAGAATCTTTTCTAGCACATAATCCCTACACTAATTCATGCGTTCTGTCTTATGGAAACTACTGGTTAGGACTTAACAGGATTTTTGTGGAAAAAGTGAGTGGAAATCTAAGAAGGAAACAGTAAAGGAGATAGATCCTGGTGAATTAACATGAGAAAACAGACACATCATGAAATGTTTACTGAAATAACCATCTTCCTAACTAAAATGACTGAATGCTTCACCAGGCAGTCTCTACATTGGCCTGAAACAAACCACTTTGAATTAAAAATGCACACGTATTCTTTGAAATGCAGATATTTTCTTTGCCACTACCAAGCTTGCAGCTGTACTACCACAGAAATAGTCTGCTGTAACTGGTAGAAATATCTGTAAATCAGTAATTCCATCCAGAGGGGACTTTGTTTCAGCACTTGCTTTTTCATCTGTCTGTGCCTTGGCTCAAGGTGACCACACACTACACCTTTGTGCACAAAAGCACCACAGCATTGGTCCCTTTTTTGACAAGTACTGGGACACGACACCCAAAGTATACCTGGGATACTTCACCCCTTTCAACAGAAAATTAGAGACTTGAAATGAAAAAAATGAAATATTTCATTTCTAAAATTAAAAATTTTCTCAACAGTAAGAGGACTAGTATCTTGTAGTGTAGTTGAAGACATACTGTGATATTTTGTGAAGGTTATTTTTTAGTTTCTTTTTAAAGTCTTAAAAGGGTCTTTCTGAGGGTATGGGAGGACTGTGCCAGTACTGTCACTGTGTCAAAGGTGAGCTGCGGAAAAAAACCATGATATTCAAGAAGTAACATCATGGCTTTTAAATTTCCAGGCAGCTGTGTGAGTTGCTATTTCTTCCTTCAGCAGCATCTCATGGGAAATGGCTGGGACAAGCTGCTGGGTGTTTTTACGTCACTGTAGTGAATCTGCTCTTCCTGAAAAGCTGGAACCTATTTATTTTTAACAGCCCCACTTATTTCCCAAGGGTCAGCATGTTTTCACATACTGCATTTTAAAAATTTCTGAGGCAGAAATGATGATTAGACTTGTCAGTCCTTTCACAATGGAAGATTTTGTTTGCTGCCAGCTCCCTTGCCTTCTTTCAGGATGGTAACCTATAAGTTTTTGAGACAAGAACACAGTAAGTGACATATTTTCACTTTTTGGCACTCCCTCCATTTTGCTGTAATCATAACCCAGTTGCAGTACCCTATTATTTAAGCTAAATTGGCAATAAAAGTTAGACACTAGCATGTGTAAGGTGAGTGCGTGGATAGGTTGTGCAGGCAGTTTACCTGAGTATTGTTGGAAGGCTTCTGGGCTTGTCCTTAATCTCTTACTAATTGATTTCTGTTGCAATTGGTAATCCTCCTTCTTCCCCCTGCACAGGGCTTTCTGGCCCTCTTGTTGAGGGCACAGGCTGCTGTGGCATGTGAGGAAGGATGGAGGAAGGATGAGGAAGGTGGGGCATAGGCTGCAGGAGAAAGGAGGGTTAAAGTCACCCGAACTACTGCTCCCATGAAACACAGCAACTGATCACGGGTGTTAACATGAAATGGAACAGAATGTGCTAGGTTGCTCTCTTCGTTGACTGCTTTCACAATTTGTTTAGGAGAAAATCTGAAGTTGCAGTTGTTTTTTGTAATATGCAACAAAAACACAAGAGGATTTTGCATAAGACTGTAATTCTAGGTCCTAATCAGCGCTAATAGCAACTTTCCTGTTCTTTCTGGGCAGCATATACTTGACATTTGAAGTGTGGGCTCTCACTACAGAGATGTCTATCAGTGATGGTGCTGCTTTTCCAATATGTATAGATATTTCTGTGAAACTGTGAAAGCACGTGGTAGACACTCTTTTTCCTTTGTCTACAACTACATCAATTAGAGCTTTCACAAAGCACAGTGTTTCCTAACACCATAATGAGGTATCCATCTAAGCCTGCTATGGAAGGAAAAAGTCTTCATTTAAGGTAGCATGTAACTTTCCTGACTCTGTCATCATTATCTTTCTTTTGAAAAATCTTCATTTCATTTAGTTGTAAATAGTTTCAAGGGGGCTTTCAAGACTTGAGTGCAACAGCTGCTACTGTCCACACAAAGAGCTTTTATATATAAATCTTACTAGAACAGTTCCAAATATTTTCCTATTTTAATTAGTTGTTCTTAGAACTATATTCAGGATGTATGCCCTTACTGTAGATATATTAGGACATTAGATGACTATTCCAGAAGTGCATATAAAATGGATTCTAAAGATCTATTGGCTATTTAAAATCATTTGTGGCTTAAGTGAATTAGGAGATTAGTATTAGCAAAAGTGGGAAATGTTTATATATATGAGTTCCTCTACTGTAAATGTCAAGCATTTGAAATGAGTTGCACTGCAACACAGATAATGGGTTGCTTTTAATTTATTACTTCAGGTAAAGAACTAACCAAAGCACTTCACTGCAGCAAGTAAGTTGAAGGGGTTTTTTTACATTCAGTCCATACATCCTGGCTGGGTATCCACAGGGAATTGACAAACCACCCAAAATATCCTGTCCCTGAAGCAATCAACTATGGACTAAAACCTGGGGTGAATCATTTAGGTTTAGTTTTTGTTTTGGTTCTTCTAAAAGCCTTTCTGGAACAGAGATTTTTTTTTTTTTAAATTATTAAGATTAATTTATTAAAAATTGTGGTCAAAGACAGGGACAAACACTCCTATTTTTGTTTTTCTAGCTTTGATGAAAAACCAAAATGAGTTATTTCAAAGATATCAGCATAGTTCATCATTGGCAAAAACACATTGCTAATGTAAAGTCCCAGCCCAGTGGCTCTTTTTCCAGGAAAGTCAAGAACCCAAGGTAAATGTCTCCTTGGAAGACACTATTGATTACAGACTTCCCAAAATTGGAGCTAGCTCTGAACTGGTTTGTAAAGAAATTTCTTAATTGAAGTGACAGAATAACTATCATAATATCCCAAATCAGGATGAATATGTGCCTAATAAGTACAGTTGGGAAAAATTATAAAGCATGTTTGTAATGCCATCTTTGGGGCTTACTGCAATCAAAACAATAAAGCTGTTCTTTGGATATGCAAGATACTCAAAGGAATTTAAAGCATGATGCTGAATACTGTTGTCATACACAGCATGAAACAACTTCAATTTCATTTCTTCAGCGGTCCTTTACATGGAATCCTTCACTGGTAATGGCATTTTCAAGGCAATGGGCAAAGTATCCTGTAGCAAAAGCACTGAGTCAAAGTCAAGGTAATGGTAGAACATTATTCCAATATCCTCATATTGCTACCATTGACATTGTCCTGGTTACAGTACTGTGTTACACTAGACTAAGCCTAAATACTCTTGATTCTCACCAGTAGAGCTGGTACAGGAAAAAGGTACTGTGAATGCAGTCAGGTGGTGAAGATCATTCATGACACAATAAGCTCTGATGGACTTGCATGTGGCAAGGTAGTGTACCAACTCTGACAACTTCTGTCTAGGTTATCTAGGATAACTTGACAGCTTGGACCTGAATTTACTACAAAATTGTATTTTGTAGAAGAGAAGGAAGGCTTATGCTTTGAAGTCAGAAATGTCGTCTTAGCACACCTTGTCCAGATAGTAGCAGCTATCTATATAGGGATTTTAGTCTTCTCTCTTACTAATGAATGAATGGGCAAGATTGTTCTGGGTGTGACTCAACCTGAATTAACTTCAGTGATCAGGGATTATGCTGGTCCATTGAGTTTCTCTCAGGTTTGGTGGGCTGCCAAAATGAATCATGGCAATATGAGGGCTTCTTACAAGTACGACTTGAACTCTATTTATAATCTTCCTTTCACTGGGAAACCACACAGTTGCATACATGGTACCTGTAAACAGAGTGGTGAGAATCCTTCATAAAGTGTTTGTCCCCACAGCTTTCTTGAGAGTATATTTCTCAATTTCCTGCTGCCCTAATTGTTGTGGGAAATGTTCAGCTTACATTTTCTAGGTAAAGTTTAGCTTCTTATTTCCCTTCCAGAATAATGACCTTCAAGATTAGCTCATTTTGTGATTTCTTTTCATAAATTTATCTCCAGTTAGAAGTGTTAAGATTCATTTATATTACAGTAAATAAACTTGGTCTTGGAAGCTAGGAGGTTTCAGATCACTCTGAGACTTGGAGAGACATGTGAAAATCCCAGGGAGAGAAGGCACAGAAAATCCTGGCAAAGCGCTGGTTTAGAAAGACCAAATGAGCTGGTAGATCTCATTTGGCTCTCTTGTTACTCTTGGGCTGACGTGAGGAGAACAGCAACTAAATCAACCTCTCTGGAGGCTGAAGTCTTCCTTCAGCAGAAAAAGTAGTGGATGCTGCAGTGCAAACTTCCTTTCTTGATAATGCCACAGGGGAACCCTCAAACTTATTCTCAAGGGACTTCTCTAGAGGAGAAAAGTACTCCTGCACCTGTGACCTTGCTGCTTACATTGCCAGTTGACTGCAAACTCACCTGTTTTGAGCTAGAAGTGTCTGCTTTAATCTGAACTGTGGACTTGATGTGGGTCCTGATATAGGTATGGGCCTTGGAACACTAGCTACATCCTCATCTGCCAAAAAATAATGCTTCTGATTTCCTTTGCTGGTGATATTTCTTCCCTAGGAAAATCAAAATCGTTCTCTGAAGTGGCTGTTTGGGGTGCATTAATGCTTGGTATGCATTAGTGTTTTGAGTTTGGGCCAGTGTTCCTATTATCCTTCCTTTGTCCTGATGTCCAAAATCTCCTCTTTCATTCTAGATGCACGTCATTATCTGAATACTGGCCTCACCTCCACGGTCATGGGGATTATTTTGTTGTGATTAGATAGTTGTAACTAATATAATCCCTGTGCTTACGTAAAACCAGTTCAGTGGTTTCCAGTTCTCGTCCCTCTTGCAGAAGCATAAATGCAGAGTTGCCTGGTCTTTGTTTATCGGGTAACAGTAGGGAACAGCTGGGCTCCAACTGCAATTTTGGATAGTTCCCAAGCTGTAGAGATGGAATTTGTGAGCATAGAAAGTTTGGTTACTGCTGGAGCTAGCACGTGCATGTGTTTATGTGTGCTGAGAGTAGGCACAGGCTGAACTTGGAAGGCAATGTGCTGAGAAGTTGACAGAACAAGGCTGTACCCTTACTGCGATATCCTGCTGCTGATTGCTGCAGTCCCAGAGCCTATGACAACTGGCTACAGCAGCCCAGGGCCATGAGAAATGGAGGGACACATGATGTTTGGAAGCCCTCAAATAGGCATGCATCAAGTCTTAGTCTTCTGGTCCTCAGCTGATGGTGCATCTAAATCTATGCTTGCACATGTAGATTCAGCAGGCTCTGGTTCATGGACAGAGCTCCAAAGACATCTTCACAGAGCAGGACACCATGGAGCTTGCTCAGTCTCTCCTTATGGAGATGCAGGCAACATACTGTGTGCAGTCCCACCTTGTTGTAGAGCCTATGTGCTTGCTGGGCTTCTGGAAATAGGTTGGAAATGGCCATGCTTACAATGCAAGAGAAAGTTGTACCACAGTATTATATGCTGCCCTGTTTTCACACTTCCTAATCAGGGATGGGGTGCAGCCTGAACAATCCAGCCTCTTCAGTACTGGATCAGGGAGGTATTTTCAGGACTATTTCTGTTGACAGTTTGCACATTCAAAGCTGCTTTTGAAGACCATGTAACCCAAACTGCCAAAATAAAATGCTCACCTAAGATCCCAAACTTAAGGAATTAAATCAAATAAGGGTTTTTTTAGGGAAGGGTCCAGAGACAACAGGAGGAAATGTAAAAAGTACATATAATCTCCTCTCCATCCCAGTTTTATGCTCCCTCTCATCAAGGAGGGGCTTGTTGACTTTCTCCTAAAATAGTTAGCATCTAAAGCCTTTCTCCAGATTCAGGATCTCCTGATTCACAGATAATGCTGGGAGAAAGAAGGCAGCTAGATGTCTCCACTCCACTGCAGTTCTCACCAGATTTCTGTATGGGCATTGGTTTGGTTTAATTCCATCTCTTTCTTAATCCAGTAGATGTGAGGGAAGACTGCACCAAACCTTACTGAAGTACCTTCTGAAATTTATGGGTTTTTTTCTCCCTTCTTCTGTGAGTTTGATCATTTGTCCACCAACCTACAGCCTCCTTATGATATGAAGACAAGGCATGGTTTGTTATTTTTAAGACCTGTGTGCAAGTCATAGGGATGCAAATGTACACAAGAGGAGAAGCTGAACTTTTCTCAAGGGACATCTTGCTTCTGAGGTAAAAGAGTAAGCTAATCTACGCTCACTGTTCACCAATTACTGAGGTGCCATGTGTTCAGAGCTGGAAGGACCATTATGATAACCATCTGACTTCATAATAGTGGAGCCCAGAGAATCTCAACTGCAGACTTCTGCAGCAAGATTATAATCTCTGGAAAGATAGCCAATCAACCTTGAGTTAAAGATTCCAAGTGGAGCAAAATTTGTCTGGGGAAGCAGTTGCAAAGCCTAATTAGTTTCTCTAAAACACAGAGGAGTTTGTTTAGCTTCACCTTCTCAGACATTGCATCCCAGTCTGATGCTTTAATATGTGTTATACTGCTTATTGTTTGTAGCTATTTAAATCAGTGTTACATGGAACTGAGTCCAAAAGATTTACAGATGCCTGTTACCTCAAGATGACTCTCTTTCAACACACGCATTTATCAACTTAAAAAACCCAAACCAAAACAAACAAACAAGCCCCTAAAAACATTCAAGTATTGTTTAGGTAGCCTGTTAGGCCATTTCTAAAAAACAATTATAACTAGCACTGATCACACTATTATCCTCTATTTTACATAGTTACCACATCCTAAAACATTATAGTTGTGCCAGTTGAGCCACAGTAGCCATATGTACATGCTCTTAGTCAATGGCAAATGAGAAGCACTACTGGCTAAGTTGGCCAGCAATGAGGAAGAGGTAAGATAAATGCAATTATTTTTGATTTGTTGTAGTCTCTACACATTCACATGACAACTATGACAGTTACAGTGGCACACAATTGATGACTCTGTGTCTGCTCTTTTGCTATTCAAAAAAATATAGACATATTCTGTGTCTATTCTTTTGCTACAATTTTGCCTAGGATCAGTGCCAAGCTGAATGACCCATGCCTACATCCTGTATAATTTTTTTTATTATTTTTTAAAAAAAATTGGCTCTGCAGTAGCTTTTTCCAGTAATCTGGAACTTCCAATTGACTTTCCATTGACTTCAGTGCCTTTTGGATCAGTTGTTAAAATGAACATCTGGTTGCGAATTCATTAGCCAAAGCAGAACAAGACAGCCCCTGCGAAACTAATCCCTTCAGATTTGCTGCTTTGATACTCTTTGAACGTTTTACTGTAAAAATTTGGTGGTCTCAGGAACTGTAATGTAGTGGCTCCAACAGCAACATCAGTGTGGTGTTGACAATGTGCTCACCTGCTGTTCTCTGATCCTGTTATTTCCTCTTCAGAACTACAGCTCAGCATAGTTCTGGCTGTGTCACCCAGTACAGAGGATTTACAGCTCAGCTGAGCTAATGTTGGTATTAGAGAATTACTTCTTAATTTCTTCTGTTTCCTTTCCATTTAGTCAAGAAATTGTGCTGCATTTTTCTGTATTGATTCCAGGCTCTCGGTGGGTGTTAAGAAAGAGAGTTCCCCTGCTCTCCCTCAACAACAGGTCAGCAGCAGACATTGGCACCACCATTTTTATGTAATGATTGAGCCCTCTTTTAGGACTTGGAAGGGATCTAAGTGGCATTTTAGGCCTTGAGAGCTCATTTCATCTGCAAAGGAGATATTTAGTTTTCTAAAATTCCCCCCAAAATGGGAGTCAACTTCAGCTAGATACATTTATATTTATTATAAATATACGGGCATATACAACCAGGGAAAATAAAACCTAACCATTTTATCTAACCTTTTTTAATTTCCTTACAGTAGTTTGCACAAGTAGGAAAATACATGAGGATGCAAGGGAAAATAGGCTTCTTAAAGAGGTTGCGTTAATCTGGGAAAAAATAAAATCCCAATGCACATTAAGAAAGGCAAATTTGATAATTCATTTAGCAAAGACATCAGTGCCTGTAGATGCAGAATTTTTACAGCTCTGTTGGTATTCCACCCTTTAAAAGTTTTTGTTGTTGTTGAAAACCATGAATTTATAATTGTTGTTCTTGCCTTTTTTTCAACATTTTCTGTTTAATCATTTTACAGTACATGCAGATTATCTAGATCTCTCCTGGTGTTGATTTTTCTGACTAGCAGAGCATTTATAGTTAAACAAGTGAGGCATTTGGACTGTAGTCATTTTGATTTATTGCAGCAGGAACAAAGCGAGAGAGTACAGACGTCAGTGCTGCTGCTGCTGATCTGGCAACAGAGACTTCCTAATGTACAAATTACGTCTTTCACCACACAATTCCCTTTGTACCCTAACTAGAGACAGGGAAGCAAGCTTATTTAATGCAGTGTGTGCAATCTATACAAAGGTGTATATACAGTACTAAGTGGATGTTATAGTGCTCATGTTAGGCACGCAGTTTATATTTCACTGTGTTTCTTGCATTTTAAAATGAATTCTCCATAATGGCAAATATGCAGTAATTCACTTCTCTTGCCTCTTCTAGACAGAACAGTCAAGTGTGAGTTAAAGTCAGTTGTGAAGGTGGATGTAGGGCTTTACCCATATAGGCACCTGCCCATGAGAAACTGCAGCAAAAATATTAATTCTTTGTCTACAGACCACCAAAACACCATGCTGTTTTATCCACATCTGCCATGGAGGCCTTTGATTAACTACCCCATAGGTAAAAGCTCTAGATATTCATGCTAAGGTGCCTGCATCATTATGTGGAAGGAGGACTGTTTTGAACTAATATTGAATATGGGTGGTGAAACAAAGCAAGACTCCAGAGAAGATCTTGTCTCAGTGGTGTTGTTCCAAATTCCAGGGCTGAGTGCAACTGTCTATACCTATTTTCTGTATGTAAAGAATCTGTCAGTTTTCCTTTTCAAATGGTGTAAAGTATTCCAATAACAAAAAACTGGACTTGACTCAGCTGGATAAAAGAAAATCTTCTGGCAGTCATCATGCCCAGGGACAAGGTGTCCCATGACTCTGGTAATAGGTGGTTGCTTTTCATTAGTGGCTGGAGTGATTCCTGTACATATAGCACCATAGATTGTATATCTGCTAAGCCTTTAAAGCACTTCAGGATGAAAATAGCTCAATGCAAAACAATGGTCTCAACTTAGCACTGCAATCTGCAGGCAAAGACTTGGAGTGACTTGCAAGGCAGAGCAAAGGCTGACTAGTTTCAAACCTGCTTCTTTGAAGGCAGATTTGGTGAGGGCAGTGCCCTGTTCTGTGCAAAAGGTAGGAAGCTATCCTGTCCCTTAGTCAGGCACCACTCCCCTCTGCTATGCTGACAAGAAAGTGACTGTTCTGCATAGACAGCAGTCCCCTTCCTGCTCTGTGGGCATCATGCCACCTTCAGTATCATATGGCATACAGTGGCAATGGCTACCCTTGCTCTCACAAAGTCAGCTTTTAATGTGGGGAAATGAATAGTAAACTCACCTTATTAATATGTACTAATGCATGCTATTTTCCCCCCTCCTATTTACATACTTGGATACTGAGAGTTGCATCATTCATAACATGAAAAACACATGCAAATGCATCCCAAGGTTGGTTTTGCTGCACTGAAATAAAATAATAATAATAATAAAAACTTTTAAGAAAGTGCAGTCACCATGGTAGAAAGTAAATGCCCATGAGTGAAGGCAGGCAGCTTGCCATCCGTGGGACTCTGTGGGAGCATCTCCTCATGCCTGCCTTTCCTCATGTGTCCTGTGACTGGCGCAGATTGCTCAGCCACTCTCATGCTTGAATCATATTTGCTATGGCAAGCCTGGGCTTGGTTGAGACCCTGGAAACGTCTATCCTGCATAGCTTTGTGGCCTATCTGGGGTATTTATTGAGAATCCTCACTGACACAATTAAGTAAAATATACCTGAACAAAGAAGTAATGTAAGAGCAGTTTTATGTTTAAGCCTCGTATTAAAATGCATAAGCACGTTGCTGTTATCATGAGAATCCCTAGTGCCATCCAGCACTGTTTTTATGATACTGGATTTGTTTCCTTTCTCTCTCTTTTTTTTTTTTTTTTTTTTTTTTTTTTTTTGTTGTGTG
>JAWWMO010000121.1:30441756-30476889 GCA_035047845.1 Dendrocincla fuliginosa
ACCGTGCGGCTCCCGGGCAGCAGCGGCGGGCCCCTCCGCCACCGGGCTGTCATTGCCAGGGCAGTGGCTCACGGCAGGGAAGGCACTCCCCGCCCCCGCGGGGATTGGCAGTGCCGAGGTGCGGCCGCCCCCGCAGCGCACACACCTCCCCGCCCCCGGCCCCGCAGCCCCCGCCGCGCCTTGGCAGCGAGCGGTGGCCGTGCCCATCTGCGGGCAAACCCGTGGTGGTGTGAGAGAGTGACCCCGCATGAGAAGGAGCAGAGTGCTCCGCATCGGGTTGGATTTTTTTTTTTTTTAAATTTCTCATTTCTTTTTAAGTACCTTCCAGTGCTGATGAATAAAAAATAAATTGTTGCCGCCTATACAGCAAGAAATTGCTACTTAAGAAGATTTAGCCATATACCATAAACACTTCAGCATGTACCCGAGCAGAAATATATTTGGAAAGATGGGGGGAGGGCACTTTTACTCGGCTTTCATCAATGCCTGCTTGAAGAGAGACAGAAATAATTGAGAAAAAAAAATAAATCCCTCCCCTCTTCCCCCCGCCCGAACAATCATAATACACTGAAATTTCCCAAAGTCTAGTCAGCTGCAAAAAAATAAATATTTCTGGAGCTAGAGGATCATGTTGCAGAAGCGTGTGACTGCAAGACCTAGATTCCTTTCCCTGCTCCCCTGTCTCTTTCCTTAGGTGTTTTTTAGCATTATTATTTGTTTTGGGAGGGGAAAAATCATCTTCCCTTCAGTCTCTTGCTAGAGGTCCAGACTGCTTACGTCTGAGCGCCCCTTATCATTTCAGTGAATGGCAATTGCAGCCTTGGTGCTGTTATAGCAATGAAGCTACAGACGTCATTGCCTCCTGTTGGACGTGAGATGTGTCCAAGCATCAGCCCCTTTTGCTTAAGAAAAACTCTTTAACTTCCACGCAGCCGACAGGCAAGCTTTTCTAAGATCCTGTGGACCCAACGTTGTATTGATAGAGTAATATCTTTTAGTTATATATACATATACACAGGTGTGCATGTGTATGTGCCTGTACATATATATAGAGACAGAAATAGATAAATTAAAACCGCAGCTATATTGCAAGCTCCTCTAAAATTTCTTGCTCTTCAGAGTAGCTCTCTGCATCGTTTTGTTAAATACAGCCCGGCGGGAAAGCCATCATCAATCAATTTCGGGTAACAAGGAAGACTTGTTGAACACCTTGTTCTCCAGACCCCGGGAAGATGCTGGGCTGCTGGAGCGTGGAAGAGCCAGGATTGTGCCCTGAACTTCACCCACTTGGCAACAGCTATTCCTAAACAATTTCCCCTCTCCTCCCCTGCCTCTTTGCCTCCCGGACTGAGAATCTGCTCTTTAAAGTTGATCTGAAGGGGAAAGCAGAGACGAGCTTGTGCATAGTTTGGAGGGTAAGTTGTGTCCTCGCTCCCTCCTCCCTCCCCCCACCCACCGCGAATAAATACCCTCTAGAAAGCCTTGAAATCCGCCTGTAAAGGGGGCAAGTCGGGGAGGGTGGAGGGGTAGCACGGGACGGGACGGGACGGGACGGGACGGTACTCCCCGGGGGAGCCGGCACATCTTGCTCCCAGGACTGAAAGGGTTACAAAGGGAGCGAGAAAGACCGACCGACCGAGCGAGCGACTGCGGGGGTACTGACTTCACGGCGGAGTTCGCAAGATGCGAGTTGGCGGCGCCCCTCGCCAGGCGGCTGCGGCGCTCGGCAGCCCCGCTCCACCGCCGCTCCCGCGGGTGCCGGGCGGGGTGCTCGCAGCCCCCGCCGAGCCGCCCCTGCCCGCCGGCAGCCTCCGGGGAGCCGGGGATCCCCGGCTCCCAGAGCACATGACCCCTGCAGGGAATTTAGCCTCCCTGCACCTGCAGGATCTTGTCATCCCTCCCTCTCTGCTCCTGGTTTTCTTTTTAATCCTCTCATTTCCCCCACCCCTCTCGCGCTCTCCGCACACAACCACCCCCTACGACTCCCCCCATCCATTCAGCTTTTACCTTTTTTCCCTCCCTTTTTTTTTTTAATTTTTTTTTAACCAGAAGGAATCCCAACAGAGGAAAATAATATCAATCACCTCCCTCCTTCCTCCCTCCCCCTCATTAAAAAAAAACAAAAACCAAAAACAAACCAAACAAAAAAAAAACCCAAACAAAAACCACCATCTGCCAACATTTGGAGAAACAACAGAGGATTACTACCTTTATCTTTAATTTTCACTCACACACTCAGATGGATGAGCAAGGAAGGGGGAGACCTCAACAGCCCGTTTAGACGTGGGGCTGAATTGATGGGATTGTGATTTGTAGGATTTCTCCACTTAGTCCCTGCCTCCTACTTGCTCTCCAGCCACTCCAAAGTCTCTTCCCCTCTCTTTAAGCAGCGATTTCTTTCAATCTCTCTCTCTCCCTCCCTGTGTCTCTCTCCCTCACACTCTCCCTCTCTCTCTACATACACTCATCTCCCCGGAGAGAGAGAGAGGAGAAACTCAACTCCCAAACACCGACCAGATGTCGAAGAAACGCAAAGCCCTGGAGGGCGGCGGAGCCCGGCTCCCCCCCGAGGACCCCAGAGCCTGCTTTGGGGCCGGCGAGGAGCAAGGTAGGGCGGTGGAGGCCTGCAGGTGGCCGGGCGGCTGGCAGCTGGGAGCCCACCGCAGGGATGTGCCGGCCTGGCTGGCCTCCTGCAGCCCACCGACACTGGGGCAGGTTTGGCATTTAGGCCAGGTTGCTCCCACCACCGGGGTTAAAAACTGCGGGGCTGGTCCCACCGAATCGTCCCTGAACTTGTGAGAGGGGAAGGGTTAAGGGGAGCAAGGAGAAGGGGTGAGGGAAGGAGGTGTGGGATGGTGGCCGAGGGGAATGGCAGATCTGCCAAGCGGTCTGGACTCCCTTCCCCACTGCAGTGTGTCACTGGCATGGGCATAGCCACACTGCCTCATTGATTTGTAGTTTGTGTAAATCTGTTTGCAGAGCACTCCTAGCTTGGGCAGTGAATGAGCTATAGGCACCTAATATATATGTTGTGGTTTTGTGTGGGTCCAGTTTCCTTCAGCAAGCCCCCATCCCTGGTGTGATTTCACTTGCGTCACGTTGGGGCTTCAAACGCTGCACTTGTAGCGTACTTTGCATCCAGCTGAAGTTGGTTTTGCTGTAATTTTCAAGTTCCAAGTATTTGTGGTGAAAGCTGTTCTGTACTTTTTGACAAGATAATGTGAATGTAGCAGCCGAGTGGTGTAAAATCAGCTATGCACACAAGCGTGAGGGAGTTCTGCAGCCGAATTTCTTGTTCAGCCAGCCCAGTGGGTTCCCTTCCTTTGTGTCTATTTTAACTAAGTGGGCCCACATGAACCAAGCTGCACTACAGGGCTCTGGGCTTGTGGCTGTAATGCAGAGAGAAGAAAATACCAGTTGGATTCAGAGCAGTGTTCCAGGCTGTTGTGAATGGCTCTGGTGGGAGATGGTGGGTGTGTAGTGGGTTCAGATGACGATATTCTCTCTGCAGGCTCAAATTCAGAAACATGGTGCTTTTGCTTGGGCAGGTGTACACAGAGGACAGACGGGTGGAATGAGTGTGTTCTCCAACATGGAGTCTGTGGCCCTTTTTATTTAAAGGATGTGAAAGATCCTAATGTCACAAGTCACCCAGATCATGAAATTCCCTTGCCACCATGGAATGTTTCTGGTTTTTGCAAGAAAATGTTTCCAGCACAGTGGCTCGTATGCTCTTCTGGTTTCATTAGAAAGGAGCCCTGGTAGTAATTCACCATCTCTCTCAACAGATATGGTTTGAGGTTTATGTGGTGGTTGGTTTTAAACTGCTTGGCTCTCCCACAAGAAAATAAGATTCACGTTCGTATTTTCTTGTAATTTCTCTGCTTAAGAGGAATCTTGACATGGGAGAGACATTTTCAGACCCTGTGAATGACTCTATATGGATGACAACATTCAGTGTTTTTGCAATGTGGAATTTTGCTGTTACTAACCTGGAAAATCTTACCCCTTAGTCAGCAATGGAGGAGGTTAAATACAGAAGGGCATTCAGCATAGATCTGAAAGTTTGGTATAGATTACACGTAATTTTAATTTAAATATATGCCAATAGTGGGTGTAGAAGCACCTTACACATGATTGTGATGCAGTGCTGTTTTCCTGGTTTTCCTTTTCCTTTTTTTTTTTTTTAACTCCACAATAATATTTTCTATAACACTTCTGGTTATGTAACAAGGAACAGAAAACAAAATATAACTTTAACACAGAATTGCTTCTTTCTTAATTTTAGTGTGTACAAAACAAATGAAATGGAAAGTGAAAAAATATTTAATACATTGATGTGTATCTAAAGAGACTAAATAAGGTATACTTTTCATCATAAGGGGACACAAGATATTTTGAAAACCTGTATTTGCACCTAGATAATCCAGGCTTGTGTCTTTTTTGACAGAGTAAATGATGAAATTAGATTAAAAATGTAGTTTTATTTCTAAGCTCAAATTTATTTTTGTGAACTTTTATTCTATTTATTTTCTCCCTCCTATTTTACAGGAAGGAATGTTGCTTGTTAATTACATTGTCTGTGACTACGTAACTGTAGAAACCATTAAGAGTGTGCAATGTATCACAATGTTGTAGGGAATGTATTTTTGTGTGAGATGGTGGATGTGAGGCATTCTTAAGGCATGAGATGTGCAGGTAATGTTTTTGGATTAATCTGAAGCATTGCACTATGAAGCATTGTGCTCTTACAGCAAGTTTACTACCTCTGTGGAGAAGGCATACTTGCTAGTTTGGAGGGCAAGTGTGTAGTATTTGCCCAGAAGTATAGAAAAGCCATGTTAACACCTGGGTTTTAACATCAAAATGTGTGTGCATTGGGAGCAGGGAGGCAGGGAAGGGGAAATGGGCATTAGTAAACCTAGGGAAGAAAAATAGAGAGCTCAGATTTCTGGAGTCTGCCAAATCCTGTGTTCCTGCAGAAGTCGAATGCGGAAGCCCTGCTGTCCTCGGCTAACAAGGTGACTTCTTTTGGTGACAGAAGCATTAATGAGTGAGAGCCTGGATCCAGTCTGCCATCTTTTGTTTTTATGTCAGCTGGTCAGCTGACTGCAAATGTTGCTGATGGATGAATCTCAGACCCTTATGAGGGTCTGCACTTCTGTTTTTAAACTTAAGAGAGTGCAGACTAATTCTTGGTTGCTCCAGACTGTATTGGATATTTGGCCAACTGAAGTCTGCATTTGTGGAGTTTCATCAGCTCTTGTTTATCCTCACTTGGCAAAGCTGTGGGTGGACAGACACTATGTAGGCCACAATACAGATTTTTTTGAACTTCCGTGATCTGTTTTCAGTCTTATTCTCTAAAGTATTTACTGAAGGACTCTGTAATGCAAACTGTAACCTTGCCTCTTATGGGTCTGATGCTGTATGTTTCAAGCCCCACTGGTGTGGAGAGAAGATAAGGGATAAGACCACTCTGCATCTCCCACCTTCTCAGCAGCAAGAGCCTGAACTTAATTCAAGGCACTTCACTGCTTCACTTTATTAGGAGGTAAGCTCATAAGGCTTATTCCCATGAACTCTGAAGACACGGTGATATTTCCATGGAGAATCTGGGTTTTTACATGAACCGAATCACCCCCCAGAGATTCCCTTTTTTCCACTGATTGTGCACAAAGCCTAGGGTAACTGTACTGGTTTATTTGTACCAATCAACGTCAGAAATTCCAGCAAAGCTGATATGGGCTTAGTGGAGAAACTAGGTATGGTTGTTCAGTGTGATAGCCAGGATGGAGAAGGTGGGATTTGTCTGTTGGAACTCAACTCTCTGCAATCCCTTTATAGTCAGGAAGCAAAACATTTCTAGGGATCAATTCATCTCTTCCTGAAGTGAAAGTCTACATTTAGTCAGCAGAATCAGATCTGCAAAGTGGTGTTTCTGCCAATTGAATATAAAGGTAGTCCAAACATCTAGCATGGATGTAGACAACTGTATTTCAGCAGATGACTCCTGACTTTTGATCAGATCTTTCAGGCTTCAGTGCAAGTCAAATGACAAAGATATTTTTCAGCTGAATTTGAAGCAGAGGTCTTTCCTTCTAGCAATAACCCTTTTGCTAAAAATTGTAGCACAAAACCATGGAATAAGGGTCCTGTTTCTGTAAATTATTGTTTTCTATGAATGTGTTGAAAGCTAGTGTGGAAGATGTGAAAATAGAGGGTGGTGGTTTAAAAACAAATAAAACATGGATACTTCTCAGGACCAAATGCAATATGATATTGTGCCTAAATTATACAGTAATGCTGCTCACAATTATTCAGCAGTTCCTGGATAAAGTGCAATACAGTATTTTGGAAATTTTCTTGCAGAGAGTTCTGAGCATGATGGATTCAGTGAAGGAGGAATCTCTAAATTCTCACTGGACTGCTCTTTCTCTATTTGCATTCTGTATGAAGATAAATAAATGCATTTCTTCTTCCACTTCCCCGTGGTTCAGATGGTTTCCATTGTCACAAATATGAGTGATAGTTGAGAGTTTTCTGCGCTTTGCAAAATTGGTCTCTAAAGAGAGAACTGTTGTGAAAATTCCAGAGCAAAGTTGAACTCTGTCTGCCCAAGAGTAACTTTTAAGATGTGATTACTTTTTTTGAATTCAGTGGAACTGACCATGTGCATAGAAGTTATCAAGTGTATAAGGAAGTGTTTTCAAGATTTTGATCTTAGTTATTATTAATCAAAGCTCTCTTGAGGGTCACTTCTATATGAGGGATACTTCCCTAGTAATTACCAGGGGGAGCAGTTTATACTAAGCTATTCTTTCTGACTATCCCTTGATGACTTGCGTGAGTGCTTAGCATTCTCGTTTGTCTTGAAATTTGGTATTAAGTTACTGATTATTATTAAATCTTAATTTGGGATCATCAGACACAGGAAGCCAAGTTCTGTTCTGTTACTGAAGGCTTACATTGATATAACAGAAATCAGAATTGAATCCAACTTCTGAATTAGTTTTCCACATACTTGGTCTTCATCAATACAATTAGTTACAGTATTTATTTGTTGTTTTATCATGCAAGTGAATATTGGGATTCCTTTGAGCTCTGAACACTGTTGTTGATCTTCATGTTCCTCTGATACAGGTAGAAAAGCAAAACAATTCTTCCTTTGCAGTTCTTCACTTGAGTGTGCGATTTAAGGCTTCAGTTTCTCCCATACTTACTTTTCTCCATCCTGTGTCCTGACCATTCTTTTCTTTGCACTTAGCTTCTGATTCCTGAAACAAACAAGCCCTCTCTGTCTCTGGATCATACTCTGGAAGATCTGGCTAATCGGAATTAAGGTGTTTAGCAACAGAGGCTTATGCGTTTGTGAGGGCATGGGAAAAAAAGGGAGTTATTTTATTTCTTGGGTTTCGTGCCAATACTGTAATAACACAGAAAAATGGTGATCCTCTCAGGTCTGTTCACAGGAAAAAGTTTGTGTTACTGGGGAGGGGGAAAAAATAAAAAATGGCAGCAACAGCTTTTTTAAAGGTTTTGTTAATGGAAACAAGACTATGCTTTCCAAAGCTGATTAGTTCAATGGTTACTGATAGTTTCCTGTGTTAGAATTTTTTTCTTTTTCTTTTTTTTTCACCTCTTTCTTCTCAGATAGTCAAGGATCTGCCTTCCAGATACTGTGAACAATATAAAGGGTCTAATTTTTTGTTTCAGTGGATCAAATTTAACGTGCTGGAAAAGACAACAATTTTACCAACCAACTTCAATTTATGTGAAGCTGCAAACTGAATATGTAGGAAACCTGTAAATATGAGGAGAATTCAAAATGTTTAGGATGAGAGATTAGGGGTGAGGTATTTATGCTGTTGTTGAAGTAATGTTGTAAGAGCTCTTTGGCAAAAATACCTTCCTTGGGTGTTATTGCTGACATGCTTTCCCATCCACTGTCTCATAAGGACTGTTGAGGGGCTTTTCTGTTCCTACTTTTTCTGTTTTACACATAGAAAGGTATGCTAGTGTTGCCTAGGTATAAGTTTATGAGCCTTGTTTGAAGTAAAATGCAAAGGCTAATGCTTGAGCATTATGCTGAGTCAGTCCTTCCATGTAGAGGAAGACTCTTCTGTCCAACAGTGCAGTACTGCCTCGTACACCTTGTCTTAAGGTGTGAAGTCACTATCTGCATTTGGGGGAAAAAAGCTATCCCAGCTGATGTAAGAAATAGAACCACACATTTGGGGGAAAAAGCTATCCCAGCTGATAGAAGAGACAGAGCCACAGGGAAAGGAGCGATACCTTACGTACCTGACATAGTTGCTTTGCTTGGAAAGTGTGACTTCGGGCGAATTACTGACTTGCCCTATAAATAAATTTATCCAAACATTTGAAAAATGGAGATGACTTTTTAATATTTGTGGGCACTTAAACATTTCAGCTATGCTGGTCATGTAGCATGAATGGTAATGCTATAAAAACGCCAAGTGAGACAGGAATTGTAATTTCAGCAAAAAGCAATGAAGAAATCTCCTGATTAACTATTAAAAATGGTGCTTTGGTTAAATAACCAGCATTTTCAGGAAAAACATATCTTAAAGCTTTATGATAAATGTTTGAGACTCTTCCTTGAGCTCCACTAAGTTGAAGGGTAATTAACACAAAGAAGGTGCTGTAGCCCCATTTCCATCTGGCTGTGAGTACAAGATACAAGCCCATCCTGGCTGGCCCCAGCCTGCAGGTGATGATACTCAAGTGTTAACTCAAGGTAGCAGCTGCTGTTAAATAGAGCCAAGTTGTGCTATTGTCTGAGTCCACACCGGGTGAATGCTGTCTCCCTACCTAGAGAGGCAGTGGGGAAGAGAGCAGCCCTGAAAATGATCTTCAATGAAGAAATCCTCCTGGATGCACAATGAGTCTGAGTGGCCTCCCAAAATGGACTAAGACTAGGGTTTGGAAAGCCCTGTCCTCACCTGGCCTTAGGTGTGCTCCCCTGACTGGTAGAGGTGCTGCCTGGGAAATGGAGACCCTGGTTGACAAAGGAGGAAGACCCTTGATTTAGGATGCCTTGTGAAACTGTCAGGAAAAGCTGAATAGGTGAGAAGTTTATAAAGAAAGTGAAGTAATTTCTGGTAGAATGAAAATTTGTGTGAATATATAGAATTTATTAGCAATGTGTTGCATTGTTTCTATTTCTTTTTCATATCCACTTTCCTCATTCTGCAAATAAGTAAATAATGAAGCTGCTTCTCTATTCCTCATCAGCCAAGGAATGCATATCTGTTCCTACTATGAAGTGTAGAAGAGTAAGGGAGGGTCCTGGTCTCCCTCTTACGGTGTTCACATCTACCTCATCACACTGTGTTAGTAGCAGGCTGTGTTTTATTGATGATACTACCTTGTCATGGTTTCTGAACATATCTGAGTCCAGTGCTTCTGTGTAGCAAAGGAGGAGAGATGCGCAAAGCAAGTGACATGAAAATGCAGATGTATTCATGTTTTTAAAGGTGTTATGTTGTTAATATGCAAAAATAGAGACTAATATCTAATGAAACATTTGTTTATTAATGAAGTTGCTTTGTATTTTCACCCCGTGGCCTTAAAGTTTTTGTACTATTTGAGCATAATCCTGTTTTTAAGTTACTAGTGATAATGCAGAAAGCTTGGCAACTCAGTGAGCAACAGTTGTGGCTTTACGCTGGAGGAGGAGAAGAAGAGAGATGCTGTCTGGGTTTCATGGGCTAGAATACAGTTGGTTTGTGTATTTATCACTTCAGTCACAGTGTGATGGCTAATAATGTTGACATTTAAGGTGTGTCCACACACAGGGCAGTTGAGCTTGTATTCCTAAGCTCATTCCTAGTATGTCTGCTTAACATGTGGAATGAGCATCTGTATTTCAGGTGTCAATCCATGTTAAAGCCATCCACACTGTGTTTTAGTTGAGTACTGTATCTCAGTTGAGGGGCAGCTGGTAACAGATTGATTCTTACATTTTCAGTGAGTGTTGGGCCAGATAATACAGGAAAGTTAAAACCAGTACAACACAGACCAGAGGTAGAGGAGATATACATGATAGAACTATGAAATGATAATTACAACAAATGAAAGAGAAAACAAAGATAATCCTCAGATAGTACTTGGAAAGCACTGATAGACATCCAGCCTTCAGGGGAAAGCTTAAGTTTAGAGATGAAAGCAGAAAAAGTGAAGATGTCAAGGCACCTGGAGAAGGCAACCTCTGCATGAGCAGAGGCTAAGTGTCAGAAGAACACTCTCTTCAAGAATAGCTCTTTTCCACAGTCATGATTATTCATTTATCTTAATCTTTATGTAACTGTTAGGTTAGTGTAACAAATTAGTATCTCGCAAGATAAGCAGTTTGACTGTTCTGCTTGTGATCAGGTTAGCTTTCTAGGCTTTGCCCATGAAAAGTCTTTTTTTTTCTCCTACTGTTTATTTGGCTGCATTATTTTTCTGTCATATTTCCTTTGGTATGGATACAGCCAAGATAGGTTTATGCTGTCTACAATTATTATTCAGGCTTTGCAGATCTGCTCTGTATGTTGTTAATCACTTTCTAATGTAGTGTTTTGGAACTAAAGACTGCAAATTAGTAATTTCAGATGGTAGGTCTCTGTTTTAACTGCCCATACAAGTCCTCCAGCTGTCTTTGGGTAGAAAAGTTAATAACTTACAGGTGGCTTCAACTTTGTGTGACCTTGCCAGAAATGGAACTAGGAGCATTTACACCTAGAGGCTGTATAGAAACAAATCAGTAAGGGGCTTTCCTCCTGCTTTTCAGCTCTTTTGTGCTACCTATATAAGACTGCATGAGTACGTCTAATCTCTTTCAAACCCAAACCAAAACCAGGTTCCCAGAGTCACATCATGGCTTGTCTGGGAAATGGGAACTAACAGTTGAACATGCCTGCAGAGCATGAAGAGTGTCCTCATGAAGAGTGTGGAATGAGCTGTGGACAGTTCTCTCTTCTTTGCTGATCTTCCTTGATTCCTTAAGAACCTCAGTAACTTCTTGGAAATAAAAGAAATGTTGTGCAGGGTTTTTTTGCATTTAAAGTGAGACCCTTGCCTTCAGTGTTTTGGGGATGTTCGTGGAGGGTTTTTTTTGTTGTTGTTTTGTTCTCTTTACAGCATGTGATGAACTGCAGCATTTTTTTGCAATGGAACCTCTGATTCTGGGAGATGGTGCTGTGGCCTGTGCAGGGTTTGAAAGCAAATTGTGTGGATTGCATTAGGTTCTGGTCATGGTACCTGAAATATGCTAATTCTCAAGATCTAGATACTTTTCAACAGAAGGTCCTGTTCGAATATTGGCTGTTACTGCATTACTTGTCTTTTGGCTTGCATAGCCTGTTAGTTTCAAACTGTATATGCTTACCTTAGCATGAGAAAGTTTGAAAATACTTGGGATTTCAGTGCCATGTGCAAGAACCACATACTGAGATTTAGGTGTGAAGTTGGAGGTACACATGAGACACAAGCATTTGACTGGATGAAAGGCCTATAGTTGGCACATTTACAATGGCAGCATACAGCTCTCCAGATTTAAAACTACACAGGAAGACAACTGTGACCTAGCCACCCACCTTCCTTTGCCACATATTCGGGAAGGAGAGACCCACTGCAATTAGTCTGCATAGGCAGTGAAAAAGCTACAGGTCATCATCTTCTCCTCTTTACTCTGTGAAATTCAAAGCCACAGTTCTGGCTGGTGGTAGCTAGTGCTTCCAAAGAAACCTAAATACACACTTCTGCTAATGTTGCACATGCAGCTTTGGAAAAAATTTTCATGAAGATGTGAAGCTGCTAAATTCAAGGAATGAGTAGATTAATGCTGGAAAGAGACCAGTGTAGTTATATGTGCTGTATACAACATTTTTATTGGGTTTTGAGAGGCCAAGGCATCTAGATAATCTTTCATCTAGACCTCTGAAGCTAATAATGTAAGTGGCTTCTAGTATGCCACTGTCACATTTTCACAGAATGCTTTTGACAGATTCCATTCATTCTGTGACTGCAACCCAGGTATTGGGTGATCCTAAGATTTTCCTTGGCAGGACTATGTCTTGTTGCCTTCTCGTTGTATTGCCCCTTGGGAAAAGGGCAGTAATTAAGGTTGTGCCTCACTGGTTTTGTAAAGGCAGAATATGTGTGACACTTAACCTTTTTTAAATCCTTAAAGTAATTTTTGGCTGAGAAACTGCAATATAAGCAGTGCTAATCCTGAAGAATTATATATTTTTAATTTGGGATTATAATAGGCTATGTGGAAAGGAAGAATCAAAAATGTAAAGCTCAACATGAAGGAATATTTAATTTTACTCAGGAAACTTTTTGGCAAAAATCCCCTGGATCTGCACAGAACCTACAGATTTAAGATGTCTTTGCACAGCCAGAGGCTGAGATCATGGCTGTCTAACTACAGTTGGATATTCTCATATCTGCCAAGTTTAGCCTTAAATAAATAAATGAAAAAAAGGTCATGCTTCATGCTTTGTTCAAACTCTTGAAATGTTTCTAACTTAATATTCTAGAGGATAGTGACCTCCCTTTGAAGATTCTGTCCTCCTGCTTAAAATCCCACATGGACTGAAGAAAGCAGCTGTTTAAATGAAGGCATGAAATGTCTGAAGGTGCTTTCTGGAATCTCTTAAAATGACCCTGGTTCAAAAAATATGCCCTGCTTACTGCCAGGAGTGCAGGAAAGTCAATCACTGGAAATCTATTAGTTGTGGGCAATTGTAAGCACGTTACCCAACATTAACCCACAAAAAAGGAAATTAACACAGTTAAGAGTAGTTCTTGCCAGAGAAAGATGAACAAATAGGAGCAGAAGCTGAGTGGGAAGCTTCTAGCAGCAGGAGAGGGAAACTGTAAAGATCATCTGTTCAGACATGCTTTTTTACTTCTCCCCCCACAGCTCCCCAGGTACCTCTCTCTCATGATTTTAAAGACACAGATGCAAATATATCTAATTGCTACTGTGAAATCTGTAATAAGAATCAACTAGCTAGAAGGCAGTTTTCAAGGACCACTGTGATCGAGGGTAATGTTTTTTCAATGAGGTCATGTCCAAAGGCAGCCTCAGCTGATGGCAAGCTTGTGCTTTAGCACTGAATAAGCACCTTGTCTTGAGTCGTCCCTACTCTATAGAGCCTGCAATCTATTAAATCTGGCACACACACACATAAAGGGCTGTATTTTTAAAATTGCTCATTTTGTGATGTTTTTGTGTTTTTTTTGTTTTGTTTTGCTTATGTTTTTGAAGTCACTGAACTCTTCTTTCTTTATCTCACTCTATTTATTCATCTCTTCTCTTGGTACTTCAGCAAGCCAGTTTTGTGCCAGGTGTTTTTTTTTAACTCACAGAATACTATCAAGTCATGTGAAGACAAACATGAGACCAACATAAGGGAAGCAGCTGAGTGTGTTTTCAGGTAGGTCTGCAAAGAGAATCACAGAGTATTCTGAATTGGAAGGGACCCACAAGGATCATCAAGTCCAACTCTTGAGTGAATGCCCTGTATGGGGATTGAACCCATGATTGTAGCATTCGTAGCACCGTTCTCTAACCAACAGGGAGTCTGGTCTCCTTGCTCCTACCTTTTTTATTTACCATTTTTTGATACTATTTCTCTTTTCCTCTGAAATGCCCATCTCTGTGACAGTCAGCTGCATCTGTGCTCTGTGACAATGTTGCCTTTCAAAGGGCAGGATGGAATGCAGCCTGTAGGTGAGGTGAAAGTCCCCAAAGTCAAACACACTCAGGCAGGATTTGGCCAGAATGTTTAGCATCAAGACTTGTAAGCCCAAAAACTAAGTGAAAATGTCTTGCCTGATTGAGCTATGCTCATAGCCATGGCAAACGGTGTAGTATCTCGTGGTGTTTTGTGACCTCTGAAGCAATGATCTCTGTTTCCCAATATGTATGGAGATTTCATGTCTTTGCAAGCTTGTCATGACTCAGCTTGAGTGCCATCAGTTAGTTTATACAAATTAAAATGTGAAGCAGCTCATGGTTCATTCCGATATGGTAAGGTGGCCCTTTGCACTATGTTACCATTTGAGAGTGACTCTTCATGGAGTTTAGTATCCCATCTCCTTTTACTGCAACTAAAAGTCAGTATTTTTAAAAGTAATTATATTAGACATATGGAAATTCTTGTTTGATCATCCTTTCTTTTTGAAAATACATTTCTTTAAAAGGAACTAAATGTTTGTAGTATTTTACTCTGCTGTGACAAGTTTTCCTATTCCCCCCCCCCCAAAAAAAAAAAAAAAAAGAAGAAAAGGAAAGGTCATTTGCTCATCAAAACACCTTTCTGGTAGTACTGTGTTATGGTGGTTGCGTTTTTTGTCTCTTTTCTGCTGCCCACTAAATTCAGTGAAAGGGAAACAAAACCCACTAGGTGATTAGCAAGAATGGTTTCCTGATGGAGTTGGTTTTTTTTCTCAGGGTGGTTTTCTTTGTTTGTTTTTGGTTTTTGTGTGGTGGTTTCAGTAAATTTGGTGTAACAGTAAATAAAGGTGTGGTTTTCAGTAAATTTGTAAATTGTGAAAAAAATTGGCAAAAAAATTTGTACATTTTTGTAGAGGAAACTGCAAAGGCTATAGTAGTGCAAGTTTACCCTAGAGTTGTGTTTGACCAGTGGAGCTTTTTGCTACTGGTTGTGGTGTAAAGTGGGGAGGGGTTTTCAGCATTGGTCTTGAAACATGTGTAGAATCTACTACCTTACAATGAATAAAAAAAATATAAAGATTTTTACACAGATTTATTGAGAGTAGAAGTCCAGGAAAAGATTCTGATCAGACCTGACTTTGTTTTACAGCTTCCCTCACTGTATTTCTAGTGTTTCAAGTTGGATTCTTCCTTTTTACTTTTTCTGTCTAAAATTATCCTTCAAATTCCTACATGGGACATTTTCTATGCTTTCCTCATCTCCAATTGTTGATGCTTAATTTAGAAAATTTCAATAAGTTCTACAATAACATATAAACTAATTATTTTCTTTAACCATTTTCTTCCATCCTCCAGATGTATCTGGAATACCACATAGTACAGAACGTTCATTTTTAAATGAGTGCTGAGCTGGACTATATAAACTCCATAACTCCTTGTATATCAGTTGAAGGAAAAAATCACGTCAAGTCATCACTGGAAACTGCTGGCACAGCTCTCCTTTTCAGTAACCTTTAATTCTCTCAAACTTTCTAATTTGATTAGAAAATAATAGAGACATTAAGTAACTCCTCATCTACTTTATATCCTTGCATAAAAGGGAATGCCATGGTGGTGATGTTAGAAGTGCTGTTGAACTGTACAGCTGTGGTATCAGAGGTTATTAGAAATGGAATATGTCTGGAACATGGTGTTTGTAAAACTCCAAAAGTTATTTCTGAAGTCCTGCATAAGTTTTTAATTCTTGTAATTATATACCTACGCAGTATTAATACCAGGTTAGGCTTATGGATTTTTTTTTGTGTTCTTCTTGGAGTCCTTGTGGTTTGTTTTCATTTTTTTTGTAAGTAGTTTTTCATTTCTTAACTGTCAAGTTATGCCTTAGAAGATTCCACATACTTTTATTTAAATTAGGACCAGATATGATGGGTCTTACGTTATCATGACCAGCCCTTCAGCTGAGCTCAGAAGCTATGAACATCTTCAGCTGTTTCATCAGCTCAGTGAACTTGGCAAAAGTAGATATTCTCTCTCACGGTTTGCTAATCACTGAAGAGCACAAAGACTTCAAAGTGATGCTGAACAATCCCAAATGCTCTTTGCGCTTTCTGCTTGTTATCGCAGTTGTACACATCTTTGTTCATTTTACTTTTTTTCTGCTTTTTCAGCCGGGTAAAAACTATTCTCCTTTCTTGTCCTCTTTCTAAATCTACCCTGTTCGGCTCAGAACTTGTTTTCTAAGCATGGCCATCTTGTCTGATCTGGGACTTGGTAAGGAGTGGGGTTAAGGAGTGAAAAAGGAAAGAGGAGTTTTGATCCATCTCATTCTGTAGACTGAATTATGCTATTTCTTATACTGTTCTTTTTTTTTGTTTTTTTTTTGCATTTGAGCTTTTTGTATTTTAAAGTAATTTCAGAGTTTGTCAGATAGCAGAAGATGAGAAACCCCTAGTCCAAAAAAACCTATCTGATTTATCTAAGTGGAACAGATGATACAGATGATAGGGCAAGTTAAAAGTTGTACTGAAAGAATGGGGGAAATGGTTACAAGAGAAGAGTGATATATTTATGTATATATGCGTGTGTGTATGTAATAATAGTAAAAATAATTTGCTACACTTGTCAAATCTGAAACCTCTCTTTTCCTCTGTGGAAAAGCTACTTTTGTCCTTTTTTTCCCTGTTATCCCAGAATTCCTCAGCTTGATTAAGCTTACTGGCTAACAGCAGGCCATAACTTCTTTACCTCCCAGAAGAGATGATTTTAGTTGCTGGAATCTGTAGAATTAATTTTTTTTTTTACTTTAAGAAGCTGACTTCTACTGGCCTACCACAACTGATATAATATCAGTAACTTTAGCTATTGTATTAATATTTAGTTTTGTTTTCCAAATCTAAATTATTAAGTGCAATACTTCATATTTTAGCATAGCTAGAAATATAATTTTATTTCTGCAATCAACATTGTCCTTGCTGACATGGTACAGCATATGGTACAGGAAATTAAGTCACATCCTTCCATAGGGGAAAATTGTTAAGGTTAGAAATCATGGAATATGCTGGATTGGAAGGGACCCACAAAGATCATTGAGTCCAACTGCTATCCCTGCACAGGATCATCTCTGAGTCATACCATGTGCCCAAAAGTATCATGCAAATACTTCTTGAACTCTGTCAGGCTGAGTGCTGTAGCCACGTCCCTGGGGAGCCTGTGCCAGTGTCCAATCATCCTCTGGGTGAAGAACCTTTTTCTTATATTCAACCTAAACATTCCCTGACAAATATTGCATTGGCCAGTACAGTTGGGCTCTGCTTAACTGCTCTAGAGCAACAAATGGATATTGCTTGGGAAAGGGAGTTTGGGATGTACATTCATCTACTGTTCTCACCCTTGCTTGAGCTGGTGAGGAGCCTACTGTGAGTATTCTTGATGTGATGTTTAAAGTGATTGAATTGAATCTGGCATGAGACTGTAAGTAATAGTTACAGGAAGAAATACTCATTTTTGAATATAGGGTGTAATCAATAAACCCCCATGTTCTTCTTTAATAAACTGTTAGGGCATTTGAATGTCTTTTCATGAAAGTTTCACATGTGGAACACATTACATATGTTGTGAGAGTTCTTTCACTCCAGAAGGTGAATTATCCAGATTATCTCTATTGTGAGTGGGCTTCTTTCTTTAGCAGGAGTTGCAAGCAGCCATGTCTTCTGCTTTAGTAGTTCTACCTTCATATTAGTGTGGGTATCAATTAGTGTTTGAAACTCTGTCTTCTGAGTTTTCCAAACTTCTTTTTGTTTTTGTCATCTGGTGAGATTTTTTTTTTTTTGCCTCCAACATGGGTCATTTATCTTATGGCAGCTTGAACAGATGCTTTATTTCAAGGTTACTGACGACTTCTGCTTCTTGTTTAAGCTACAGACATTTAATGTAAACAGCCCCTTCCCCTTGGAAAATCCTTTGGATTGCCTTGAAGTGATAGGTCGTTTTAAGTTGGTTTTTTTTTTTTTTTTTTTTTTGTTGGGATTTTTTTGTTTGGTTTCAGTGTTTCGCTTTTGTTGGGGTTTTCTTTGTTTTGTTTGTTGTTTTTTTTTTTTTTGGTTGGTTGGAGTTTTTTTTTTTTTGAGGTCGTGGGAGAGGCAGGATTATTTGGCACTAGGATATGCTGGAGGATGACTATCACCAAGTAAAGCACTGAGCAGTGATTGCTTTAAGAAAAGAGCCTGTATTTATTTTGTTCCCTTCAAGTTTTCACATTTATGTAGGGATCAAAGAGGTGGGTTCTGACAGTGGTTCATGACAGGACATCATTGGTAAAGACAAGACCAGATGCTTCTCAACTGACATTATTAGGGTCTTATATCCTGAGAACAAAGACAGCCTGAGAAATTTTACCTGGTATTTACTGGCAAGCTCACTGAACATCCAAGTGCTAGATGGGCCAGCTTCCATGATGTTCCAACAAAAAGGAAACTGAGGGCAAAGTTGCTAGTAAATTTGTAAAAGGTAAACATTTTTCTTGAGTTTTGCTAACTGTATGCACGATTTGTCTGCAATTTTTAGGTTGAAGTCAAAGAGCACAGTCTCTCAGCCACCTTTACAAATGATCTCTCCACCTATAACAATCTGCTCCACTAAAATAGTTTCAATTCCGACCTTTTCTGTTGGAAACATACACCATTTGTCACTAGAAGGTTGTTGCTAGCAATGAAGTAGTAGGGCAGCATTTGGGGATAAGCCACTGTCCAACCATCTTTCATTTGCTGGTATCTCTCTATGGTGAAGCTCCTCTAAAACATCTCTTTCCTTTAAGGCTTGCACAAAATTAAAAATAAATGTTTATTCATTCAATAGCTTAATAAAGAAGTCCAAACTAGAATATCACGGAGCTTCTTTCATTTGCTTCTAACAATCCTCATATGGTTTTTTTTTTCTCGCTAATAATTTGAAGAATCCTTGTTACTTGCGCAAGTTTTACATCTCAATTTAGTTGATACTAGGGCAGAGACACCAGCTACAATTAGGTGAGAGGTGTGTGATGTGAAATGAGGAAGAAACTTGCTATTAAGGAAAAAATTGGGTCTTCAATTTCACTGAGGTCAGTTGGTCGTGAAGCTCACGCTACTGCCTATACTACTGCTACATGTACTGAAGACAGGCAGTCATGCCCAGGGGATTTCCTTTCAGCAAAGGCTGATATGCAGAACTGTCTTACATCGAGACTTTTGCTTGCCTAAACACTCCCTGCTTTGCAGTGACATCTAAAATCTGATGGCTAGTCCTGCTGGAAATGTATGGTTCCTAGGCTCTTGAATATAATGTCTCCAGTTGGATACTTTTTTTTCACTTGTTAATAAAACAATTTAGTTGCTGTGGCTCCATTTTCCAAAAGAGGAAGGTGTACACTTTTCCCAAAGTTTTTGCTGTAAGTCACAGCCCTGGTAGGTGACATTATCCCAAATGCTGTACAAACAGAAGTCACGTAACAGTTTCTTTTTCAAATAATATAGAGATCAAATCAAACAAACAAACAAACCCCTAAGAGAGTGAATAGTTAGGTAAAGCTGGAATCTGGATATATTTAAGACTTTCTTGAAGTGCACTCCAACTTAATCATCTTGAGGAAAAAGCAACAAAATATCCACTATCTGTTGGTCCCTTTCTTAGGAGTGGATGTGGGCATGGTCCACTCTATACTAACCAGAAACCCTGTGGTTTAATCCTGACTTTATAAACTCTGCAGTGTTGGAGATGCTGAGGTTTTTTGGCTCTGTCTCCAGGGTGGAATTTGCACCAATTCCTCAAGACTGGTGTAAGCTCCTGTGTGGCTGTATGACCCTCAGACTTCCTGAGGCATCTCTGTGGTACAAAAGGTAGATGTGGACTTCTGTTCTCATCTGGGGAAAGAAAGATCAGTGGTTTAAAGAGACATTTAACCAGGAGAGGTATTTCATAGAGTTTAAATGCCTTTGTGAGTAATAGCAACCTTCTGCACTGCTTGGGAGGGGTGGGTACTGTAACATTCCCTTAAATGCTGAAAGTACCTAAACCTTTCTTTTGATCCTGTTCCTTCCAAGTCCAGCATACTGCTTTCAGCAGCACTTTTGAGTACCCTAACAAGGTGGTCTTTCTTTTTTTTTCTATCTTTTATATGGCCTATCTTTTTATACACTGGAACCAAAGCTTTTAGGCCCGATTTAGACCCCTCTGTCCTGAGACTGCATTTTAAGTGGTTTGCCCCAAACATTAAAGTAGTCCCTTCTTCCTTTTTTACCTAAGAAATGAAAGTATAGTCAGTCAAAGCTTTGAAGTGTAGGTGTCTTTATTTTCTTCCAGTGATTACTAGATTTTTTTAAAAAGAGATTCTTTCTTTGTGTCCATTTGCCTAAACACTCCTCAATCAAAGAATAGGGAAGCATGAAGTTATGAACAGTGAAGGAAACCTGTGGTGCTTGCTGATCTCAGTGAGTAGTTTGTGGTATGCTGCATGTTGCAAAGGATGCTTGGCCCTGGCTATGCAATGAACAACACTGAACTGCTTGAGACTTGACTGCTGTGGAGAGTGTCAAAATAGATCCTTTTTCTATGGGGCATATGGCAGTGAAAGGAAAAGAGTTGGAGTGGAAAACAAATTAATGTTAGGTAGGCAGTAGCAAAAACAATGGTCTGTTTGTGAGGAATATATTGCTGGAAAGGCTGACTAAGGCATCTGGGGCTGAGGTGGGGCATATTTTTCTGGCTTGGGTTAGGAGATTAAATAGTGACAGATGGTTCACATGGTTTTCTAGTGCAGGCGAAGGTATGAAGCGTGTCTGTGTTTGTGTGAGAGAGCTCCAGAGCTTGGGGGATTGATTACGTGCGAGAAGCTTAACATGTGAGCGCAGTGTTTGTGTGCAAGCATGCAAAGGCAGGAGTGTTTGTGTTAAAGGACATGTGTGAGGGAACTTGTCTAGCTGGTGTATATACGTACAAAAGGGATGTTCTCCTATTGATGTTGTAGTAAGAGGAGACCTGAACATATTTGTGTAGGCTGGTAAGTTTTGTTGTTTCTTTTTTTTTTTTTTTAAGCTGATGTAACTTGCCTCCCTGCAAAATTATAAAGATGTATTACCCTGCTGAAATGTTCTTTCCTACAAATATTGTAAGTTCTTGAAACATCATTAGTTTTAATAAAGCATTCTGTCATAGGACATAAAAATTTCTCCTGATATTTTAAAGTATGATTAAGCCAAGTTTTCCTGTACATACCTAAGTCATAACATACAGAAAACACTTAATTTGTGGACAATTACAACATACTTCGGGTCCTGTTATGGTAAAAGGCTGTGACTTAATGTACCCAAAAAGTATTGTAATCACATTGAAATACTCTTCCTGAACTCTCTTACTGTTGTGTTTTTTTTTTTGTTTGGTTTGTTTTTTTACAGCCTGATTTTTTAATTTGCCTTTTTTTTTATTATTTTTACAATAAGAAAGCAACTGAGTCTGTGCATCTATTGGGCACAGTGGACAAATCTGGTGTTGCTGACAATCTGGCAGGAATTTACGGTTCTATCTGGAATTTTTCAATCGTGTTATAAAATATAGGTGTACATATTATCATTGTTGTTGTTGTAATATTTAATTTAGGTAGATTACTTCCTGAATAAATATAAATCAATGTTTGACCAAGGCTTCTATGGCTTAAAAATGATCATGAAGAATGATCAGGATTGTACCAAAGCTTTAGGGCTGCCTCACAGCTGTGCCATTCAGTCAGAATACTTCAGAAGAGCAAAAGCAAATACATCAAATTTGGAAAAACTAAGAGTACGTTTTAGCAAAATCAGTTTGATATTATTCTGTTTTCCTATAGTCTTTCTTGTGTGTTTTTTCATCCTCTTCAGATGTGCTGTGTTCTTTCTTCTCATTCATGATCAGAGCATTAAACTTGTTCTGGGAAATCATCTATGTAGTGCCTAAGTTCTTCTAGCTATAGCACAATCTGTTCTTCAGAAGTTGTCTGGATTTGTTTTTTGTTTGTTTGGTTTTTTTACCTTGTGCTTTCAGTTGGGATTTTTTTGTTTTGTTTTTGTTTGTTTTTTTCTTGTACTGGGGTAACATTTGATTTATTTGCTCCTCTACAAGTTTCATTGCAACAAACAATAAATCTATGAAAATTCGGAACTCCATCCTACTAGTAAGTCTGGTTGCAGACATTAGTCTAGGAGCAGTTCACTGGGAGTAGGAAACTGAACATTTTTTAAGGATGGCCTCACTTTGGCTCTCAGCTTACTGAACACATTGTAAACTTTTTATTCTAATATATATATAAAAATAGCATGCCAAGAAAAGCCAGAGAGAGAGGTGTTGAGCATGAAGTTAGGCAATTCTTTTTTTAACTTATTGAATAGTTTGACACGTTAGGGGAATGTGTTCAGCTGCAGTCATACTGCTCTGCCATCAGCTTAATCCTGCAAAGAAGGGAAAAGCATTCAGTGGGAAACTGCCAGGTCAGAGTTGGGTGCTATGGAGAAGTCACCTCGGGGGGCCCATAACTTCCACATGTCTCAGAGGTGTCTTTGCTTGCTGCTAGGAGCAGGCAGCTACTGAAAAAGTTATGCTGCATAAGTTACATGCAGGGGGAAAGGCCTTAACTCTTCAGGGCTGAAAGAATTGATGCTGGACAGCAGGTGTAACCCTGCTGTCTCAAGTGGTCTTGAATGCTCCCAAAGAACAGGCAAACAGTTCTTAAGTGGGAAAAGAGAATTAGAGGAGCAGCTTCTGATGCCTGTCAGCAGAGCAGGAATTTTTATTTCAGAGAAGAACGACATGAACCTGGCATCATGATGTTTCCATATTTATGTGAATTTGTAGTGTGTGCTTGTCATATATTGCAAGCCTTCTTGGGACGTGAGAGGTGTTGAAGAGCTGTTTTCATTTTAATCCTTTGGTGTGAAGTTACTTTGACCCTTAATTACTAAATTATTCTGCATTTCTTCGTACTACGGGAAAGTGAGACAGCTCATAGAGAGTAAACTAGTTTTCTGTCATCTTTCCCTTGGTTTTTTTTTTCAATTTATTGTGTCATCACTATGTTGTTTTGTAACTTTACTTTTTTTTCCCCTCTTACTTGCAATCTCTCTGTGTCTAGTTATTCTGCTGTGATTAGTGATGTGTGGCCTGGGAGAGTTAAATGATACCTCATTTGAGTAATGTTTTTTAGTGTTTCTGTCAAATAGATGCCCTGTAGGGGTCTGTTTTGTCTCCCTTCTCCCATTGCAAAGTATGCAAGTCCCTATTCTCCAAGTTTTTAAGAGTAAATTATTAAAATGAGACATCTAAAGGTTTTATCCCAGTTACTCTGGAATCTCTGCAGCACCTTGTCCCTCTTTGTGTATTTGAAGATATGCTATAGTTCTGGTGTAGATCTGAATTTCTGTGAAGTTTGAATGGAAGAGTGGGGACTTGGTCGGAAAATCACTAAAGCTTTTACTGAATGACTCTGTGTCTCCATGTTACTCTCTCGAGTCTGTGCCCTCCAGATGCTTTCAGGTTTTTCTTGTTTATGTGTCAGTGGTGCTCGCAAGCTGTGGGTGTGAATGTCAATACACAGTTAGACTTGGTTTTGATTCCAGTTTTGAAAATCTGGAAGATTTTTTCTTCCTTTAGCTATAAGTCATTATTCAAAAATATTTAAAAAAACTGAAGTCTTGTTAAAGTATTTTTATTTTCATTCTGAAATGCCTTCTTAGACTGAGGTTGGTATTTCTCTGTGTGTGGTTTTGATAAATGGCTGTTGCATTTACTTAGCTATCTCTCAATAATGTTACCTATTTTTCATATGTCTGATAAATGAGTTTCTCCATCACTCTCATGTTCCAAAGCTTGATAAAACAAATATTTTCACTTAAAATTAAGCCATTTATTTATTTTCACAACCAGGACTAGTAGAATTTGCTGAAATAAAACAGTGAGGACTTTGATTTCAAGTTATATCACAAATTTGTCCCCACTTAGAGCAAGTGCTGGGATCTTGCCAATATATCGCCCTTACAAGTTGTAAGGAAGCACTAAACTGGTTGGTTTTTTTTCTATCGATCTATGGGATTATGTTGGAAAAAGTTTTGAGTAGCCAAGCCAGTCTAATGGCTGCTTCATATACACCTCTTCTTCTTCTCTTCTGTTTTCACAATTATGGCTAACTGATTTTTTTTTTTCCTTTAAAGGGGGGAAGGAAACTTCTCATAGAATAGCATAATACATGATGAGTTTGCTCTTGTTACAGTGAATCAATTATAGCTTTCAAAAATTCAGTCATGCCAAAGAGGATGGCATTTCAGGGTAAGACATAAAATGTAATAAAGCATGAGTACACAAAATACTAGACATAATACAGGGAAAAAAAAATCCCCAGAATGCAGGATTAAAGCTGACTGCCTGAACATGCTTGAAGATACTCAAAAGACTAAAACTCACTCAAAATTCTGAGCGCTTACCCCTGCAGTTTTTGATCCAGCCTTGTTATAGGAAAAGTATGGGCAAACTTCTTTTAAAACCAGACACCTTACACACATTCTGACATAGGAAACAATATTTCATAGTTCTCAGTTGAAAAGAATAATGAAATCTGATGGTATTGAGTATGTGTCAATATTGAAATCTTAATGTCCTAAAATAAAATCCAGACTGAAATATGTTTTTCCTCATATTTATTTTTTATTCACACTGAGTAATTTCCTATCTTAAAATTTGTTAATGGAATGCCTCATGAGTAAAGACTAGTAGTCAGAATAAGCATGTGTGCACTGGTTGCTGTTAATTGTAAAAGAATAAGGTTTACATATCTGCATAACTGAAATGTTCAAAGTTCCAATAGTGGCTCTGAAAGAGCAGTCAAATGTAAAATCTTGGTTTCGGTGGTTTTGGCATAGACTCCTATAGGATTGGCTTTTCTCCTCCATCAGTATAGACTTTTTTTGAACCTAATAAAAGTTAACAGTTAAGTTTTGATCCAGATTCTCATTGTCCTAGAAACTTAAAACTAAAAGATACTTTGAACATGCTCACTTCTCAGTGATGTCCAAGTCCAATGGGCATGAGCACTTGTATTTGAATATGTTCCACTGTGATAGGGAAGCAGTTACAAAAAGAGGCTGGTTTCTAAACTACCAAATAGATTGCTTTGAGAGGTGGTGCTTGGCTCAGAACCATTTCTTATGTGGAACTATGTTTGTAAGTTGTCTCTGTGTCCTTGTACTCCCCTCTTCTCTTGATGAGGGGATGTGTAGATTGACTTCCCAGCAGGCAGGGCTTGTTCAAGGACCTGGGAGATAGTTTAATACACTTTTCCTGTTGCATGGCGAAAACAGGATTGTCTTTTTCAGAGCATACTTCCTTTCATCCTGGCATGTCCATCCTTGTCTCTTCTGTCAAACAAAACACATATAGGAGAAGTTACTCAGTGCCTCTGTTCTGTTGCCTCTAGTTTTCTTTGGTAGTGCTCTAATTTTGGGTTATTCTCTGTGACAAGGGAACTTCCTCTCCTCTATGCGGTGTACCAAACAGATGCATGCTGGATATCTAGGTAACAACAGGGAAGTTTGCTTTGGGAGAATCTATGGAACACGGAAAAGGGAACCTTTTAGTACATGTAGGAAAAATGCCATTTCCCTTAGGAAAAAGTGACACTGTCTTTATTAGACATGTAACCAATAGAGGTCTGTAGACATTACTGGACAACATTAGTTGTTGTTAGGGTGGCTTTTGAAATTGGTTTAACACTTTGAATTATGCTTCAGTTTTTCAGATAAAAGAAAGCAGAGTCATTCTGATGATGTGGAGGGCTCAAAAGAAGACTTGATTTTCCTTTTTTATCTACCTCTTCTTTTTCTTTCCTTTCAGCTTAAAGGAAGAGAGAAATGTTTTTTAGCTAGAGACTGTTTCTAAGGGCCAAAAAATTTCCCACAACTTCAACTGTTTCTACTTATTTGTGTCAAATATCTGGGGGTTTTTGTCAATGAAAATTTCAGATAGCTCTAAATCGTGTTCTTAAAGGATTTACAGTCTATTAAAACAATTTAAAAAAAATCTATGTGACCCGAAGATTTAAACTTATTCTCCTTTATCCACTGTAGTCTTAATATATAAGGATATCAAGATAGAAATATCCTCAAACTACAGAATATTAGAACTACAATTCTATCGGCTTCTAATTTGTCAGTTGTCTTTAAAGACAAAGCTATTACATATGGTAATATATACCTGGTCATAAAACTGTATCCATTGCATTATGAAGGAAAGTGTTTATGTGGCAACAAACTGTTTAGGTTAATTGAGTAGTTAAAATTCTACTTTATTCTAATTTTTAATTTTATTTTTTTGTCTTATATGAGGATTTTGTCCCCCTTTGCCCACAACTGAGAGACTGGTTATTAAGAAAGTGGTTCATGCCCTACAGGGGTAATATATAAATGAGGGAAGAACTTCATCATTTTGGGGCACAAGTCACTAGTGATGATTCTCATCTCTTCCAATTTACAGATGTCTCACTTTAAGACATTTAATCACAGCTGGTCAACTTAGGTTGCCTTTGTATTCAGTGGAGAATATTTTCAGTGAGACATAGGCACCACCAGATGGTGATTCATCTAATCTATTTTAGACACCTATTTTAAGACAAGATGAATCACCCAGTGAAGGAGACTTTTTCATAGATTCATAGAAAAATGTAGACTAGCAGGGCCCTCTCAAAGTAGCTGATCCAACCCCTTGCTCAGATCTGGGCTAGTTTCCAAGTTAGATCAGATTGCTCAGGGCCTGTCCAGTTGAGTTTTTAAAATGTCCAAGGATGAAAAGTTTGAAGCCTCTCTGAGCTCATCTATCAGTGCTGAACTACTTTGATTAATTTTTTCCTTATGTCTGATCAGAATTTCCAGCATCACAATTTGTGACCATTGTCTCTTCTTTTGTTGTGCACCTTTGAGAAGACTCTCATGCTGCCTTTTCTACAACTTGCCCTTAGCCCGTTGAATTCAGCAATTGGCTCTTGGCCTTCTCCTTTTCAAGCTAGCCTAACCCAGTTCCTTTAGCCTCTCCTTGTATATCTTCTATCACCGTCAGCTATTTAAGTAAGTCTTAGTCATTTAATGCTCTGCTGCTGTACTTTCTCCAGTTTGTCAACACCCTGTCGTATTGAAGTCCTTTTTTGTAGAGCTGCTAACCTGTCTAACCAGTTGATCCCTAACTCATGTGCATTTTTTTTCTCTCTGCTGACTACAAAGGAATCCAGTGGTGACTAGGCTTAATGCTAAAGTTAGATCACGTAAATAACAGTCTAAAAGTTGATTTCTACGAGTAGATTAAATATTAAATTTGGATATGCTGCTGTACTTGTAATCTTAAGCCTTGAAATCCTGCCTGCTTCTTACGTGCTCAGAGTTTGGAGGTATCAGATGGATGTGTTCTCAGTAATGAGTCTACTTGAACTGAGTACCACAAGGGTCTGTCCTGGGATCTGCCAATGAGTGTTTTTGACAGTGAGTGCTTTTGACAGTAACCTGGAGGAGATTACGGAGAGCTTGCTCTTAGTTTGCAAATGATACTAAACTGTAGGGACCAGTCAATATGCCTAAAGGTAGAGCCACCACTGAGGGACTTAGGCTGGAGGGATGGGCCAGCAGAAAATTTATGAAATGTACCAAGGACAAATGCCAAGTCCCATACCTGGGAAGAAACCCTGCCATGGAACAGCTCAGCAGAAAATAACTTGGTGGTCCTGGTAGACGGCAAACTGAATGTAAGTCAGCAGTGTGCCCTGGCAGTGAAGACAGTAGCCAATAGTAACCTGGGATATAGTAACAGGAGTATGGCATGTAGGTAGAGGTATGTGTTTATACCCCTCTACTGTTAGGCTGCCCCTGGAGTACTGTATCCAGTTGTGGATCCCCAATTACAAGAAAGACATTGCTAAATTGTAGTGAGTTTAGTGGAGGGTCACCAGGATGGCTGGGGCTGACCACTTGTCAGGTGAGGAAAGACTGAAGGAATTGGGCTTGTTCAGCCCAGAGAAGAGGTGACTTCAGGTGGACCTAATGGTAGCCCATCGATTTATAGAGGAGGTTATTGAGGAGGTGTGGCCAGGCTCTTCAGAGTAGTGCATAGCAGACGGTCAAGAGGTAATGGACCTAAGATCAAACAGGAGTTTTAGGTTGGCTATACTGAAAAGCTTTTTCAGTCTGAAGCCTGTCAAGCAGTAAAACAGGTTGCTCAAAGAGCCTGTTCAACTTCCATCACTGAAAGCTTTCAAGACCCAACTGATAAAGCCTTGAGCAACCTGGTCTTATCTTAGCTTGACCCTGGGAACAGAGAACTCCAGAGATCCTTCCAGCCCAAATTATTTTATGATCTTATGAATTACATTTAGCATCTTCATGTCATCTTTTAAAATTGCTTTTTGTTCTCTTTGGAGAGAGGAGGCAGGTCAAGGGATTATAGTTTCTTGTTTAAAATACTGGGCAAGAAATGAGAATTAAGTCCGTGAACTGGTGAAAATGACATTTAGGCATAAATTTCATTACATGTCATGTATTTCCATATATTTCAATTGCTATGTTCCTTTTTTCTATACAGTGATAAGGTATTTAAAAAAGCCCTCTTTAGAAAGCAGTGGTTACTAAAGGAATCTCTAGATGAATTGGTTAAGATGCTATTCATACAATTCCTAGATATAGATAGAAGTACTGCTTTTCAGCCTAATGAGTTTGTCCTTCCTGCAGTCCCAAAATATTTACAAGTACAGTGTTTCTCCACTTTGTGCTTTTCCTTTAACAAAAATACCACTGGGCTAAATTCAGCTCTGCAGTTACTCTGATCTCAGACAGATCTCTGCAATCTTGTTGATTCAGCTTTAGTGGGATATAAAAAGAAAAGCAGTTGAATAGCTTCTTTAGACATTAATGGCTAAGGCTAGCACATTATTTTCAGAACTAACTTTAAAATACTTGAATGTGAAATTAGACAAGTATCATGCTTTAAGATGAAGGTCCAGATGAAAGGGGACCTCTGTGTCTGTGTCTATGGATCTTCACTGCAACACCATCCAGCATCCCAAACTAAAAGCTGAGTTAGAATGAGTGGCAGGGAGAGGTAAAAGGACTATTTTTACTCTTTTAAGCAACCTGGATCTTTTACCTTGCCCAGGGGAGCTGTGAACCTGTCTTAAAGGAGTAAAATCAACCCTAGAAAGAATGGTTTGCAGCAGACACTGTCTGGGGCTTTTGGCAGACCGTGCTAAGCCATTACAGTGTTAAAAGGATGCTCACAATTCAGGCAACAAACTTGAAAATTGGGAGACAGTTTATTTACTTAGGTTCTCTTCAGCCTCAGCTGGTTTGTACTGGATGTGATTGATTCCTTCCATTCTGGCTAGAAATTGGAGGATATCCTGCCTTCCCCAGATTTGTGCAGTTCCTACAGCATGACTCAGCAAAATGTATGCCTGTTCACTTGCATGCATAAAGACTACCTGCCTTATACCTACAATACCTACCTGTATTGTTTATGCCATGCAAAATTCTATTGTCATAATTTTCAAAACAATGTTGGCAAGCTCACATCTAGGCTGTGGGTCAAGTATGTCACCAGCCTTCTGAGTGCCCAAGCTGAGGATGTATCCCCTGCTATGGCTCCTTACATGCCTTCATTCCTTAGTTCATTTCCTTTAGGAATTGAGGGCGCCCGCCCAGCTGTCACCTTGAGAGAGGGGTCAGGACTCATTTGGGCTGTATGCTTGTCTCCAAGAGGTGGGACATTACTTTGTAGGTGAGGTTTAGCTGATGTTAACTTTTTGAGCACAATTATGCTAGCATGTTTGTGGCCATTGGGAAAATAAATGACTTCACCAGAATGTATGGAAAATGTATGTTAATTATTGTAGGAAGTACCTTTACTTGAGGGAGCAGAAGGTTCACTGGGATTTTGGGCTAGGAAAAAATGTTTGCTGCTGGACTCAAGGACAGTATAGAAGTATCTCATGGGGTTGGATCTCTTCTGGCAGTGTCGTAGGATGATTTTACCACATTTGAAATGTTCCTATGCAGTTAACACAAAGTAGCTTTCCTTGCTAGCAACTTTGACATTTTCCACTTCTGAAAAATAAAAGTACTGGAACTCCCCTGCAGGGCCTTAAAGTGACTCTCAGCCTTCCTGATGCAGAACCTCCTGTGTACTGTATGAGTGTGTTGGCTGCAGACTCTATGTATTTGTCAGACTTCTGTATAGGCACACTTGAGGTTTGTCCTGTGCCATCTTACATGGTTAACCTGTATATTTTGAAATTCCTTCTATATTGTTCCTGCATGCTGACTGCTGTTCACAGCATGCTGTACCTTAATTCCATACCTGGTACATATAGCCTACCTGTGGAAGCTCATTCTAATTGCTACTATCTGACAAGGTCCTGTGTATCAAAGAAGACATATTTTGTTTGCTGGGTTTTTTTTTGTCCAATTTGCCAAAAGGCCTTTGAGTTAGGGGCTTCATCAGTTGTTTACTGTTTGCTTAGCATTTAACAAAAGAAGATTCAAACCCATGAGCAAAAGGCACAGGTGCTTCTGGGATAAAGGTGTGAAATGCTAAAATGCTTGCTTTGCCTCGTTTGAAGGGACCTCCTTGAGTCAAGTCCAAGCACAGAGAAACCTTCTGTATGTTGACAGATAGAAATTGATTGAAGTTGGATGATGATAATGTGCTATTTGTAGATATATCCTTTCTAGATATATCTAGTTACTTGGCTTTCCTAGTGAGGTAAGCCTACAATAGTGAAGGTTGCATGAATTTTATTAAAATTAGCTGTTTCCCTTCTTCAAGTAGGTAGATTAATGATTATACTTAACTAGCATTCTGATAGCTAAATCATGTTAAGATCTGTTTCATGGGAAGATTTTAATACAGCTTATTGCAATGGCACGTAAATCTGTCTAGAAACTACAATAGTAAGGAAACCCAAACCCCACACCCCCCCCACCCCCCCCCGGAAAAAAAAAAAGAGAAGCCCCAAACAATTTTTCCCTTAAAATAGATTTGGTCAATATCAATATTTACAATATTTGGTCAACATATGAAAAATCAGTATGTTATCTTGTTTTTTTTTTTTTTCCTAAGAATGTGTAAATTCTTCAGTGAGTTTGAATTTATTTAAATGACATTTTTTTTTTTAAAGAATTATCAAAATTAATTAAATTTTTTAATCTGAATTATTTTTAATCATAAGATAATTCTGCTCTGTTAGTTTTGATGTCACTGGTGCTTTGTACACAGACTGTACCCAAGGTTTTAAACCATTTGACGTACATATGTTGTAATTGTGCTTGTCTAAAGCTTTGATCAAGTTCTTCAAACATCTGTTTTGATTAAAAACCAAAACACCTTTGAGGTGTCTTTATGATGAAGAAAACTTAACACATGTGAAGTGAATGTAACCAGAGCAGTGAGGGGTTGCCATACAACATGCAAGAGTCACTCCTTGAGGTGTGAATCAAGGCAAGTTGCGGATCTTCTAAAATGTGGCTTTTGCACAGGCAAATCCAAACCATATAAAATGTAAGGCTGTCCTAGAAATTTCCACTTTAATGAGCTTTCACCAAAATCCGAATTTCTTGCTGGCTTGCTGTCTGCGCTGCAGACTCTGGGGCCTTCACACTCTGTGTACTGGGCAGCTACTCCATGGATGTTTTTCAGGCTGGGGGACTCCCTCACACTTCCAGCTGTGACAGCTGCTAGGAAACCAATAGATCATGAGATCAACATCTTGATATCAGAAGTTTGAGGCTTCATGCCAACTGCCTGCTAACTCTGGCAACAGCCAGTGCACTCGGGCTTTGGGAGGCTTGTTCGTCCCTCCAAGAGTGGAGTGTATTGCAGGGTTTCTGTAGCAAGTTCTGAGTCCTGACCAGCTGCCCTAGCAACTACCACGTTCAGCCAAGTAACTTGGATACCCTGGAAAAAAACTGTTCAGATGTTGACATGTGTTGTCATGAGCCATTCTTTGCCATATTTAAAAAAAAAAAAAAAAGAAAAACAAAGGAGAAATAAGAAAATGTGCCAATACTTGTGAGTAGCTTCTGGTTTTCGTGCCTGCTAGCAGGGGTATAGCTAACAGCTGTGTTCTGCAGCACGGGAGTAGGAGGTCTGGGAGTGTAACCTGAGATCATACAAACTGTGGTGGAAAGTTTTGGGCGCTTTGACAGCCTGAGGTGACAGCATTTGAAACAACTCACTGTCAGACACAAACAGGCACTTGTGGCAGCTTGTGTGAAGAATGCTTGTGTCCATCAGGTTTTCTACCCTGCCTGTTTTCTCCAGCAGGGCTCCCCCTGTCCCTGAAGAGACAGGGGTGCTGGGCACTGCTTACAGTCTTACCCTGCTACTGGAGTCTGTTAGGAGCTGGCAGGGGTGGTTTGGTGCTTCCTCCCCAGCTGCCTTGTTATTTGCACATTCAAATGTGCTGCAGGAACATGCTGCAGACTCCTGATGAAGTTTTGGATTATTTCTAAGTGTAGTTAAAAAACCCAAGTACCGATCTTCTCTGGGAACTGTAAAAGATACAGCTGGACTGCAGCAGCAGCTTTCCATGCAAACATGGTATCTTATTTGATGTCTGTGAGCATTCCTTGTAGTAGATGGGTGTGTGACAGGAAGAAAATTATTTAGCAGTATCATTCTGGACCCAATTTAAAAAAAAAGTGCAGGTCTTTTAGCAACTAAAATATGTGTTGCCAATGGACAAAACACTTGTAGCATTCATCCTGCAGTCAAGTATAAAATAAAGATACACTCTTTTTTGTAAGGCTGTCCTATTTCTGTATAGATACTGGCCAATTTTGCAAAAACATCAGAAAGACTTTTAATGTATAATACTGAAGTCCTTTGAGGTGTTAAAATAGGGAACAGTGATCTGTATCCCCTGAATACAAATATTATAGGTAAAAAAAATTTAGGGATTTTTTTAAAAATTGTTTTATTTTTATAAGCATCTATTTCGAATTCAGCTTTTCACTTTGTGTGTGTGTATGTCATTGCCCTCTACTGGACAGATTTAGAGTAAAATTTTGAGCAATGCTGCCAGCTTGCTTGGAGTCTGTGGTTGTTACTTCAGTGTAATCGGAAGAGGGATGTCTTCACACTCCAAGTATTAAACATACATATGGAAATATCTCTGTAAGGTGGGTAGGTTTGTCTTTGTATTCTGTGTGTTTAACCAGTTAGTTTTTTTATTTTTAATTTGTAACAAAAACCTCTCACAAAACTAATGTTTTGAGATAATTGTTTATTTTGTGCAAAGTTGTGCACAATAAGACTGCTTATCCTTATTCAGAGCAATCACTTATATGGGATGGATGTGGAAAATTCTCTTCTCTTGGTAAAATCTCCTGAACATTTAATAAAATAAAAGGATTCATAAAATCACATTGGCAGTGAAAATGTAACTGTAATGGGCAATGTACTTGTGTTCTAGTTCATGGCTAGGTCAATGTCATATATTCTAATCCTTAAAATGTTTTTTTGGATTAAATGTTAAAATGAACAGGATTAGAATGGGTAAATAATTTAAACCAACTGTTTTCACATTGCAGTTTGGGGACTTACTTGATCCTGCCTTGTGCTCCAAGAATTGAAAGCAAGCCCCTGTTTACTGATGGCTTGGGCAGGATGAACTCTTTTTTTTTAGAAGTTTTTTTGCTTTATTGGTGTTTGACTTTCTGCTGTTAACTGAACCTTGCCTTGAGCTGGTGTCATTTCATACTGAACAGGGATGACTTTCTGAAGCTTAGAGGGTTTTTGGGTTTGGGGACTTCTAGGAAGGAGGGGTTGGAAATAATCACACATTGCACCTCTCGTACAGTTAAATGATACACAGACTGGAAACTTTACCCGAACCTTGTAAAATCCTTGCTATTTTCTCTGAAGCATTTTAGGATGACAGTATGCTCTTATGGCAGGAACACTAAGAAACAGTATGAAGTGAGACCTGAAAGAAACAAATCTGAGTCACTTGTAAAGTGACATGCACATGCAGACATTTCCAGTCTCCCTATATACACAGTTCATTAGAACCCGTGCATATTAAGATGTGAATCATTGTGCATTTAGTCCTATCTAAACAGAAACATCTAGGCAGAGCTTAATCTCCTTGACATTTCAGAAACAACTTTTTTTGCTAACATTTTGGAGTGTGATGAATTTGGGTATTCAGTAAAACAAATTAGCATAATGGTTTGCATACAGGATATGGATCTTTTGACAAGGCATCAGGTTATAAATGAAATACATCTGCATCTAGCTAGGAAGCAATGTTTGTATATATAATCTGACTCACTCACTATCAGTGCTCTAGCCCTTACTATGTTATGCCATTGAGAGGGAGAACAGCTTGAATCAGTCATGAACTATTTCTAGCTTAAATTTGGCAAGGGATGGGGCAAAAGGAAAAAGAAAATTAAGGGTAAGAGCAAAAATGATACTGTGTTTTAATTTAAATATTTGAATGCTGCATGGTGGTTATTAGAGGTAGCAAGAGCTAATAGGGAGTAATTTTTACCAAAAGTCAAGTTATGTATATTGATTTTTTTTTTTTCTAAACCAAGTTTAAGTCATACCAATACTGAATGCTGAAGTGAATAGGGAAATTGTAGACTAGTGGGATGGTTTCAGGAGGGCAGGCAGTGGCTAAAAACATGCTGAACAGTGGAGGTGGTTTCTGTAGGCAGCATGATTAAACTGTAACAAATGGGTATTGTCATATGAACACAAAGTACATGGAAGGATCTTCTTTGCTGTGACTCCCAATGCTGTCCCAGCAAACCAAGCTAAATAATTTCTGCTTGTCATAAGTGTGAGACAATAAGGCTAGGGGTGTTCTCAGCGTATTAGACTTAAGTTCATGAAGTGTGGGAATGTTTGTTCAAAAATTTACCACCTGCATGCCTGACAAAGCTCATTTAAGATTATTGATGAACAAAAGGTAACTTAAATACTTCAAAGATAGCTTATTTAGCAGTCTCACTAGAAAATGTGATGCCTTTTCTCTCACTTCATGGACTGAGTGGACAAAAACTGGACTTCATCACTTCTGCTATAACTTATGAAGGAAAAGAATTAGGATGCAACAGTACAGCTTCTGAGTATGTTGGAGAAGCCACGTAGAAGAAGCAGTTAGGAATGGAGCTGTCTCAGGAGGGAATCAGAGTTTTGGATGGCAGTGGAGCCTGCCCAGACAAACATGTTGTTTATCCTGTGAGGCTGGCTGGATTCACAGCAAGCAGAGATGGTGAGGGTCCTGGCTAGAGTGAAAGAGTGTGTTCCAGGGAAAATAGGGGTCCAAAGGGATGTGGAGGCCGAAACTGAGACACCGCAGAAAACTTAACCCAAACAGCAGTTTTATTACCAAAGGTGGCCAA
>JAWWMO010000121.1:30476989-30498443 GCA_035047845.1 Dendrocincla fuliginosa
CCATAACTTGGCATGAGAAAACCCAGCTTCTCACAGGTGGCTGGACCAAACACAGACCAAAAATACCCACATTGAATCCTACCCGAATACAGAGTGGTTTCAGGATACTGGACATAGTGGTATGGATGTTGAAATGTGTGCAGGTTACTATTTATGAGGTGACTAAGCACACAAGGCAGTTGGTTATCAAAACTTGACAGTTTGTTGATGGGTAGCTGTGAACCACTTGGAATGACAAGGGCTTCAAATAAACCATGTTTTCTCTGCTTCTCAGGCAGCCTCTCAAATATGGTTTGAAAATGTAATTCTTCCAAGTAAACTTTGTGTTTCTCAGGTTCCATTCATAGCAGCATTGTTTCTTCCAGTCTGGAAAATACAGTACCCTGCCTGGTAGGTTTGGGGGAAGAACATAAGGAATCAGTGGTTTGGATATAAAGGAGTATAAAATCTTTAATTTTCACCAAATAATACAGAGGCTGTTCGCTGTGAGGAACTCAATCATGAGTGTACTGGGCAAAATCTTCTATGTGTCTCCCACTTACTACTGAGGGATGTCACTACCTATTTTAAACATGTATCTCTGTTTTTATAAAAGGCAGTGCTATTCTAACCAGTGTTAGTTGGTTTTCTTTTTTTCTAAATCACTCTAAGGAAACTCGAGTTCATGGCCTGAGTAAAATCTTAATGATACACAGAAAACATGTTCAAGTGATAGGCCCATGTAATCTTCATAAAGTCTGTGCTATAAATGCCAAGAAATCAGAGTCACTTCAAATAATTTAGATTAGGATCTTTTTGAACCTTGAGGCTTGTTTCGAAGCCAATATCCTGCTTTTCCTATGAGCAAGGAAATCCTGCTGATGTCAGTACAATTCCAGGCATGCATGCCAGGATATCAACAAGAAAGCCTTTTGCATTGACTTGGGCTGGAGAATGCCTCTGCAGTTCCAGGACTCTGGACTTTGCCCTATTTTTTTTTGGTCCAAAATGTTTGGTGATCTTGCAGTTACTCTGGGCAAGAAATTTGCCCAACAGGATTTTGGATGGGACTAACCATAAAAGCCACACAGAAATGAAAAGCTGGAGTGGCAGCAAGGAGCTTTTATTTTGTTTTTCTTTTCATACATGGAAAGTTGGCAGAGCCATTCTTTTAGATGCTGCTGGAATTTTGTTCAAATGCTGTAAAAAGACTGCATTGAAGATTTTGTCACTGTTTTTAAAAGGAGAGAAAGCTCACTGAGTTAAAGCACTGGACATGTGAATAAAAAGGAAGGTGAGTGTCATTATTTCTGCTTCATAGCTCCAGGAACTGAAACATAGGGAAGTAAGCCTGGCTTGCCCAAGATCATGCATCATGGAGAACTGGATGGAGTGATAGAGAGTAAGGCCTCAGTAGAAGCCCTACTGTCAGTAGGTTCTTTTAAAAATATGAAAACTTCCATCGTCAAAGACCTGCTCAAATCTGAACTGTCTTGAAATGAACTTTGAGCTTAGTTAGAACAATGTTAGTGTAAATCCAGACTTCTGGTATATGTTTATTTAGTAGCCATAACACAGCTGGATTTTTTTTTTAACCCTAAATTGAAAATTGTGGGAAAAGACTAAAACCAGTAGCAAATTTCCTCTCTGTGCTTTCAAAATATTTAATGTGTGAAAAATCTTGGAGGAAAAGAGGGAAGGGTGATACTTTACAGGAGCTATTTTTCATCTGTTGTAATTTCTGGAATGATTTTGCAAAATGTGTGACTGTAAATTCAAATTTAAAATAAAGTTGCACCATTGGTGTCAGCCATGGATATTACTCTGGCACCCAGAGTCTTACTGATTATTTTTTTCACCTATTTGGAATTCTGAGCCTTTAGGGTCTATGATCTGCATCAACAGATTGCAGATGAGGAATTGGCTGTGGTCTTTTCCAGCAAAATGTGTAATGATTATTTCTTTTGTATGGTTTTTATTTTGGTAAAATCCTTATCTATCCAAAAGTTAAGGTTCCCATAGCAATGTTAACATGGCCACACTGCACATATGCAGCATTTTCAATAACTGTTAATTTATGCTCTGCTCTGTATCTTGAATGTTGCTGAATTACTGTTGCTGTGGGAACCTAAACTTTTGAGCCTCCTGACTTCTTTGCCCAATTATAAAAAACTGCAGTGTAAAAATGGTGTTAGAAAAGAACCCCTTTCTTAGACTTTTAAGAGTTGGAGATGTTAGAAAACAACAGGCAAAGTTGAAAGATATTTTGAAAGTATTTTCAAGTAAACAGTTATAATTTTACTTCTAAGGTAGCTACCCTAGAACAGATAACATAATAGCTGCACAGTCTGGAGTATGTCCCCAGTTCCTTCAGAAATCAAGTACTGGTACAGCTGCTGGCATATTCCTCTACCCAAATTTATCTCAGTGGGCAAGGTTATTTGTGGTGTAGACGAGGGCCATCCTTGGCAGCGACTTCTGACCATGTGAGTGTAGAGGAGAAGACATTCAGTGACATGGATACTATTTTCACACCATATGATGAGGTAAGTCTACCATTAGTAATACTTGTAGCATGCTCTGAAAATCGCTTGATGTACTTGTGATTTATTTTGTGGACTTCTCTATAAGTGATTTAGGGGAACTATTTGCCATAGTTATTATAGGTGGATGCAGCTTGTTCTTGAAATTAAACAGTAGGGGTCTCCAGTTGTGCAATGACATCTTCTTCACTGTTCCTTCCAATGGCACTACGGTTTAAGGATTTGCCTGTATGAGGAAAATTGATTGGCAGGACTGTTCCCTTCTAACTATTAGCATATAATTTAGCTGTTCTAGAATAACTCCCACATGTGGATGAAATATTCAAAAATAAAAATGAATTTATTCTATAACTATTATTTCACTTTGGAAATGGAGTAATTATCCCAGAATAAAATAATCACTCTACTTCCCGAGCAGAATAATTATTACAGAATCAGAGTTGCTTATTTTGGACTAGTGCATGAGCACTGAGGAGCTGTTAGAGAGAAGTTATTCTACTATATTTGCCCTCCCTAGTGTTCACAGGCAAGTGAATCCTGCTGGTCATACTGTGCAGCTGGTGGCCTTGAACTTGTCTTGGGGAACATATGTGCTCTGAAGTAGAGTCTTCAGTCATATAACCCAAAGCTTCAGGTTAAAAAAATCATAGTCTAGGAAGTCTTTGAGCTCTATGGGTAATTTTAGAGGTTGATTATTAGTACAGATGATTCAGAAATAATTGATTTAAATAGTGTGTCCATTGCTAACATGGCACAAGGCTTTGTGAGAGTTTTAATATTGAGAAACCTTGCCTACTGAGCTTATCCAGGGCCAAAAGATTGGAAATGGGAGCCATGCTCAAGTGAGAATGAAACTATATTTGTAGGAGGTTGGTTAGGCCATGGAAGAGAATACCAAGGGGAGAGGAGAGTTTGCTCTTTCCTAGGGTCTTCAAGTTAAGATGTCTAGGACCCTACCCCGGCCCTGGCCAAACCAGGCTGTCCTTCCCAGGAGAAGAAGAGCAGGTGGGTCCTGTGTAGGGCCATGGCAGGTACCAGGTTAGAGATGCTGGCTGGATCTCTGTCAGGCGTGTGCCTGCAGCAGGCACAGGAAGTTTTGGGATGCCAGAGTCTGAAGGAAACTTGACATATTTCCAGAATCTGTGTGGTTCACTGGTGACGACATACAATTGCTGTCACCTAGGAAATGAAACATGTTCCCATGGCAACCCCAAGGCTGCATTATTACTCAGCTTCAAAATGTTGACAGTTGGAAAAAGGCCCCTTCAGATATCACCCCCACCCACCCCAGGGGTGTTATTTTCCTCCCTAATAAATGCACTTTATTATTTAATCCAAAACAATCAGGAGAAAGACATATATTAAACTCAAGATACTTCATGGATACAAACCATTGGAAGAAAAAAGCAGGATGCTTTAGACACTAAAAGACTCCACTGCCTCTTAAAACAGTTCCAAATCCTGTGAAGGTAATTTTAATGAAGTGTGTGGCACCTCAGTTGGCTTAAATCATCAGTCAGCTTCTGAAATTGTTTTTCTGGATCCTTTTACATGGTTTGAATCACTCTGAAAGTCTCCATCTGTAAAATGTAGCTTTGTTTTGTAACCATATAAATAACTAGAAAATGAAACCTTCATTTTGCAGTACTATAAATGGAGACACACTTGCTGTATGCTGCCTTCAGCATTTCTTCAGTATACTTTCTCATGGTCTTCTTCATTTGCCTGCCCAGATCTTCTCATCAGTTCTACTGGCAGCACCTGTGTGTGCATAGACACATCTCTCAAAGTAATGGATACAGCCTTGTACGGAGTAAATGCTGAAGTGAGTTACTTGTGGCAAACAGGACCATGCTTCTTGCAGAGAAGGTTGCTCACAGCAATGAGAGCTTATGGCCCCAACACCTGCTGCTGTTTCTGTGGGGGAATGTCCCATACCTGTGTGACCTGAGTGAGGGATTTCATCATAGCACTTCTTAGGTTGTTCAAGTGGTTTTATCTTGCTGTCTCAAGTCTTGTTGGTGTTGACAGCGCCTCTGAAATTCGTGTTTTCTGTGTGTTTTCATCAGAACATCCTGCTGCTTTGTACTAAAGTCTTTAGTGGAAATATTAGGACCAACCTATGAGTAATACAATTTCTCTCCTATATATAGGTTGGTTGGTTTGGTTTTGTTTGCTCCTGCCCTCTCCCTGCCAAAGACTACTTTTGCAAAGGTCTGTCAAGTTAGAGTAGCACAGCCTATCTTTATCCTATTTTCTTTTCAGCTCCATGTCTTCTTTTATCCTTTGATTTGAGATCTGTTGTAAATCCTTGCATGCAAGATTCCATGGCTCTATAGATCCTTCCTCTCCACCCTCTCTCTGAAATAAAGGCCCTGTTTCTGCTGTTCTGTAGTTGATATATTCTTGTGCCTAATTTCATTTTAAGACATGGAGCTAAATCAGCAATTTGAGCCTTTGGATCTTTCAGAGTCCTAGTGTGGTTACCTTGCCCTGCCTCTATGTGTACTGACACACAATGAATGTGTGAGTACATTAAGCTTTTGGCTTGCTTGCAAAGTTTGTTTCCATATCTTCATTCTCTTTAGTCATCCTGCTATAACAGACATCTTTATTATCATACTCACTGGTAACTCAGACAAAGCATTCGCTTACACTTGAGACCATGCTTGTGTTAGGTTTTGCACTGTACCAAATGCAACAGGCCCTTTCTTCTTCTGTCTTTATTATCTTGTTTATTTAGCAAAATAACCTTTCTCTCCCTTCCCTAACATATAGCAAAGTATATTTTGGCTTTATTTTTTTATTATATTCACTTATTCTTTGCCTTCTTGATCTCTGGCATTAGGAATATTGTATTCTTTGCTATTTCACCCTATTTTCCATTATGTGGCAGGTTTTCCACTAACTCTTCATATCCACCTTCAGGTAGTTATTTAACCACTAGATCTGAAGCCCCTTAACTCAAGCCCCTCTAAATACTGAAAATATCATTTGGTATTTGTATCCTAGGTACCTCTGACTTGGAGAAGCTCCAGACCTGCTTCACATTCAAGTCCCTGACATCCTCAGTCCATCTGATTTTACTAATAGAGTTTAGCAAACCTATCTGTTTTCAATGCTTCCACTGTTGTGAAGTTGGTTTCTTTATATTTCCAGTTAATTTTAAACAGAGACCTCTTGTGATCCTTCTCCCCAGAGTCATATTTTATATCTAGATTTTCTATAATGTCCTTACTGCTTACCAAAAGCAAACCTAAATTTTCTTTTGTTACTGCATTCAATAGCTGAAGAGGTCAGAGTAGCTGATTCTATCTGTCATCTTTAGCTCCTTAATTGTATGAGAAAAAGCTTTATCATGGTTAATATTATTACTCCTCGCTAATGCTGTTGAATAGAACCTATCATTTTCCTGTGATATGTTGTTTTTATTTCATTGTAAAATGCTGAAATTAAACTTCTGATGTAGTCTGGGAAAAAAGCAGTCTGGAGTAGCTCATGATCTGTTTGCTGAAATTTTCTGTGCTCATTGTAAATATTACAGTTTACATGTAGTGCCACTCCATTCTGCTTCAACTAAGGATCAGTAATATATGAACAAAGATACATGGTGATGCCTTTACATTGAGAAGCTGATGTGGACTGTTGTGTTTTGCTGTCTGTGCTAAAACTACTGCTACCTTAAACAGGCAAAGGACTTCTGTCTTGACATTTTACACATATTTTTCTGAGGAATCTTTCATTGGGAAATGTAAAAGTATTTCTGTACTTACCTCACTGTTAACTCTGCTCATAAGGTTGATATTGGCAACATTCCCATCAGCTGCTGATTTGGAAGGAGCTGGACTTCACCTAACCACTGTTAGGCAATGTCTTGGCTGTGCCTCAAGTCAGTTGAGATGTTGTGTGGTTGTAGAGATGAAACGATGGATTAGTCACAAGGCCCACTGAAAAGGATTAAACCTGTGCAAAGAAGGTAGAAAATCTTGTCCCGAAATTTGGTTGCATTTCCATAGTCTAATGTTCAGAGATGTTTTAAAATAGATGTTATGTTTCTAACTATCTTGAGAGAGAGCAGGCACCAGTAGAAAAAGACAAACTTTCTGTGTCAGATGCTGATAAGAACTGCATGGAAAGGTGGAATCATAATGTTACAAAAATAAAACCAACACAGATGCAAGGTGTATTACCCTTTGTCAGGTATATAAATGCAGGTATCTGCATCTGTTAAACATGTATTCTAGGAAGGATATTTTTCCCCCCCAGCATTCACTAAAACCAATAAAGATGAAGATATTTGAATAGAAGTCGGCTTTTGAGGAGTGATTCAGGGACCAAAGCACAAGCATGTACGTAATGTGGTTTTAGTTTTCCTGTGGTACCCCAGATGTTAGCAAAGCGATGGCAGCTAAGATATTGGGTTTATGGGAGACCTACCATCTTCTAGGGCAGCAGCTGAAAGCCAGACTGAATACCTTATGGCTTCTGACATGCTTACATGTGCCTAAGTTTAGTTACTTAAGTTCCTCTCTGAATAGCTCTGTCGATCTAGGCTTTACCTGTTGTTGTCGTCACTGCTCTGCTGGATGCTCATCTGCTGAGTCCATTCACTCAAATGACTATGTGTGAGAAAGCTGTGCTTGGGAACTTCATTTTCCAGTCATTTCCTCTCAAACAATAAGCTTTTCCGATGCCCTAAGAGCTGTGAGTCCTTCCTGTTCTACCTGACAGTCCTTATTCTTTCAAAGAAAGATCCTTCTCCAGAGCTCATTGGGGAAAATGAGAGACTGTTGTAAGGTCATTGATTCCTCTTTGCTGACCTTGACAGAAGCAGAAGGGATTAGAGGTCTAATTTTTATTTTATTTCATTTTTGTAAGCTTCCTCAAGATAGAGGGCTTTTTTTTTTCTTTTTCCACTTCGACTTCTCTCCCTGTCCCTCGTGTTTTCCATTAGCCCTTTTTTCCCCTAGGTCAACATCCTGTCTCTGGTTACTCTCTAAGGTATATCTTCCTAAGCCTGTGTGTAATAATTGAAGGGCAGAGTGTCCTGCAAGCTTAGCAGACAGTGCTGTTTCTGACTAGTGAGTCGTAGTTTGCAGACTGATCATGGTGAAGACCAATAAGATATTAGAGAACAGGGAGATTAAAGGAGGGGGGGAAGGTTGCTGAGCAACAACATGACATAAGCATGGTTGCAATCTATTTTTACAGCAAGAAGGTTGCAGAAGACTATAGAAAACGTTCATTTTTTTCAGAACCTTATTCATATTTGTGGGATGACAGTGGCCTGAAGGGAGGAAAGACAGCACTGACTTGGTTAATAGCTGTGTCCTTGTAATTGCCTCATTGTACAGCCAGGAACTGGCAGCAGATTAGAAAAGAACAGTCATGTCATGTACAATGGTTATCACACAATTTTTGAGGGAAAAGGCCATGACTATAACACACGATGATATAGTATAAAAGCATTACTGCAGGTAATATCCAGAAGTCACTTTCCCCCCATGCATCAGATATATGAACTTTTTTGATTTCTTTTAAAAGTTTAAAACATGTTAGTATAAATTTTCTTTGGCTAGCCAAAATGTCTGCCACATAAATAGTTTTGTGCCTGCAGAGGGCATAAGCCTTTAAAATTTTTCTTTTCCCATTCCTTCCTAATACCCCAGGAACAATTGTGTCCCATACACATACCACCCTTCCCTCTGATTTTATATCTAGAATGGGCTGTGATCATGCGATTTGTCACCCTTTTCTAAGGGGGCAGTCAGGAGGGAGATTCAAGTCTAGCTGTTGCAGTGCAAAGATTACAAGTTTGATTAGCTGCACTCATGACATCAGAGTTAGCCATGCTAGTTATGGCTTCCTCAAAGGACGTTCATTGATCTTTTTGGAAGAGGTGCATTGCAAACAATTGACATAACCTTAAAGTTCAAAATATTGATGATTTGCCAGTGATGACAGTGTATCTCTTGATTAGATTGGCATTGGACAGAGAGGAAAAATGGTGAGGTAGGAAGAAAGTAAAAAAAATTTATAAGCAGAAGCAGATGTGGCATGAATTAAAGAGAAATATTTAATCTAAATTTACCATAAAACCTTTTACAGTACTTGAAGGGTTAGAGAGGGTAACTTTGCACAGTGGTAGCATCCCTGTATAAAGCCTTTCATCACTAGAAACTGTATGAATCAGTCCCTGTCAAACTATTTCATAATTTTCAATTAAAGGTGGTTCTGCAAAAATTACATTTAAACCTTATCCTGATCCATTCTAAAAATGCTCTTATTGGCTTGTGAGGTTTTCTTTATTGTTTTTTACTTTTTCATTTTATAATAACAATGACAAATATAGACTTTAAAATCCCATCTTTTGATGTCTCCAGCCCACATGAAAAGTTGAAAATGCCACTATCAGATTATTTGGTGCTTTGTCCTTATACTTTGCTTTTCTGTGTCTTAGTTTTGAGCTCCTCGTTATTGAGAAGCCTTTAAAAAAAATGGTGAGGCACTAATTGTGAACTCTGCATAAGATATATAAACAATTTACTTAATTTTTTAAAAAGCAGCATCTTTTAGTTTGCCTGTGGCAAGTGTCCTCAGTCAAATGAACCTGTCTACATAAAACATTTTACATACATTTTTAGTGTACTTGAAACAGGAATAGTATTTTGCTTTTGAGATGACTTTTGAATTTGTTTCCTCTGGCAATTTTTATGGATGCCTTTTCAATACTAGCATATTTAAGAAATATAGTCCTACTCAATTAGAATTTACTGTCACTCCACACAAATTTGTACTCCATCTCAATTTTGCTGATTTCTATTTCTTTTGGATCAGACAAAACATCCTGTCAGTTGCAGAGTTATTTTGTGTTAAGGCATCCTGTATAATTTGTTTCCCTGAAACAATATTTCTGTTAATGCCTTTGACCTGCAATGGTGTAGATTGATGCATTACTGTGCATATATGCCTGAGGACATGTATTTTTGCATGTGCATTTGGAAACTTGGATTACAGTTCAGGAACTAGTCCTTTTTTTTTTTCTCCCAAGTAACAATAATATCTATGAATCAACTGTAATACTCTTGTGTTTCGCCTGTTTTCTTTATATTCTAACATTTGCTGCCATCCTGTGGTACATGGAGAGAGGCACACATACACAAACAAACGATAGTATAACAGAAATGATGAGTGTTTAAATATATAGAATAAAAGAACTTGTAGAGGTGTTGGGAAGAGAAAACATAGCTGGCCTTCACTTGTTGCCAGTTTGAGCAGTGTAGTGTGCCTCTCTTTCTCAGAAATATCAAGAAGAAGGCTTATGTATCACTGCAAAAATGGAGAAAAGTTTTTAGTACCATGGAAGGTGCTAAAGAAACCTGAGATTTGGATTTTTTAAAATTGGGAATTCTTCTTTAAAGAAGATAAAAAATCTCAGACACCTTTCCTCCTCACTGCCTAGCTATTACAGTGATAAATTTTTTAAGAGCTGTCACATGCCAGATGCTTGAAAAAAATTGTTCACAGTACTACAAAGAAAGAAGCTTCATGCGAAGGCTACTTATCAAGAAAGCTGCATTCTTATACTGGTTTGATCTGCAATGATGAGGAAAACCTAGGGCCACTTTTTGTGACTAAACAGAGAAAGAAGAAAAAGGGTAACAACATGCTTTAGATTATATGGTATCTTACTGGCTTGTGTACTTGCGCTGATTGTGTAAGATCAAACAGATATGTCAGACACTCATCTGGATCTTTTCTGTCTTGTAGGATTGTTACCTTTGAGAGGAGGATGGGTACTCTAAACAAGATAGCAAAGACTTAGTGAGGCTGTAAAAGTCAACAGTCCTGCAGAAGATCCAAGACTGTGAAACAGTGAGCCAGCTCTCCAGGCAGAGAAATGGGAAAGAGCATTCCAGGAGCAAATCCCCCTGAAAGCCATTTCCAAACATATAGGAGCATACAAAGGTGATAGGGAGTAGTTAGCATTATGAAAGGGAAGTCATATTTGACCAGCTGGATAACTTTCTGTGATGAGATGACTGGCTCAGTCAATATGGGTAGAGGAGTGGATGATGCTTATCTTAATTTTAACAAGGCTGTTGAAACTGTCTCTTCTAATGTCCTCATTGACAAGCTGATGAAGTACAAGCTAGATAAGTGAACACTGTGGTGGACTGAAAACTGGCTGAATTGCTGAGCTGAAGGGTTTTGACCAGTGGCATGAAGTCCAGCTGGCCTGTGGTCACAGGGATTGACACTGGGGCAAATACTATTTCACATCTTCGTTAATGACCTGAATGATGGCACAGAGAGTATTGTCAAGAAGTTTGCATATACAAAACAGAGGAGTGGGTTGATGCATCTGATGTACTGCAATTCAGATAGCCTGGAGAAATGAGCCAACAGGAAGCTCAACAAAGGCAGAGGCAAAGGTCTTGAGCCTGGAAAGAAAGAGCTCCCATGCATTAGCACATGCCGGGAGCTGACTATTCAGAAAATGGCTTTGCAGAAACAGACCTGTGTTTTGCGGTGAACAGAAAGGTAGACACGAGTCAGCAAGGCACACTTGTGGCAAAGGCAGCCAACAGCTTCCTTTGGGTTGCATCCTGCATCAGGGAAAGCAGTATCAGTAGACAGTGGGAGGTCCCTACTCAGCACTGCTGAGACACATCTGGAGTACTACGTCCAATTCTGAGCTTACCTCAGAGAGGCAAGAGATGTGGACTTGCTGGGGATGAGTCCAGCAAAGCTTTGGTCATGAAGGAATAAGGGCTTGCTTGGGGCATTGGGTGTCTGAGGAGAGGCTGGGAGCACTGGGACTGTTCAGGGTACAGAAGAGAAGACTCAGGGTATCTGATCTATGTCTTTACATTCCTGATGGAGAGGAGTAAAGACAGAGCCAGATTCTTCTCGGTGGTGCTCACCAACTGGATAAGAGGCAATGGACACAAGCTAAAAGACTGGAACTACTGTTTAAACGTAAGAAAATTATTTTTTCAATTTAAGGGTGATTGAACACTGGTGCAAGTTGCCTAGAGAGATTGTGGACTCTCCATCCCTGGTGATACTAAAACCCCAACTAGACACAGCCCTGAGCAACCTGTTGTAGCTGATCCTGTTTGAGCAGCGGAGGTGGGATTGGGAGATCTCCAGGGGTCCCTTCGCACTACCAAGATTCTGTGACTGCTGAGCTGAGCAACAGGAAAATGCTGCTAGACTACCTTTCTCCAAGGGATAAAAAAAAGAGAGAGAGAGAGAGGGATTTTATGCTGTGGAAGGCAGTAGATACAGGCCTATTAAGAAACAGGCTCTTACTTGATGGGAGAATTTGCTTTAAACAGCGTCTTTTCATCCTTAGGCACGTCTTGTTTTTTGTACTTGCTGCAGGCTTTTCCTGCCACATTAGTAAAGCAGAGCCCACAGATCTCTGTCAGATCAGCAGCTCAGAGAGCTTCATGAGTTTGGTAGCGAGGGGATGCATAATATCTAAGTGTGAAGCATGCTAATATATCCTGCCAAGAGTAGTTTATTGGTAGAACTGGAATAGGCTGAAAGTGGGAAAGGCTAATGGTCTCAGGGAATACGTACAAAAGAGGATCCCTCAGAATGGGGCCTGAGGTATTTATTGCTGGGGGGCACCACCAGGCCTGACTGTTCCTGCCTAGCCCCATACTGGCGCTGCAGCAGGGCCAGTCTCCTGCCTGGCCTCAGGCCTCACTGAACCAGGTCTGTGGTCTGTCCTGACCTTGGCTCATCTCCATCGCCAGGGAGGTGCCCAGTGTCTAGTGCTGGGAGTGTGCCAGCTGCCTGCACCTGGCTGGGGTAGTGGGACTGGCTCTGGGGGCCAGACCCTGCCCCAACCTGGGGGCAACCTGCCCCCATCACCTGGGGCCTTGGTAACTGCTTTGCCATCTTTCTAGAGGTGTTCTGAGGCCATTTGTTAGTGTTGTGTTCACTTAAAGTTAATGCTTCCCCAGTGTTACTCTGGGACCGGTGTCCCAGCCAGAGCTCCAGTAGGCAGACTAATCCCAGCACCCTTTGTCGCCGCAGTCCTTGGGTGAAAACTGCTAAACTTTACCTATGTTTCATTGACTTTGAAAGACACTGGTGCTGGAATCAAATTAGAAAATGTAATGTGGGCACCTTGAGAACTCTGTTCTTTTCATTTCTGTGACAGAACCTCGCTATTAAAATAGCATAATAGATGTGCACTAGGTAGTACATTAGGAGGAAAAACAATGGGTAACTAACTTCTGAAAGGCTATAGATAGTACATTAAATGGTTACTTTTTTCCTTTCTAACTTGGGTATCTTGTCATATGTTAATTAAATACCTGAAAAAAATCTTTAGGAGATAATAAGAAGATAATAGTGCATAGATTTTAATGTAAATTTGAAGCATTATGCTGTATATCTTCTTCTGTCTTACTTTTAAAGTTCACTAAGAATTCTTAGCTCAAACAATTGTTCTTAATGTACCAAATAGTAAGACGATTTAAAAGTAAATTAGAGAGTTGAAAAGCAAGCTTTTCAAATTTAAGTGATTTAGTCTGTCTTCATTGTTTGAGTTCCCCATTTCTCACTTGTTTATGTGTCATTGCAGAGTTCATACAAAGGTAATCCTTGTCCTAGCTCATCTTGTCCCATTGGGAAAAATCAGATCTCTTATGTACTTCTTTGTTTCTCCTTCATCCCCTTTTTCCTTCCCTTTTGGAAGTCTGCTTCCTGTGGTTTTGATCATGAGTGTAGAACTATAGTCTATGTGCATTCATGCAAAGGCATTGGAAAGATGTCTGCCATGGTCGTAATGAACTGAATTCTGCTATCATTGGCACGGAAGATGAGAGTAGACACAGTTTCTGATTATCCTCATGGCTGTGCTGGCTGGAGTTTGTCATTGTAAAGTCCAATACTTGCATTCCAGCAGGGCTCAATTCTGTGAACCACACAAAGGAATTTCACCATTCATCTTTGTCTTCCTCAACACTAATTGAAGAGAGTATGCTTTATCTGAGGAGGAATACCAGACAAAGTCGTGCTGTCCCATTACCATCTTCTAATCTTGTAAGACTGGATAGTTGCTTACATTAGATCTAGATAGTAAAAAGATATTTGGTGGGCATGCACAGTCTGGACAATATATTCATCATATAAGTTCCTGAACACTCTGATGCTTTTGCTATTTTAACATCTTGCATGGTCCTCTGAAATCCTTTAGTAGAAGAATACCTTTCTCAAAACACAGGGGAAATAGGAGTTTCTTTTACTTGACTTCTGATGGCACATCATTTCTTTCTTTCACTTTCTTCCTTCTTCCCTTACTCTTGAAAAGGAAGACTTGGCACTGTGTTCTGTATTGAGAGCAGTTTTCCCAGCTGTTCAAAGCAGTAAGTTTAGAAGGCACCCATTCTAGCTGTGGGTGTCCTCAGTTAGAAGGGACACTGCTATTGGCCTACAGGATGCTTTCTCCTAGGTAGTGATCCATACAGTGTGTGGAAATGGCCCACTTGAAATCCCAAATTATTTCCATGGCAGTTCAAAGTGCTGTCATTTACTGCAATAAAAGTAAAAATTATTTCCATGATGTCTAGGGAGTTTCGCAGCTTGGATCAGAAAATAGGAGTTCCCCTTTTCCCGTGTTATAGGATGGTTATTTTCTGCAACAAATGTTTGCTGGTTTTGCCTGGTTTTGGCTTAAAAGTGGAGAGAAATTGATACTCTCTTCAGTGTGGAATGTTGTGTTCACAGGAGCTGATTTATTCTGCACCAGAGCAGTGGTAGCTGCAGTCAAAACCAGGCTTAAATTCTACCAGATTTTCTCATTCACCTGCAAATCCCTCTAATGGTATTGGTGCAGATTTTTCTGAGACTTTAGGATTTTGGTTTAAAGGTGTGTGCTGCTCAGTAAGGGAGGCTCGTACACCTTAAAGGCTTGTCAGAAAGCCATACAAATAGCATATAACTATGAGTTCTATGTTCCTGTTGCAATCAAGATATTACGTGGCTGGAAACATCAGTTTTTGTAAAAGAGTTCTCTTTTCTGCATGATTATCAGTGGTTTTGGTGACACTACACCAAGAGGGGGCTCCATCTAGGCAGTTAAAACCATAAAACACATCTGTTTTTCAGAAAACTGTACTTTGGGAGGTAAGAACTCTTTGTTTTGATGTGCAAAGATTTTTCTCTCATTTCTAAAATATCTAGCCATTAAAATAAGAAATTAGCATTTTCTGAAATTAGTCTAGAGTGACATTAATTTTTTCCTTTTCAGCTTGGTCATCAGCCATACTGTGATACTTAAGACAGCCTGTGCTCACATATGTGGCAACTCAGCTTGCCAGTCTCCAGTTCAGAATATCTTTGTATGCAAGAGTAACAGTTTTCCTGAAAAAAAATCACTGAAAGCATATATTTATTCTTCCTTTCCTCACTTCTAAATAATGTTGTCATAAGAATAATGGGTTCGATTTTTGAACTGTGGGTTTGTGTTAGGAGTTTCATTGTTTTCAGTCAGTCTTTATGTTACCAATTGTAGAAAACAGAAAGGTAGGTAAAAGAGACAGCACCCCAATCTGTATTGCTCTTTTGGACCTTCCTTGCTTTTTTTACCTCACTGATAGCAAACAAGATATGGCTCTTTTGAATGTTCCTTGCTGTTTTTAATTCACTGATAGAAAACAAGATTGTAGCTGAGATCATGTAGCTATCTAGCATTTTTCTTTAAAACCACAAACATAAAAAGGTCAAAGGTAAATTTCACAATTTCCATTTTCAAGAAATTCTCTTTCTACCTGGATAAATTTAGCTATTTAAATCTGTCTCTCCCATTGTTCTTAATTTATTGTAACAACATGAAGGGTCAATTCACTGTAACACAGGTCTTTAGAATACCAAAGATCCAATACTAAAGATGTGGAAATACCAAAAAGGAAAATTTACTCATATTACCAAACAAGCTGCTAGGATAACATGATACTTTGACTTGCCCACATTGTGGTAAGACCCTCAATATGCCTCCTGTGGTACAGTGAATAAGCAGTAGTGGCATTTATACAGAGGAAAAAAAAATCTTAAGTAGCACCAGCAGTATGGGTGACTTCTGCGACAATAACTGGTTTGTGAAGAGGTGGTGTCTATCTCTGTTCTGTAACTCTGCAATCTATAGCTAAACAGACAGGCAAATTCTGTATCCTGTCCTGGAAAGATCAACAGGTAGGATCTCCTTATATCTCTTTTGAAGATACAGATACCTGAGATATAGACATTCACAATGGACTCTGATGGTTTGAGGAACTTAGGTGTGTGCATTTACCTATAGAATGGGAGAAGCTACTAAAAAAAAAAAAAAAAAAGATGACTTCTGCTTGGTGCCAGTAAATTTCTGTTTTGACTAGCATGTTGATCCCAAGCAGTATTGAAAAGAGTTTTGCAACATGTTCTTTTTAGGAAATATGTTTAATAGATGCAAAGAGTTTTATGAGCTGTCTTCTGTCAGGTGGGAGATGATTTTTATATCTATTTATAGAAATGTATATACAGATCTGACTTGAAGTTATTGCAGAATATGAGTTTTCTTTCATTCCTGCTAATAGCAGGGTCTTCAAAATACATTGAAACATCTCTTTTACTTTTATATTTGTAACATCACATCAACAGTAATACTTGACTATTAGTCATGTTGCATATATTCATAGCAGCAGCTTTAAATGGCATAACCAGTAGAAAGAATTTCAGACCTAAGAAATATTTGAGTATATTTATTGTATATGAGTGGGAACATCAGTTGTTTTATGCTGATAGCCTCTAAGGTACCCCTATGGGATCAGGATACTGTTGTGTTGATAGTTTTGGAACTGTAAAAATCTATACCATTCTATGACTGCATATTAGGCTTTTATACAGTTTGAAAAATACTGAACTAAAAAAAGTGCAAGTGTTCCCAGTATATTCAAAGCATCCCTTTCAAATAAGGGATAGTCACATTTTTCTCTTTCCCATCATTTTATTTTACCATGTTTTACTGCTTTCTTAGAGTGGAATCAATCTGTGGAAGTATATTAAATCACCTTTTCATGAGTGGCTGATGCTCAAAATGCATAGATAGAAATAATATCAAAGTCCAAGCAGATGATGAGCAGTATCAATTGGCATATTGCCCTAAAACAAAAGAAGGGAGGTGAAACCAGCTAGTTAGGAAAGGAGTTTGCTAGGAGTTCCTTCACTTTTCCACATTCTTCCTGCTCTTTTTGGAAGCAAGTTTTTATTTTCTGAGATGAGAGACAAGAATTGAGAGAGTACTTCACCTTTGTTTTTCAGTCTCATTCAGCAGGGTGAGTTAATACTTACATGTACTGTATCCAAAAAGTCTCATGTACAAATAAATTTATTAGCTATATTTATTCATGATAATGTAAATGAGATATGCTAACTCATGTGACAGTGAATTCAGCATAAGACTTTCCCTGTCCATCTTTAGCTCTTTCGCTCTTTCTAAAAGTAGTATGAGTATCTACAAATACCTTTATGAACCCTTGGGCTGAAAGGTGCAGCAGCTTCTTTAACTGAGAGTACCATTTTTATGAGCATTGAAATTGGAGTCTAACAATATTCATTTTGCTACTTCCTGCTGTTTTTAACCATTCCATTTGCACAGAATTCCATTCAGACTTCTTAACAGTGCTGTGAATTTCTCCAGAGGGAATACAGGAATTATGTTGTGGTCACTTACATAGTGGTTTGGTTGTTTTCACTTCCTCGTCTCTTCTTGTGCATTACTTGTATGTTCTCTTCTGAAATTAGATTAAGAAATTATTTTTTCTAAAGTAATTTGGAGTACTACAGGATTTGTTTCTGCTGAAGTATAGCTAGATATGCTGGTAAACTCAGTTTCTTTTGGTGTTACTTTGCTACTGCAGTTGTTCTAGGAAGTTTTGTTCCTTTTCTGACTTCTCAACATTTAAAAAATAAATGAACCTCAAAGGGTTGGTTAGGCCAAAAGCAAAGATTTTTCAGGTTAAGAAATGTTCTTTCTGAAGAACCTTCACTTCTGTTATGGCTCTCTTACTTGGCTAGTAGTTCTTCTATGTTAACCTATTGTCTGAGCCAAAAGGAACACCAGGTACTGCTGGGCACAAGACAACAAACCCTTTTCTAGTGGAGCTGATGGTTCTCAAAGAGTTGGAGGCCTGCTGGCAGGGTGATCCAAGCCTTCAGATTGTGCTCCGAAACAGTGCACTTGCTGTTTCTCCCTCAGCTGCTAAATTCTTCACTATTTCCAGTCTCATCTGACAAGAATGGGGCCATGCACACAAATGTTTCAGTCAATGGTTATCACCTTCAGGAAGCACTATTTTGGGAGTGTGAGTATATTGAAGGAAGAGCAGAGCAGAGCAGAGCTGGGGAGCGTGACCCTGCATGGGGATGATGTCCGTCCAGATGGTACAAGACAGCAAGCTTTCATATAAGGTAGAGGGAAAGAGATTTGACTTTTGGAGAAAGATGAGAAAGACAGATCAGCATATCTAAGAACTGAGCAGATTTTGCCACTTCAACTGTCATTTCAGCCATGTTATGACAGTGCTGTATCAGTTGCTGATCATGTCAGATTGGGATGTATTTCAGATTGTAATGACAGAAACCTAACATGGAGCTATAGCTCTGGGAGGGTGAATTATGAGTGGACCTGAGTGCTATAATATTTTTCTTTCTGTAGGCTGCTCATTGTTTTTTGTATTGTATAGCAACCACTCAATGATGACTGAATAAATATTCTTCATGCTTTATTATAATTTGTGTCAATGTTCAAGAGAAGAATTTTACTGAAAAACTTGAAAAAATAATTTAGGTAACTGTAAAAAATAGAAAATGTGCATACATGTGTGGTGGAGAAATCATTTACTGAATATTTATGTGTGCACCTCTGAGCAGTTTAAAAGCTCAAGGGATGAGGAAGACAGTGGTTTGTGTTTTTTTCTTTTTCTTTTTTTTTCTTTTCTTTTTTTTTTTTGTTTCGTTGTTGGTTGGTTGGTTTGGCTTTTGTCAAAATAAGCTTTTTGGAGATGTCTTCACAAGTGTTTTAGAGATCTCTTGTTTTGATATGTCCATGTTATTTCATATTTGAACAGGGCAGCTATCACACTCCTTTCTATAGGCCCTTTTTGAATTAAGAGAGTTTTCACAGTTGGAGGCTATGTGGCTCACTTAAATGAATACTGAAGAAAAAAAACCCAACTGGTTCTGAGGTGAAAAAATAAGGTGTGGAGGACTCCTTTTGTTTACTTAGTAGTCTGTGGACTGGAAACATGGTGATGCTATACAATGCAGTGAAGTAAAGCCTCATAGTAGTCCTGAAGTCTTTATGACACATCCTACTCTGTTAGTGATGAAAGACAAAGGTTTCTTATTTGCATGCACTAATTTGTTGTCAAAATGGAATCTCTACAGCTATTTGGTGTATTTAAGGAGAATCTGCCTGGAAATCTGTTGGGGGATAAGGAGGAATGTCCCACAGTTACTCGGGGAAAGTTACAGTTACTAAATACCACTGTTACTTAGTAGTTATTACGTCCTTTAGGCTTTTAGGTGAGTGCAATATAGCCTAGATCTATTGCCTTCCTATTTACTAGCTGAATATATTGCAGAGCAAACTATTGGGGACCCTTCTGATTAAGGCTTTGTAACCCTCCTTTGTATCAGGAGCTGGGTAAGCAGAGGCTTCTCTTAACGCCTTTCATCATGGACACTCATTATGATACTGCACCTGATCTTTCACCCCCCACCCCACCCCGTGCTGCACTCAGCTGGGAAGGAGAGAATGAGCCTTAGATCTCTGTATCCCTTGAAAAGGGGGAGTGGAGAATGGCGAGGGGAGGAATCAAGTGGGAGAGAGTAGGGAGGGTTCTACAAAATTTAACATCCACTTTATTGCTGTGATTGAGAAATTTCTCTGGAACATTGCCTGTGCAGGCATAATCAGTGTGCTCTCTGAGGTACAAACCAAACTGTCCAACTGACCTGATTAATTCCACTTCTATTTTATTTTTGTATCTGGAGGCATAGTCTGAGAAAAAAAATTTAACAAGTGAGGAAAGCTAGTACAAACCCCTTACTTTTCTTTACATTTTCCTATATTGATTATTTTTGGGGTCTTGTTTGCTAGCATAACAATCTTGTCACTGTACCTTTGCTTGCTTATTGTTTGTTGATATGCTAAATTCTGTCTCTTTCAGTGATGCTCTTGCTGAGTCTCATTAGTTCACAGCCTAGCTTGTGCATCACATACTCCACAACCAGCTGACGAGACAATGGTGCCCATTCTCTGCCTCTACTGTTGTTTTTCTGTGTGCCGACTGTGTGCTCTCCTCTCTGCCTTCCTGTGGGCACAGAACCAGAAAGCAAAACTTGCCAAGATGCTCAACATAAACTCTTTGTTCTTCAGTGGTACTGAAGAACTAAACTGTTCTTCAGTTTGAACTGAGGTTGGCTTCACTGCTGGCTGTCATCATTAGCAGCTGTGCCCTGCTGTGAAAGTCCAGTGTGTGGACGCACGCACTTGGCTGCTGAGAAGTTACTGAGCATGGATAGTCTCATTAGAAGTCACCTGGAAATACTTATCTGGGAGAGTGATGTGTGCACTAGCCCTGAGTAGTAGGGATACATACCAGGCATAGAAGAATCCAGTGATAGTTAAGCATAGTTTCTTAAGGAAGCTGGGCTACAGTGTCTCTGAGTCTTCTCTTTTTGCCTTTTCCTTTTCCCTCTTCTCTCCCTGAAGTCTCACACTAAATTTAGCCAAAGTTTAAAAAGGGATACAAGTTTAAAATAGAATTCATTTCATTACTTTCCATTGCAATGCTGGTGGAAGAGAATTACCCAAATTAGTTCCCTAAAAAAAACCCCAGAAAACAACTGGCCAAACTTCATCCATGTGGTATTGTATTTGAGAGTCTTCAGGTAGTCATTTCAGCCCATTTTCAGCCCCCTCAGTCAACAAATACCTAACTCCAGAGCAACTGCAACACATATCATCTCTTATACACAAGACATTAGGGGCATTGATGTTAATGTAGAAGTGAGAAACGTTTAAAATATGAAAAACACAAATAGACAGAAAATTAATCTTTCCTAGTTCATGGGACAATTTATGCAGTTAGATATGAGGAAAAGATTTTAACCTGTATAGGCAACAGCTGTATATTACCAAATATAATTACTCCCCTGGAGTAATACAGTTTATCTGCTTTTGCCTCCATAGCAAAATAATCCCTCTGTGGATATTACCAATTTCATGTTGTTCTGCCAGAGTAGGAGCAGCCAGCTTGCAAGCTCTTTGTAAAACTTTGCAGATGGAGTTCTATGGGAAACATTTTCTATATTTTACATATAAAAGTAGAAAAAGTAGATTAGGCAATTTTGTACAGCTTTACTATGTTGCAGTGTTGTTAATAACAGATTGTCTTGCTAGTTTTTTTTTTTTCCCTTTTTTTTTTTTTTTTTTTTGTTTTTTGCTTGGTAATAAATGTGTGATTAAGAAACTATGCTATACTGCCTTTTTCAGAGTCTTCCTGGAACAGATTTAGTTTCAAGTGTTACAGAAACAACTTCTGTCCAAACATAGCCAGAATGTCAATGGATATGGAAAATCTCATAAGTTGTGGCAGTCAGGTGATGTTTCATCAGGTACATATGTAGTTTGCATGTTAATTGCGTATTTTCAATTGCTAGCAATTTTTATTATTTTGGAAAAAAATCTGTTTTGCTACTTTCATGATTTTAACTGATGGAAAAAAAGATGGTAATATATGACTTTATCTGCAAACAAAACTATCTTGAAGAAGCATTGTTAGTTTTGCGTGCCAGGTTAACAAAAATGTTTGCTTTTAGCAGTAAATATCATTTAACAACATTATGCAGTTTAATCAATTCTAGTT
>JAWWMO010000121.1:30498543-30546155 GCA_035047845.1 Dendrocincla fuliginosa
AGATTTAGTTTCAAGTGTTACAGAAACAACTTCTGTCCAAACATAGCCAGAATGTCAATGGATATGGAAAATCTCATGAGTTGTGGCAGTCAGGTGATGTTTCATCAGGTACATATGTAGTTTGCATGTTAATTGCATATTTTCAATTGCTAGCAATTTTTATTATTTTGGAAAAAAATCTGTTTTGCTACTTTCATGATTATAACTGATGGAAAAAAAGATGGTAATATATGACTTTATCTGCAAACAAAACTATCCTGAAGAAGCATTGTTAGTTTTGCATGCCAGGTTAACAAAAATGTTTGCTTTTAGCAGTAAATATCATTTAACAACATTATGCAGTTTAATCAATTCTAGTTACTCTCCAACATTTATAATGCATTTACTTTATATTATACCTGAAATATCTGATTACAGCTTATTATATCTTATTAAATTCTGTAATACAATAAGCATTACATGCTTATTTTGAACAATGACACAAATATTTGCTGTCAGTGTGCTCCCGTGGTATCCTGTTTTCCATGCTTCCTGCAGCCCTCATCAGCAGTGTCAGAGGCAGTATTCAGACCTGGGGAGGTTCATAGGAGAAAGAATTAAATTATCTGAGTTGCAGAAGCCAAAGTGAAGACTTTCTGACCATTGGTCAACATTGTGCTAGTCCACACAGTGCTAGGACTTCACAGAGGACAGATGTTAAGTCGCACAGATCCAGATTTGATGTTAAAGGTCAAATAAACCATCTGTGTTATTAGAGGATGAACTTAAGCTTAAGTGGAAGGGGCTTAGCCAATAGTATTATTAAAGTCTTTAAGCAAGCAGAAGTTGAGGGAGAATGACAGAAACTGTTACAGAGATAGTGTAGTGTCCCTGTAAATTAATTTCAACCTGTGGGTTGCTCACAGACTGTATGGGGTTGACTCTTTTCGTATTTGCTGTTAGCAGTGGAGCAACTGGTCAAGGGAAGTTCCCGTTTGTGTCCTGTTCCTGAGTTCCCTTTAAAATACCCAGAAAGACTTCATAGTCTTGTGTGAATAAGCCTTGTTGTAACAGTGCAGGGCTCAGGAATAAAATGTTTGTGAATGGCAAAGGGCATGCTAAGGTGAATGACCAGTAGGCTCTGGAAGCAGCCTTCTCACTAGGGGGGTTACTGATTGCCCCATGGTAACAAATAAGCAGGAATCTTTGTGAATTTACTGGGGAAGAAGGTACCAACCAAAGGTAGGCTGGCAGTGCACATGGTTAGTACTACAAATGTTTTTTTTAAAAACAGCTAAAACATTCACATATAAATGTTTCCTGTACCTCAGGCCCGCCCTCATTGTTTCCAGTGTGTATAGTACATATGGGATATATTAAAGCTGTATATTAAGCTTGGATTTTGGTCCTGCATGCTGCCTGGAAGCTGTGTCTCACCCATGTTGACTGAAACTGTCTCTCTCCTTTACCATCATGGTGTAAAGCCACAAAGGGCAGTTTCATATTGCTATTAGTGAGGCTGATTCAAGATTTTTTTTTGCTTGAGTCCCCTCTTTGTTTTCATTGCTGCTGACTGCTCATAAACTTCATAGGAAACTGAGGATACTTGCAAGCCAGTCCAGTGAAGGATAGCTATAAAGAGTTCTGCCTGTGAAATGGTTAGAAGGGATTTCTTCTAAAAGTACTCCCAGAAGATGTGGTGGTATTTCTCTTTGATTCCCATAGGGGATGTGTGCTCCAATTGATGTGAGATATTTGAAAGCTCAGCCCAGGGTAAGACCTCTGACCTTTCATGTAGGCTGCATGTACCATCCTGGATATGTCCAGCTGGAACAGAAAAGCCAGGGGCTGCTGAGGAAGGTCCCATGGCTTTCATAGAAGATACAGAACCCTGATCTGACCCAGCATCTTTGTTTTGCATGGACTGTCCAAGAAATAATGACTAGTGGGATTGATGCTTGTTCATCGTTTCCTTTCAGATGTTTTGAGGTTAAACATAATGCTGTAATTTGAAATTCTTGCAGAAACCAGAAGTCTTGTTGCCATACAATCCTTCTGTTGGCTTCTTAGCTGCAAACAGGCCCTGCTGCCAACAGTTTCTACCAGATCGAGCTCTCCCCAGTTTTCTTTTCAAGTGTAAATTGCACACTGGTCAAATCAGGTGAAACATGCACTCCTTTCCTCCTTTCTTGTGTCCCAGTCTTTCAGCTTAACTCATTCCTGCTTGGCAACGTCTGGGCCACAGATTATTGCACTTCTTAGACTGTGGTGTTGGAATTGTGAAAATTACCATATGATTGACAGTCATGAAAATTAATCCCACAGCACTAAAGCAAAACCCCTCCGTTTTTCTTGGCAGAGTATTGATTTTCAGCTGTGTTCTGCTTTAAAGATGCAGAATTTCTCAGAGATGCAGAAGCTGATCATGATCATTCCTGAAAGCAATGTGTCTGTGCATATTCTCCTGAGTCACAGGTACAGCTTTCTTGCAGAGCTGCAGGGAGGAACAATGTTGCCATTCTGTTCATGCAAGGTCTGGCATGAATATTCAGGCATTTTTTTTGTGAAATGTAACTCATACAGGGTATGAAGTATATAGAAAATAATCTCTTAGCATGCTGTAATAGGGATGTTTTCAGATTTGAAATATTAAGTGATCAGAGTTCACTGCTGTGAAATTCTTTAATTAAAAACAAATCTGCCATGTTTATAAAATGTCTAAATGTGCTATTATGGTTAGAAGAACACACAAGAGAAGGCTTTGTTGAAATGTAAACACTTTGTGAATTATTACTGCAGTGTGCTCTCTGAATGCTCTCATCTAATGACACAGTGCTCAACATTCAAGTGAATATAATTGTAGCAAAGGGCTATTAGGCTCAGATTCAGTGCTTAGGTTCCTAACTTTCCACTGAAACAGTTTATTGAATCCAGACCCTTTGTTAACTCTTCACTCTTTCCATTTTTTTTTTTTGGCATGTCTGTGAGCTTTTTTCTTTTTCAGGGTGGTCCCTTAAAGTGGTGAAAACTGGTAAGTTACTCTTTTGAATGTCACCGTGCAAGATTCATTTGTTGAGATTCACTGATTTTTGTAAATGAGATCTTCAGTACTGTATTTTTCTTTAACAACCTAAGAAGCAATGACCCTATCACAACATCAGGAAGGTTGTGGGAATTGGAGGAAAATGGTTCCCCACAAAGGATAAATAGAAGAAGCATCTTATTTCAGTCAGAATATGAGTTTTAACTAGCTTTATCACTTGCTTGCAGCCAGTGCGAAGTGCAGAGGAGTTATTGCAGCAGGTTCATGGATGAGAAGGTTCAGGGCAGAAGAGACTGACTGAGAGGTCATAGACATAAATGCCACTGGACTCCTCCAAAAAATTATCTACTGTTACTGGGTTTTCTTCAATGCCCCAAATAATAGGGGGTATACTCCTCCAGTATCCCTCTCAGTGGAAAGTGCTGAGGTGAACTGTTCTTCCAAAACCAGAGCTCCTGAGCAGTGGTAACACGACTTAGACGGTGGAGTGGTGTTATCTGCAGATTGAGGAGTTTTATCACTAAAAGCCTTGCAAACTACCTTAAATCTCATCACAGTAAACAACTTCACATTGGGGTGTCTTTAGAGTGAACTGTGAAAAGCTTGGATGGATTTCAGAAGGAGAATAAGCTCAACTTTCTATTCAGAATTTGCCTGTTGGAATTTGTCATTGAATCATCTCGCGCAAAGATTTAGTGCTCGTGGGCATAGCAGAGTGTTAATGTTATACCCACAAATTTGATTTTAGTTGGGATTTTGAAGAATTTACTACATGGTAATGAGAAATGTGAACCAACCATCTGAAAACCATTTTGATGGTGTTTTTAGTGTAGGCTAAGGAATGTAGACTCAGGGAATGTAGACTCAGCTTTGGCACTCAGGAGATTTGATCAATAAATGACTTGTTTTTCTGAAGCTACCCATTGTACACTTTTGCTGATTTGAACTAAGAAAACGTCAGGCCACATCTACAGTCCCCCACAGTTTTGGAAACTGCTGAGTTGATGTGGTTTCCTGCTGAAATCATCCCCAAAGCTAAAATCTTGCATGTAAAGCACGCAGATGATCTTAAAAGGAGGCAGTGGTCTCTGCCTAGTGTTTTGCTGAGAATGCTACAAATAAGCAGAGCAGGGCTAAATACTTCATCCTGTTGAAGTGAGGTGCGTTAGAGGCAGCTAAGGCTTGGTGAGGGGAGGGAGGATGCTGGAGAAGCCGCGGCCTTTCGGGGCTCCAGTATCCACCGCTGAACACCAGAGGGCACAAACTCTCTAACAGTCGCCTCTTCCCTTACGGCTCCGTGAATGCCAACATTTAAACAAGTCCAAATAAAAGCAGGCTTAGAAAAGCAAACATGGAACCTCACTGGAAAACCAAAGGGAAAGGCAGTGTGCTAGCAGCTTGAGTGCAGATAAAAGCCTCACATGCACGGGATGTGTACAGCTGTGTTACGTGAACTTGTGCCAAGGACACTTGTATGATACACACGTATATGGGTTTATTTTTAAATGCAGTAAGATGTTAACACTGTGTTGCTGCCACATATTTACAAGAGCTGCTTTATTTATGAATGAGAAAATACATAGATCAAGCTGGTCGTTCTGAACTGGCAACAGCTAAAATTGCTACAAATAATGCTTTTCTGTGGGTTATGTTTAGTAGAAAGATCATTTTAGATAGGACAACTTGGAATCATTTACCTACCTGATTGCCTGGTTCTCTTTATGTGTCAAAGTAGGTACTTCTGTTGCCATGGACTCAGTTGCACAGCGTCACAGGAAAAATCATTGTTATTAAGTCTAAAAACTTTCTGAAGTCATACATAAAATTATTGCTACACTAGTTTCTCCTGGCTGAAAATATGTGTGAGAATTTGAAGTAGATGAACGTGAGCTTTCAACATATTTTTAAGGTGAATCAGTAGCCAGACTGTGGCCTTAGAACCAGTAACTTGGGAACCTCCAGGCCTCAAAGCAAGTATGATCTGTCCCTTTGTCAAGCTTCTGCTGTAGGAGTGTATAATACTTCTCTTTTGAGCTGTGTGATGCTGTCACCTTCACAAAGTTAGAATTAAATCTGGAAGAAATAGACTTAAGAGCTGACTGCAATTTATCATGTGATACAATCTCAGTGTATTTTATTTTAAATTTGAGTCTAAAATGGGTGAATAAAGCTGTAATCATCCTGTCAGCGCATGTAACTACTTTCAGAATTAGATACTGATCAGTCTAACTGAGTAAAAATCAGTTATAATTTCAGTAATGCTGTTAAACTTCTAATTAATAGCAAGTGAGACTGGTCCAGTGGTGTCAAAGTGTATCCATGATTTGGAAGCAGATTTAGTCCCTAGGTGCACCACTGGCCTCCTGCTGGACACTAATCTCTTCATACTTCAGGTCTAAGGCCCTCAGAGGGAGGATTAACTCTCTAAGGAATCTGGGCAGAATTCAGGATACCCAAACATATCCTAAAAGTGTTATTGAGGGTCCTTTTCTCTGGCTTGGTGATCTCAAGAAGTGGTGAAGCCCATCTCAGCAAATTCATTTGGCAGGAGGGAAATCCTTTACTAGCTTTTTGTGCAACATTGGCTGGGTGTGTAAGAGTTTGTGCTGGTGTGGAAAACCTGAACTGTTCTGGTCACATGGGAACCCTTGTCTGAACGTTTGGTGAGACCAGTGTATGAGGCTGGATCCTCCTGCAGCAGAGAGTACCTTTGTTTACATCACCCATAACTGGTTGCTTGAGTTGATTTTTGTTTTCTTTTTATCTTTTTCCTGGAAAACACTTGTATTTAGGATGCTATAGGCCAGAGGTAGCATGTAAGCCTCTGGGGAGGATGTGATTAGCTCAGTGTATCATGACAGGCTGCTGACAGATCACAGCAGAATGAAAAATGGAAATGAAGCTGCCTGCAGCTGCGCACCTCTCAACCAAAATTACAAAAGGTGTGTTTTCCTCTCTGGCAGGGTGGTGGCCATAGCAGGAGAACTTCTGTCTCGTGCTCTTGGTCTTATTTTTTTTTCCAGGGCAGCCTAAATCAGCAATGAGGGAAGAATGTTCCACTCTGGGAAAGCTCCAGCCTCTCCCTACAGGATATAATGATGCAGTAACAGTAGCAAACAGGGCTTCAGTTCAGCTCTGTGCTGGGCAGGGAGGCATTTGGGGATCCTGCCTGGAAGTGCTAGACCAGCAGAAGACCTTTCACTGAGCAGGAACACAATGTTATCCCTGGGGAGGAGCTCCCCAGCAGAAGTATTCTTTCAAGCTGGCTCTGAACCAAAATTGTCAGTCCCAGGTGGCAGAAGTAGCAGGTGCATGCTGTGACAGACAGGGACAGTCAGAAATGTCATCGGGGCTCCCTTGGAGTTGGCACCCATCTTATGCTAGTTAATACACTTCGCTTGGGGAGTCTGAGCTCCATTATGCTTAACATTGGTGAGGCTTCCTGTAGTCCCTTGGTGTTCCTAGTCCAATGTTTTGCATATTTTGTTGATCTGGTGACTAAACACATCTTCCAGCTCTTTTTTGAAGGAATGCCTCAGAGTAGGATGACTGGGACAATGCAAGTAGAAAGTGGAACATGTTGATACAGCTGCAAAGAGTTATTTGCACTATGCCTGCCTACAGCCTATGCAAATAGCAGAAATGATTCCTCGCTTCATATGACCTGACTTCAGGTGTGCATTCACCTGTGCATTTATGGAACATAAACAGACTCTGCAGCAGAGTGGAATATCTATGAAGAAGAACAGAACTATCTGTTCTGTTTCGGAGACTGAAATGGCATCCAGGAGAGTGTAGCATTTGAGCAGGATGAAGAAACAAATTTGGAGTGTGTTACTAGACATTTTGCAGGCATATTTTCAAAAGCAAAAAAAATCCAGCCTCTGTTAGAAACAGTTGTCTTCGATCCCTGTGGCTTTTAAGTAGTGCCTTGTTGCTTTTAAAACAGCTAAAATTCAGCATTCATCAGATAGTTAAAAAATCTTGTGTGAGATTGGGAAAGTGACTGTAAGAAGTGTCTCTCCTTGAATTTGGTGATTCTTTAATGAGTATATTTATCAAGGAGGTAACGGACAGAGAGATACATTTAACATTGATGTTATTCATCAGCAACACATCTCTGAATTTTGATTAGTTCTTCCTAAGCTTTAGGAGCCTCCTGTTTTGTACCCATCAAGTACCTTATCCATTCTCTATTCCAGCTCTGTTGCACCCATTAAGGACCAATCCTTGCTGTCCTGTGCTCCTGGGAAGCTACTTGTGTGTCTCCATGGGCTTCCAGAGCTCCATCCATACTGCTTCAGGTTCACACAATCATAGAAGGGTTTGGGTTGGAAGGGATCTTAAAGATCATCTAGTTCCAGTCTCCCTGCTGTAGGCAGGGAGACCTCCCACTAGACCAGGTTGCTCAGAGCCCCTCCAGCCTGGTCTTGAACACCTCCAGGGTCAGAGAGTCCACAGCTTCTCTGGGTAACCTGGTCCAGTGCCTCATCACCTTCACTGCAAAGAATGTCTTCCTAATATCTAATCTAAACCTATCCTCCTTCATCTCAAGGTCATTTCCCCTTGTCCTGTCACTACATGCCCTTGTAAAATTTCCATCTCCAGACTTCTTGCAGGCCCCCTTCAGGTCCTGGAAGGCTGTTGTAAGGTCTCCTTAGAGCCTTGTCTCCTCCATGCTGAATAATCCCAGCTATCTTGGCCTGTCTTCATAGGAGAGGTGCTCCAGTCTTGTGATTAACTTAGTGGCCCTTTTTGGGGCTTACTCCAACAGATCATCTTATTTTTATTGTTGGCCCCAGAGCTGGTTGTAGTACTCCAAGTGGGGTCTCAGAAGAGCAGAGAAGAATCCCCTGGTTTGACCTGCTGGCCACTATTCTTTTGATGCAGCCCAGGATATAGTTGGCTTTCTGGGCCACAAGCACACATTTCCACGTCATTCTGAGCTTTTCATCCACAGACACCACCAAGTCTGTCTCCCCTGGACTAGTCTTGATCCTTTCTCCTCCCAGCCTGTACTTGTGCTTGGGATTACCCTGACCCACATGCAGGACCTTGGACTTGGCCTTGTTGAACTTCATGAAGTTTGCACAGGCCCACCTCTTAAACCTGTCCTGGTTCCTCTGGTGGCATCCCTTCCCTGCAGTGTGTGTCGACTGCACTATACAACTTAGTGTGATCTGCAAACTTGCTGAAGGTGCATTCGATCTCAGTGTCTGTGTTGCCAGCAGAGATGTTAAACAGCATCAGTCCCAGTGCTAACCTCTGAGAAACACAACTCGTCACTGCTTTCCACTTGCGTATCAAGATGTTGACTGCAACTATTTGTTGCAGTCTGTCCAGCCAATTTATTATCCAGCAAGTGGTCCATCCATCAAATTCATGTCTCTCCAGTTTAGAAGGATAAGGAGGTTTTGTGGGACAGTGTCAAATCCTTTGCGCAAGCCCAGTAGATGATGTCTATTGCTCTTCCCTTCACCACTGCTGTAACCCCATTGTAGAAGGCCACCAAATTTGTCAGGCATGCTTTGCCCTTAGTGAAGCTGTGGTGGTTGTCACAAACCACCTCATAAATGCTTTAGCATATGGCATTTCCTGAAGGGTCTTCTCCATGATCTTGCCAGCCACTTAACTGAGGTTAGAATAGTGATGGAAAGTTTGTAAATTTTTTTGTTTAGGCTTTCAATGCTGCTCCTTCTAAGCACTTTGAAAATTGGATACCTGCCATTTCATACTTGTTGGTTTAAGAAAACCCACAAGATATTTCTGGTTTTATGGTCTTCCAAAAACTGAGCTCTCTCTTTCCTTGTCACTTTGTAGCCCCCTTAATCTAGCTAAAGCAATGACTACAAATACTTGAGGCAGATGCTTTTTTATACATGCTATTAGGAATACCAACATTGGTGCTCTAACAAAGAGTGATGTAATTTACTAATAAACTTAAGCATTTAATGAAGGAAAGAACTTGCAGGTAGTGGTCTTTCAAAATTAGGTATTGTTTTTCTATAATGTGCCTGTGATCTGGGTGAAAATCAGCCAAATCCCTTAATGTCTGCAGTCATTCTGAATGAGGACTTAATTCCCTGTAAGACACATAATACTTTTATTTTAACCTACTTCAGCATTTTAAATGCAGCTGCATTCACTAGGATGCTTTTAGTCTTGCCTGCAGATCAAAGTTTCAGTTACTCTGTGAAAGCAGTGAGTATTCTGGTGGGGGGAATTTACCAATATTTTGTTATCTGATTTTTGGCTTCTTGCCAAAGAATAGTGCCACAAGGGCACTCACTGCTGTTTATATGATTTTCATTGACTTCAATGGGCATTGAATCAGGCCTTATAAGCACAATTTCCTCATTGTTAGCAGCTGTTCATTGCTTAGCATTACTTGAGCCACTATTCAGCCGGCCATCTGTGATCTGGGACTTCTCAGACTGCAAGAAAATCATTAGCTGTTCCATTTTGGCAGGAGAATATTGTAACATCTTAGGGATGTATTTGCACAAGGAGTAATAATGTTTTTCCCCAATAGCTATTGCTTGTTGCTTGCCCATCTGTGGTTCTGACACAATTGTTAAATAATAAATACAGTAACTGAACCAGTGCTTTGTACAGTCAAATGTATGGTTTTTCACCAGAATGCTGAGATATTAATTCTGTTAGCAGGCAACTGTCCATATTATCAGTATATGTACTTGTTTTTTTTATCTCTGACACTGGTCAGTCTACAGAGAACATAGTAAAAGCTTAAAAAATGACAAAAATAGGTCCTTGTCCTGGAGAGCTTGGACAGTGAGTTACGACACCAAATCATGACTGAGAGTTTGGGATGCAGCTGGATTAAAGGGTGTAAGAGAATCATTGAATATACACTGAACAGCCATTTAGAGCTATTGTTCTGTAGTAATTCTCCAGAAAAAAGCAACTGTGGAAGTTGGAGGACTGTACTAATAAATTAGCACTTCACTTAAACTGTTGAATATTTCCCTGTATGGCTAGATCCCTTCCAAGACACACCTGTTCCTACATTCTGCTTCTTGCTGGAACCATTTGCAGATTCCTGATAACAAGCATTTCCCCTAAAACTGAGCCCCACTTTCTAAGAAGGTTTAAAGGAATGTAGTAAGGCTCAGAAAGAAGGAATGAAAGATTATTTATGTAAGTGTGCTCATTTCAGGGAAAGAATTTATTATCCCAAGATCATAAGTGATATATGGAGTGCTTGCTAGGAGGCAAATGATCTTTTTATTTAGAAGTATTTGACCTGTATTTATAATAATTTCTGGGCTGAAAGCTGTTCCTCATTTTGCTCATGTGATAAAGTAAATGACAGCCACCCCAAGTCTGGCTTTTGCAGAGTAGCCCTCTGTACTTGATGTACTGTTAGCCATGTTCTTGGTATGTACTGGAGGTGCACATCTCTGGCATTGAATGTGAAAAATCTGAGCTTCCTCTGGTTTCTGAATTGAGCTTCTTTCACTTTCAAGTGTTCATCTAAAATCGATTTCACTGTAGCTGCTGAAGCTTGACTGCTCATTTACATGAACAAGAACTACAAAAATGAGGTTGGGGGAGGATGGGAAGGCAATGGGATTTCCCTGACTTCCTGAAAACAGGATTTTACTGAGCCCAAATTTTCCTTCTGACATAGAGCATTATTGCCCAGTGATAAGAAAAAAAAATTACAGTATTTTCAGTATTTTATCAGTTTCCTGGACTATGGGAACTTGCCAAGTTTCACACAGATTTCAAAAAGAGTTTTCTGGATGCCAAAATAAATGCCTGACTTCACTATGCACTGGGAGGAGAACATTCTGAGCCATCCCGCAGGAGGAGGGAGGGTCTTTGTACTGTGGTAGGATCCATGTTGACTCTCTGAATCCATCAGCAAAGTTTTGGAGAGAGATAATGTGCAGGATTGTACCTTGCTCTGGGAACTGCCAAGAGAAATACAAAGATTCCATCTTATAAAGAAGACATGAGACACAAATTCTCATTTTCTCAGCCAGTGTAACAGTTCAGAGACTATTCCCTCTGTCAGGAAACAGGGAGGGCAGTGAGGAAATATTCGTGCATCCTTCAAAGTTTGTATTAAAAGGGTTTAAAATAATAAGTTTTCCCCGTAGCCAGGCTTTGTTTTGTCAAATTGTGAAGTCTACATAGTAAACCATATGAAAATGTAATAAATCTTCTACATATTTAACAGATGTTGGTGGATTTATCCACTATAGGAAGTTTTATATCAAACTGTACAATTTAGGGCCTGCTTTGTGTACTTTGTGAATCCCAGACACGTTTAATATTTCTCCCTCTGAGGTTTAGCAGTGTATAAATAACATTTAATAAACAACCTTTAACTTTAAACAAATGCATTCAGATAGATTATGTCTGCTCAGATCTCATATTTTAAGAACACTTGTAAATACTGGACAGGACTGATTAAATCTAGCAATATTGTCTTTAATTTACATGCATTCAGTCTCTTGGCAGCATGGTTTTCAGTGTCCCAATTAAGAACGCATTACTTTTGTTATGAACTGTTGTTTCAAAGGTGGGCAATTTTGCAATCTGGATTTGCAGAGAATTTAAATTTGGCACATTAAATTTGTGTCCAAGAGCCAATATTCTTCCTCCTAAATGTATTCAGAGAAATAGTTTATTTCTCAGTGCTTCCATTCCTCTGATTTTCAGGCCTGTGAGCATGGTGGTTTATAATGCAAACTTGTGGCATATGCACCTGAATCTCAAGCTACTTTTCAACTAGAAGAAATTTTAAAGAAAAAACCCCCAAAAAACAACAACAACAACAACAAAAAATACCCCTTTACCTCCTCCAGTGATTGAGTTATTTTTGGATTTGGAGCTTCAAGGCATGCAGCAACTTTAACTTCCTTAAATTTCAAGATAAATTTTTTAATGATGACAAATAGTCTGAGAACAACACAAGGAAGATATAAGAACCCAGAGGACAAAGACATTTCATACAGGAAAATATGGAAGACAAATTAGCAGGTATTTAAAAAAAATACTCAGGAAATCAACCAAGCGTGTGAAAACTGTGAGTTGCTGTGATAAGCAGATTGCTGATGGGTTTTGTTATTCTTCAAGTGTCTAATATTAGCGTTTTTTTCTGGGTTATCCTAATGTCCCTCATAATGAAACTTAGCTGAGGAGTTCCATAGGTTTGAGAAGGTAGCTGTGGTAAGGCATGAGGAGTAAAAAAACCCAGCCTTTCTCTCCTCTAGCTTTTTGGTTTGGTTTCTCACCTGCTCAGTATGTTTTCTACTCTTCCATAATTTTTAATGTTTCCTAGAATGGAGCTCTCACTATTGACTTTGAGAGATTTTTGGATGTTTAGCAGTTGTTAATGTGTGACTTTGTGTAGCACTGCTTGGTGTAAGGAGTCTGCTCAGAGTAAGTGGGAATGAAGATGAAGTTGACTGAAACCCAAAACTTGAGCTATTAGAGAGACTAACTCCAGGCTCTGGGTATGTTGGACTGTGATTTCTTGATTGCAGTCATGTCTGGGGAATTTGCTGTAACTCACCTCAGAATACAGATGCCTTCTTCAGCATTGCTCTAATGTGCATACAAGGACATTAGGAGTGTCTGTTGGTTATCATTTGTGTTTCTTAATGTGCAGTGTTTTTTCTGTGATCATATGAAAGCGGATTTGTTAACATTTTGATTAGATTACCTACAGTAAGACTCTGTAATTCAGAGAGGCAGCCATATAGCTGACATACAGTAGCTGCCAAAAGCACAGGTTTATGATGATTTCCATAATGAAACATGCTGTGTATCTCTTACTGCTAATGAGGTTATTAATGGAAGACTAAACTTGAGTGCCCAGTAATGGTAAAGGCAGAATGTCTATTACATGTTTAAAACTGCCCTTTGGTTGCTTAGGAAAATGAGAGCTGTTCTGAGTTTCATTTTGTATTTTCCCCTGCCTGCTTTGCGCAGAGCTGAATAGGTGATTAGGTAGGGAGCAGAGATTTTTCTTGTCTCTAAACTGCCTATTCCTTGAGAAGAAAATTGAAGGTAATAATTCTTGGTGGATCTTAGCTGGTGAAAAGTCCTTTGCCCAGACATAGCAGCAATGTGTTACTAAGTGCTGTACTTTGTCTCTTTTGGTTGAAAACCCCAGAGGAGCTTTCTCAGACTAGTTCTCCAGAGATGTGTGAAGAAATCAGTGCTCTAAAACAGTTTGCTCTTGGAACTGAGAGCACTTTATTGTCAGGTACAAATATCAACCCCATTAAAAGTGAAACAGGTTAATAGGCTTTCACATAGGGTGAATTGGTAGACGCCCCATAATTTGTTTTTCTGCTGGCTTTATTCAAGGTGAGGTGGCATTACCTGAGGGAGAGAACTCAACAGACCCTTTGAGTCCATTTTCAATTTAGAACTTCAGCAAACAGATTGGGTGCATGAATTATGATGTTCCTACAACCAGTGTTGCTGACATGAAATCTGGGATTTCCTGGATTAGTTGTCAAAACATAAAAATGGCACAGTGGGAATTCTAAGTGTTTTGTATAACCATGAAACATTCCCTTTTCAATCTATTTAATATTTTTAGCTTAGTTTCCTCATTTTAATTTTTAGTCAGTTAAGAAATTCTGTGTTATAGCAAAACATTGACATGTGTAATAATGTGGAAATGAAACATTTCAGCATTTCTGAAATGAATGATTACTGTTAGAAAATGTTGAAGTAAAACCTTACATTGTTTAAAACATTTTTCCTATTCTTCCTGACCAAACCTTTTCATTAGATATGACTGGAAATGGGAATAGTTATGTATTTGCTTGCGTCTACTGCCCTCTTTCCCCTGAAGCTGTAGGTTTTGGCTAATTTTAGCTGTTTATGAGCACACAAAAGAAAAAAAAAAAGGCCAAGTCTGGCTGTACTCTTCACTTACTTTGTATTCACTGCTAAATTAAGTTTTATAGGATTCCCAATTGTGTCTTCCACTCCTCAGCTCTTTAGAGGCCAAGGAACACTATGCTGTCGGGGAAAAGCAAAACTAGCTAAGAGGAGTAAACGTAAACCAGTCGTGGGTTTTACACTTTTTGTGAAAGGGCTGAAATATTTCACCCCAGTGGAATATTGGCTGAGTTCAGGTGTATTGCTGAGTTACCACAGCTGGAAGAGTTCCTACACATTAGTTGAGCTCCACAAAGCAGTCAACTGATCTGGTACCTTGGGGCAAACCCAAGGTGAGACAAATTTGTCTTTCAGTGAGGTTTATGCTAATGGTTCTACCTTCTGTTCCTGGCAAGCATGCTCAGTTTGCATCAGTGTGTCCTAGTAATCAGAGAGAAGAATCTTCCCATTGGTGGAACACACCATGGCCCTTAGGTATGATGCGAATAAAGGTCACCACAAGAACCTACTGGCAAGGTTTGAAATTAACACAAAGGGTGTGTTTTTCAAGTGTTCTTTTTTGTTCAATATGTCAGCTAGTTCTAAGTACAGATCAAGACCCACTGTAGCAGTGATGAGCAGCGCAGATCAAGAAAAGGGAGTAAAAAGAAATATTAACATTTTGTGACACCAAGGATACAAAGAGCATTTTGAGGTAGCAATCACCTTTATTCTGTGTGTTCATAACCTGCCTGGCTGAGTATAGGTCCTAGCTTGAGTCCTAGCAGCTGTAAAAGGCAAATGGTTGTGCATGAGGCATCTTGATCAGCTCCCAGCTGGCGGCTGCTGATCTCCCCATCCCCCTCCAAATTACCAGGGTTACCGGCTGGCTCAGATTTGCTCAGGGTTACGTCTGCAAACGTCACCTCTGCAACTGTAATACAGATAAGAATTTACCAACAATCTTGAGAGACATTCCCTGGCCTCAAGTGCTTGGAGGCATATGACAGCAGGATACAGGGTTGTGCTACGAGCGAGACAAACAAACACAGTCTCATCTATGTGGCTGTGTTGCTTCGTCAGACCTGGCCAAGTGATGATATCGCCTGTCCTTCTGGACTCTACAGAGAGTGCTGGCTGGGAATGGTTTTGTGCAAAGATTTTCTAAATGCTTCTCTTCTCTTTGCTGAGGTTGTCCTTTGCAGATGCAAGGGAAGGAGGAAGTCAGTCTCCTGAAAAACAGGTCTTGGGAAGCTGCTAGGTCAAACTGGAAAAAACAGAAGTAGTCTTTACCTCTGCTACATTTTCCCTAGCAAATGTGAGCGTCTGTTTTATAACTGGTGCATCCTTACCTGGAGGCTGCCATTTAAGTGAACTACTTCTGGCTGTAGCTGTCACCAGGCTGTGTGCAAAGGGGCTTAAACTTGAGAGCAGCCCTTCCTCTGCTGTTTTTGGGCTCTTTTCAAAGAGCTTCTGCTGGTTCACGCACCATTTTCTCCTGGTCTGATTCTACTGGGAGAAGGGAAGGAACTGAAGAAGATTAAAAGGTGTTCCCTCTATCATACCAAAAAGGAGACTATGAAGGATATGGACTGTCAGGTCTGGAGCACTCTTCCCTTGCTGAAGTGGATGAACAGGGGACCTGTGTGCTGCAGGAGAATGGAGACTGAGGGCATAAAATCACATATCCACAATGGTGATAATTCATGCTCAAATACTTGGTCATCTGAAGGCAGGTAGAAGAGGAGCTAGTTGAGAAAGTCTGAGAAAGGGAGTAGGTTTGGAATCACAGCGTTGTCAGCTACATGATACTGGGGCTCTGTGGCAACTGTGGCTAAGGAAACCCACAGGAGTCCTTGGATCCTAATGTGGTGTGTTCCTAGGGCTCCTTTTACACCAGGCTGCAAAGCCTTTATCCATGTTGTGCAGGATTGTTTTTGTTCTCCTGGCTGGTGATTCTGTTCCTAAAGTAATTCAAATAAATGAATACAATATGTTTAACAAGTATATTACTGTAACTAATATTCCCGGTTGGGCTTCTCATTTAAGCAGCAAAATGGTTGAGGGAATTAAATTATGAACTGGGAACTCCTCTGTCCTAACCTTGCTCTGTAGAGTGATTCATGCCACAAGCAGGGCCTGTTCACTCAGACCGTTTCCAGACTCAGGTGCCTAAAAGCAGGCACTTGAACTTGTATTTAGGCACTCACATGAATGTTGTTTACTTTACAGAGGTGCAGCTTCCTGAGAAGGGAGGGTATTTACAGGCATTTGGCCTCTCTGGAAAAGGAGCCAAGCTTTAAACACCAAAGCAGAGAAGAAAAAAACTTTACCCTTTTGGGAGAGGGGCGCAGTTCACTCATGTAAAAGTAGCAATGATACTTTGACATATCACAGGAGAAGAGTGAGGCTAAACTGCTGAAGTTGGCATTGGAGAGGCATTTTGGAAGTAATAAAGCTTTTGGTGCATATGTGCTTAATCTCAGAGCTCACAAGAGAGAGAACATACCTTTATGATGAGGAAATAATGTGTAAGTGAATGGAAGCAGAAAAAACATAATTTTGACTTTCCTAACTTAATTTTGTGTTTAAATCTCAACCTTAATAAGGGTGCCAATCTCCATCAACTAATAAAGCTTTTTCCTTTTTCTTTTCTTATGCAATATGGGAAATAATAGGTAAATGCAATTTATAAGGAAAGGAAATTGACCAACAGGGTTTGCTGAACTGAGCAATTGAATGGTATTCCTGTGGAGTGGTTTTACAGAGTCACTTGAACCCCTCGGTTTTGCAATCTCTAGGTAACTGGAGGCAGGCCTGTTTTCCATAATATATTGACTAGCCTGGAACTAAGCACACACACATAAAAATCCCCAAACCTTGTTGTATCAATTTCTGGAAAAAGTAATAGAGCCTGTTTAAGACCTTGTGCTTTTTATCCATGTCAAGTGACTTTTAAAGAGCTTGGTACGTAAAGAAAAGGGAGATTTGCTTGGCAAGTTGTCCCAAATCATAGTTATACCAGGCACATGGAGGAGAAAATGTATGCTTTGCTGGAAGTGCAGAATTCAGAATAAAATGTGAATTTTGTTTGGCTTTGGGACAGAGCTTTGAGGGAAGCAGACAAAAAGGGAAGTGTGGTATTAATGAATATAAAGCCTTACATGGAGGGAAGTGAAATGAGCCTTGTTATGAGAGAACAGAAAGGTGGCAGGAGGCTGGTGAAAATGGGTACAGGTAGGGAAATACAATGGGGGAGTTATAGGAGAGAGAGCAAGGGAGTTAGTGGAGGGTGCAGGAGGTGTTTATCAAGGAGCAGAGTTTGGTGCTCAACTTGGTGAAGCTGCAGTGAAGGGTTGGAGGGGAGTTAGAGATGGCAGTGAGTCACAGAGGAAGCCCAACTAGAAACAAACTGAAAACTTTCCCTCAAAACAGTGCCAGATGCTTCTGGCAGTCTTGCTGGTTTGTGAATGTTGGAGTTCATGACAATGTTTGCAGCGTCTGTATTATTCCTTGGATGCAGCTTGGAGGAGGAAAATGATGCCAGTCTGAAAGATTGTTTATCCTAGACTGGTTGTAGGAGACTGAAAAAGGGGGAGTTTTTACTACCTTTTGCCACAACAGTCAGGATGGGGAAGTTACAGAGAGAAGACTCCCATAAGAAAAATGAATTTTGGACTCTGATAGAGATGCAAAAGGCACAGACTGTGTGTGCAGTAGTTAAAAGTGAAAGGGAAATGCAAGCATGTTTTTATTTCTAATTCAATCACTTCTCACTGTAGGCAGGTTGACTAAATGTTGGATAGCTGCATTTCCAGCAAGGAGGGAGCTGACACTGTATCTGTTGTACCATCTGTTTATGAGTTACCAGTGTACTGGGGAGAAGCTTCAGCGAGGAGTAGGAAATCTTCCAGAGTTCGCAGTTGTGTTTAACTGCTTGAATGCCAACGATATGAAGTCAACCTATTGGCAAGCGTCCCGTGTTCTGGGCTAAAACTACTGTGTGTAGCATCTCCTTTTCAACTAGTGCCACTTTGCCAGTTGGGTGCTTCTCTTTGCACGTTGCTGTTGGTGGCAAGGGAAACCTGGCTCCTCCTAGCCAGCCTGTGGCAGGGGAGTCACTTTCCATACCTGTCTTCTAATTGTTCTGTGCACAGGGAGGAGGAAAAAAAGCCACCTCAATCCTGCTAACAGTGTTACCAGAATGAAAGCTGGAGGGGAAAGTTATTTTTCTATACCTGGTGGTCTGCAGGGTGCCTTGCTGTTGTAGGGGGGCTGCAATGTCAGTTTATTAATGAACTGCTGGTGTAAAATTACCAAACACACGGTAACTAAAAGCTCAAAAGAAACTAGCGTCAGCAGTTCAGCTGACCATCCTGTTCTCCCTGGTTTGCACTTTCACTTTCAGATTGAGAAAAGCAACAAAGCTCCTGCAACCACTTGGACAATTCTGCTTTGGTTTCTCCTCTCAGCTTTTTTCACTCCAAGACTGACAAAATCAGGTGACTGCAAATAGGCTTGAGTGAAAGCTGCAGGCCCTCTCTAACCCTCAAGATTAGAGGTTTCAGTTTCAAATCTCAGTGCAGAACTAGATAGAGAGTATGAATTTTCTAAGTAAAACTTGTGATGCCGTAGGAGGAATAGCAGAATTAGTTTCAAGCTGATAATGATTTTGAGCCCAGGAAGATGGCACTGATTACCTTTGCTTTCTGAATACTTAATTTCCTTATTAAGTCAGTGCAGCTCATTTATTCTTTGCCTCTGACTCTGAGTGTCAAAACTTGGACAAACTGTCACAGTTAAACTTGTAGGAAACAGTTTGATCTCTCACAGAACTTTTTAGATACGGAAAGTCCTTATCAATTTCTGCTGTGGTCAGTTTTGTATTCTTCTAATGACATCTTTGTCAGGCTTGGGACTACGTGCTTTTTCTTTCTTTCCAGCCTAAATTTCCCTAATGTTCATTTACCTTGGCCTAGAGACGTAAATCCACCCTTCAGATCAACTCTGTTGTTCCGTCATGTCCAGCTAATTTCAGACACCTCCAATTCTTCATCTTATGCATAGTAAGATCCACTGCCCTGTAGTGTCCCTGGGGCAAAAATGAGCTTGTTCTGCTTGAAAGCTGCATAGTGGTGATTAGTGGGCTACTGAGCCCCAAATTAATGCCCCCACATGCCATGAGAGGAAGGGCATATGGTTTTATTGTTTGATGTTAAAATAACAGAGCCAAGCATCTTCTAGCAAACTCAGGGCCAGGCAGAGTGAAGTGATGTCTTTCTGCAAAATAAATTGAACCTCAAGTGATGGCTGCATGATGTAATTTATTTTAATACTTGAAATGATGCACTGGGAGTAGACCTTTTAAGACAAGAGGTATATGTGCATAGCTCTTCCTGCGGCTCTGCTGTTTTATGAAGATAACCTAAGCAGGTTTACAGGTCCTGTCATCTCTGTTTCTTTTCCATGAGCAACTATAACTCCTCTGCCACCATGACATAGACTCTTTAAAAATCACTAGAGCTGTTTGATCTCAGATGCACACTGTTGTCTTCTGGCACTGTCTTAATAACACTCAAATGCTTACAGGGAAGAGGGGTTTTTCATGCCAATCTGTTTCCTTCTTGCTTTTCTCTCTTGAAAGTGCTAGTAAGCTAGTACCTATCAAGTTAACATTCCCTGGACAAGATTTTTATGCTTGTTTATCATCAAAAACACCACTCATCTTTCAAGTGAGCAATAAACAAAGTAATGCATTCACACAGGAGAGCTCCTGTTCCTTCTTGATGATTCCACTAGGAGACGCTCGTATTTACTGGGCTTTGAGGTCCTTGCCTAGAAATATTAGCCCAGAGCTCCTGGGGTTTCTCCTGCTCCAAAGGCACATAATTTTGCTGGCCATGTTGTGTTTCACTATGACATGTGTTTAGCCAGCCCCTCTGTATCAGTCAACAAAATGGCTTGCTTTTCTACTTTTTCTTTTCCTCCAAGAGAGAAATAAAGGAAAACAAAAGCCTGACAGCAATCTGTACTGAGATCAGGTTTGCTCTGCACTATATGCCAGTTCTGCAGGGCATGTAGACCTTGAATGCATCTCCCATCAGTTTAATCTGATTTTTTTTCCTCAAGGACCCACCTGAGTAGTTGGGCTCTGAGAGGGAGGCCTTTGCTCTTGCCAGCCCAGAAAGACTGCAACATTTGTTGCAGGATCTTGGCTTTCATTCCTGGCCTACCCTTCAATAAGCAAGGATTTTGTATGTATGAAGATATGTGTAATTGCTCTAGCACCTGGAATTGCCACATCAAACCCCTCACCGCCCATCCCCTGAGGCATGCCAGTTGAGAACTCGGCAAACAAAAAAGGAGTTTATAGTTGTAGCTGTGAAAAAACCCTCTTGTTTGGTTACAGTCATATAAATATGGCTTGCTGGTTGGTATATATATTACGGAAGAGGATGGTTTATGGTTTTCTTCTCTTCTCTGACAAGCTTTTTATGTAGACTTACATTTGATTATACAAGAGAATTGGAGCCAGTTCTTCGGCAGCAGCGCACCGGTGCCCTTTGAGTCTTCAGCTGACTGGAGGTCTTCAACTTCTTCGTCAGCTTCACTGACTCCCGAGCATTGTGAGTCTCTGTGCCCAAGTGCAGCTCCCATGGTAAATGGGTTAAGATGTATGTACTTGTGCCATTTGGTGTTCTGCATGTTGATGAAGCTGCAAAAATTATCTTTAGGGCCCACTGTACATAGCTGGTGGCTTCTCTTCTGATCTTTCTTACACATGTGCACCTAATTGAACAGAATGGCAAAGGAGACTTGGCCCCAAAGTCACAGCCCTCTTGTGATGTCAAGCGCTTCTCCAGGTGCTTGTTTCCCCCATTCCTCATTCCCCAAAGTTGCAGGCTGACCTGATGTAAGAGCTGTCCTCGTGTGTGGTGTGCCCATGCCAGTGTACACAGGAGGGGCTGTGTCCTGCAGTGGCAGGAGGGCTCAGCCTTCTTCTGCCCAGGCATGGCTTTTTTTTGGCAAGGCCTCTGGAGAAGGCTTTGAAGGCAGGTGAGAGAGCCTGCAGGGTGATGGGTGCCTGGCTGGCAGAGGCAGGGGCAGCGCGGAGGCAGCGGCTGCAAGTCTGACGCAAACCTTGTCTTGGTCTCCTCCCCTCCCCCTGTCCGCGTTGCTTCCCTTCTTTTCGTTACGGCAGGGTGGTTTGATTCATGAGCTTTTCTGCAGGGCGCTTTGATTCATGAGCTTTCTCGCAGCTCGCCGGTGCGATGGGTGACTCAGAGCATGGGCTCTGTGCAGGCTTTGTTAACGGAGATTAACGTCAGCACGCACCTTTTGTTTGTACGAGGTTCTTCTCCTCTTGCTGCTCCCCCTCCCCAAGCTCCCTGCCTTGTGGCTGCTTGCAGAGCGAGCATTGATTGACAGACCCATGTATGCATCCTTGCACTGCCTCTGGATGCCACCAGAGCAGGCAGGTTTCCAGAGATGTGGTTCAAGTGCCACCAGCAACCTCCAATTGAATTTGGAGTGCAGGTTTAGACGTAAGCCGAAACCTTCTTCATCGTGCTGTTATGGATCCGCAATGATGTTCAGCCTCTGAGAGGAAAATAAAATACTGTTGTTTGGAAAGGGTTTTTTGGGGGGTAGTCCTGTGTGGGGGTACAGCAGTAAAGGTGTCACAATCAGCTAAACAAAAAGCTTCAAACTGTAGCACCTTGTAATGTAAAAATGCCAGTCAGTAACTTCCAGTGTCATAAGAGAAGATCCTCAGGGTCTTCTCTTGTTTCCTTTGGATTGGTGTTCAGCAAGGTTTTTCCAACTGCCCGGGCCCCTCCAGTTTGCTGAAGTTGCTTCCTGGGGTAGAGGTGACAAATTTTAATGATGCAGGCAAGAGAGGGAAGAGCTTTGGCTTTCTTTTTCCTTGTGCAAAGAGGCAAGAGGAAGAAGAGAGGGTTGTACAGCTTTTGAAGCCAGTGAAGGAACATAGAGGGTGATCTCTGACTCGTGCCTCTCCAATCACGGATGGCTTAATTTTCTATTTCTGACCTAGCAAACTGCTGCTGAATGCTGCTGTCACACCAAGGTGCTTTGGCAGTTTATAGCCAAGATATCTCTTGTCTTAGTTCAGCCCTGATTAGCCCTTCCTCAGCAGGAGAAATACTATGGCCCCTTGAGTCCACTTGGTCTATCTCAGCCCTGGAAAGGGTGAGAAATGCAACTGGGTCTGTGGACACTTCACCTGCCCCCAGTGAAGTTGCTCAGGGCAACCACAGGGTGCTGGAAAGGAACAGTAGAAGCAAAAAGGTACTTAGCCATTGCTTTAGCGCTCTCTGAACTGCCAATCCAACACTTCCACTACTGCTAGCATTCACGTTAAAAAAAAAAAAAAAAAAAGGAAAAGAAAAAAGAAAAATAATGCAAAAATGCGGAAATAGAAAAAAAGTATATGCCTGTACCATCTAAAACAAGAAACATGATACTACAGGAAGTAGGTGAGGCATACTCCATGCTGCAAAGCAATAACCTGTTTTAACAACCACCATAGTGAAGTATTGCTGCACAGCAATCCAAAAGAAGCAAGGTGAGCAATAGGAATACAGCTCCAGCAGCAAGTTTCAAACACAAATTGAGAGCAAGTGAGAGAGCAGGTCAGTAGGCCTGTGCTGTTGAAGTTCAGATATGTAAAGTAACCAGACCTGTTTACACTGCATATGAGAGAAATTTGGATAGAAATCTAAGAAATGAGCATTTGAGACTGAATATTACACATCAAAACCAGTTCACAGGCACTGAGTTCAGCAAGCTACTTGACCACTAAGTCAAAGTAAGCGTAATGGGAAATGTATGGGTATATTATCATATGGAGAAATGCAGACCCACAAGCTGCCTCAAAATGAAATGGTACCTTTAGATGGTCTCTAAAAGGACAAAGCAAATAAAGGTTATATAGATATGAACCACAAAGAAATTTAGACTTCTGAGAAGGCTTTGAAATCAGTACCAGAATGCTGCAAAATGGCAGCTTGTACCTTATGCCACAGGGCATGCAAAGTGGACAGCAGGCTTTTGTGCTTCACAGGGACATTCAGCAAATCACCAGCATTATGAGAAGGCTGTATTCCTTCTCTAATAGATGGTAAACAAACAGAATAGCTTCTTGAATCTTTTTGTCCCCTCAGTGCATGGTGAGGTGGTTAAAGTACAAGGATTTCTGGTAAGTGTCTACGTGGTTGCCTGGTTTTGTTGCTGTATTTCAGTTGTAGGTGTTCCTTCCTTAGCAGTATAAAATTCTTTAATAAGTAAGAATTTGTTCTTTCAGTCTGGAAATTGAAAGGATAGGAAAATGTAGTGAGAATAAATGCATACAAACATGGTATTCTATTTTTGTTCCCATTGAACTTTTCAAATCAATTTGCAAACAAAGTTCCTGGCAATTTTTTGGTAGAAGTTTTAGCCTGTTCTTCTGAAAAGCAGCATGGATGTAATCATAGGGATGAGACACAAGCTGCCTCTAGATTCTTCAGCAGAAATATTTTACCAGCTGCAGAGATTTCTTCAGGATTTTTAATAACTTGACTTTTCCAAAGACTTCCTAGAATCAAGAATTTCCGTGAGGCTTTCTCTCTTGTTCTTTGAAAAAACATAAAAAGAACCCCAAACAACTTTTTGAAAACCCTTATGTTGGTATAGAAACACATGTAAATATGTGAATGTTCTCTAAAGCCTCAGAACACATTATAAGTAAAGAAATGTAGATACCAAAATATCCTAGGGATATGTGAGTGGAGTGAATTGAGTGAAATAAAAGCTGGCCACATTTCTTTGACGCCTTTTTGTAGCATCAAGGGATAGTTCAGGGGGGAAGGGACTTCAGTAGGTCCCTAGTCAGACTTCCTGCTCAAGACAGGGTCAGCTCTCAAGTGAGACCAGGTTGTTCCAGGCTCTGTTCAGTGACTGCACAACCCTTCTGGACAACCTGTTCCCATATTAAGGCATTGCCCATATAGCTATTTTGTCCAAAGGCAGCTTTTCCTTCTGGGTGAAAAAAAACCAAAAAAACAAAACACAAACTTATATTTATATCTTTTAATGAAAATGTGGCAGTCATCTCTGGAAAAACTCTAGGGAAACAACACAGCACAGCAACGTAGCTCTTCTGAGCTAAATGGATGGCTGTGGCATAGGTAGAACATGGGAACAGACTTGTTGAACCTGGTACTGGATGCCAGATCTCTGAGCTATAAAAACATGAGTGTTATCTAGTCTCATGGAGAAATGTGGTACCTGATTACTACAGTTGTAATTGGGGGCTTTCAAATCTATTTTATTTTGGACCTCTGTGGATATTCAGGTAGAGCAACAGACTCCTTTATCATTTGAACCAACCTTTCCATGACTGATTTTGTGGGTCCCTTCAAATTGGCCTGTATATTCATGCACCACAGTTTAAAAGCAATGCTAGGAGTCTTCAACAGTTTTTATGTATTTCTTCTCCCAGTGGATGTCTCATCTGTAAATATGGGGAAATATTTGTACTATCATCCCTTATTGTTAGTGCTAAATGATCAGGGTGATACCTTAATCCAATTTTTTGCATAAGGCAAACACAGAATTTTGTGACCCCTGTCCCAAGTCAGTAATTTCTGTTTCTTCTGTTGCAATTTTTCTGAAAGACATTCAGAGATGGCTTGCAGTCATCAAATGATCCTTCACATGTATTAGCAACATTTTGTAATGCAAAACTGTCTTCACTGTGAAAATTTAAGAGTAAGATGAATTTTCAGTTCTGTAAACACAGTTTGTTTTCCCAGGATAATTTGCTAATTCCAAATACCAATTTTCTGTGGAAAACAAGGTGATTTTGAAAATTCCGATGAAAATGTGCCCTGTTTTCTGTTGGCTTGCTTTTCTCCTCAGGAGTTTGTTTTGACAAAGTACTGCATGAAGTACCTCATGATATTAAAATCTAAAAGGAATCAGTAATTGATTCAAAATTCTGTGTTTATTTAAATGAAACATTTAATTTTCTCAAAATGCAAACAAGGCAACTTTAAAATGTTTCAATCTGTAATTTCCTGGTAGGAAAATCTTCTGCACCAAGAGAATGAAATGCTGCCAAATCTGTTATAGATTTTACTGGGACATACACAGAGGTGCCAGAAGCTTGGTGGAAGCAGCAGGGAACACACTGAAATGAGTTAATGCTTGTAGGATTTTGTTGGTGTTCTTGTCTTTTAAGCTAAAATGCTTTTCTCTGGTTTTCCAGTAATTTTACCTCTATGGTTTATATGTTTTCTCTCTCTCAGATGCTTCCTGTATTTTTCTGGAAAGGAAGCAATAATAGGAAGCAAATGCCTGAAAATTCTGATTAGTAGTGCATGTTAGGCAAAGAAAATTTAGGTGATGTGATATCCTTTAGGAGCATCTTTTTTTTGTAATTATGAAAATCAGATGGCAGAGTCAATCCATCTGATTGGGAACATGGGAATATGCCTAATGGTAGGAAACAAGTACTCTATAGGTACTTGTACTTCTCCTCTCCACACTCAGTAGAAGAAATTTGATGGCAGTAAGATTAATAAAAACATTAGTCTTTCCTATGGATTATATTCCATGACTGCTTGAACATTGATAACAATATTTTTTTATCCTTAAAGATCTGATGCCTCTGATTGAAACTCAAATGAAAACTCAAATTAATACCAAGTTGTGATACAATGCATGGTGAAATTCAGCTCTGGGAGAAGAATTAAAAAACTTAAAGTTATTAAAATCTGAGAATTTATATAATCTGAGAATATAATAATAGAATCATTACATATAACATCAGAATGTAATATTTGGTTACAGGAGTGGAGTTCTGTAACATGGATCAAGGCTTAGCTCTTTTCAAATGTATGAAGACAATTCATTTGTAAGGTGGTTTATCCATGTGCGCTGTGAAAAGTAAGTGTAAATGTTGCAAAAGTTTATCTGTTCAACGGTTACCCAGCCTCTACCAAAAAGTGTAGTCTCCAGAGCTGTCTTCTGTAAGAATCACGTTTTTAAACAAGAATGAAAGTCTTTGGAAATTCCACTTATGGTGTGGTCTTCAGTGTCCTAACGAGATCGGAACCTGCGTAGATAAGCATTCCCAGGCACTGAGCATCTAGTGCCCCTGGAGTGGAGAGCTTACGAATGCATACTAAAAGTTTTGTAGCAGCAGTCTGGTTCCATACTGCTGAGAGGGAAACTTTGGCTTGCTCTAAAGGAAAGCTAGTTTCTCAAATGGTTTATGAGAAGTCGCCTCTCAGCAAAATAACTAAGTACAAAATTTGTCTCAGTCTGACATAATAACTCTGTCATTAAATTTTCCTTTGATATTTCAGAAGAATTAGAAGAAACCCTTCATAAATATCTTGTTTTAATCATACATGCATAGAAAGTTAGAAATTATTTGGACAATGTGTCAGTAAGCTTCGCTGAACAGTAGATTGCTCTAAATCAGACCATGCCATTTGAGAAATGGGAAAATATGAATATATATGGCAGTGTGTTGCAGGAGAGGAAAGGGCAGACAGGAAATAAGAAAACCACCTGGTGAGGTCACTTGAAAAACATCCAAGCCATCTTGATTTTGGGTCTGGAACAGATGTAGGTGGAGTTGCAGCATATACTGATTGGCAGAAGGAACTGCAAGTGGGGGTTTTACATCGGGCGACTGAGCTGTTCCATGATGTATAAAAGCCTAAATCACGTTCTACTTCTTGTCTTTATTTCTGCTTCTCTATTATCCTTTTTACCTCAGAAACAGTAAGTTTTGGTTTTTCTATTTTTAGTAGAGGCCTACTTAGAGGGTGTGGGCAGTAGAAATCTTCTTGGAAGTGCTGATTTGAAGGAGCTGCATTGTTGAATAAAGGTATATTCAAGTTTGTCAAGGTATAAAGAGACTGATTAATGCACTTCTCTGAGTTTCTAAAGTACAGAGTTTATGTAATCTCATCATAAAGACTTCCTAACAAAAAATGAGGGAACTATTGTGCAATAATACTCTTCATTCCATCTTGTTTCTCGAACATCAGATAGCTCAGTTACACTAGCTTAATAAAAGCTATGGGGTATTTTTTTGTTTATAAAAAGGGTGCTAAACTAGAGAACTCAAAATTCCACCTCATTTAGCAAACATCTTATAAAGAACGACATTTGAAGATGTTGTATTATCTCATCAGAGCATATGTGTCACTGACTATATTTTACTCAGATTTAATTTTGTAATTGTTGTCATTAGTACATGGGTTTAGGCAGCAGGCTGGTTTTACCACATGAAGAAACTTTTAGTCCTGGTTAGGTAAATATTTATTTTTATGTTCTTTGTTATATTTGTAGGATCAACTCTAAATATACATTTCTGGCATAAAACTGCCTATGCAACACAGTCTTTTCTATGTAGGAGGTATAACTGAATATACCAAAGTTTATTATTAAATCAGTATACAATTAATTTAATTGTATCCTAAATTTAATTTAGTAGCATGCTTTGGCATAAGGAAATGCAAATTCAGGATTTTAAAATGCTCTTTCTTTATTTAATTTTTTTAAGTCATGAGCAAAAGTTTGTTGATGTTTTTAGAATACTATTAAAGTCTGAAAATATATTTTTCAGGTGTTCCTCTTTGAATTGTATTAGAATATAGGACTTTGGCTGTTTGGATTTCTGCCTCCAAAAATTATTTGTGAGCTACATCTGATGGTTGCAGACATATTGCTCTTTGAAAACAACTCCCAGCTAGACTTTCTAGTTATTTGAGATATTCAACATCAAAGATACGGGTATGAGTTGCTGTTACCTCTCTGCTTTTGTGGAGCATAATATGTGTGCACATGAAATTATTGTTGATTTCCTGCCCTCCTTCAGCAGAATTATGGAAAGTAATTGTGCCCTTTTTCTATGTTAGGTAATTGTGGGCCTAGTTGGTGCTATTCTCAATGCACATAGCAAGATAAAAATGCTTTTTATGTCTTTTAGGAGGAGAATCACAGAACGAGTAAGCTTAGAAGAAACTTGCTTATTGATAATGAAGCAGATTAATTTTGAGTATGAACATATGCAAGGAGAAGATGTAATTTTACACAATATTTTTACACAGTCATTTTCTGGACCACTGAACAATAAAAGCCACAAAAGGTGCTTGGCTAAATGAGATCAAGTGGATTGGACTGACAGATGTTGGTCGAGATCATTTATCTCTCACATTGCAGTTGAATGCATGAAGTTTAAGAAAGGCAGCTTTTGGTTCATAAACCAAATCTTTGTTATGTTTTTGTATTGGGAACAGATTGGTACAGTAAAAGAAAATGTACTTGAATATCTAATTTAAAGTTTGATGTTTCATCTGCAAATACTTTCTGAACAGAAATCTGATGTTTTAAACAATTTGATTTTTAACTGTTTAGACTCATAGATCTAGGGAATAAATTATTCTCTCTTTCAGCTTCTAATCATCATCAGTCCAAGTCAATTATTCCAACTTTGCGTGTTTCCAGTTGTTTTTGGTATTCTCTTCTTCTGCTAATACTGACAACTTTGATATTGTCAATTTTAACTATATCTGGAACATAAGAAGGGACTTATCCTTTCTGAGAGCACATTTTATCATTATTGTTAGCGTATGTTGAAGGCATTAGATTGCAATGCTTACAGTTAATATTCTGTGCATGTTTTCTTTCTCCCAGCTTTACTAGTTGCCTCTGCCCTTTACTGCTCATTTAGGTATTTTGAAATCTTTTACAAAGTTTTACAGGAGGGGGGATAATTGGGCTCAGCCTCTGAAATTTCATCTCTCTGGATGCCACAATAAGGAAAACTAAGCACCTGAAACTATGGTAATGGGTTTATATGTGGTATATATTTGTGTGTGTAAATATGTATATATATATATAATTTTTTTTTTAACAGATGTATATACTAAAGTTACTTTCTGGTAGAGCAGTCCCATGAGTGCAAGGCAAGCAAAACATACTGTAAACCATTCCATCTTTATTGCACTGTATTTCAAAAGCTCCTTGGAGAGGCATAAATGAATGAAAAGTATCTCATATGCTTTCTAGAATTATAATTCTTCCTTTCTGAAAACTGGTGAATTGCTTGAATATTTTCTGACATAGAGCACAGGTGGTGATTACAGGGCCATTAAACCGGACAATCTAAAGGAAATATTCTCTCTCCCAAAATGTTTTTCTAAGAATAAAAATACATACTGTGAAAAACTGAAAAATCTGGAGTAATTGTTTGCTTATTCAGATGAAATTGTACTTATTGAAATTGTAATCTCAAAGCTGAAGGTTAGCTGGTCCAAGCCCTGCTCCACAAGGTGCAACTTGGAAATTATGTTGTGTTGCACAGAGTTCTGTGCATCATTATTTTCACATAGAAAATGCTGCTCGTTTTAGTCACAAAATGATGTGCTATAAATGGTTAACTTTTAAATAATTGCAGATTTTTCTCATATTGGAGCTCTGATGCATCTGGAAGTTCTTCAGTGCTCTTCTGTCATTTGACAGACTTTGGAGATTTAGGTAATAATAATGATGCTGAAAACAGAAAGTTTTAAAGGTATTGGTTGGTAAGGAAGAAGAAAGGCTATAGCCGTAGGGCACAGGAGTAGTATTTTAACAAATAAATACAAAGAAATGTGTACATTTCCACTCATAATGTGGTTAATGAAGCATGTTATTTACCTACAGGATAACAGTCCAAAAGAAAAGGGAGGTGAGGAAAAAAAAAGCAACTGCACAGTTTATTTTTTTAAAGGAAATGATTTCATTTGAAATAGATATCTATTATAGAAAAAATCTGAAAGATTGACATGTAGAAGTAATATATGACATGTAGAAGTAATGTAATTTTTTAAAGTCTAAAAATATATTTCTCTTAGTTATGAAAGAGAATATTTGATTTTCGTGCAAATGTCTCTTTTCTTTTTCTACCAGACCTGCACTAAATGTGGTGGGGGTAAAATGTTTTTCTCCCGCAAGTCCATCAGTTAATATTCCTATTACTTTCATAGTGTTGACTGCTTTGGAAGAGTTCCAATGTGGTCACCACAGTGAGAGATGCTTGATCATAGTCATGTATTGTTTTGGGTTAGCAAGGCAGAATATTTGAGCTGAGGTTGTGAGTGGTGTTCTCCTCAACCTCTAGGCTGGGCTTAGTTCCTGGTACAGGCTCTGGCTATCTCCTTTGGAGTCCTACCTGTGGGAAGCACTGGTCCCAGGCAATCAGTTTATCTCACTTATTTGCCTGCAGTAGACCTTCAGTGATCTCTTTACTGCTTCTAAGGGAGCCTGGAAAAGCTGCTTTCAGAACCTGAGGCCTCTACAGGTGTTCCTTGACTTCTCTTTTTGTGATCTTAGAAAGGGGAAAGAGGTAAGCAGATGTGATGGGAAAAGTGGATAGACTCCTTCCTAGATCTGCAGTGTTCCTGCTAGAATAGAAGTTGTCTTTACTATCTGTTTGGACTTTTTTTTTCCAGCAGTGAAAAAAAGGAGTTCATCTCAGTGGACTGTGGAGGACTAGAAGAATATTAGATATATATTACTTGCAAAAGAAAGAAGTCTGGGACTTGAAGGTCAAATACAGTACCTTAGCCCCAAACTTCACAAGTGATTTTGGAAAATCAAATAATCTTGAGTATCTTGAAGCCCTTAAAACATTGCAGACATACTTGCTTCACTGAACAGTGTGGGTAAAGCTCATTCATGTGAAGGATTCAAGTGTTGATATTGCACAGATGGGGTTGACACAGATCCATATAGTGAGAGTCCCATTGCTTTCTGGAGTACTAGCTCTATATTCTAAACTTTGGGGAAGGAGAACTGCTTACTGGATGATAGAAGAAGGTTAAAGAGAACTAATTTAAACTTGTGATTTTTTAGGCTTCTCATTGTCTGTTTTTCTCCAAAGTGTTAGAAGCACACTTTAGTGTTAGAAGCATAGGACCACATGAAAGAAGGTAAAAGCATGTCTTCCCACAGCAAGGCTTCTACAGTTACAGCACCAGATATTTTAGGGTCTGTGATTTCAAGAATGTGTTTCAAAACCATTGATGATTTTTTCCTTGTAGATCCCAGTAATCTCTTGTCTGTCCCTTGGGAAAGTTTTAGTCAATGCAAAGCTCAGCATAAGCGTGAGTCCTCTAAGTCTTTATGAAAGCAAGCAAATTTCCTTTCAGTGAATGCTGGAGCTGTGTACTACTCTGTACTGCCATACATGAAAGCTGGCTGTTTGCCTGGTAATACGATACTCATGTAAGGATATGTGGTTGCTGGTGTGAGGGAGAAAAACAAGGTCAACAGCCTCTGCCACCCCTCCAGAAGGTCAGCATAATTCAAAGGAACAGCAGCAGGTTGCTTCCTTTTACTTATGTTAACCACCTTTTCAGTTCTTTCCTTAGTGAATAGGACTATTTAAAACTTCAATAGAAATATGCATTCAAAGAAGACAACTAACTTTTTATTGCATAACTTAAAGATATCACTGATCTTTCTCCCTCCCCCACACCGACAGAGCTGTCAAATTGAAAACATTTTCAGAGTGGAGCACAAGCCTACTCCTTTCAAACCTCATCAAAATTAACTTGAGAACAATCTTAGAGAGAGAGAAATGCTGCAGAGAAACAGCTGCAGCATGCTCGATCCTGCTTTCTTTTGGGGGGCCTGTGGAACTGTCAAAGTTTAGATCTCTGAAAGGTAGTGATTATTAAAAAGCAAAATCGAGCACAGGTAACTCGTGAAATAACTTTTTCTTGATTGGGCTCTTTTCAGTAGTCAGTTGATGGAGGTAAGCAGATTTGCAAAGGACATTGTTTTACTCCTGACATGGAGTCTTGGAGTGTTCATATTATATGTGTTCTCCAAGAAGAGACAAGTTAGAGCAAAAGTTTTATCCATGATAACAGAAGTGCTGTGGAGAAATGTTCAACAACAATGGTCAGTAGGTTACATATTCATGATTTAGCTCCCTTTCACAAGTTCCTAACAATTCAGGTGGGGGTTCAGAGGAACATCATAGAGGTTCCCAAGTGAGGAGGGATTATGTTGGTTGAAGTTAAACTACAAAAAAGACGAAATTCTGGACTTCTTGCATCTCAGCTTAGGAACCATCCTAAGGGTTCACTCCTCCAGATTAGTCTCTTGCTTGGAATCACCCCCTAAGGTATATTTTCCATTCACATGTACAGTATACAGAGGCTAATAAGATCTGCCCTTCCTAAATCAGTTGCTCATGTTTGTTCAGCAGCAGTGCTTCTCTTTTTGAAATGCTCCTTGCCCTTTTCTCTTCCAAAGAATCTCCAGCCAAGCGGTGTCCCCCCATAATACTTGTTTGTGTCCCCTCACATTATTTGCAACAGCACAGTGGATGGTGTTTGCAGTTTCTCGTACTTTCTCATGGTGATTTTCTGTAGGTTGTCTGATCAAGAAGGGCTAGGAACGGTGCAACCAAAAATACTTGAGAAGGATGCTTTCTAGATGTGAAAGATTTTACTTTTCAAACTACACAACCCTTAATCCATACTAAGTACTGTGTGAATGAAAATTCACTTTTTAAAAAATTGCAGCCGTTTGATTTAGGCTTAGAAGAGGATTGCAGCATGGGTTGGGACAGGGAGAGCTAGAAACAGGTATTTATTTTAAAACAGATCCCTCTCTGTGAATTTAGTTGGGACACCTCTGAGTTATAATCTTGACTTTTGGTAGATCTAGTACTTCTAGAATTTTTTTCTTTGGTAGTAATCATTGAGTTAATACCTAAGAACTTAAGGCATATTTACATGGCTGGTATATACAAGCAAACATCAAAATGCCAAAAACTGGGTGTAGCTTTCTGCAGCTTTCAAAGCCCAAACACTTTTGGTGAGTGCAGCCTTGCCCAATATACATTACTACACACATGTTGGCAGATGAGGAACAGTTCCAGTTTTTCATTTACACTTTTCTCTTTCCCCTGTTTTTCTAAATCCATCCAGGTAAGTGGTGAGCCATTGGGATAGGTATGGGGAATCCTGTATGAAAAGTTTGCTGTCTTATAGGGCAGTCATTCATTTCATTATAGGTTACATGTTCAAGGGCATTGTCTACAGCTCATCAGTGACCTGGAACAAATTCTCCATCATGAAGGGAAAAGAATGCTGCCCAAATGCCTTCCTAATGAGAGTAAAACAGAGGAAACCTGAGATAAATTCAGAACCTGAATTATGAAGCAGGAGAACCAGTGGGGAAAGTGAAGCAATGGAGTTTGGCAAGACAGAGCAGAAACCCTCTCCCCGTGCATTTGCCACACAAAGCTGTTGAAATCCTGCTCCCTTTCTAGAGATAATGCAGCAGCCTTTTTAACGATGTTTGTTGCAGATAATGTGGTGACTGTAATGAAATATAACCCAGGCAGTGAACCAGAGAGAGTTTGAAACTTGGTGGAGACTAAGAGACGAGGGACAAGCACCAGAAATGACTGAGGGGCTAAGTGGCTTGCTGAAAAGAGCTGAAGAACATCCAGTAGTGAGACAGGTAGAAATTGACAGAGAAAAATTGAAGTAAATAATGGGCCACAAAAATGTTTTAAGAAATTGTTCCTAACAAAACTTCCCAGATTCACAAGAAGTTTTGTGAACCAGAGCACTCAATGTGCCAATTAATTCAGGAAGAGTTTAATATGTTCTGACACAAGAGTTGCTAAAGAACTTTTAAATAATTGGGTTTCTATCCATCAATGGATGTTTCAGGGGAAAAAACAGTTGTCTCCTCTGATAAGGTACAAAATTTATGTTTGTAGACTTACTTCTGGTCTCATGTCTGCCAGAACATCACTCTGGTACCTTGAACAATGTTCTCAGGGCCTTCTTTCACTGTCATCCCAGCAATGTCAGAGCTTCTTGGAATCCGGAGTATAGTTTTCCATACAACGTGACTGTTTTTCATGGCTTCTGATAGGAAACTGGATGCATCATCTGGATGCATAGAAAATGTATGGTGAGAATGGAAACTGGTTTGAAGGTTTAAAATTTTAAGATCTTAGGAGTGCTTGTGCTTCAGACTTTCTTATTGTGTATGAAATGGAATGAATGTGCTCCAGCTCATGAAGTGGTAAACAATTTTACTACATTAATGTGTATATACGGAAGTAGCAGAACTGAACAGGTCATAAAATATTCTGCTTGATTTGCTAAATACTGCAATAATTTAAAAATTATGGATATAATGCCACACTGCTTTTCTTTTTAAAGTGTAGCAAATTGTGGATTTCACTTTGGCTATTCCAGGCACCTTGAAATCTTGGAAGTTTTATTTAATTTCAACTATACATTCAATTCATTTTCCTGTCCTGAGAAGCTGTGAGACTTCGTAAGGCTTTCAAGTAGATGTGAAATACAGAGGTTTAGTAGTTCCCAGGATTGGGCCCAGGTTGAAAAAATATCAAAAGCAAAGTATTTCCAGTCATAGGCATTATAGTATGACTATTAGAGCTGTAATATTTTGTTTTACTGTATAGAGTAAATCTTAGTAACATAGCCTGCATTCAAGATGGAGAACTGGATTATGGAATTAAATTGCAGCGTATATGATCTTTGTCAGATGAACTTTGTTGGGAGTTGCTGTGACATTGAATTCGCCCTTCTGCTCAATCCAAATACTAGTCAACATTTCCATAGTGTGTAAATGTTCATCTGGATGATATTTCATTCCCGCCTTATCCCAGCTCACGTTACTACTTTGGGAATATCTATTGTAACTCTTATCCTTCCCCACACTGTGCTGTCGTCACCACTGCTGTGGTTAATCCACCACTATTTGGCAAGAAAACTGTTTATCCATTCTGTGTTAGGGCAGATAGCTGAAGCAAAAGCTGGAGGAGGAGGCAACCAGCGTAGTACATTGTGTTTGTTCTGCAGTGCATTAACATGCTAGCTGAGCTAACAAGAAGATGACCAAGTGTTTTGGTCATTAGACTAATTTTGTCATGGGGTTTGATGGCATACTCCCAGATACACTACCAGGATAATGTGATCAGTTGTAAAGCAGTAAAGACTATATCCATATAGATTTTGGAACTATCCTGCACTTTTTCTATACCTTGCCCTGTGGAGAATCACTCACACCCTAAAAACTAACCTTGATCATCTTGAATTGTTGCATGAATGTTTATGGCTCAGTGTCTCCATTTCCTCCAGTTTTTGCTATATTTATGTTTGTTCTGACTGCTAATGGCTCAGACAGCAGGCATCTTTTGATACCACAAGCCCCAGTGCTGCATAGGGAAAGAAACAAGCCAAGGGCTGTCCATCTGAGGAGCACTGCAAACGGTATTTACCCTGCACCCTTACTTTTTTGAGGTCTGTTTTTGCTTTTTCTTTTCACTCTACAGCTTCTCAGAGTGTGTTAGTTTATTTTATTAGCTATTTATGCTAGCAAAAAAACCCAACCATAACCAATTTCTGTATCCAGCCTCAAGAGAGAAAAGAAAATTGTCAAGGGAAGCTTAATCCATCTGCCTCTCCAAAAGCTAAATTAGCAAGGACCAAAGAATGGGCTAAAGCTTGTGGCATCTTGTAACTATTTAGTACTTCTTTAAATGCATGGCTTCCATTTGATTCTGCTCAGCTAAGAGTTACTCGCCATACTCCACCTTCTTGTCTTCTTGCTCCTTAGCAAGAAATAATAAAGCTGTGTCCTTTTTCAATACTTGTGCATTTGCCAATCTTTTGAATGAGTTTTCCCCCTAGACTAAGTAGTGTCTCTCCCATACAGCTCAGCCCTGTGATGAGAATGGTTTTCATTCTGCTGTCTTCCAGGTACCTTCCTGGAAGATGCCCTGTATTGCTTCCACTTAAGCATTTCTTTTAGTCAAACATAAGCAAACAAAGGGAAGAAAAGCCCCAAACCACCAAGATCTTTGATGATAAAGGCCTAGTTGATATTTGAAAATTTAGGAGAGAATACTCCTTGCAGCTTCAGTTCTGCCATTGTGTCTGTGTACTTCCTAGTAGCCTTCATGAACAGAGATGCTGTTTTCCTTCCCCTCACCTCACAGGGGTCCCCCATCCCCGGGGCACACTGTCCTGCCTGCACAGGAGCCCACTAGCTGGCCCTGCCTCGGTGCTGCCAGCCCTGGAGTTTATGTTTGAGACCATGCAGTGATGCACATGCAGTGCAAGTTTTTGCTTGCTTTGGGTTTTTTGTCCTAACTCTAATAAGGAAAACTGAAATAATTGTAACTGGACTTTTTTATTCCATGTTAGTCATAGGGAATGATGCAGAGAAACATACTTATTCAGAGGGAATTTCTAGAGACATTATTAAAGAATTTCACAAGGTTCACTGAGCTTAATGATGTGGTCAACAGATGGTTATTTACTACTGCTCCTAATGTGTTCCTTTCTGAATGAATGCTCATTTTGACAGCAAGCAACTGTGGACATAACAGGAGTTTCTGCTAGATTCAGGTTTCTGTTGCTGACGCTTTTTCTCCTAAATGAAGTGTCACCTTTTGAAAACAATAAAACATGCCAGGGAAGCTCAAGATTCAATATTTTAGTTGACGCAAAATCTCAGATACTTATAAGCATTAAACAAGAGTATTAGGTTCAGAATTCCTTCAGAATCTCTCAGGGCTACAATATGCTCTCTCAAGGTCTTGCATTTAATAATATTCTGCTTGTGAAGTGTAAATACAAAAAGGGAATGAATTATTCTGTTAATTGCTTTTTCCAATAGCAAATATTTCCATATTCTATCACCTTATTTATGGAACTAAATGTTCTTTAGCATTTTTCAAGCCTTCATTGTATTTAAAAAAACCCGTTATTCTTAGTCTTAATATTCCTAGCTATTTGTGCTTCATTATTCCTTCATGCACTCCAAGTACCATCATTACATTCCTTTGATTTTTCATTTTAGAAGTAACAATGCTGCAGTTTTATGCTCCCTGTAATTTTTAGAGCTCCATTTTTACTTGCAATTAACTTAACTGACTTGTCACTCAGACTTACTAGCTTTGAAATTTTGTACTTAATTTTGCATAATGGTACAACACTCCCCCTAAGCCACCTTCATCATGTCTTTAAAGTTTAGCCAAATTTTAATAACTTATCAGCCTATCACTAATAAGCTTTGCCAGTTTATTTCATTCTTAATTCTCAGATTTCACTGTTTATTTTACTCATATTTCTAGCTGAATGCCCTCCAAGAACTGTATTAGATGGCAAATTGCAATCCTCAACCAGTCCCTAACTCCGTGTTTGTCTCTGCTCTGTAAAACATTTAAAAAACTCTTTTGCTTTCTGTTATCTGCAGCTCAGAGTGCTGTGAAAGCAGAGCTTCTGCAGGACTTGAAGAAGTGCTCCTCATGTGATCTTTGAATACTCTGTTCTTCTGAGGTAAATTTAAATTATTTAGGTGCATGGTTTCTAACCTCACAACAGTAATTTGTTCTGCAGCCACCACTGAGGCTCCTTCCTTCTTTCGGTAGTTTCTGGACAAATGGCAGCAGCATAGGAGTCTGCTCTGAAGGTAGCTATAATAGCCAAAACCAGCTGAAGACATACTCAAGGGTTTGTCTAGAGTTAACTCTTGTCGTGGCTTAATCCCAGCCAGCAGCCAAGCACCGCACACCTGCTCGCTCCCTCCCCCACCCACCAGTGGGACTGGGGAGAGAACTTGAAGGGTAAAAGCTGAAAAACCCACGGGCTGAGAAAAAGACACTTTAACAGGGAAAGCAAAAGCAATGCACACAAGCAAAGCAAAACAAGGAATTGATTCACTGCTTCCCATGGGCTGGCAGGTGTTCAGCCACCTCCAGGTGAGCAGGGACCCCATCCAGCACAGTGGCTAACTAGGAAGACAAATGCCATCACTCCAAATGTTTGCCTCTTCCTCCTTCTTCCACCCACTTTATATACTGAGCGTGATGTCATGTGGTCTGGAATATCCCTTTGATCAGTTTGGGTCACCTGTCCTGGCTGTGTCTCCTCCCAACCTCCCACACACTCCCATCCTCCTTGCCAACGTGGCAGTACAAAAAGTAGAAGAGGCTTTGGCTCTGTGTGAGCGCTGCTCAGCAATAACAAAAACATCACTATATTATCAACATTGTTCAGCACAAAACCAAAACATGCTAGCCACAGTGAAGAAAATTAACTCTACCTTAGACAAAACCAGCACAAACTCACTGGTCTGGAATAGGCCTCCACTCTATTGTGGTGATTTCCTAATTAAGTTTAGTTTATGTTAAACATGATAGATCAGGGGTGTTATTTTCCAATAGGAGATGCACAGAATTGTCTTGGACTCCACATGTCCTCTTCTTTAACTTGAAGACTATTCCTCTCCCTTCAACTTGTTGCCTAAAATATATATTTTCAGGGTCTAATTATATTCTCTCTGTTTCTTTTCTGAAAAGCTGAATAAACTGAACTCTCTTCAGTCTCTTCTTGGAACATAAGCTTTTCCATTCCTCTGCTTTTCATAGCATCGTTCTCCTGTGTGACTGTTTTCTTCTCATGTGCAAGTAACCAGTAACACAACATTGCAGATGAGAAATATATATGTCAGATGTCTCATTTGGCACACTGTTAAATAACATTTGCCTCTTTCAGGCTGCTTGATCCGTGGTGGCTCACTGTCATCTCTGAATCGATCCTGAGATTACACGCCCAGCCTTCTCCTCTGTTGGTTCTAGTCAATAAATTTCTGCTTTGGGTTCTGAAGTTTATCACTTTGCTTTCATGATACTGCATTTCTTACTGTTTCTGAACACTCTCGTTTTTTTTCTGAATGATACTCAATTGCATCAGTATTGGTGAGAACCAGGGCTTGGCCTTTTAAGCAGATTTCATCCTCCAGTGTATATTTTCGTGCCAAAGGAAGTACAAAAAACTGTTGCTGTCAAGATTAAGCCTGGAAGAACTCTATTAGACCTTCTGAGGCTTGGAGTAAGGCTTTCATAGTATCTGCTATAGCTGTCTTCCCCCATGTAATATTAACATATCAATCCCCATTTTAACAACTTCCTCTCATGGCATACCACCAAAGGCTTCATTAAAATCTGATCTGCTCCATTTTAGTTCTCAGAAATTAGCTATCCTCAGAGAGGAATAGGCTATTCTGACACTACCTGCCTTTGATAAATGATAATGTATCAAATTTCCCTTTTGTCTATGTCTTTAATTGTATTTTATATTGGTTTTAAAGATTCCTATACTTCTGGGAATGAGCTAATAGTATTTTAGACCTTAAGTTTCATTTGCAGCGACCTCACTCACATGTTTTTCTTTTTTAAATGCAGATGTTATGCTTATTGTTCCCCAGTGATAGATGAAGTATCATGTCTTTCTGTAGAGGGAATTCTAGAGGAATCCCTGTAGAAAGAATTTATTGTATTAAAAATTTATTCTCCTGGATTTGCAATTTCTGATGTCAGGTGTTTTAGTGTTCTGGGATGCAGATTCCCCGTTCCCTACTTAGCAAATTACAGCAAGCACACTTAAGTTTCTCTCCATTTCAGATATGTGGCATTCACTCTTTTATGTTCTTTTCATTTCTATAAAAAATGCTGAGTTTCAGTTCAGATCTGTATTACATTTAGACTCCCAGTTTGTCTGTGAAATCATGTAGATTATCTGCCTTACCCATTTTAAAGAGGGGCAGGCATTAGCTTGTAATGGCAAAAATTAAGACATGGGTATGGTTGTCAGCCTGACAGAAGAAGATAGCAAAACTATATTAGACCCCATGCAATATTACCCATGGAGTGTGGTAGTAATTGTGAAATTTTCTTTTAGATACATTGATACTGGTGAGAAACTGATGGACTCTTCATAGTGTTACTTAAAATTTTGTTCAGTTGTTGCTATTAATTCACTATTGTGCATGTAAATATTAACATGTGATTGATTTGAGGTGTTTATAGGAGAGGGCATTAAAACCTTGAGAGAAATCTCACTGCCATATATCTGTGAAGTAGCAAGAATTATTGCTAATTGATTTGCCTCCTGAGTGTGAATTGTGTTCCGGCCTTGTTCTGGTGAATCTTTTGTCTTTTCCTTATTGATAAATAATTATGTATTTCAGTAATATGTAGCTGATGGACATGGTCTGGATCAAACGGCAATTCCTTTGCCCAGATTCCCTGAAGGTCTTTGAATGTCACCACTGACTTTGATGGGATTAAGTATTCAGTGAGAGCATAAAGATGATATGTTTAGTGTTATCCGTATTGCTGAACAGGCTGTCACCTCTTATACCAGATGGAGGGTTTTTCAGGATGTGTGTTCACTTCCAGATATGAATTACAATAATCAACTTAGCTGTGCTCTGCAAAGCTTTCCCTTTTGTTGCATAATTTTAACTTCCACCACAGCTGTTAAGACCCTCTGTGATAATAAATATATATAGCTCTATTATAATGGAGGAATTACTACTTTCAGTGAGCAGTCTTTTGCAAGTTAGCTTTTTTAATTTAATGTGCTTCTTTTGTTCTGACAGTTCAGGTACTTGAGATCCAGTGAATACTTTGTGGTCATCAATTAGTGCCATTCTCCCTTACAACATCAGCATTAGAGCTAAGACTTCACATAATTTATATTTGGATATAATGTTCTTGCTGACTTCTCAAGTGATTTGCATAGGACCCCCTGGAATTTTCCCTGGAATTTCTATCAATGCCTGTCTTTGATAGCCCTTGTGTAATGAGGTTTATGACTCATTTTCTGTGGTAATTCTTCAGCAATACATAAATACTTCTGTAAAGCACGCTGAAGACTGCAGCCCAAACCAACTTTATTTAACATTTAGGTACTGAAACCTGGTTTACTGTCACTTTCTCTTTGACTAATACATTTATTGTTTGATGAGGTAATTTTTAAAATATGCAATGACCACATTTGAGTCAAATACCAGTCTTGCTGAACGATTTCAGATCCCTAACAAAGGGAAGAAACATCTGCTCTGTGGGTGGAAAGCTAGTACCTAAAGCAGTTCTTTCAGGAGTTCAAGGAAGTGGGCAAGATGAATGCACTTAATTTCCAAACCGTTCTGATACAGGAATTTCTCAGGAGGATTACTTCTGTCAGAAGACTACTGCTTGACTTGTTACAAGTCACAAAGATCTTTATTTTCTAATTATGCTTTTCTGCACATTTTTATAAACTTCTTGAGAAATTATAAGATTTACTTCTGTGCTGTCTGTCTAGTGATAAGGATTTCTCTCCTGTACAGACATTTCATGTGTGTGTTGACAATAATTTCTTGAGTTTTGTGAGATCCACTTGAGAATTAGGCTGACGGCCACATGCTTGTTTATCATTGTCCAAGAGCTCGTAACTAAGGAGATCTTCAGAATGATCTAAGAGTAAGACAGTGTATGTGATAACATATTTTTGAGTTTTGAGTCATTGGGGCATAACTGAACCAGAATTTCAGGGTTTTTTTTTTCCTCTCTAGAACTACTGGAACTCAAAATTACTGTTAAGGAACCATTCAGATCCTTATACGATCACCTGACTCACCTGACTCTGAGAGCTGGGGCTTGAAAATAAATATAAAGTTGCTATAACAGCTATGATAAAATTGTAGCACTGTGTGCCAATATGTTGAGAGAAGGATATTAAAGCAGGTTATTTAAGACTTACTTTTATTACAAAAATTAAAAACATTGTCTGTTGTAAATTAGACTACTTTGCTCAAAATCAAGGATGCTATACATATTTATGCAAAAATAACTGATTCTAAACAGTATATTTTGTAGTTAGGTACTAAGAAATGAAACAGAATCCACAAGGTAACAACATGCACCACTTGTCACGGCAGTAAGTATTTTTGAAAACTTGTAAATAAGATTTTAAAATTTTTGATTCCTTTTGGGTTTTGGAGAAAGCAAAGACGTATTTTTATATTTTTTCCTACTATTGTAAATTTATCAGTGTTTATCATACTGATTTCAGTTCACAGTGGTGCACCATTAAATTATTTAAACTTTTTGAAACAATTTGGAAGCAAGTATTTAAACAAAAGAACATACTGTTTTTGTGGATGCTCTGTTACAAAATCTTGAACTATTTAAAAGAAATATTTGTAATACGCTGCACAACTGTTGTGGATCATTACCACTCTGTTTTAAATTCTTCAACGTCTTCAAAGACAGATGTTTACCTAACTGGTCCATGTTTTGAGGTATACAATGTAGGGATATATTCTGTTCTCCAGAATGTGTTGTGATAAATTCAAGATGACTTGCTATTCTCTTGGTTTTCTTCTCTACAATGCTTTTTACCGTGAGAAAAAAAAAAAAAAAAGAGAGAAAATTTTTGTTAAAAGTACTCCTTTAATATGAGTTACATAAATTACTATATTTTCCAAGCATGATTGCATCTAACCATGGATATTGGTGGTTTAACTTTCTTTGGCTTTTGAAACGTAGGTAGATTATTGAAATTACTTGGACTTTGTAGTGTTCTAAAAGAACTAGCGTGATTTATATGTGCAAAATAATAATTTTTAATAACCGATGGAGACAAATGTCTTTCCTGTCATGTTCCAGTACAGTTTATACACTTTTCATGAGGCCTGTTTTATCCCCTTCCTGATTCTTGACTTTGCCAAAAGTCTAATATAAAAGCATAAACTGAAGCTTTTTGCTTTTTTTTTGCTTTTTCCTTCACAACTCTGTTGCTTTTTCTCCATCCATTCTTCAGTCTGCAGACCGAAACTGTAAATCTGACTGTTTATGTAAAAAGCTTGTTAGGAAGCTTTGCTTCTACTTCTGCTTCAGTACAGCTAAGCCAGAGTTCAAAGCCTTTAATTGTTTGATTTAGACAAATGTGTTTGAAATCTCATGTCCCAAATTGAGTGTAAGTGTTATTGAAATGGAGGTTGGATTAGGATGTCTGAACTGCATCTGGAGAACAAAATGAGGAAAATGGGTGATACCAGAACAAAACCAGAACCTTGCAGGTTCCAACTGTGTATTTATTTAAAAATGTCAAAAATGGTTAGCAATTCTGGTTTAAAGCTGGAAAAACCTGCTTTTTCTTAAATTGATGAAGAGAGTTTTTCCTTCTGCTTTGTATACATTGACTTCTTTCTGTTTTCTTCCAAGATTGACTTCTGTGAAATGGCCTGAGACAACTTGAAAATTGGGGTCAAATGTTGAACTTGGTTTTTCACTGGACCTAAGGAGGGGAAGGAGATTAGATAAAATGATCAGGACTAATGAAGAATTCTTTTTATTTCTAAGTCTAATGAGAGACTTAAATTCTCTGCTACAAAGGTTTGAAAGTTTGTATTTTCTATTTGCCAAGAGAACTGTAAGCAAACTACTGGAGGATGCCCTGGAGGAGGAAGTATGCACCTCTCCTGTACAGAAGCTGTCTTAAGTTTGACAGAAATGCATAGATCCCAACTCCCATGTGTGAGTGATATAATATGTTCATTTTCCCATGTATATTTAATTTTTTTAGAATACCTCTAGTAGAAGACAGTTTCGTGGATGTTCCTTGATGGGAGACTTGGATTTATTTTTCTGAAGGAGAAAATAAATTCATTCAAATCATCTTGGGCTGTGAAAAGAATTTAAACTGGATGCTGAGATTGAAGTGTGATGTGTATGTGTGGGTATTCTGGCCAGTCTCTGACCAGTTTGATATTTCGTGAAGAGATGGGTGACTACATCTCACAAGTTTAGAGTCTAGCCCTTGCTTATCCTCCTTCATCCTTGAGATGGTTCAAAACAAATTACATTGTGTGTAAATGTGAGCGACATATTCTTTGTTCTAATACAAGGAGGAAAGACTGGAAATGAGAAGGAGGGTTTATTTTACTGGAAAATTCCTTGTCTTCCATCATGTCTCTCTTACAGAAAAACCCCAAAAATTCAGAATTAGCTTAATCCAAGTATAATAATTTTTGTTATTATTCGACAAGTGAATTAAGGGTTCAGGATTAAGTTCTTAATTGAAACATCAGGAAAAAAGCCTAACCAGCCAAGAGAAGTGACTGGAGATGACTGTTGACTAAACTCCAGGAAGAAAGCAAAGTTTGATACTCTAAGAGGCCATCTAAAGATGTTAAGAGAGGAGCCTTTGGGTGGACAAGCAAGGTATGTCTTTTGTGCTGAAAATGGCAACATGATGGCCCAGTTTGTAAGGCTGGTGTTAGAAGACAGGCTTACCAAGCCTTTTGAATTTAGATACACCAGCTTTTGCATAGCAGGCTTAAAATTGTGTACATATATACTACAAAATGAGGGTTACCAAAATACCTGTGTAGCTTTTAAGATTTAAAGTAATTTAAAGTTTTGTGGTAAATTGAACATTTTAATAGTGTTAATAGTGTTATATGTAAGAGCATTAATTTTAAGTGAAATTGTAGAATTGAGAAAAATAATCTTCCCCACAGTTGTCTAAAACCATATTTTTTTCCATTATGCTTCTTAAAAGTCAGGTTAGAGAAAAACTAAATAGATTAACTATTTTTTTTTCCATAATGGTCATGGAAATTAAGTTTTTTACATGTTACATGTTTACGCATGTAGTGTGTTACAAAAAATTTGCAAGCACCTCTCTTTTCAACTATAACTTTCAGTCCAAGGTCCGACTCAATGGAGATACTTAAGCGTGATTCACAGAATCATCTAGGACATAAGGCCAGAAGGGACATTTGATCGCTGTGTGGGATTTTTTTTGTAATGCAAGCAGTTTTGTGTTACCCATTTCAACCATCTTGTACCAAGAAACATTTGTTTGGCTAAGCAGATATTCCAGAGAACTGCTTAGACATGATTCAAGGATCTCAAGGGGTGGAGAGTCTGCCACTTCTCTTGGTAGCTCATTCCAGCGATTAATCACCTCCTCTGTTTAGAGTTTGCACCCTATTTTCAACTTGCATCTGGCTTCAGCCCTCAGGCTCAGGGCTGGTTGTCTGCTGCCAAGCTGTCCTTCTTTAACTCTGAACATTACGAAACATCTCAGTGATTCTGGTGAAACATCTCCTGCTCTTGAATAGATGAAAAACTCTTGGTGGTGTGTGTTTATGCCTGTGTGTGCTTTGGGATAGAGCAATTGTTGCTGTCCTTGCAGTAGGTTAGGAGAAGGGCCTGCCTTTTTTTCTGTTTCCTACCTGCTGTATATTTTTGTGCAAAGACCAGCTGTGACCTCTTTTGAGTGGTTTTATTATGGAAAAATACTTTAATAGGCTTTTCTTTAATCTGTGATAATTAAAAACAGCCTTTTTTTTTTTTGTTTCTAGAAAAATTGTTAAGGGGAAACAATTTCTCTGGTTTTGTTGTTGAGTGTTTCTTACATACGCTTAGTGAAATATGAATCTGACCAAAATATATCTTAATTGCTTGTGTATTGTATTGCTTGTGTATGTTACAAAGCCTGTATGGCATGCCCTTAGCTGATTGCAGGCACAATTTCTTCCAGTTGATGTCTGTATTGACTCATCTGAAGAGTTATTTCTTTGTTTGCTTTCCAGATGCACATGAACACTTTACATTTTATATTTGTATCACAGTCTTTGATATTGATTACAATGTTGTATTTTTTATATATTTTAGGTGTCAGGAAGGCATTTCCTGCATCAGTTGGTTTGCTTCCACACATCCTGCATCAGAATACTCTCTTGTGTGCGAGGAGCTTTTGACTCTTGCATTACAACGATTTCGTTTTGTTTTAAAAAGTTCTCTTGAAGCCTAATTTTTTTTTTTTTTAAGTTGAGGATATTAATCTGTCACAATCTGATTTATGTTGAAGAGAGGCATGGCTGCACCTGTATCAGACATGAGATGTGCACTCCTTGCACATTTCTGCTAGCGGTAGCTCAAATCTGCTTAAACCTCCTGGGACATCTGCACTTGTCTGTACTTTCATTGTAAGAGAGGGTAAAACCGATTTTTTGCTAATACTTAACAGCACATGTGGTTCATAATGTACAGCCCAAGTAATCTGAATGATGGGTAATTCATATGTGACACTTCACTATTGTGTTAAGGTATTACTGAATTTATATTCTTGTGTGTATAATTAGTTCCTTTTAAGAAAGACCGATCATGAGACATATTACTTAACATAATTTGTGCTATTTTTGCATGGATGAGAAGTTTTTAATGGTTCTCAGTTATATCTGAGCCATGACACTGCAAGTGATTAACAGAGATATAGATAGTCATGAAGCAGAATGTTGTGGGGCAGCTGCCTATGCCCACAGTTGATATAAAACAATAGCCTTGGTGTATCACACAAGGCAAGGTATTTCTGAGCCCAGTCTGAGGCAAAAGTAAGAGAGGTCAGAAGAACACTATTCAGCATATGTTTCCCATAGGGGTCTTTAGGTGCATGAGCCCCCAGAGTTAGCTTGGTTGTCTCATGACATAATAAGCTCCTGGCCTTATTATTAGGAGGAGTCAGAATAGGCATGTGGTGAAGTGGAGCTTCTGGCTGCCCTAGGCTTCCCTCCTGGAATACCATGCCAGAAGCAGATGTTCTAGTAGCCCTTTGCTGGTTTAATATCTCCTGCAGTTAACCTGCCAAGGATGTGGGACAACAGTGAGTTCCTTTTAGCCCCATTGTGCATCCCACTACAGTTTGCATGTACCAGGAATTAAGGATTAGTTTTTGTTATGTTCTGATTATGAAGGATGTATAAGAAATAGTATTCCTCTACAAGAGAAAGAATCTGGTCTTAAATTTTGATATTCATAATTTGCAAGAAGCTGTAGTGCTGCATCTGACATACACCATTCCAGTGTGGGACCATAAAGTATTTACAAATCCCTGATCAGCCTGTGGATTTATCAGATGGGGACTGGTTGTTCAGAATTCTTTCTGTCAATGTCTAACTTGCATATTGTTGTCCTTATCACCTGAGCATATATTTACTGATGCGTCTGTGCCGATTTGGCATACCTAATGTTTAAGAATGTGATGCTCAGGAAAGCTGGCAAGCTGAGGTTTTCAGGTAGGTAGACAGATTTTGTTCTAAGATGTGGTTCATAAATCAGGACTACAAATCTGTGGTATACAGAAGAATTATTATTAAAATACTACATTCATATGATGTTCTGCTATCTAAACCCCAGTAAAAGGTTGAGTCCTTTCGTACTGTGAATTGCGCAGAACATAATTCAAATGTCAGTTTATATTTCAAAGAATGTACACTAAGACACTTACTAACAATTTGCTTTTAACTCCATTGTGATGATGGCCTGCCTAATGAAAGAGGTGTTATTAATCAATCATTTGTAACAAAATCATGGATGTAGGCTGTGCCACATTGAAACTTCTCCAGGAAGGGTAGGCATCTTTAAGAAAACTCACTGAGAAAATTGCAGAAAGTCTTAAAGAAAATACTTACAAAAGACAAAAAGCTGCATGTTACATGAAATGAGGCATCATGTCAATGTATTTAACATACTGCTTACAGTTGGCATTTCAAATTAGTTGAAAAGAAGTATGGTACACATCAAGGCAGTTTGCGTGTAAAATGAATATTTTAATAACTATTTGTTTTTTTCCTTTCTGAAAGGCAGCCTTTCAGGCTTGCCTGTTTTGTTTTGGGGATTTTATTTTGGTTTTGTTCGGTTGGTTTTTTTTTTTTTTTTTTTTGCTTTTGTTTCGCTTCTTTGGTTTTGGTTTTTTTTTTTTTTTTTTTGTTGTTGATTGTTTTTTGGGGGTTTTCTGTTTTATAT